>JAGTXO010000024.1:40000-562573 GCA_019448385.1 Diacronema lutheri | reverse complement strand
TCGCGTCGGTGGCAAGTGTACGCGCTGCGCACGCTGGCGGAGAGCGAGATCGCGCTCGCGCTGCAGTGGTACGCGCAGCTGTTGGGGACGGGGGCGATGCACATCTCCCACTGGATCCTCGGGTCGTCGTTCGGGCGACGCAGCATCCACACGGATGGCGGCACTTCGTTGATGGCCGCATCGGTCGAGCGCGCGCTGGCGCAGCTCGGCTTCTCTTCGACGGTTACCTCCGCACCCGACTCGCCGAGTTCGAATGGGGTGGCGGAGCGCGCGATTCGTTCGCTCAAGGTCCGTCTGCGCGCGCTCATGACGCGCGCGGGCGGCATACCCATGCACGACTGGCACTTTGCGGCGTGGCATGCAATGGCATCGCGCAACAGGCTCGCCTCGCAACGTATCGCGCAGGCGGGTGAGCGCGCCGAGTGGCGGTCGCCGGAGGAGCTCTTCTTCGGCGTGCCGGCTACGTTCAAGCACCACGTGGCCTTCGGGGCCAGGTGCCGGGTGCTGTTGGTCGGGGCTCGCGCGCAGGCGCTGGGCACGCTCCGACAGCGCGCCGTGCTCGGGCGCGTCTACCTCTGGGGTGGGCACGGCCTGCAGGTCCGAGGCGTGTTTCGTTACGTCCTCGGCTATGTCGTCCGCTGCGACGACGGTACCCTTTTGTACTCACGCGATGTGTGGGTCGACGAGACGGACATCGTCGAGGGGGGGTTCTCATCGCTTGGCGCCGCACCGCAGCGGGCTGGCGTGGGGACGAGCGATGCTGCGCGCCGCACGCGCCAGCACGATTCGCTGCCGGAGGAGGCGCCCGATGGGCGGCTGCCTGCCGACGAGGAGCACGACTGGGCCGACACGCCCGACAGTGCGCGCGAGGATGAGGACGTCGACTTCGACGCTTCCGAGAGGCCATCGCACGAGGAGCACGACAGGGCCGACACGCCCGACAGTGCGAGCGGGGATGAGGACGTCGACTTCGACGCTTCCGAGAGGCCATCGCTGAGCACCGGAGCTGCGCCGACGCGCGAGCCACCGGGGATTGCGGCTGCGCCGATGCTCGGGCTGCCGTGGTTCGGGGCCTTGCCGAGGCGCGGGGTGCCCGAGAGAGCGGCTGCGCAGACGCGCGAGCTGCCCGAGAGTGCGGCTGCGCAGACGCGCGAGCTGCCCGAGAGTGCGGCTGCGCCGACGCGCGAGCTGCCGTGGTACGGGACTTCGCCGACGCGCGAGCTGCCGTACGAGTCGCCTTCCGGCCTGATCGGCGCGGATGACGACGACGGCGTGACCTCACCTGATGGTCACGCGCAGGGCGCGGACGTGACCTCACCCCAAAGTGGTCGCGCGCTGCCGCGCGACGAGGCGGGCGTTGCTTACCCCGTGCTCAGTCCGATCGCGAAGCCGCACGAGGACGTGTCGGGCGACGAGTCGGGCGCCAACTATGACGTGCTGGACGAGTCGCAGCAGCTGCTCGACCTGTCGCACGACGTGGACCGCCGTGATCGCACTTCTCGGTCCAACCCGCAGCTGTTCCCTCGCGTCCTGGCTGCGACCTGCCTCGCTGTCTGGAAGGCGCAGGACGTCGTCATCCCGAAGAACTACAAGCAGGCGATGCGCTCGCAGCAGGCGGAGCAGTGGCAAGCCGCCGTCCAGGAGCACCTCGCCGGGCATGAGCAGCTCGGCACCTTTGAGGAAGAGCTCGTGCCGCTCGGCACGTGGGCGCTCCCGAGCCAGTGGGTCTTTTCCCTCAAGGTCGGCTCGGACGGCAAGGTCGAGCGCTTCAAGGCGCGCTCGGTCCTGATGGGCAACTTCCAGAGGCCCGGCGTGGACTTCCAGGAGGTCTTCTCGCCGACGATCCGGCCCGAGCAAGTTCGTCTGCTCATCGCGCTCGGGGCCAAGATGCAAAAGGACAAGGCGCAGCGCATCGAGGACGCCACCATCGGCTCGTTCTCCGTCATCACCAAGGGCGATGTCAAGGACGCGTACCTCAACTCGTCGCTCAACGAGGACGAGCGGCCGCTGCACAGTTTGCCCCAAGGATACGTGACCAAGACGGTCGCGCCGTCCGGCTACAAGGTGGTCGGGCGGAGTCTCAAGGCGCACCCAGGCCTTCGGCAGTCAGGGCGCGCGTGGCATCGGCTGCACCGATCGTCGCTGCTGGCGCTCGGCTTCGCCGAGGCGCCGTCTGCCCCGTGCATCTACGTCAAGGAGACGGCACCGGGCGAGTACCTCATCGCAGGAGGGTTCGTGGACGACCTCATCTTCCTCAACCTGACGCGCTCGGCGCGCGCGATCGAGGAGCTGGCCGCGAGCCTGCGGCCGCACTACGAGATCAAGCTGTCGGCGAGGCTCGACAAGTTCCTCGGCGCCATCTTTGAGACGTGGTCGGACGGCATTTACATGCACCTCGGACCGTACGTCACCGGGCTGCTCGAGCGCTTCGGAGCGACGACAGGACAACCGGCGCCGACGCCGGAGGTCGAGGCGCGATCGCTCGTGTCGTCAGACGACGACGACGACGAGCTGCTCTCGACGGAGGACAAGCTCATGTACCAGTCCATCACGGGAGGGCTGATGTTCGCGATGGTGACGTGCCGGCCCGATCTTGCGCACGCGGTGAACATGCTGGCGCGGCGGATGTCGAGGCCGAGGGCCGTCGACCTGCGCGCCGCACGTCGTGTGCTGCAGTACCTGCGCGGCACCGAGCAGCTCGGCTTGCTCTTCAAGTACGACGAGGACGCCGAGTGCGCGACGCTGCGCGCGTTCGCCGACGCGGACTGGGCCAACGACCCCGTGCAGCGCAAGTCCACGACCGGCTACATCGTGTTTTTCAACGGTGCGCCGATCTCGTGGCACAGCGGCTTGCAGAGCACGATCTCGCTCAGCAGCTGCGAGGCGGAGTATGTCGCATTGAGCGAGTGCTGCCGAGAGGTCGACTACCTCCGGAGCATCATCGACTTCCTCCACCAGCCGTCGGAGTCGCCGACGGAGATCTTTGAAGACAACCAGGGGACGATCGATCTCGTCAACAACCCGGTGCACCACCGGCGCACGAAGCACGTCGAGGTCAAGTACCACTACGTGCGCGACGCGCAGGAGAAGGGTCGGATCGTTGTGAGCAAGGTGCACACCTCGCTCAACCACGCCGACATCATGACGAAGGCCACAGACAACGCCACGTTCGCTCGCCACGTTACGAGCTTCATGGTTGCCCGCCGCTGAGTGCGTTCTGCGCGCGCGCGCGCTGCATGCACGGTGCGCGTCGAGGGGGGGTGTTGGCATTGTGTCTGTGCTGCATGTGTGAGTGTGACAGCATGTCCGTGTGACACACACGACGGATCCCACTGGTGGCCAGCGAAACGTTTCGCTCGCGCCTTTTGGGCGATTCGGTGTCTGAACGAAGACGAAAAGAAACGAAGACCGCGCTCGGCCAGGCCGAGCACTAGGTGGCGCTCGACTCGCCTGGTCCGCCCATCGGGGACAGGGAGTCGGAGTGAGCTACTGCGTCGACAAGTTGATCGGGAAGTCTAGCACCACGCCGCCGCCGACCGTGCAGCCGCGCCCGCGCGCCCCGCCGCTCCCAAACCCATCGACGGCGGCGAAATGTGTGTGTTTCGTGGTGCCGGCGCAGTCGATGGGCAGGGGCGGCGAAGCGCGCGGAGCGCGGTCGCCAGAGCACGAGGACGCAGCCGTCGCGATAGAAGAAGAAGTCGTCGTCGAGCAGACCACGCCGCCGCCGCCCGTGCAGCCGCGCCCGCGCGCCCCGCCGCTCCCAAACCCGTCGACGGCGGCGAAATGTGTGTGTTTCGTGGTGCCGGCGCAGTCGATGGGCAGGGGCGGCGAAGCGCGCGGAGCGCGGTCGCTAGAGCGCGAGGACGCCGTTGTCGCAAGCAACATCATCGGCCCGAAGCCGCCGGCCGGCGGCGCGGCCGCGCGCACGCGCGTCGCGCTCACCACGTCGGTTACTGAGTTGCTAGTTATGCCATGGATGTTCGTGGGAGTCGCCGCCGCTGCTGGGCTAGCTGCGCTCGCGCCCGAGCGCGCAGCCGCGGCGGTGCTTGGGTCGAGGTGCGAGGCGCGCGTGGTAGTTCTGGGGAGCGACGGCTGGGCAGTATTCGGCATGGCTTGCCGCATGATGCCCAACTCCCTCCGCGTCTTTGCAGGCTCGCTGCGCGGCGTGGGATACGGCGGCGCCGTGCACCTCGGGATGCCGGCGTCGTCGAGTACGTCACTCGATGCGCTCGCGCGCGAGTTTGGCCTCACGGGGCACGTCGGACCGTGCGAGGCGTCGACGCTCCGGCTCAAGCGCCGGCCTGGGCGCTGGCTTGGCGACCTGAACCAACGGCGATACACCTACTACGCGCACTGGACACGTGAGTACAACGTGACGCGCGTATGGCTGCTCGACCAGCGCGACGTCGTCTTCACTGCGCACCCGTTCATCGACTCGGCGGGCGCGCTGCTGATGCCGCGCACGGATTTGGCCTTCTTCGAGGACCTGGCGAAGATGACGCCGTTTGCAAACATGCGCGTGACCACGTGCATGCGCCTGTCGGCTGAAGAGATGTGGCGGTGGAACGTGCAGCACCGGCCGCACGTGAGCGGCGGCACCATCTTTGGTACCGGTGCAGCCATGCGGCGGCTGATTTCCCACCTGCAGGTGCAGTTCGCGAACGCCAGCGCTCACGCCGAGGCCATGTGCCACGAGAACGACCAGCCGATCCTCAACGTCATGCTCTGGCGCATGGGCATCAGCGGCAAAGGCGCGCACGCGCACGCCGAGCTCGGCGCCGTGGAGATCTTTCGCAACACACGCGGCGTGGCGCGCTCGCATGCGTGCGACGGCGCGCTCGCCGCGCTGCGCTGCGCGCGGCACGCGTGCCCGAGCTTTGTTGACGACGGGCACATCAGTTCCGCAGCAATCTGGCACAAGTGGGACCTCTGCGAGACGGAGCTTCCGGCCCTCGTGCGCGAGCTCTACGCGTCGATTCGCCGCTGGCCAGCGCCGAGGCCAACCTCTGGAGCGCCGGCGGGGTGCTAAGAGCGGGGGGAGGGGGGGGGGGGGGGGCGGGGGGGGGGGGGGGGGGCTATATAGGGCGCGGTCCGGGCTGGTCCGGCCAGTGTAAGGCTGAGAGTACGACCCGGGTCGTACAATCAAGGGTTAAAAGCCAGGCAATGAGCGCTCGAGGGGTCGGAGCGATGCTTAGGACGAGCCTAGGACCGAGACCCCCCTCCTGACCGGCCGATTTTGAGTAGAATTCGGGGTCGAGCGGGCGCGGCGGACGGAGGGCCCGAGCCGGGCCGACGGAGTTACCGACCCCGGAATGCGGGCGACCGGAAGGGCTTGGGTGATTGACGCAGAGTAGAATAGAATGGCGGATTCCGGGGGGGATCGCAACTGGCATCGCGCAAGCTGAGGCCCTCTGACTGACCGGACCGCGCCGAGTGCGCGTGCACCCCGTGGAGGGCGCGGCCAGTCGGACACTCTTCGCGACTGAGCTCGCCGCGGCATACCGTGCGCTGCGCCGGCGCGCTACTTGCCGTTGGCCGAGCTGCGGGTGTCGCGCACGGCCGTGCTGCGCAGCCAGCGCCTCGATGCGCCGGTGGCCGGAACCAGCGCCTCGACAGCATGTTGGCTCACTTGGGCTCGGTGCGCGGTGCGCGGCTCTGCCGGCGCGGGCGCGTGCGCGGGCGCGGGCGCGACGCTTCGGACTCGCTGCCCGGCTCTGCCTGTGCGGGCGCGATGCACTCGGACTCGATGCCCGGCTCTGCCTTCGTGGGCGCGGTCGCGGGCACGGGCGCGCCCTCGACCCCGTCGCGGTTGAAGACATCGAACTCGACGCACACGCCGTGGTCCTCGAAGTCGGTGGCCTCGCTGTCGTTCGCGTAAGCCTCGGGCGAACTCGCAACGAGCGACGACATCTCGGCGTGGAGCCAGCACATCTCATGCTGCACCGCGTGATCAGGTTCTTGAGCGCTCCGTTGAAAGAGTCACTCTCACGGAGGCGCTCGCTGCATTACACCAGATAGCCATCGAGCTTGTGAGCGTGCTCGTGCGCCCGTGCGAGGTCCTTGGAGAGCGCGTCGGCGCGCGCGCACATGCCGTCGCATGATTTGGCCGGTGTCATGCTGTGCTTCCAAGGCCTGGTGCTCGGCGTTGAGCGTGTCGTGATCCACGCGAACGAGCTGCAACCAGCTGCAGCAGCCGCGCGACGCCGCTGTCGCCGACGATGCGCTGGAGCATGTGGCCCATGAGGTGCGCGCGGCACGTGGCGAGCGCGACGTTCTTGCGCAGCAGCGCGAGGATCCGGGCGCCGCGGACGAGCCGGCCCATGCACTTGAGCGCGTAGATTCGGCCGCACATGCACGCGCCGACGACCGAGTCGGCGGGCCCGCCGTCGAGCCAAAAGTTGGCCTCGGCCGCATCGCGGCGGCGGGCGACGCGCTGAAGGATGCGCACGCGGTAGTGCCGGTCGACGAGCAGCTCGTCGCCGAAGATCTCGTCGGGCAGCAGCTCGGAGACGTTCTGGGGGTACATGTTGTGCGAGCGAGCACGCGACGAGATCTCGTCGGGCGTGCCGTCCGTTCGTTCAGAGCAGAGCGCGTCGGACCGGCAGACAGACGATGCAGCGCGCGAAGGCACCTGCAGCGCGCGGCGTGGCCTCGCGTGCCGTCACGAAGCCGCCTGCGCGCACTGCGGAGGCGGCGAGCGCGACGAGGGCGGGCGCGGACGAGGTGCTGAGCGGCGTCACGTACGCGCCCTCGCCCGCCGAGCTCGACGCCGCGGCGCTGACGATGCGCGCGGCATACCACACCGACCGCCTCTGAGACGATGCGCGGCGCCTGCGGAGGACTGGTCCGTTGGCGCGCAAACCGTGGGCGAAAGGGCGCGAAGCCAACGGCCGTCCGCGCACGTTCAAACGCGCGCATACGGGTGGCTTCCTCCCACCTTCGGCGCCGCTTTTCAAAAGGGTGTAGGGTGTAGGGTGTCGGATGCAAAACAAGCCCTCCCCACATTTGGGCCCGACGTCATTCCTTCTTCGAAGCCGTGACGTTACTCACATACGAGTACTTTTACTTAGTGTAGGATGGATCTATTCTCTAAGTATTTACATAGTGTAGGGTGTAGGATAAGTACGGTTATGAAAGTCCCATAGGGGGAGAAGGAATGACGCTGTGACGGAAGAAGGAGTGACGTCGGGCCCAAATGTGGGGAGGGCTTGGTTTGCATCCTACACCCTACACCCTACACCCTTTTAGAAAGCGGCGGCGCCTCGGAGCATGGCGGCTCGACAGCATGGCGCCTCGACAGCATGGCGTCGTCCAGCGTCACGCCGCGTCGTGGTCCTGCCGCTCCTCCGTGGCGCACGGATGGCGCTCCTCCGTGACGCAGCCGAACGACGCCGCGGCGTCACGGCCCGGGCGCAGTCGCCATCCTGGACGCCACGGATGGCGAACCGGTCGACGAGATCCGGCACGAGGACGTCTGCGCCATCGCCACGCAGCTCGACTGCGTCTACACGGGGCTCACGGGCTCGATGTTTGGCACCAAGTGGAACGTGTGCGGGGTCATGCTCCCGAAGCGCGCCGAGCAGCGGCCGCAGCCCGGCTCGGACGCCTTCGCCTCGTACAGCGTGGCCGCCTGGGCCGACACGTTCGACTCCACGGGGCTGTACGTGCCCGACGAGCGCGAGCGCGCGGCGGCGCTCGCGGCGGTGGCCGGTCTGCGCACGGCGCGCGCGCCGGCCGGGCCGGGCGGGCGCGAGCTCGCGCGCGCGCAGGGCTACGATCGCGCCGAGCAGGCTGCGAGCGCGGCGGCGGCGCGCGCGGCGATGGCCGAGACCGGCCAGCAGCGCGCGCTCCACGGCGCGGTCGTCGACTCGGCGCTGCGCGGCGTGGGCGACCGGCTGCACTTTTGCGACGCGCCGGGCGGCACGGGCAAGACGTCCGTCGAGCGCGCCATCATCGCCGCCGTGCGCGCGGATGGGCACGCGGTCGTCGTGTGCGCGTCCTCGGGCGTCGCCGCCACGCTGCTGCCCGACGGCCGCACCTTCCACTCGACCTTCAAGGTGCCCGTCGGCGCCGACTCGGACGGGCAAGCCGTTCAATGGCGTGCCGCGCTCCGAGCGCGGGCGCTCCGTGGCCGCCGCGGCGAATGATCGTGGGGGACGAGGCGCCGATGCAGAAGCGGGGCCGCCTCGACTCGCTCGATCGGTGTTTGCGCGACGTGACGGGCGTCGACGAGCGCTTCGGCGGCAAGACGTTGCTGCTCGCCGGCGACTTTTGCCAGTGCTTGCCGGTGGTGCGGCGCGGCTCGCGCGCGCAGATCGTGCGCTCCTGCCTCGAGTCCTCGGCATCGTGGCAGCACGATCGGCCGTACGCCTTGGTCGAGAACTCTCGCGCCTCGAACGCGGCGCGCGACACGGGCGACGCGCTCGGCGCGGGCGAGTGGGCGAAGCTGCCGCGCAGCCTCGGCGACGGCGCCTTTCCCGCGGCGGTGCCGCCTGCGGGGGCCATGCCCGGCGCATTCCCGCTCGATCCCGTGCAGCTGCCCGAGGCGTCTCGGCCTACCCGGCGGAGCTCGTAGCCACTCGCCTCCTCTCGCTCGGCGAGGGGCTGTGCAGCGGCACGCGGCTGGTCGTGCGCGGCGTGCGCGCCGGCGGCCGGCTGCTCGAGTGCGCGCGACCCGGCGCGGCCGCCGGGCGCGACAGCACCGTGCTCATCGCGCGCATCGACCACCACTCGCCCGACGAGGGCACGTTCGCGTTTGCATGGCTGCACCGCCAGTTCCCGGTGCGGCCGGCGTAACAAGGCGCAGGGTCAAGCGCTCGGGTGCGCGGGCGTGTGGCTCGCCGAGCCGTGCTTCACGCACGGCCAGCTCTACGTGGCCGCTTCGCGCGTCGGGCACGCGTCGCGCATCCGCTTTGCGCTTGGCCCGGACCATGTGACGCGCACCGTCGTCTTCAAAGAGGTGCTCCGCGCGGTCAGCGGTGGCGAGGCGGCGGCGGCGGCGGCGGCATTCGCCGCGGCCGCCGTCGCCGCCGCGCGCGAATGCGCGGCGGCGGCGCGC
This sequence comes from Diacronema lutheri, assembly GCA_019448385.1. NCBI lineage: Eukaryota > Haptophyta > Pavlovophyceae > Pavlovales > Pavlovaceae > Diacronema > Diacronema lutheri. The sequence goes on along the minus strand of JAGTXO010000024.1, from coordinate 553,515 downwards.
GGTGGCGGCGGGCGCGGCGGGCGCGGCTCGGACGGCGCGCGCGGCGCCGGCGGCGGGCGGCGCGCTGGCGGCGGGCGCGACGCCGGCGCGCGGTGCTGCCCAGCACCCGCCGGCGCGACGCCCGTCGCGCCGCTCGCGGCCGACGCGCAGCCGGCGGGTGCTCGCCAACACCGCGCGCCGCGCGACTGGCCCGCGTACCTGCGCGCCCTTCTAGGGCGCGCAGGGGCCTCAAGCCGGCGCGCTGCCCGCCGCCGCGTGGGTCGCCGCCGCGCGCGTGCCGTCGGCGCTGCCGCCGTCCGGCGTCGCGCTCGCGCCGCTGCCGCAACCGCAGCCGCCGCCGCCGCCGCCGCCTGCCGGCAAGCTGGGCAAGCGCGCAGCGGCGGCGACGGCGGTGCGTGGCCCGGCGAGCAAGCGGTAGCGGTGCCGCCGAGCCGGGGGCGGGCTCCGTGGGCGACGCGGCTTGGCCCGCCACTCGCACCACTCGCGCCGGGCGCGCACAACGCGCCGTGGTCCGCTGCGCGGCCGGGCGAAAATGCGGTCCTGGCTGCGGGGCGGATCCGACACGCCGTGGCCGTACAGCGCGTTCGGCATGGATTTGTTACTCATGCCATGGCGTCGCGCCACGATGACGCCCGTGGCCCCGGCGGCCAGCCTCGCGCCGCTACGCCGTGTCGTCGCGGCCGGCGCACACAGCGAACTGTGTGTCCGCGGCACATGCCCGGCTGCTCGCGCGCTGCAAGCTTGCCGAACTGCTCGCGCTGGAATGGCGCGCTGCGGGCGTGCCCGCGCACCGCGCGTGTGCCATGCGCGTTCCGGGAGCGCCGCGCCGCGCGCCGAAGCGGCGCGCGGCGCACGTGCGGCCTCGGGCCGAAGAGGGGCCGGCGCGACCGGCCGCGAGGCGGGCGCAGACGCTCGGCGTGCCGGTCGATGCGTCGTCCAAATCCGCGTCGGGCGGGTGCGCGCCTGGGCCGGCGCTGCGTGCAGTCGGCGGGGCCCGGCCACGCGCTCGGGCGTAACGTTCGCGCCTGTTCGGCCGAGGCGCACTCGCCGTCCCCTCGCGCCGGCAACGTGCGTGCGGGCCAGCACGCAGGCAGCGTACGATGCCACGGCAGCGGCGAGCGCGTCCCCGCCGGTGTGCCGCTCGGCGCCCCGTCACGCGCAACGTGCGCGCCGCCCGCTGCATGCGCACGCATACGCGCGCTGGCAGCGTGCGCACAATTGCCCGGGCAAGATCGTCCCGCGCTCGCGCCGCCGACGCATCATTCCATGTGTCCGTTTCGGCATCTGCCACCATCCACCAGCCCTCGAAAGCCGGCTTGCGCGTGGGCGCCCGTCCGGTGCGAGAAGCGGCTCGCGTCCTCGCGCGGGGCGCCTCCGCGCCAGGCGCCCGGCGCGCGCTCGTCTTGCCGCGCCACCACGCTGATCTGCGCCCAACCCTCGCTCGCCAATTCCCCCGTCGTCCCTGCTGCGCAGCCCGCAACAGCGCGCGCATGGCGCGCGCACGGCGCAGCGCCTTGAGCAAGTTTTACGTCGTCGGTCGGCAGCCTGTGGAAGACGCGTTTGACGGCCCGATGTGGCCGGTGAGAGTGCCCGGCGTGCCGCGTGGTGAGCGCCTGCACGGCTTGCCGGGCTCGGCGCGCGCCCAGCCAGCCTCCCTCCACCCCGCCGCAAACCGTGCGTGCGCACCCCGCACACCCGGCGCTGCGCGGCGCGGCGCAGGCGCGAAGAACGAGGGCAACGCGTGCTACACGACGTCCTTATGCAATCGCTCTTCGCCCTGAACGTGCTCCGTGCGATGCTTCGCTCCGCTTCGCGCCGTGCCAACAGCGTCGAGAGGGCGCGTTTTCGGGACTTTGGCACGCTGATCGAGGACACCAAGGCGCCGACACGGCTGTGTCTTGTGTCCGTCATCGACGTCATCTCGGGCCGTGGCGCGCGAAGGACGCCGCAGGATGCCGCTGAGTTCTTCCGGTTGCTACTCGGCCGAGTGCCCGGGCTCGCTGCGGCCTTCGGAGCCGACACACGCGTCGGGCCAGTGCTCGAGCAGATCGCCGTGCCTTCAGAGTCCGGCGAGGGCATCGCCGTACTCGTCAGCGTCGGCGGCGATGCGGCGCGCGCGCTTGCACACGCTCTGGGGTGCGCCGCTGGGCCGCCGCGGGATCGCCACACGAACGCGGGCCACTCGGGCGTGCTCACGCCAGCCAGCATCGCTGTCGAGGCGCCGCGCACGACGCGCGGCAATGGCCCGCAGTGCAAGAACAACCGCGCGCTCGTGTGCGCGCCGCGGCTGCTACTCGGCGGGCGCGACCACCTCCTCGTCGCCGGCGTGGTGCACGTGGGCGAGGGGCCGATGAGCGGGCACCTTGTCGCCATCGTGCTCCGCAACGAGGCTTGGCTTCCGTGCGACGACTACAACGTGCGGCGGCGCGCACGGTCGCTCGGTGCCGCGACCGGCGGTCGAGCGCAGCCGCAACCGCCCCGTCCTCCCGCGCGGCACGCGCGCGTGGCCTGAAAGCTCGCGCGCGCGCCTGCCGCACGCACGCGCGTTGCCCGCGCAGATCTACAACGTGCCTGAGTCCGACGCGCTGGCGTGGGCAAGTGGTGCGAGCATGCTCGTTCACAGCCGGCTCGACGTGGAGCCGTTGGACCCGGCGCCGGGCTCAGCGTCACCGCCGTCGGCCGCATCGCCTGCGTGGCCGAGCTCGGAGCCCGACGCGCCGACCTTGCCGGCAGCCTGGCCGCGGGTGCGGCAGATGGCAGCGGTGCCAACAGATGCGACGATCGGCATCGCGGAGACGGCTGCAGACATCTCTACGGCGGCGATCGGCCCAGCTGCGCGCGAGGCCCGCCAAGTTGTCTCCGTGACGCGCGCATTGCCAACAGCGGTGAGTGCGTCCTCGTCTCCGGCGGCCGCTGTGCCCCCCCCCCCCCCCCCCCCCCCCCCCCCCCACACACACACCACTCTCCCTACCTTCTTCCTCCTTTCGCACCTCGCACGCGCACGCCGTCCGCTGCCCGCTGTCCGCGGCCCAAATTGCCTTGCGGAAGCCGAGCAGGCAGAGCCCTGCTTGGATGGCTCCAGCGCGCATCTTGTGGATGGCGACGCTGTGGGCGAGCACGGACGCTTAAATGTGACCAGTGGCGCGCTAACTGGACGTCGAGCGTGTGCGCCTTGTCCGCACGTGTGCACTTACGTGCGTCTGCGGCGATCTGCCCGGCGTAGTAGTCCGCGCGCGCGGGAACCGCGTCGGCAGTAGGAGCAGGATAACGTACTTGCGCCTGACGAGGACGGCGAGAAGTGCGGCTTTTCGCTCGGGGCCTACCATGCCGCAGAGGTTGGCGCTGGCGCGCGTGAGGCAGTCGGAGCGCGCTGGGCCCGGGTTGAAGGCCTCACCCCAGGGGACGGGAGGATTCAAGGCGCCGAGCCGCTGCGGGTGCGGCGGGAGGCCCCGGGCGGGTGTGCTAATGCGGCTCGATGGCCGCCTGCCGGGGGGGGGGGGGGGGGGGGGTGGGGGGTGGGGGGGGGGGGGGGGGGGGCGCGTTGGGCCGCCCGCGGAAACGGAGGTGAGCGTGTGGGAGCGGCGCGCGTCGGCGCGCGCGGCTGGCGTGCAGCACGGATAAGTCTTGTGTGGACTTCGCGGGGCGGATCCCGGTGCAGGGATTGCCGACGTAGGCCGCGAGCGCGAGCAGGGCGGGGATGAAGACGGATGATGGGGTTGGGGCCAAGGCCGCCGCACCCGCAGCTATCACGGTGGCAGCGACCGCCACGGTCAGTGCGAGGCTCGCGTGGCCGCTGCGCGGGCAGCTCGCCCGCCAGGTCCAGGAGGGCCGGCCTGCGGCCTCAGTGCCCAGCGTTGGGCATGTCAGCGTCTGCGTCTGCGGGCCCGCCACTGCGATGGCGCTTTGAGCCTGGCGCACCAAAACGCAATCGGTCCGCCGATCGGGGGGGGGGGGGGGGGGGGGGGGGGGGGGCGAGGCGTGCGGGCTTGGGGTGGGCTCCGGGTGCCGGCGCTGTGCCAGCGGCGGGCTTGGTTGACGCCGTCTCGCCGGGGCCCTTGCGCCTTGCGGCGCGTGCGTCGCGGAGGGGCGTCGGCTGCGCTGGCTCCGCGTCGGCGGTGGCGTGGGGCAGGCTCTTGTGGAGGGCGGAGCGCTCGCGCACGAGTCGGTTGCCAAGGCGGGCTGTCTGCGTGCCGTTGGGCTGCGCTTGGGCAGGTAGGACCTGCGGCCTCGGGGGCGGGCGCGTTTTCGTGTTGGGCCAGGCGGCAGCGCGCACCGGCCGTGTTCGCGGCCGGCAGGCGGACGTCCGCAGCGGGGCGGAGAATGCGGGCGAAGCGCCTGCATGAACGCGGTTCGCACCTGGCGGCCAGGCGATCACGAACCGTTGGGTCGCCCGGCTGTTTGGTGGAGCCGAGGGCAGCAAGGATAGCAAGCTTGGCCGCCTCATCGGTGACGAGCGGCACTGTTGCCCAGCTCTGTACCTCGAAGCCCTGGATGTGCAGGCGTCGGGGAAGTTCCCGGCAGCGTCGCCTGCGTCCGTCGAGAGGCGGACCGAACTCGCGCCCGTGCCCCCGTTGGCGACACCGAGCTCTCGCTCGTTCACACCGGCCCGCCGACGCGGGCGCGTGGTGCGCGCGCGTTGGGTGCGTGTCTGCCTCGAGCAGCGTGCCCAGTCGCAGTGTGGGCGCGTGTCCGTCTGCCTCAAAACGCCACGTGGAGGGGAAGGCGCGGGGCGGGCTCGCCGAGGAGGTGCCGCCGCTCGCTGCCACCCGGCGCGGGCTCGGGGCAGCCGTCTTCGGGTGCCGCGCTCTTCGCGCCATGCACGAACGTTCCGCCGCGCTCGCAGCGCGCGAGCGCACACACAGAGCGCGCGGCGACCCCGGCGGGGGCAGTGCGTCCCGGTGGCACTCGCGGGCGCGCGCCTGGTCTGGGCGCAGCTTGGCGCGTTGCCGCCCGCGCAGCGAGCCGCCCGCGCGCCTCGCCGCGCGCGCGCTTCGTCGCACGCGTGCGCCCTGCATGCACGCGCACAGCGCGCGGCGGCTCGGCGCAGTGCAAGGCAGAGCGTGCTGCAACGGTTGCGAGGGCGCGCACGCGCGGCGCGGCGCGCCCCTGTGTGGTCGCCTGCGCGCGGCGCGTGGTCCGGACGCAGCTCGGTGGCGTGATGCCGTTCGTGCAACACAGTGCGCGTGAGAGCCGCACGTGCACATCTGCAGTGCAACGCGGCATTGCGCGCGTTGCGTGCGCGGAGCGCGGCTGGATGTGCCTGAGGTCGCGCAGCATGCCGCGCGCCGCGCGCTGTGCGGCGCAGCGAGTCGGCCATGCCCCTGGTCCTCGTCTCCGGGGGGGGGGGGGGGGGGGGGGGGGGGGGGGGGGGGGGGGGGGGGGGGGGGGGGGGGGGGGGGGGGGGGGTTTGGTGGTGGTGGCAACCAGGATCCGCCAGCGCGTGGTGGGCGCCGTCCAACTCCCAACCAGGATGCGCCCCGTTCTTCCCCGACACTCTCCGTCCAAACCCGCCGCCCAGCCTGCCGCCGCACCCGCCGCCAACGCCGCCGCGCACCCATCCGCCGAGCTCACCGCGCGCGCGCTCGCGCTCACGCTGCGCGACGAGGCTGCGCAGGCCGGCGCGCGGCCGTGCAGAGCAGCGCAGGCCGGCGCGCGGCCGCGCGCGCGCGCTCACGTTGCGGCCGCGCAGCGAGCTTTCGCCGCGTCGCAGCCCCTCCGAGCAGCCACGATGCACGCCCCCGGAGGACGTTGGCCGCGCTCGGAGGCCGCGCTCGGGCGCGCAAAGAGAGGCGGCGCGGGCAAACGAGTAGGCTCGGCGCGCTGGCGGGTCCTGGTTGTGGGAGAGCGGGGCATTCTCCAGGGCATCATGTAAATTCTCCCAAGTATCATCCGGGCCGCCATCCGGACACTGACGTGCCCACAGTCTGCAGATGGAGGACTCCGTGAAGGACGCTTTGCCCGGCGGGCGGGGCGGCTCGGACAGTTTCTCGCTGGCCCTCAGCACCATTCTGTCGCCGGGAGATACCCACCCCCACGTGGTCCCATCCACTTGCCTCATCGCCCTGCTGCGTTACGCGGATTTCGGCACGAGCAGGGTTAGGGTGGGCGACACGGGGTGCTCGCAGCATGCGCTCAAGGTGGCGCTGCGCAACCTGGGCAAAGCATGCGCGGATGCGGACCGGTTTGGGCAGGTGCTCGTGGTCGTGCTACCGTTCTGCCTCCGCGCGTCCAGCGGCCTCGCGCACTGGACGGCGGCGTACCTGCTCCTCGCGCCGCCCGCGCAGCGCGGCGCGCCGCCCGGCGCCGCGCTCGCCCTGCTCGCCGATTCGCGCACCTTGGGCAACGGCGAATCGGCGTACGCCACGGCGGCCGGCGTGCTCATCAAGAAGCTTGCGCAGCGCATCGGCAGAACAGCGCCGCCCATCGATGCCTTCAAGGCGCCCCCGCAGAGTGGGGCCGCGTGTTGCTTCGCCGCGGCAACAGTCGCGGCCGAGGTCGTGGCGAGCGCATCGACGCTCTACGGCCGCCGCGCGAATGTCCTTGTCGACATCAAGAAGGCTTTGGACGCGCGCCTCGCGCGCCTCACGACGGCCGCGTACGAGGAGACCCGCGCGCGCACGCTCCGCGCCGCCATCGGCGCTCTGCTCGGCGACCGCGCCAGGCGCTTCGGCCCGTTCACCCGCGAGGCCGCGCGGCTCGCCGAGGCCGCGCGGCTCGCCGAGGCGTGCGATGCCAGTGTCGGCGGATCCGCGCCCGACGGGCTGCTGCAGGCCGTCGAGGCGGCGCTGCGCGCGCCCGACGACCGCATCGCACGCACGGCCGCGCTCGACGCGCTCACGGGCGCTGCAGGCCGCGCGCTGTCGACGGCGGCCAGGCCGCGCGGCGCGGCGGCGCCAAGGCCGCCGTCGCGAGCGCCACCGCCGCGTGCGCCGCAGCGGCGCGCCGCCTCGGCGTGGGGGCCCCGACCATTCAGCCTCCTCGGCGGGGGCGAGGGCGACGGGGACGATGGCGACGCCACCACCGCTGACGACGGGGAGGGCGCGGAGGACGGGGACGACGACCTCGCGGGCGCGGCGGCTGCGGCGGTGGCGACGGGCACGGCGGCGACGAGCGCGGTGGCGGCGGGCGCGGCGCCAACCTCGCCGGCGGCGGCGGACGGCGGTGGCTCGGCGCCGCTCGAACGCCGCTGCGTCTACACTGCGCCTGATGAGGGCGACGCGGACGCGCGCGTGTACGACGCCAAGGACCCCGAGCAGCTAAAAGCGGGTAGGGCGCGGCTGCGGGCGAACAGCGGGCGCGCGCCCGCCGTGGTCGACACGCTTTTCGCGCACGCGACGGGCACGATCGTCACGCGGCAGCGCACGGAGGGCGTGACCGGCGCGGGCATGCACCACCTCGCCGCCCCGACGCAGGGCGCGGGGTACGGTACCGTCGTGCGGGCCGAGCTGGGCGAGCCCGGCTTCGCGGGGACGACACGGCACATGACGTCGGGCGTGGAGAACCAGCCGCGCGCGGTACGAGCGGCCGCGCGCGCGTACGCGCACGACGGCTGGGGCGGCGTGTACAATGCGCACGAGGACTTTGCCGCCTTCGAGGGCTTGCCGCGGCTCGCCGCGCCCGAATCGCTCGCGGCCATCGCCGGCGGGTCGGCGGACGCGGTGTTCTGCTGGCGGTCCGGCCGGTCCGTCAACGGCGAGGTGACGACGGTTCACTTCAATGGCGACCGCGCCGCCGCCATCGACCACGCGCGGGCGCTGCGCGTCAGGCCCGATTGGCGCTCGCAGCCCAGGATCTACGAGGCGGCGTGCGGCGCGGAGGGCACGGTGCTGCTCGTGTGGGTCGTGCCCGACCGTCACAAGAACCCGCGGCTGGACTGGGCGCCGATTCTCGTCGTGATCCACCTGCCCGCCGACCCCGACTGGCTCGCGCGCGCCACGCCGGCGATCGCGAAGGCGCGGCGCGAGGTCGAGGACGGACGCGCGCGCGCGGAGGCGCGCGGCGTGCCGCAGCACCTCGCCTACACGCTGAGCCCACGCTTCCGAGGCACCGCGCCGCGCGGCGCCGCGCGCGTGCCGCCGCGCCTCGGCGCGAGCGACGCGCGCGAGGCGCGCGCGCTCGCGGCGCTCGAGTCGGCGCTCATGTTCGCGCCGGCCTGGCGGCGCGCGGTGCGCGCGGCGAGCCGCGCCCCCGGCAGTGGCGCCGCGGCCGTCGAGCGCGCGCTCGCGCGCCTGCACAACGCGCCCGAGCCCGATGACGAGAGCGCGCCCGAGTCGGCGCGCGTCGCGCCGCTCGCCGCCGCGCTCGAGCAGTCGGCGGGCTGGCCGGCGGGCACGGCGCGCATGGCGGCAAGCGTGACCAAGGGCCCCGGCGTCGGAGATGGCGCAGGTGGCGACGAAGCGATCAAGGTGGAGGAAACGGCGAAGACGAGCGGCGACGGCTGCACCGGCACGCCTCCTCTGCGCCCGGCCGCGCGCGCGGCCGGCGCGGCGGACGACGGAGGGGCGGCGGTCGTGGCGGGCGTCGAGGGCGAGCGCGACGCACTCGCCAAGACGGGTGCCGGCGGCTGCGACGACGACGCTCGCGAGCCGCTGTCGGCCGGCAAGCCCGGCGCACTCGCCGCCGCGGCGACCGTCGGGGGTTTCGGCGAGCTCGTCGGCAGCCTATGCGCGTGGCTGGCGCACGGCGCGGCTGGCGGCGCCATCGCGGCCATCTCCCCCGGGACGGCCGCGCGCGGAGCAAACGGCACGCCGCAGCGCGCCGAGCCGCCGGCCGCCGGCGATCCCGTCGCTCCGCACGCGCGCGTCGCCGCTGCGGCGCCCTTGGCGGGCAGCGCGGCGGCGCCGTCGTCGGACGCGCGCGACGCGCAGCGCGGCGTCGCGGGATTCGACGCGGCCGCGCACGCGCACGCGCGCGACGGCAGGCGGGCGGCACGGCGGATGCGCGAGCAAGAGGGGGCGGTGCACAGGGCCTTCCGCATGTCCATCTGGCGCGACGCGACGTTTGCCGAGTTCGTTGAGAAGCTGCGCCCCGACGGCGGCGCGCAGCTGCTCGCGCGCGAGCCCACGCGGCGCGCGGCGGCGGTGCTGTGCGAGCTCGCGCGCGGCCGCGACGGCGCGAGCGGCGCGGCCGGGCTGCTGCACGAGATGAGAGCCGCCGATGCGCGCGCGCGCGAGGCCGCCAAAGCGGCGGCGGAGGCAGCGCGGCCTGCGCACGGGACGCTGCGCATCGTGGCAACCGTGGCGCTGGGCGGTGCGGTCTTCGCCGGCGTGTCAGCGCTGGTCGTTGCTTGCGCGGCGCGCACGGCGACCGGTGCGCTCTTTGGGGCCCGCCGCCCGCGGGCGGCCGCGCGCGGAGCCGACGACGCGCTCGGCGCGCCGCAGCGCGCCGAGCCGCCGCCCGCCGACAAGGGCAAGCGCAGGCGCGCCAGAGCCAACGACGACCCCGTCGACGCGGCGCGCAAGGCCGTGGGCAAGGCGGAGGGCAACTGCCGCAAGGCAGCCCGCCGGCTGCACCTCGCTGCACTGGGCGAGGAGGAGGCGCAGCAGCGCGTGCTCGACGCCGAGGCGGCGGAGCAGCTGGCGCGCTCGCGCGAGCCGGCCGGCGGCTGGGTAGGCAGCGCGCGCGCGCGCGCGCGCGCGCGCCCCGCCGCGCGCGCGCCCGTCGATTGGCGTGCGCGCAGCGCAGAACGGCGCGCCAGCTCCGTCACCCGCGCGCCGCCGCGCCCGTGCCCCTCGCGCGCAGGGGCGCCCTGCGGACCTGCGGCTGCAACAGGCGCACTTTGGCATGCGCGAAGATGCCGACGCGGATGTGCGCCGCGCGCACGAGGCGCTGCGCCGGGCGAGACAGGGTGTGGCGTGCGCCAAGGCCAGCGTGCGGCAGATGGAGGCGGCGTTGCTCAACGCGACGCGCTGCGCCACCGCGGTGCTCGCGCCGCGTGGCGTGCCGGAGGGTGACGAGCAGGCCGCGGCGAGAGAGCAGGCGGCGCTGGACCGGGAGGCGCCGCCGGCCGCGCAACGCGTGGCGCCGACGGCGCGCTCGCCCTCGGAGCCGCCGTCCGAGTGGGGCCCGCCAGCGGTCGGCCGGCGCCCGACGCCGCGTGCACTGTCGCACGCCGCGGGGCGCGGGGACGACAACCCGTTTGCGCCGCTCGCAACCGTCAGCGGCGATTGGTCGCCCACGCCGAGCTCGCGCTCGCCGTCCTCGCCGCCGCGGCAGCCGCCGTCCGACCGCCGCAGCGCGCAGCGTCGCAGCGCGCGCGCGCGGCCGCCGAGGCCGACCGTTTCGCCCGAGGACGCGCTCGCAGCCGAGCGCCAGGCGCGCGCGCTGTCGGAGCAGGCGGAGCAGAGGCGCGCCAAAAAGGCCGCCGCCAAGGCCGCGCGCCGCGCCGCGCGCGCCGCCGACAAGCGGACGGCGCGCGTCGTCCACGCGTGCGTAAGCGCCGCCTTGCGGCGCGTCTGCACGAGCGTCGCCACGGGCACGCCGCTCGCCGTGCTCCGCGAGCGCGCCGAGGGGCCGCGCGCGCCGAAGGCGGCGCCCGCGCCGCCACGCCGCGCAGCGGACGGCGGCCGCGCGCTCCGCCACGCGCGTACGGCGGCCGCCGCGGCGGCGGAGCGCGAGGCGGCGGTGGCGGCCGACGCCGACGAGCGGTTCGAGCGGCAGCCCTCCGCCGCCCGGTTCGACGGCGGCGATGGCGGCGGAGGCGGCCACGTCGAGGCGAGCGCGCGACCGCGCGCCGGCGAGGCCGGCGAGGCTGGCGCGCACGGCGCGCCTGGCGCAGCGGGGACCCCGGCGGCGTCGCTCGCGTCGCGCAGCCCGTGTGATGCGCGCCGCACGGCACGCCTCCCGCACGCACGCGCCGCAGCCACCTGCGCACGCAACGGCGGCTGGGGTGGCAACGTCGGCGGCGACGTGTGCGGCGATTGTTTCGGCGGCGGCGGCGTCCGTCGCGACGCCTGCGGCGGCGGCGACGCCACCTGCGGCTGCGGCGATGGCGGCGTCGGTGCTGGCGCTGGCGAGGCCCCTGCACACGGTGCGCCGGCGCGCGCGACGGCGTCGCGCTTGCTGCGCTTGCTCGGCGCGCCACGCGCCGTGCTCGGTGCGATGGCGCACGCCGCGGTCGTGTTGGCGCGCGGCGTGGCCGCAGCCGTCGCTGGCGTGCGCGCCGCCGCGCGCGCCGTGCGGCGCGCGCGCCGCCGAGCGCCTCGCGCGCGCCGCACGGCTGCGCGGCGGGCTCGCGGCCCGCCGATGCGCGACGTCGACGGCGCCCTGCGGCCCTCGCCGTCCTGGTTGCGCACACGCCTCGTCTGCGGCCGGCGCCTCGCGCCTCTGCGCCGCGCGGGCGCGCGCCCGCCGCCCGCACACGCCGCGCCGAGTTCCCGCGCGCGCGCTGCGCAACCCGACAGCGACGCGCCGGCGTGCGCGCCGCGGCGCTCGGCGCCTGTCGGTGCGCCGCCGCGCGCGCGTGGCCTACGCGCGGCGCGCGCACGGCGCTTCCTCGACGTCGCCGGCCGCGCGGCGCGGAGCGCGCGCCTCGGCGCGCGCATCACGCGCCAGCGCACGCCGGGTTCGCCATCGGAGCCCTGCACGGCCGAGAGCGGCGACGGCGCGGGCGCCGGCGGCGTCGGCGCGGCGGCGCCTGGCGCGGCGACGATGCGCGCCACCGGCGCGCGCGCAGCGCGCGCTGCGGCGGCGGCGGTCGGTGGCGCCTCGCGTCTCGCGCGCCGCGCGATGGCAAGCGCCGCCGCCGCTGCCACCTCCATCGCCGGCGCTGCCGCCTCGACCGTCGCCGCCGCCGCCGTTGCCATCGGCGCGGCCGTCACGTCACCGGCGTTCGCCGCGGCGCGCGGCATGGCGGCCGCATGCGTCGCTGCCTGCGCCCGCCCCACCGCCGCGCAGGCGGCCGCGTCGCGCGCGCTCGGCGCGCTCTTCGTGCTCGTCGACGCGGCCGACGCGGCGGGCGACAGCGACGCCGCGCTCGGCGCGCTCGCGGCCGCGGTCGACGCGACGGAGCTGCGCCCGCCGCCGGCCTTTTGGCGCGCGGGCCGCGCCGCGGCGTACGCACCGCGTCCGCCGCCCCTCGACTCGGCGCGGCCGCGCTACAACCGGCGCGCGCGCGCACCTAGCCCTCCCGTCGCGGCCGCGCGGCGCAATCTCGCGCGCGCGGTGCGCGAGCTCACGCGCGCCGCGCGCGCTGAGCGCGATCGCGCGCCGGCGCCGCGCGGCGCGCGCGGCGGCGTGCTCCACGCGCTGCGCGCGTCGCTCCCCGTGCACGCGCGTGCCGCGCTCGGCACGGACGCGGAGCTGCGCGCGGACATCGCCGCGTTCGCGCGCGCGCGCCGCGAGCTGCACAGCCTCACCGACGCCGAGGTGGCGGCGCTCGCGCGCCCGGACGGGCCGCCGCTGCCCGTGCGGCTCGCGTGCACGGCGGTCGCGCGCGCGCGCGGCGTGACCGTGCTGCTCGACATCGTGCCGCGCGGCGGCGGCGCGCCCGAGCGGCTCGTGTGCCGCGCCCGTCGCCGCGGCGCCGCCACGCGCACGCCACGGCCGACAGCCGCCGTTATCGCGCGCGCGCCTTGCATAGCGGCGCGCGTTGGCCACACTGAGCCGGCGCGCGCGTGCGCGGGCGGATCGATCGGGGTCGCGCGCCTCCGTTCAGCGCGCCGCCGCTCTTGGCGTGGGGCGCGGCTCGACGTGCACACCCGCGAGCGGCTGGCCACACCGGTGCCAGGCCACGTCGTGGCCTGCGCCGCCGCCTCGGCCATCGGCGCGTGCGTCGCTCGCGCGCGGCTTGGGCTTGCACGGCTGGCGCGCGCGTGGCCCTGCGCCTCCGCTCCACTGGCCACTGCTGCTGTCGCCTTCGCGCCTGCCGCCGACGGTGTTTTCTGCGCCCCGCTGGGCGCTCCTGCATCCGCCTTCGCGCCTGCCGCCGACGGTGTTTTCCCCGCCGCACTAGCCGCTGCTGCATCCGCCTTCGCGCCTGCCGCCGATTTTCCCGCCCCACTAGTTGCTCCTGCACTCGCCTCCGCGCCAGCCACCGACGGCATTTTCCCCGCCCCACTAGTCGCTGCCGCTGTCGCGTCCGCGCCTGCCGCCGCGGGCGTGTCTTCCGCCCCACCAGCCATCGCCGCCGCGCCCGCCGCCAACGTGCGCACCGCCAACGTGCCCGTTGCCAACGAGGCTACCGCCACCGAACCAGCCGCCCTTGAGCTTCCCCTCCAACCCGCCAACTCGGCGCTGCTTGCGTGGGCGGGCGACGCGGCTGCGCGCCGGCTGGCCTCCGCCGCCGCGAGCGCCGGCCTCCCGCAGGCAGAGGTGGAGCGCATCGCCAGCGGCGACATGCTCGCCTCAACCGTCGACGCGTGCTGCGAGGTCGTGCTGCGCGTGCACGGGCAGGCCGGCGGCGGGCATGTCTGCCACGTGCCGCTCGCCGCGCAACCCGCGGTGTTCCAGGACGGCGCCGAGCGCGCCGCGCTGCTGCACCGCCTGCGCAGCGAGGCGACAACGCAGGCTGTCATCGGCGTGTGGAGCCCGTCGGACGAGCGCGGCGGCGCGGGCGGTGACGACGGCGCGCAGCTCGCCTCCGGCCATTTCACCGCGTTGCGCCTTGTGCGCGTCGCGCGCGCGGGCGAGCATCGCTACGACGCGGTGCTCGTCGACACGCTCGCGTCGCCCTGCAGGCAGGCGCTCATGCTCGCCAAGGCGATAACTGCCACGCTGCACGCGGCGGGTCTCGACATTTCGCGCGTGCGCCGCGCGCTGCTGCTCAACGAGGCGGCGCAGCGTGGCGCGACGTGCGGCCTCGCGATAGTGGGCGCGCTCAACGACGCGCTCGCCGCGGCGGGCTGCTCGTCCGCGCCGCGCACGTTCAGCGTGGCGGACATGTACGCTGTCGGCGAGCGCCTCCGCGTCGCGCTGACCGGCGCGGCCAGCGATCGTGCGCCGGGCGGCGTCTGCGCGGTCACGAGCGCGGTGCGTGGCGGGGGCAGCCCCGATCGCGCCGAAACGCCGCCGCAGACGCGCGGCGCCAAGGCCGCCGCTGGCGTCACCGCCGCCGCCACCGCCGCCGCCGCCGCTGCTGCCGCCGCCGTGGCCGCGCCGCCACCGCCGCCACCGCCGCCGCCGGCCGGCGACGAGGACGACGCCGCCGCCGCCGCCGCCGCCGCCGCCGCCGCCGCCGCCGCCGCCGCGCGCACGTTCTTGAAGCTCGCGCCCAGGGCGCGCGCGGCCGCCTCGGCGCGTGAGGCGTTGCGCGCCGCGTGTGCGCGCGCGGACGCGGCGGCGTCGTCACACGCGTCGGCGCCGCACGCGCCCGCCGGTGCGCGCCGCCGGCGGCGCGCGGGCGCAGGCGAGCTGGCGCTCGCGGCTGCGCGCGCGCTCGCCTCGACGGAGCACGGCGATTTGACGGACGACGCGCTCGAGGCCGCCATCGAGCAGGAGCTGGGCGACGAGCGCGGCCAACTGCTGCTGTGCACGCGGGGCGCAGCGGCGCAAAGGCCCGCGCTTTGCCGGCTCCTGAAGCACGCGTGCGCGTCGGCGCGCGCGGCAAAGCGCGCGCAATTCACGGTGTTCGTCGTGCGCGCGGCCACGCGCGGCGAGCGGGGGGGCGCCGCCGCGAGGCGCGTGGACTCGGTGGTCGAGCTGTCGTGCGCGCTGCACGAGAAGGCGGGCGCGCTCGGCGGCCTCCAGAGCGTCTGTGTGCGTGGCTTCGCCCTCGAGCGCCGCCGGACACTCGACGCTGGCGCCGAGGCCGGCGCGTCCGCCATCGGCCAGGACGAGCAGGTCGAGGCAGAGGCGGGCGAGGCGTCCGTCGCCGGCGTGACGATGGCCAAGCAGCTGCGTCAGTTTGCCGAGCAAGCTGCCCGCGACGACGTGCTCTTCCGCGTCGCCGTGTCCGAGGCCGACGCCCACGCCCGGCTGGCGCGCGTTGCGGGTGACGATGTCGGCGCGTACAGCGTCGTGCTCGCAGTCGCCGGGCTCGTCTGGCTGGCCAAGGCCGACGAGGTTGCGCCGGCGGCCGCCCAGCCCGCCGCCGCGCCGCCCGCCGCCTCGCCTGCTGCCGCCACGTCCGCCGACGCCGAGCGCGACGCCTCGCCTTCCGACCGCCTGCGCGCGCTGACGCTCGCCGTGCGAGTCGCGCTCGCGCGCGGCGTGCTGCGCCACCTCCTCGCCGACGCGTCGCCGGGCGCGTCCGCGACCGCTGGCGGTAGTTGCGCGACGCCCGTCGAGGCGGCCGCGTCCGCCGCCGCGCCGCCCGCCACGGGCGTCGTGACGAGTGGCGTTGCGGCGGGCGCTGTGGCGGCCGCACCGGCTGCTGCGGGCGGGGCGACGGCGGGTGCATCGCCCATCACGCGGCCGGCGAAGCGCGCGCGGCGCACGCTCACCGCCGCTCCAGCTGCCTCGGCCGTTGCGGCCGCTGGAGGCGCACGCGCTGGCGCACGCGGCGCGGCCGGCGCGCCTCGCGCGCGCGCCGCGCGCGCGCCGGCCGAGTACGTCTGGCTTGCCATCGCGCGCCGGATGCTGGCGGCGCGACACGCGGCGGCCGCGGGCGGCGACTTTGTCGCGTCGTGCGTCGCCGCGATGCAGGCCGAGTACGGCGACGGCTGTGCCGTCGTCGTCGGCGACGCGCCTGGTGACGCCTTGGTCGAGGCTGCGGCGGCGGCGCTGCTCGAGGGCAAGCACGCGGCGGTGAGCCTCGGCTGCGTCGACCGGCCGGCGGTGCTCGTCGTGCAGCGCGCCGTGGACGCGCCCACGTCGCGCGTGCACGGGTGGTGCGCGCACGCGGCGGGCGCCGCCGAGTTTGACGAGGGCGCCGCGCACGGCGTGTTCAACGCGATCGTCGAGCGCGCGTGGGCGCTGCGTCCGGACCCGGCCGACGGCAGCCCGCCGCCCACGCGCACGTGGGAGGTCGAGCGCATCGCTGACGACGCGCCCGACCAGGCGGGCGTGGCCGCGCTGCGCGTGCTCTACGCGCTCGTCGCGGCGCACGGCCGCTACCGCTCGGCCGCCGCGCTCTCTGGCGCGCTCGCGCAGCTGCACGCGCCCGACGCCGCCGGCGCGCGCGCGGAGGTCGTCGCGGCGGCGTGCGCGGTGCCGCCCGGCGCGCGGCCGGGCGCCGCGCCGGCGGCCGCGCGGGACGACGCGAGGGAGCGCGCATGGGAGGGCGCTCGGATCGCCGCGCTCGCCGTCGGCGCGGACGCTGCGCGCAGGCGTGTCGCGCCCGTGCGCGCGCTCGTCGACGCGCTCGGCACGCCACCGACCTCGGCGATCACGGGCGGGCCGGCGGTGCGGCTCGCGGGCGCGGGCGACGGCGGCCACGGTGCACGGTGGGTGGGCGGGCAGGCGGCGACGCCCGCCGAGCAGCTGCCGAGGGAGCTGCTGCGCGCCTACCACGAGGCGGTGCTGTGCGTCACGCCCGGCAGCCTCCAGCTCGACTCGGCGGCGCTCGACGCGGTCACGCGGCCGCGCGAAAACGACACGCTGGAAGGCCTCCTCGCGCGCGTCAGCTGGCAGTGCGGCGCGAGGGCGAGCACGTGCGCCATGCTCGCCACGTTTTCCGAGCAGGCGGGCACCGGCTCGCGCGTCGCGCTCAAGGCCCTCCGCACGAGCTCCGACCTGGCCGGGCTGACGGCGGCTGCGGTCGGGCAGCAGGCGCCGCAGACGCCGCCGCCGCCGCTGCTCGTGATGCTCGGCCGCTGCCCCAGCCCGCTCGTCGGCGGCGGCCTCTTCCCGCCCGACCGCGCGACGGGCGAGCCGGCGGTGCACGCGGCGACGTCCGAGCTCGCCGTCGAGCTGCTGCGCGACGCGCGCGCGCTGGCCGGCACGGACGGGCGGCTCGTCGTGCTGTGCCTCGAGGCGTCCAACCCGCTCTGGTTCTGCCCCAAGGTGCGCGAGCTCGAGCTGCCGCGGACGCGGTCGGACGGCGTGCGCGCGTCCGGCTGCACCTGCCCTGCGACGTGCAGCGATGCGCGCGGCGCGGCGGGTGGCGCTGCCCGCGGCGCATCGACGCGGCCGGCGGCGCGCGCGATCAACAAGGCGGTGCTCGACCACTTCGTCGCGCTTTTCGGCCGCGAGGGCTTCGCGACCTTTGAGTTTGCGGGCGGCGGCGAGGCGAGCTGGCTGTGCGACAGCGCGGCCGGCAAGACGACCGTCGCGGCGTGCGCGTCGCTCCCGCCGCGCATGGGCGATGGGCAGCTGGCCATCCGGCGGCACACGCTCGGCACGGGCGCCGACGCGCCGGCGCACGCCGTCGTCTCGCTCCGCGTCGCGCACGTGAGCCACGCCATCCGCCGCGCGGCGGACGACGGCGGCGCGCGCGCCGAGCGGATGGCGCGCGCCGCGCGCGCGTTTTGCGATGTGGCGGCCGCGCTGCGCGTCGACGCGATCCTGGCGGAGGTGCCCGAGGACCGCCCGACGGGCACGCCCTTCCTTGGCGGGCTGCTCGAGTTTTGGAACAAACGCCACGGGAGCTCGACGGCGCCAGCCACGCTCGCGCTCGGAGACGCGCGCGAGGTGGCCAAGCGGACGGCCGACGCAGCGGCCGGCCGAGCGGACGAGGTCCCTGCGGCTGGCCGTCCGCAGGTCGCGGCGCGCGCGTGCGCTGGCGCGATTGGCGGCGGCGCGGGCGCGGCGGGCGCCTCGGACGCTGCGCCCCGTGCACTGGCGGGCGCGTCGGGTGCGCGCACGGACGGCGGCCCTGCCGACGCACCGCGCCAGCTGGAGAGCCGCTACGGCGAGGCGAGCAAGCTCGACCCACCCCAAGATTCCACTACGGGCTGCGTCCTCGACGCTCGCGAGGCCCAGGACCGCGCGCGCGTGCCTGCTGCGCCCGACGGCACAGCGCTGCGCCGCGTGCTCGACGCCGTCGGCGCGGGCGCGCCCGCGCAGCGCAGCCCGCGCTGGCACGACGAGCGATGGGAGGAGGTCACGGGCAGCAAGGTTGGCGACGTCGTGAACGACAACGCCGGCGTCGCGCACGAGACGCTCACCGACGAGTACGTGCACCGGCGGCGGCGCGAGGTGCGGACCAAGGCGACGACCGCGGGCATCCTCGGCGAGGCCGTCGCGCTGCGCAAGCTGGCGGCCGCGTACGGCATCACCGTCGTGTGCAACCTGCCGATGGTGCGTGCGGACCCGCACGACAAGAGCGCGCCGTTCGCCTTCTCGCCGGACGGGCTCGCCATCCTCCCCGAAGACAACGAGCAGGTCCTCGTCGAGGTGAAGACGCTCACCAAGGCGGACGCCAAGGCGCACGAGGACGGGCCGCCGCAGCCGCACCGCGATCAGCTGCAGCTCGGCATGCACGTCCTCGGCGTGCGCAAAGCGCTCTACGTGCAGTACCTCAGGCACGAGGACCGGATCGTCGTGCACGTCGTGACGCGCGGCGCCGGCTGGCTTGCATTCGCGCAGCCGAGGGTGCAGGCCTTCTGGGCGCGCGTCGTCGAGCGGCGCGCGCGGCTCGAGCGCGCGCGCGCCGACCACCCGGCTGCGAGCCGGCGGCACCGGCGGCAGCAGACGCCGGCCGGGCCGCCGCTCGTGCTCGCGCTGGACGGGCGCATCCCCGCCGCGCGCGCCGCCGCGCTGCACGCCGTCGCGCACGGCACCGCGAGCGCGGCGGCGGTGGCGGCGACGGCGGCGACGGGCGACGCGACGGCGTTGCAAGACGCGATCGCGGCGCTGCGCGCGCCCGTCGGCAATGCGGCGATCGACAGCGCAGCGCGTGCGGAGCGCGCGGCCGTCGAGCGGGCGATCGCGTACCTCGGGCAGCCGGCAGGCGACGCCGCCGCCCGCGGCACGGCCGAGGCGGCCGAGGAGGAGAGGACGGTCGACGCCGACATCTGCGCGTTGCTGCACCAGCTCGGCGCGAGCGTGGCGCACGTGCACGTCGAGGACGCGGATTGCGTCACGCGTGAGCACTGGGGCGGGGCGGTGCTCGCTGCAGCGGGCGACCCGTCGAGCGCCCCCGCCATTTCGAGCGTCATCGTCGCGCACATCGTGCGGCTCGCCGGCTTTGGCGTCGAGCTCCCGCAGTCGATTCGCGTCGCCCCCAGCACGGCCGACTGGCACGAGGGCTGGCTCGACGTGCAGTGCGTGCTGCTGCGCACGCGCCGGCGCGGGCGGCGCGACGACGACTTTGTGGCCGTCGTCAGGCGCGGTGGGCGCTGGTTTGCGTGCGAGCCCGGCCGCGCGCGGCGGCTGCAGTGGCGGTCGGTCCTGCGCCGCGCGCGCGGCGGCGTCGACGGGACCGGCGAGGAGGCGTTCGCGGTCGTCTACGTGCGGCGCGGCGACGCGGCCGGCGACGCGGCTGGCGACGCGCAGGCCGAACGGGCGCGCGGCGGGCGCGCGCGCAGGCGCACGCGCGGCGGCACGCGCAAGCGCAAGCGCGGCGCCTCCGCCGGGCTCGAGGCGGCCGCGCCCGCCGGCGCGCCGGCTGCCGCGCCCGCCGGCGCGCCGGCGGGCGCTGCTCACCGCCCGCCCGCCATGCGCGCGACGGTCGCCGCGCGCACCACGCGCTCTGTGACCGACGCGCGGCACTCGGCGCCTGCCGCCACGGTTGCACCTGTCTTCGACTGGCGCGCCGGCCGCCCGCCCCCCGCCGCTCGAGCCCGCCACCCGCGGCCGCGTGGGCGCGCGCCACCGGGCAAGGCCTGGGACAGCGTCTCGGGTGCGTGGGCGGACAAGCCGACTGGTGCTGCCGTCGCCGGCGCGCCGCCGCCGCTGCCGCCCGCCGCCGCGCCGCCGCCCACCGCCGCGCCGCCGCCCGCCGCCGCGCCGCCGCCCGCCGTCGCGCCGCCGCCCGCCGCCGCGCCGCCGCCGCCGCCGCCACCGGCGGCGCTCGGCCGCCGGCAGCACGTCGGCGCGGGCGGCAGCGCGGCGGGCCGGCGGCTCGCGGCCATCGCACGGCGGCAGCGCGGCGTGCGCGCGCCGCCGCCCGCCGCGCGCTTCCTCGCCACGCTGCCGCCACCGCCACGCGACGGCCTCGCGCGCACGAGCAAGCAGGCGCGCGCGAGGCGCAACGCGGACGGACGGCCGGCGCACGCGCGCGCGGCCAACGCGCGCGCCTTCTACCGCGGCGTGGAGCTCGGCGTGCACGCGACGCGCGCCATCGTCGACGCGCGCCACGCCGACCTGCCGCAGGCCGTCTTCGTGGCGGAGGCGCGGGCGATCGTCGCGCGCTCCGCCGGCGGCGGCGCGCTGCTCGCGCCGGACGACGTGCGCGACCTGTGCGACGCGCAGACGGACGCCGATCGCGCTGCGATCTGGGCGTCGGTGGGCGCGCACGAGGCGACGCGCATCTTCGCGCTCGTCACGCGCAACGCGAGCTTGGCGGGCGCGGCGCTGCTCGTGCTGCACACGCCGGCGGGCGCGCCGGCGCGCGCGCTCGGGCTCGTGGCGACGCGCTCGCGCGCGCCGTCGACGGGCGCGTCGCGCGACGCGCACAGGGCGCTGGTGCAGCGGTTGGACGTGCTGATGGACGCGATCGCCGCGGCGCGAGGCGCGTCGCCGCTCGAGCTCGAGCTCGCGCTCGCGCCCGAGCCGCAGAGCGCGTGCAACGCGCGTGCGGCCGCGCTGCTCTGCCTGCAGGCCGTCGCGGACGCGAGCGGCCGTCCCGCCGCTGAGGACGCGCTGGCCGCGCTCGACGACGCGCGCGGCATCGACCGGCACTGCCACGCCGTCCGGCAGCAGATCGAGGCGAAGCTCGCGTGGCGGCGCGCCGACGGCGCCGTCGGCGTTGACGGCGCCGACGGCGCGCCCGCGCTCGCGCCTGCCGCCGCACCGCCGGCGTGCGCGCCGGCGCACGCTGCCGGCGAGGCGGCAGTCGACCAGGCGATCGTCACGCGGGTGCGCGACGCGCTGCGCGCGTGGGCGACGACTGGCACCGCGCCCAGCGCGGCGGCGCTCGACGACGCCTGCGCCGCGTACACGGCGCGCGCACGCGCGCGCAAGGACGCGCGCACGGCGCTGGGCCCGACGCGCGCGGCCGAGCTGCTCGCCGCGGCCGCGCGCGGCGGAGCCGACGGGGCGGATGCCGCGCGCGCGCTGCTCGGCGGCACGCCGCGCCTGCTCGTCGTGCTCCTCTGCGTGCCCGTCGCCGCGCCGTCCGGCGAGCCGCCGCGCCCGGTCGGGCTGCTCGTCGCCGACCGGCCGACGGACGACTCGCGCCCGGCCGCGCTCGTGCGCTACGACTTTGCGCCGCTCGACGCGGACGTGGCCGTCGCGGTCGGCGCGCATGCCGTCGCGCTGGCCAGTGCGATCTGGCCGCTGCTCGCGGCCGAGGGGGAGCCGCGGCCATCGCCCGTCGTGCGCTCGCAGCCGCGCGGCGGCGACGATGGCGCGCGTGCGCTCGCAACGTTCGCGTGCCTCGACGCGCTGATGACCGCCAGCGTCGGCGCGCACGGCCTCGCGGGCGGCGCGGGCATGCTGCCCGCGCTGGTCGCGCGAGGCGCCGCGGCCGCCCAGCGCGAGCGGCAGCTGCGCGCGGCCGCCGAGAGGCTGGGCGGCACGGTCGCTGGGTGGCCGGACACGGGCGCGAGCGCGGCGGGCGCGAGCGTCGACGAGGAGGCGCGCACGTACGAGGTCGAGGCGGTCGTCGACGAGCGCCGCAAGGCGGGCAAGAAGTTGACGTTCGAGTTCCGGATCAGGTGGCGGGGCTACGACGAGAGCGCCGACACGTGGGAGCCTGAGGCCAACGTGAGCAGCGACCTCGTCGCCCAGTTCCGCAAGACGCGCGACGAGCAGAAGCGGCGCGCGGGCGGATCGGGCAGCGGCAGCGGCGGCGCGGGCGCGGCGTCGGCATTGGCGTCGGCGCCGCTTCGCGCGCACGGCGTGTCGGGCGCCGCGGGCAAGCGCGCCGCGGCGGGTGCTGCCGCGAGCGCGCGCGACGCCGCGGGCGCGCGCGCGCCGAGCGTTCCCCGCGCGCGCGGCGTCGAGCGCGCGCGCGTGGACGAACCCGCTGCGCCGAGCGCGCGCGCCGCCGGCGGCGCGACGGCGCGCACGCGCGGCAGCGTGCTCCCGGGCTTCGTGGTCAAGCGCTCGACGCTCAACGCGGGGCCGCAGGCGGTGACGGCGCAGCCCGGTGCGCGGAAGGAGCTGCGGCGCATCGCGGCGGCCGTGCACAGGCTCACGACACAGGCGTACCGCGTCATCAACAAGGTGGTGCGCGACGAGGCTGCGGTGGCGAGCGCGCAGGCCGTCGGCGCGGCGTCGGGCGGCCCGTCGACAAGCGTGCACACGTCGACCACGATGGACAAGGGAACCGTCCGTGCGATCTTCTCGGCGATCGGCTGGCACAAGGACGTGAGCACGTACGGTGCAGCGGCCCGAGGCAAGCCCGCCGAGCAAGCCGCCGCGCAGACCAAGGCGGCGACGGCGCGCGCCGTCGGCGAGATGGCCGAGGGCGTCCAGCCCGTCTGCGCGGTGGGCCTCACGGAGATCCTCGAGGCGGAGGCGACGCAGGTGTCCACCGCGTGCCTGATGCACCCATCGCGCGTCGTGAACGGGCTGCTCCGCGACGTCGTCCGCGCGGCAGTCGAGCGCGACGAGGCGCTCGTCGCGCTGCCCGAGATGCAGCGAAACGCGCGCGTGCGCGAGCTGTGCGAGCGGCTGCTGCGCGGCGACGTGGAGGGCGCGCGCGTCGGCTGCCCCGCCGCGCTCGACCGCCACCTGCCCGACATGGTCCTCCACAAGATCAACTACGAGTGCGCGCCCACGAAAAGGTGGAACTACGACCGGCACACGACGCGCTACTTCCTCGTGCAGATCCGCAACCTGCAGCACGTGGCCAAGGGGCAGGCGCTGCTCTGCCGGCTCGCGCGCCTGTACACGCAGCTCACCGACCGGCCGCCGCGGTATAATGTGGCGCCGCTGCGCACGCACAATGTGCGCGCGAGGCGCGGCTGCCGCTACCGCCGCCGAGCGCCCAAGCGCGCGCGCCGCCGCCGTGCGCGCCGCCCCGCGGCCAGGTTGGTCACGCGCCCGCGCGCTCGCGCGCCGCGCGCTGCGCGCAGGTGCCGCGCAACGTGCGCCTCACCGCGAACGCCATCTGGGAGACGCTCCCGGACGACGAGCGCAAGGAGCTGCGCGCGCGGCTCAAGGCGCTGGACCTGCGCGACCACGATGGCGAGCCGATCAAGTGGACCGCTCAAGGCGGCTCGTTTGTCCCGCCAATGTCCGACGTGCGCGTCAGGTACGCGGTCTTCGCGACGCGCTTCGACATCTCCAACCGCGTCTTCGACTACGCCGGGCGCGAGCGGCCGCCGGCCGATCTGCCGTGGCACGCGCGGCGCTCGTGGGTGGGCCTCGCGCCGCTGCCGCGCGTGCCGCTCCCGGGCCGGCAGCCCGTCACGTCGGTGGTGACGGATGGCGTCGCCGTGCACGCCGTCGCGACCGTCCTCGTGCCGAAGGCGCAGGCGCCGGCCGGCAGCTCGAGCGTCCTGCACCGCTGGCGCCGGCCGGACGGGCGCATCGCCGTCGCGCTCGGCTCCGAGCTGCGGCGGGCGATCGACATCGAGGAGGCGGTCGTCGTCGCGGCCGACCCGAACATGGGCAACATCACCACCTACTCTGCGCACGTCGGGCGGGCGGCCGTCTGGCGGCAGTTCACGCAGCGCGCGCGCGCGTGCGCCGCGGGCTTTGCGCGCGAGACGGCCAAGACCAACGCGGCGCGGCGGCGCGTGCGCACCGACGGGCGCGGCGAGGAGTTCAGCGTGGAGGCGGACGAGGCGCGGCTTGGCGAGGCGCACAGCGCCAAGGTGCTCGACGCGGGCAAATACATCGCCTTCCACCGCGAGAGCGCGCGGGTGCGCGAGCGCGCCGCCGAGCACGTGTACGACGCGCCGGCGCGCCGCAAGGAGCGCTGGCGGCGCGACAGCGGCGGGCGGTCCAACGCGGCGCGCGTCGCCGAGGCGCTCATCGCGGCGCACTGCGTCGACGGCGTGACGCGCGACCGGCTGCTCGTGTGCGTGGGCAAGTGGCTGCACGACCACAAGGGCGCGCAGCCCAAGGGCGCGCCGCCCGCCTTCCAGGTGGGGCTGCTGCGCGAGCTGCGGCGGCGCGGCGTCGCGGCCGTCTTCGTACCCGAGCCGTACACGTCGATGCACTGCTCGATGCCGCGGCTCGCCAAGGGCGGCAGGCTGCAGCGCTGCGGCGCGGAGCTCGCGCAGAACCCGCGCCTGCCCGTGGCAAAGGGCGGCACGCGCACGGTGCACGCGCTCGTCATCTGCCCGGCGTGCAACGGCGGCAAGAAGCCCGTGCACCGCGACTACAACGCCGCGCGCAACATCTTCTACGACGTGCACGACATTGCGGCGCGCGCGGCCGGGCGCGACACCACGTCGACGCCTGAGCGCTTTGCCCTCGTGCTCGCCTGGTGGGCGCGCGGCGAGGTGTGGGAGCGTGAGGAGCGCATGGTGCACGGCGAGGGCGACGACTGCGACGACGAGGGCGACGGCGGCGACGAGGGCGACGACGAGGGCGACGACGACGACGACGACGACGCCAGCGGCGACGGCGGCGGCGGCGAGGGCGACGGCGACGGCGACGGCGACGGAGGCGGCGGCGGCGACGACGACGATGACGGCGGGGGAGGCGGCGGCGGCGACGGCGGTGGCGACGACGGCGGCGGGCGCGGCGGCGGTGGCGGCGGCGGCGCTCGCGCCCGCACCCCCGCCCGCGGAGCTGCCAGCGCCAGTGCCGGCGGCGGCAGCGCGCGCGGGCCGAAGCGCGGCCGGCGTTGACGCACGGCCGAGCCGCGCAGCGGTCGACGCTTTGCGGGCTCTGCCCAGGTCGCGCGCGGCTGGCGACGCGTACCGCATTCGGCACGCCCGTGCACGCCGCCACCCGTGGCCGAGCGCGCCGCACCAGCCGGCCCGCTCCAACCGCCGTGCGGATCACGGACGCTCGCTACGGCTCGTCGGCGCGCGTCACCTGCGCCGGCGGCCACGGCGCCGTCTGCTCCGGCCTCGTCGCGAGCAGCCCGACCGCTGCTCGCCGCCCGCACGCCGCCGCAGCAACGCTGCGCGTCGTGCTCCCCCGCTCGCCAAACGCGAAGAGCTCCCTCACAAGGACGTCCTTCCGAATGGCCCGCGCTGCACTCGGGGCGCTCGATCGTGCCCCTGATCGGATTTGGCTTGACCATCTATACGAGGCTGTGTGAAAAAAAATTACGTGAGCCACGTCAGCTGCCACGTCAGGCCCCACTCGATGAGCAGCAGCGGCAGCAGCAGCACCGACAGCGGGAAGCTCAGCTCAAAGCCCGACGCGAGCTGGCACGAGAAGCCGCCCACGAAGAGCGCGTACCCGACCGCCTCGTCCGCACGCGTCCCGTCGGGCGAGCCGACGCGCGCGGCGGCCGCGCGAAGCGGTGCGGGCGCGCGCTCCGACGAGCCGAGCTGCGCGCAGAGCTCCATGAGCGAGCGAGCGGCGAGCAGCCCGCCATGCATCGCCGAGTACCATGCGGACACGCCGCGCTCGAGCGGCCACGCGAGCGACGTCGCGACGGCCTGCGCGAGCGTCTCGAGCAGCACCGGCGCCCAGTGCGCGTGCCGCGGGCCGAGCGCACGGCCGAGCGGCGCGCCGAGCAGCCAGAGAAGCGGCGGCGTGGCCATTCGCGCAACACCAAGCGCGAGCGCAACGGCGCGCGCAAAGCGCAGCTGCAGCACGGCGAGAGCGCCGAGCCACGCCGAGAGCAGCGCGCCCGCCGCCTGCTGCACGCGCCGCGGCTCGGAGACGGCGGCGAGCAGCAGCGCCGCCTTGCGCGCGAGCAGTTCGCGCGGCGGTAGCGCGTCCACGTCAGCCGCGCCGTCGCCATCCGCGTCGAGCGCGTTGTCCACCGCGTCCGCCGCCTCCGCCTCGGCCCACGCGCGCTGCAGGACCCGCGCCTCGACGACCAGCCGCGCGCACCTGGCCGCGCGCGGGGCGGCGCCGGCGCGGCGGGCGCACGGCCGGTCGGGCGCGGTGGGGGCGCGCGCGGCAGGGCGACGGGCAAAGTGGACGAGGACGCCACGTGCGGCGCACCCCATCGCGTTAAACGCCTCGATCGCGGCGAAGGAGACGGCGAACGGCCCGCCGAAGAAGCAGAGCAGCGCGCCGTACGCCACCGAGACGAGCTTGGCGGGCGCGGAATGCAGCGCGCGGTGGAGCGCGCCGACGCTCGTCGCGACCCGTGCGCACGCGACCACGCACCCCACCCAGCATGTCGCGACGCATGGCGCGGCGCCGCGCAGCCGCTCGCGCGCGCCAACGGGCGCGGCCTCGGCGACGGCGAGCACGTACGCCTCGGCGCGCTGCTGCGGCGTCCGTCGCCGCAGCTCACCCTCAGCGGCGGCGCCGGCGGGCGCAGCCTCATCATTACGCAACGGCGGCATCGCGCGCGTCCTCGTCGCGCCTTCGCCGTCTACGTCGATCACGACGGCGGCCGGCGCCGTGCCGTCGGCGCGCGCCGCGCCGCCGGCACGCGCAGCGTTGTCCACGCGCGGCGCGCCATCACTGCGCGCCGAGTTGCCGTCGGCGCGCGCCTGCTTGCCGCGCCACACGGATTGGATCTTGACGGATGCCGCCGTGCGCGCCTGCGCCTGCTTCTTGGCGTCGCGCCGCGCCCGGCGCGCCGTTGACGCCGGCGGTGCCGCCGGCGAGTCGGCCATCTTGCCAACAGCAGGTTTCCTTTGAATCCATTCATTAATTATTTTGGAGGGTTCCATGTTGATCAAGAGCTGATTTGCGTCCAGTTGGGAAGCGCGTACATACTGCGCGATGAGCAACGGTCGCCGCCTGGCCGTTGCTTCCAAGCGGGCGCCCGGCGACCAGCGCGGGGACGCGTAACGAGGCGCGCGCAGGGGCGGCGGGGCTCGCAGACCGCCGCCGTGCCATCCTGGGCGCGCGTCGTGGACCCATCACCCCACCCCAAGTTCCCAAGTCCAGCCCCCCTCTCAGGCCCTCTGTCAACTCGGTACGCCGCCATCATTGTGCCCCTCAAGCCAGGCGCGCCAACATGGGGCGCTCACGAGGCGGCAGCCGGCGTGCGTCGGTGGCCGCCCGCGCGGAGGAGGAAGAGGAGGCGAGCGAGGCGACTGTTGTGCTCAGCACGCGCTCAGCTGCGCATGCCGCCGCCACGCCGTCCGCGCCGGCCGCCATTCTGCGATCGTCGCCGCGAGGGCTCGCAAACATCGGCAACTCGTGCTACGCGAACGCACTGCTGCAGGCGCTCGCGTCGGGGCGGCACCTGCCGGATGCGCTTGCCATGCACAACGCTGCGAGGCCCGGCCGTGTCACTGCAGCGCTGCGCGCGCTCCTCAGCGAGCAGGCGGCGGCGGCGGCGGCCGGCGCGGGCGGCGCGGCGCGCGGCGCAAGCGCGCGCGGCGGCGGGCGGGCGGTGGGCACGCCGGCGGACGTGCTCCGCGCCGTCGCCACCAACGATCGCCGCTTTGGCGGCCGCGAGCAGCAGGATTCGCACGACCTGCTCCGCGCGCTGCTCGGCGCGCTGCACGCCGAGCTGCTGCCGCGCGCGCCGCGCCCGCCCGCCCGCTCCGAGCGGGCGGCGCGACCGACGGTGGCGCGGCGCGTGCCGTTCGCGCTTGACGTGGAAGATGACAGTAGCAGTGACGCCAGTGGCGACGGCAGCGGCGGCGACGATGACGCGCGCACCGCGGCCAGCGCGCCGGCGGCCTGCGCGCCCGCCGGGCCGCCACCGCTGACGCTCGTCGACCTCGTCTTCGGCGGCGAGCTGCGCGCGCACACTCTCTGCCTAAGCTGCGGCTGTGTGAGCTGCCGCGCCGAGCCATTCCTCGACTTGTCCCTGCAGCTGCCGCCCGACCTTCTCCAGCCGCCGCTGCCGGCGCACGGCGCAGCGCCGAGCACCCCGACCGGCGCGACCGTGCGCGCTCTGCCGCGCCGCGCGCCGCCGAGCATCGGCGCGCGCGCGGCAGCGGCGGCGACGGCGGCGCCCGCCGAAGATTCGCCGCGCCCGCCGAGCGAGCCGCGCGGCGGCTCGGCCAAAGCGCGCAAGGAGGCGGCGCGGCGCGAAAATCTGCGCAGCGCGCGCAAGGCCGCCGCCGCACGCTTGGCCGTGCACGCGCGCGCCTCGCCGCCGGCCGCCGCGCCGCTCACCGCTGCGCCCGCCGTCGAGCTGGTGGCCGCATTGCACGCGCTCCAGCTCGTGGACGCGCCCGCTGCCGCGCTCGCTGCCGCGCCCGCCGCCGCGCCCGCCGCCGCGCCCGCCGCCGCGCCCGCCGCCGCGCCCGCCGCCGCGCCCGCCGCCGAGGCCGAGCCTCCCTTCGAGCCGGCCATCCCGCTTGATGTCGCGCTCGCCGCCGTGCGCAACAGCCGACTGCCGACGATGCCGCACACGCAGACGCCGACGGCCAACTCGGCCGCCGCCGCCGACGACAGTGCGCCAGGCGCGCTCGATGCGGAGGTGGAGGCGAAGTGGCCGGAGGCGGAGGCGAAGGGTCTGTGTGTGCGCGCGTGCGTGTGGGCATTCTTGTCCGAGGAGGTGATCCGATCGGGCTACGACTGCGATGCGTGCACGGCGCGCGTCGCGCGCCTCGCACCCGCGGGCGAGCCGTCACCAAAGCCGCGCCAGCCAGCCGTGCGCTGGTACGCGCTCTCGCGACTGCCGCGCACGCTCACGCTGCACCTGAAGCGGTTCGCGGCGCAGCGCGGCCGGTGCGTCAAGGTGAGCGCGCACGTCGACTTCCCGCTCCGCCTCGAGCTTGGACCCTTCTGCGCCGCCGCCGGCCCGCCACCCACGCACCTGGACCAGCTGCGCGCGCCGCCCCTCGTCGACGGCGCGACGGCGCGCGGGGGGTACGGGCAATACCGCCAATACGGGTACGGGTACGAGCTGAGTGCGGTCGTCGTGCATCAGGGCTCGATGCGCGGAGGGCACTACACGGCCTATGTGCGCGGCGGCGCAAGCGGCTGGTTTCACATCTCGGACACACGCGTCGTCGCGGCGACTGAGCGCGAGGTGCTGGACAGCCAGGCCTTCTTGCTCTTTTACGACGCCGCGCACACCGTCGCCGCCAGCAACGGTGATGCCGGCGCCGACGAAGACGCTGACACATGCACCAACGCCGTCGCCGCCGGCAGATGAGCCGAGACTGTGCCCATTGCCAAGTCGGCCCGGGGCCCCGGGCCCGCCAACGCCGGCAACGGCCAACGGGAGAGTCATCCAGACTCAGTTGGTCAACTCAGACTGACAGCAACGATGGCACCCTCGTCGCGGCCTCGGAGATGGGGAGCCAGCGCGCTCGCGCTCGCGCTGCTCGTCGCCGAGGGGAGCGGCGCGCGGCTGGTGGTGCGACGCGGCACGCGCGCTGAGGTGCTGCCGCGCTGCCGCTCGCCGCTCAGCCTCGTCCGGCCGAGCGATCTCCTCGTGTGTGAGGATGGCGGCGCGCTGCGCGGCTCGCTCCAGAGCGCGTCGATAGGCGCCGGCTTCCTCTTCCTTGCGGACGAGCTTGAGCTCGCGCAGCTCGAGGCAGACGATGAACAGGCGCTGCGCACGCTCGCCGCGCAGGCCGTGGCGCGGCTGCCCGTCGGCAAGCGCCTGTGGTGGATCGGCACTGACGCGGACACCGCGACGGTCGGCGCGCTCACTGCAGCCGGCTTCGAGCGCGCGTCGCTCGGCGAGGCCGCGCGCGCACTGTGGCCGGCGCTCGCCTTCTTCGGCACGCCCATCTTCCTCCTCCCTGCCCTTGTCCTCGCCTTCCCGCTCCTGCCGCAGGCGCTTGCACTCGTCGGTGGGCTCAGCGCCGCGGAGCGCGCGGCGCTCGCCGCCGCGCCGCCGGTTCTCGCGCTCGCCTTTGCGGCGGCGGCGCTGGTCGGAAGAATCGTGCTGCGCGGCGACGGCGCGCGCGCGGGGTGACGCCGCACGGGCGTCCGGATTCCGGAACTCCGGACGCCCGCACTGGTCTCCGCTTGCGGAACTGCGCCGGTCAAAAGCGGCCGCTCGCGCGTGGACAGCGCGGGAAGCTGAGGGCGGTGGTGGGCGCGGGCAGCATGTGCCGCGCGACCGCCGACCGATGGGCGCAGGGCGGGTAGGCACAGTCGCACAGAGTGATGAGACTGAACGACCAGACTGTCTGAAGACTCTGGAGACTGGAGTGCCCAACTCAGGCAGGCCTCGTGGCGCGATGGCGTCGGCGAAGGGCAAGGACGGCGGCCAGAAGCGCAAGGGCGGGCGGCTCGCGCAGGAGCTGGAGGAGATCGCGGAGCTTGAGCGCCGTGTCGTCGACGAGGCGCCGCCCCTCGGCGCCACGCCGCTCGCCGCGCGCGACGGTATGGGCGGCGGCGGCGGCGGCGGCAGCGTCGGCGACGGCGACGACGGCGGCGGCAACGATGATGCGCGCGGCGACGCCGCCGCCGGCGGCGCGCGCGCGGGCGCGCCGCGCTGGGCGCGGCGGTTTGGTGAGCTGCCCATCTCGCGCCGCACGCTCGATGCGCTCGCGCACGCCGGCTTCACCCGCCTCACCGACATCCAGCGCGCGGCGATCCCGCACGCGCTCGCCGGGCGCGACGTGCTGGGCGCGGCCAAGACGGGCTCGGGCAAGACGCTCGCCTTCCTCGTGCCGCTGCTCGAAAAGCTCTGGCGGCTGCGCTGGGGCCGTTTGGACGGGTGCGGCGCGCTCGTCATCTCGCCGACGCGCGAGCTCGCGCTGCAGATCTTCGACGTGCTGCGCGCCGCCGGCTGCCGGCACGACCTGTCGGCGGGCATGATCATCGGCGGCAAGGACTACGCGGCCGAGGCGAGTCGTATTGTGCTCATGAACATCCTCGTCGGCACGCCCGGCCGCGTGCTGCAGCACATGGA
Organism: Diacronema lutheri; assembly: GCA_019448385.1. Classification (NCBI taxonomy): domain Eukaryota; phylum Haptophyta; class Pavlovophyceae; order Pavlovales; family Pavlovaceae; genus Diacronema; species Diacronema lutheri. Next base: position 522,713 of record JAGTXO010000024.1, on the reverse strand, counting down.
CCAGACCGTCGGTTTCGAGCTCACGCGGCTGCAGCTGCTCGTGCTCGACGAGGCTGACCGGCTGCTCGACCTTGGCTTCGACCGCACGCTCTCCGCGATCGTGCGCGCGCTGCCCGCGAGCCGGCAGACGCTCCTCTTCTCGGCGACGCAGACGCGCTCGGTGCGCGACCTCGCCGCGCTCTCGCTCGACCGGCCGCAGTACGTCGCCGTGCACGAGCGCGCGGCGAGCGCGACGCCGGACCGGCTGTCGCACCACTTCATGGTCGTGCAGCTCGGCGCGAAGCTCGACACGCTCTGGTCCTTCTTGAAGGCGCACCTTCACGCCAAGACGATCGTCTTCGCCTCGTCGTGCAAGCAGGTACGCTTCTTGCACGAGGCGTTCTCCGCGCTGCGGCCGGGCGTGCCGCTCATGGCGCTGCACGGCCGCCAAAAGCAGATGAAACGGCTGGGCACCTTTGCGCAGTTTGGCGGCGCGAAGCGCGCGGTGCTCTTCGCCACGGACATTGCCGCGCGCGGCCTCGACTTCCCCGCCGTCGACTGGGTCGTGCAGCTCGACGCGCCCGAGGACGCGCCGACGTACATCCACCGCACCGGCCGCACCGCTCGCTTCCGCGCAAGTGGCAAGGCGCTGCTGCTGCTGCTCCCGTCCGAGCTCGCGCTCGTCGAGCGGCTGCGCGCCGCGCGCGTTGAGCTGCGCCGCCTCGTGCAGAACCCGGCCAAGCTGAGCGCTGTCGGCGCCAAGCTGCAGACGCTACTCGCCGAGCGGCCGGAGCTGCGGCAGCTTGCGCACAAGGCGCTCGTCTCGTACACGCGCTCGGTGATGTTGCAGGCGGACAAGGAGGTCTTCGACGTGCGTGCGCTGCCCATCGATGCGCTCGCCGCGTCGCTTGGCCTGCCGGGCGTGCCGCGCGTCCGCTTCCTGCGCGCGTCGAAGCGCGGCACCAACTGGGGCGCCGCAGCCGCCGCAGCCGCAGCCGGCGCCGACGGCGGTGGTGACGGTGACGGCGGTGGTGACGGTAACCCCTCCCGCGGTGGTGACGGCGGTAGTGGCAGCACCGACGAGGGCGACGCCAACACCGGCGTCGGCGCCAACGTCGGCGACGTCAGTGACGTCAGTGACGGCAGCGATGGCAGCGACGGCCTGGGCGGCGGCAGGGCGCGCAAGTTCCGCTCGCGCAACAAGCTGCTCCGCCTCCTCGACCAGCAGCGCGAGGCCAAGGCGGCCAAGCGCGGCGACGCGCGCGGCGGCGAGACGGTTGAGGGGCGCGACGGCGCCGACGACGACGAGCTGCTCGTCGTCAAGCGCGTCCTCCCGCACGCGGGCATCGACGAGGGCGGAGGCGAAGGTGCGGGCGCTGCCGCGGGCATCGACGAGGTGCTGCGCGAGCGCGACGCGCCGGGAGCGCGGCTCCTGCGCGGCCTGCGCAAGGGCAAGCTGCCGCTCAAGCTTGCGGCGGCACTCTCGACCAAGCTGGCCTTCGACGAGGACGGCAACCCGCTTGCCCCGCCCGACCACCTGCAGGCCGACTGCGACGCGCCGCAGCCACCCGGCGCGGCCGTCGCCGGCGCGCGTGACGCGGTCGTCTCCGCGCTCCGTAGGCGACTCGCCGCGTCGGCGCCCGCCGATCGCGCCGCCGAGCGCGAGCGCGTGCGTGAGAAGCACAGGCTCGAGCGGGCGAAGGCCAAGGCGCGCGAAGGCGGCGGCGACGACGCCGACGACACGGGCGGCGCGCAGCTCCTCGTGCGTGAACGCGACGGCGGCGGTGATGATGACGAGGAGATCGGCGAGGCCGGCGGCGGCGCGGACGGCGCCGACGCTGGCAGCGACGACGGCGAGCCCGCGCGGCCGGCCCGCGCGCGCAAGCGGCGGAGCGCGCCGGCGGACGACACTGTCGCCGCCGGCGCGACGGAGGAGCCCGGCCGCGCAACCAAGCGCGCAAAGGCGGCGGCGGGTGGCGCACGCGCGCGGCGCGAGCCATCGATCGCCGACCTCGAGGCGGAGGCGCTGCGCATGCTCAGCGCGCGCTGAGGGGCGAAACGAGCGAGGTGGAAGCGCCTGTTCCCTCCAATTTTGATGGACAAGCCATGCTGTCCCTCGTGTCAATGGTGATGCCAACGCGCATGTCGACACGAGGGGCAGCATTGGCCACTGCACTCGACCCCCGGCGAGCCGGCTCGCGCTGACGCCGTCGTGTGACTCGTGTCCCGTGAGGCAACTCTGGACTGGGCTTTCCTCTCAGGTCGTCACAGTCAGTACAACACCCGGATCAAGCCGTGAGTTGGGCGAACTTGCAAACGCACGTGCCGCGTGCTCGAGCGCGAGTGCGACATGCTCCGCGGGCGGCTCGCCGGGCTGGGTTGCGCGTGGCGCGCGGGCATGGTGCTCGGCCGGCGAGCGCTCTTTTCGCCGCTCGGCCCCTCGCCCGCATGGGCGCGCACCGCACTCACGCACGCGCCGGTGCTGCCGCCGCCGGCCGACCATTTTGCCATCGTCGAGCTAAGCGGCAGGCAGTACAAGGTGACGCCTGACTGCGTGCTCTGCACGCAGTCGCTGAACGCGCCCGTCGGCTCGACGCTCACACTCGACCGCGTGCTGCTCGCCGGGTCGAGCCGCCGGACCGTCATCGGCTCTCCGCTCATCGCGGGCGCGAGCGTGGTCGTGCGCGTGGAGGAGCACAACCAGCTCGACAAGGTCGTCGTCTTCAAGAAGAAGAGGCGAAAGGGGTACAGGCGCTGGCGGGGGCACCGACAAAAGGTGACAATTGTGCGCGTCGTCAACATTGACGCGGCGCAGCTCAACGGCTAGCGGTCGGCGCGAGCCCAGAGCTCGTCATCGCCGGCGCACGCGGTCGGCGCGCACCTGCCGGCGCCCGCCCGGCCATTCGCGGGCGCTGCGCGCCTCGCGCCGGTGTTTACGCCGCGCGCGCGATGACCATGTGTGAAAGTGCCTGGGGTGCGGCCGAGCGAGCGGGTGATGACCACGTCGCCTGCGCCTGAGAGGTTTGCCATTCTCGGCTGCTTCTTTACTGTGGGGCACGGTCGCGCACCCCAGCGTGTGGCACGCGAGAGTCACTCAACGCCGGCTCAGGACACCTCTATGCGCCGACCTGCTTCTGCGCGTACGCGCCCGGCTTGTGCACCTTTGCAAGGTAGTCGGTAAACTCCTGCGCGGGCGGCATCGAGAAGCGCGTCTCCTTCCACAGCTCGGGCGCGAGGAACGAGTACGACTTGCTCAGCGCGTCGAAGACGGCCTTGATGAAGTTGCCAAGCGTCTTCGTGTGGCCGGTTGACGACGTGTAGCAGTCCTGCAGCCCGGCCATCGTGAGCATCTTCTTCGAGCCCGGTGCGGCGACGATGCCCGTGCCGCGCGGCGCCGGCACAAGGCGGCAGCGGACGGAGCCACACTTGCCCGTGAGCTTGGTGGGGATAGTGTGCGGCTGGCCAATCTTGTTGCCCCAGTAGCCGCGGCGCACGGGGATCACGTTGGTCTTGGCGTTGATCAGCGCGCCGCGGATCGCCGTCGCAACCTCCTTGGACGCCTTGACGCCCAGCCCGACGTGCCCGTCGTTGTCGCCGACGGCGACGAACGCCTTGAAGCGCGTGCGCTGGCCAGCGCTCGTCTGCTTCTGCACGGGCATGATCTTCATCACCTCGTCCTTGAGCTTGGTGCCGAGGAAAATGTCGACAATCTGATACTCCTTGATGGTGAGCGAGAAGAGGTAGATCTGCTCGATCGACTTGATCTTGCCGTCCTTGACGAGGCGGCCAAGCTTCGTGCACGGCACCCACTCCTGCGCGGCGCCAAGGCGCGAAGCGTGCGAGCGGGCGTGCCCGCGCCAGCCACGACCGTCGGCTCGGTGCCGCCGCACTCCGCGCTGCGCCCGCGCGCGCCGTCGGCGCGCGCCGCGCGCGGAGGGCCGCACACCTTCTCGTCGCCGTCACGGCCACGGCGCGGGCCGCGGCGATCGCCACGCCCACCGCGCCCGCGGTCGCCACGCCCGCGATCGCCGCCAAAGCCGCGGCCAAAGCCGCCACGACCACGCGGTGCGTCAGCCATGTGGTACTCTCGCAGGAGGGCACGTGCGAGCACGTCTCCGTGCCGGACTCTGGCTCCCTCCGCCGGACTCTGGCTCCCTCCGCCGGAGCGCACGATGGCGGCGGAGGGCGGGGACGAGGAGGAGGAGCGTTTGCGCCACAGACTGGAGCAGCAGCAGGCGATGATCAGCGCGCTGCTCAGCACGCACGCGCTGCTCAGCGCGCAGACGCACGCCGAGCGCACGCACCTCGTCTCCCTCGCGCACCAGCTCGGCTACAACGTGGCGAGCGCCGGCGCGAAGCGCAAGCAAGCCGACGTCGGCGCGCTCGCCGACGCGCACACGTTGCGCGAGCGGGCGGTCTACCGCAGCGCGGATGATCTGGATGCGCGTGCTGGTGAGGCCGATTCCAATGGTCCCGCCGACTGCTTGCCGCTCGCCGAGCGCGTCGCGCTGCTTGACGCGGTGGCGTCTGCGCTCGAAGCGGCGCAGGGCGCGGACGCGGCGGCGCGTTTGCGCGAGCTCGAGCGGCTGAAGGAGATGAGCCTCTCGCTCTGCATCTGAGTGCCGATCGTCCTACGCGCGCAGCTGGTGACAGAGCATGCCATGTGATAGAGTCCTGAGTCCTGACCAGCGCCGGTGTGGCACTCGCACACCCACCGATTCCGAAGGCTCGGCGATCTGCATGCGAGCGCCTACGCGGCGGAGACGCGAGCTGCGCGCGCCGCCTGCCGCTCGCGGATCTGCCGCAGCTTGTCCTCGGCTGCGCGCGCGGCGGAGCCACCGACCTCCGCGCCGCCCGCGACGAGCGGCAGCGCGATGACCGCGCCGTGCGCGGCGGGCGGCAGGGCGCCAACGCCCTGGCCAGGTCCACCCGCTCGGCCGCGCAGCCGTTGCAGCTTCTCCTCGGCAGACGCGAGGCTCGACGCGAGCGGCTGCGTGGCGGGCAACGGCTGCGCGGGCGCTGACGCGGGCGCACTCGGCGCGCGCGGCGCGGGCTCGGCGCTCGACGGCCGTTGCTGCTGCCCGTTGCGCGCGAGCAGCCGCGCGAGCCGCGCCTCGGCGTCCGCCGACGCGCGCGCCGCCTCGGCGCGCGATGGCGTGGCCGGCGGCGAGCGCGCGCCTTCTCGCCCGCCGCCAACGCCAACGCCGCCGGTCGACGCGTCGGTGCGCGCGCGCATCCGCGCCATCCGAGCCTCGGCCTCGCCGAGCGCGGCGGCGGCAGGCGAGACGGGCCGCTCGGCGGCAGCGGACCTGGCGGCGGCGGGCCGCGCGGGCGAAGCAGCGCGCGCGCCGGCGGCGGCGGCGGCGGCGGCGGCAACAGCCACCGCCGCCGCGCGCTCGCTAGCGCGCGCGGCAGCTTCCTCCGCTGCCTCCGCACGGCGCGTCGCCGCGTCGGCACGCGCCTCGGCCGCAGCCGCGCGGCGCCGCTCGGCGTCGACGGCCGCGCTTTCGCCCGCGGCGTGGCGCGCCTCGGCCGCGTTCGCGCGCTCGGCGGCCGCTCGCGCGGCGCGCAGCGCGTCGGCACTCTCGCGCGCGTGCGCTTCGTGCGCGTCGAGCCGCGCGTGCAGCGCGTCGCGCGCCGCCTCGGCCGCGGCCGCGCGGTCGCGCAGCTGCTGCTGCTGCTGCTGCTGCTGCTGCTGCTGCTGCTGCTGCTGCTGCTGCTGCTCGCCCTGCGCGCGCGCGCGCGCCTCCGCTTCCGCCGCGCCCAGCCGCCGCTCGGCCGCGTCGAGCCGCCGCTCGAGCGCGAAGCCGCGCTCCTCCGCCGCGAGCCGCGCCGCGTCCGCGCCGTCCGCGCGCCGCTCGGCCGCAGCGGCGCGCGCGCGCGCCGACACCGCCGCCGCCGCCTCCGCCTCGCGCACGGCCGTCGCGTCGGCGTCGGCGCCGCTGTGTGCCGTCGCCCCGCGCGCTCGCTCGGCCGCCGCCACGCGCGCCTCCGCCGCCTCGGCCGCGCGCACCGCGCGCGCCTCCGCGGCGGCGGCGCGCGCGTCCGCCTCGTCGGCCGAGCGCGCCGCGCGCGCCTCCGCCTCCGCAGCGCGCGCGGCGCGCGCCTCGGCGTCGGCCGCGCGCGCGTCGGCTGCGCGCGCGTCCGCTTGCAGCCGGTCGAGCGCCGCGTCGCGCTCGAGCAGCGCGGCGCCGGACGCAGGCGCGTCGGCCGCCGCGCGCGCCGCCGCCGCCTCGGGCGCACACGGCGAGGCCGCGACCTGCGATGCCGCCGCCATCTCGTCGCGCGCCGCGCGCAGCTCCAACTCGAGCTGCGCGGCGGCGGTGGCGAGCGAGCCGCCGCCGCCGCCGCCGCCGCCGCCGGCGACGGCGTGCGCCGGCCCGCGCGCGCCGCGCGCAGCGGCCGCGGCGGCGGCGGCCGCTGCGGCCGCCGCTGCAGCCGCGCGCGTGGGCGACGGCTGGAGCAGCCGCGCGTATGGCGGAGCCGACGGCGCGCACGCGGCTGCAGAGCACACGCCGCTCGCGCGTGTCGCGGCGGCGGCGGCGGCCTCGGCCGCCTCCGCGCGGCGCGCGAGCTGCTCGCATCGGCCGCGCAGCTCGGCGTTGGCCGCGGCGCACGCCGCGAGCTGCGCGGCCACCGACGCGGGCACCGCGCCGAGCGGCGGCGGCGGTGCGGGCGCGCGCGCCGCGCGGCCGCTGGCGCCGACGACGGCGGCGGTCGCCTGCGCGGGCAGCGCGGACGCGGCGGCGGGTTGTGCGCCCTTGGCCGCCGCCGCTGCCGCCGCCTTGAGCCTCACCACCTCGCCCTCGCGCACGACGGCCGTGCGCGCGAGCAGCGTCGCCCTGCGCGCGAGCGTGGCCGCCTCGGCGCGCGCCGCGTCGAGCGCTTTCGCCGCCGCGTCGGCCGAGGCGTCGGCGCGGCGCGCGTCGGCGCGGCTGCGCGCGCGCTCCCTGCCGAGCGCCTGGCGCAGCTCGTCCACCTCGGCGCGCAGCTGCTCGCTCGCCCGGTCCGCCTCCGCCTCGGCGCGCACCGCGCCGTACGGGAGGGGCAGCGGCGGCGGCACGGGCGGGAGCAGCGGGACGGGCGGCGACGGCGCGCCGCGCGGGCCGCCCTCGCCGCCGCCGCCGCCGCCGAGCGGCGCGCGCTGCTCGAGGAGCGGCGCGGCGGCGCGCGCCGCTCGGCCGAGCCTCTGCGCGGCGACGTGCAGCCGCAGCGCGAGGAATGCGCGCGCCCTCAGCTGCCGGCTGAGCATCGCGAAGAGCACGAGCAGCGCACGCAGTGCGCGCAGCTGCGCGGCGCCGACCGACGCGCACACATCGCGCAGCTGCACGCGCAGCGCCGCCTCGCGCGCGGACGCGGCCTCTCGCGCTCGCACGAGCCGCAGCTCCTCGCCGCCGGCCTCGCCCCCGGCCTCGCCCCCGGCCGCCGCGCGCGCTTCCTCCCACACGCGCGTCGGCTGCATGCTGCCGCTGCCGCCGCCGCCGCCGCCGCCGCCGCCGCCCCTCCCGGCCAACGCAGCGCGGCGCGCGTGCACGACGCGCAGCTCGCGCAGCTCGGCCTCCGCTCTCGCCTCCAGCTCGTCGAGCTCGCGCAGCGCGGCGCCAGCCCTCCCGCTCCCGCCACGCGCAGTCCCCGCGGCCTCCCCCGCGCCGCCTCGGGCGTGGGCGCAACTCCACGATGGCGCGTGCCCCGCGCCGCGCGTGGGCTCGCGCCAGCCCTCGCCCTCGTCGCGCTCGCGCGTCTCGAAGAGCAGCGCGCGCCGGCTGCGCTCGGCAGCGGGGCGCGCGGCAGGGCCCCAGCTCGCGGCCGCGCCCCCGTCGCGCACAGCGTCCGCCTCCGCCCGGCCGTCGTCGGCCGAGCTTGCGTCAGCCCAGCTCGGCGCACGCGCGCGCCGGTCACAGACGCTACCACTCGTCACCAGCGCGTGCTGCGCCGCGCCTCCAGCCGCCAAGGCTGCCGCCGCCGCTGCCGCCGCAGCCGCGGCCGCAGCGCGCGGCGTCGCGGCCGGCCCGCTTCGCGCTCCGCCGCCGTCCGGCGGCCAGCGCTCGGACAGCAGGGGCGCACCGCGCTCGTCAGCACGTGGCCAGGACGCGGCACGCGCGCCGGCAACGCGCGCGCCGCCCTGCACCGCCGGCGCCGCCATCGAGAGTGGCGGCGAGCGGCTATGCGGGCTGCGCGAGAGCCGCTCGCCCTCGGGCGAGCGCGGTGGCCGCGGAGGCGACGGGCCGTCCGCGCCGCGGCCGCTATATCCGCGGCGGTGCAGCGGCGGGAGCGACGCCTTGCTCGGCTCGCCAAGCCGCGCCGGCTCGAGCGCGCACGGCCCTTCCGCCGGCGCTCCCCGTCGGGGCGACATTTTTTGAACGCGCCCGTCGAGAGGCGCCCTCGACGCCGGACTCGCGCCTCCGGACGCATTTACCGCGCAAATTAGAGTGCAGCCGGGGTCTTGGCCGTCCGACGGGCGACATGCTTCTCGCGCGCGCGCACGCGCCAGGTCTCGCGCACCTGCAGGCCACGCTGCTGCACGCCATCGCGATCGCGGGCCCCCGCGACCTTCCGCCGCCGCCGTCACCGCGCTCGGCGCTGACCTGCGCCTCGGCGCGCTGCCGTGCATGGCGCGGCTTGGCGCGCTCGAGCGCGACGAGGCGACGTGGCCCGCGCTCGTCGGCGCGCTCGGTAGATCCGTCGCGGCGCGCTCGCCCACGCTCGTGCGCTTCCTCGACGTGGCGCACGCCCGTGGTCTCATCGGCGCCGCGCCACCCGCCAGCGCCGCGGGTGCGACAGCGGCCGAGCGCGCGCGCGCCGCGTCTGTCGTCGACGGGCTCACGTACGCGCTCTTTCTGCAGCGCGCGACGCGCTGCGTGGTGGACGCGGGCGACCAGAGCGCAACGCGCCAGCTTGCGGACCACCTCGCCCGCCTCGCGCGCAGCGACGCTGTCGGGCGCGACTGGCGGCGGCTACTGTCGCCGTTCGAGGGCGCCAAGCTCGATACGATCTCGCTCGCGCTCGGCCGGCTCGCACGCGCGAGGGAGGCGCGCGCCATCGAGCCCGAGTTCGCGCACATCGGACTGCCCGCCAACATCCTCGAGGCTACCCTCGCCGACGCGCTCGGTGGCCGCGTGCCCAACGCGCGCGCCGGCTGCGCGCTAGCGGCCGCGCGGCCGAACGGCGGGCGGGCGCGGACGTACGCCCGCGTGCACGGCGGCGCGCGGCCTGTGCTCTGCGCGCCCGCATCGGTGGGCGCCGACGCGCGCGCCACCGTGCACGTCCACCCACCGCTCGCCACCGCCTGGCTCTCGCTCTACGCATCGTGGAACTGCGCCTTCGTCGCCGCCGAGTACGCCGACCGGCAGCGCCCGCTGGCCGAGCTGCCGCGCGCGCTCGCGCAGATGCTCAACGGCGCGCTGCTCGCGGCGCCGCCGTCCGAATTTGTCCATCGCCGGTCCGTCGCGCTCGCGCTGCACGCCTGGTCCACCGTCGTGCGCAGGCGACGCGCCGCCGCCGGCCGCTGCGAGCCGGACGCGGCGCGCGCGCCGCGCGCCGCCGCGGCGCTGATCGCGCTGTGGGGCGAGCACAACGCGGCGGCGGCGGCGGTGTACCAGCGCGACCTCGCGCGCGCGCGCGCGGCGAGCCCGTTCCGCGCGCCGCGCGGCACGAGTGGCGCGCGGGAGGAAGGGCTCCCATGCCCGCCACTCGCAGAGCGCGTGCGCAACGTTTGCTGATGAGCCGTGATCGATGAGCCGTGATTACGACTGCCAAGGCCCTTTGCCTGGCCCTCATGACTGTCGTCCTCGGCCAGTGTCTGGTCTCATGGCTGCCCACGCCCGTGCGACACACCGCGCCCGTCGACGCGACCATCCGCCCCCCCCCCCCCCCCCCCCCCCCCCCCCCCCCCGGGCGGCCCGTCGCCGCTACTCGCCCATCTGCGTCAGCGGGATGTCGTTGTCCGTGCGCCCAGCGCCCTCCTTGCCGCCCGCCTTGCCGCTGCCGTCCGCGTCGGCCGCGGCCGGCGCGTCGGGCGCGGGCGGCGCGTCGGCCGTGGCGGGCGGCGGCGCGCCCACGGGCCGCGGCTCGGCGGCGGACGGCGTGAGCTCCGTGGTGGCCGCGGCCGCATCGCGCGGCGCGGCGGTGGCCTGCGCGCTCGCCACCGGCGCGGCTTGCGCCGGCGGCGGCGGCGGCGGCGGCGGCGGCGGCGGCGGCAGCGTCGGCTGGGCGCCGGCCGCAGCGGGCGGTGGCTGCACGAAGGAGGCGGCGGTGGCGGCGGCGGCCGGCTCGGCGGCCTGCGCGGCGGCGGCAGCGGCGGTGGCGGCGGCCTGCGCGGCGGCGGCGGCCTGCGCCGCCGCCTGTGCCATCTCGCGCTCGGGCGCATCGAGCGGCGGGCGCTGCGGCCTGCGCGCGCCCTCTGCACTCACCGCCCTGTCCCACTCCGCCTCGACGGACTCGTCCCAGTCGTCGGCAAGCGCGGCGGGTGACTGCGCGGGCGCCTCGGACGTGACGCCGTTCGCGCCCGCTCCCGCCCGCACGCCCGCGTCGCCGAGCGGCGCGCCGCCGACTCCGGCGCTGGCCAAGCCCCCCGCCTCCTCCGCCGCCGCCTCCCCGCCCGTGTCGTCGCCGTCGGCCACCGCCGCCGCCGCCGCCGCCGCCGCGTGCAGGTCCGGCGGCGGCAGCTGGCCCCCGCTCGCGCCGCCGGCGGCGGCTGCGGCAGCGGCGACGGCCGCCTCGACGACCGCGTCGGGGATGGGCGTGCCCGCGCCGGCCGTCGCCGCCGCTCCGCACTGCGCGTCGAGCGTGCCCATGCCCGTCGCCCGCTCGGCGCGCGCGGCGCGCGCGTCGGCCGCCGCTGCCTCCGCCTCCGCCGCCGCCGCCGCCGCCTCCGCCACCACGTCGGGGCCGGCGGCCGACGCCGCGGCGGCGAGCGCGCGCGCGCGCAGCTGCGCGGCGAGCTCCTTCGCGCTGAGCGCGCGCTCGCGCAACTCGAGCAGCGACGCGGCGGCATCGAGCGCGCGCTCGCGCGCGGCGACCGTCGAGATCGCCTGCGCGAAGCGCCGCTCCCACGCCGACTCGGCCACCTGCTGCTGCCGGGCGAGGCCCGCCTCGCGCGCGGCCATCTCGTCGAGGCGCGCGCGCAACGCCGCCTCGAGCTCCGCCTGGTAGGCGAGAAGTGTGCGCATGTCGCGCTCAGCGGCGGGCGGGCCGCCCGCTGCGCTCACGGCCTGCCCGTCGTCCGCGCCCTCGTCCGCCGCCTCCTGCGCGTCCACGTCGATGGCGATGCGCGGCCGCCGCCACACCTGCCCGAGCCCGCCGGAGAGCACGCGCTCGTCGTCGTCGTCGTCGTCGTCGTCGTCGTGTCGCGCGCGCGCCTCGTCGTCGTCGTCGCCGTCGTCGTCGCCGGCCGCCATGCGCGCCAGCTGCGCGCGCAACGCCTCTTCCGCCTCGTCCGCCTCGGCCAGGCGCGCGGCCGCGCCCACGCCCTCGCCCGCGCCCGCGCCCGCGCCCGCGGCGGCGGCACCGGCGGCGGCGGCGGCGGCGGCGGCGGCGGCGGCGGCGAAGGCGCCGCCCGGCGTGGCGGCGAACGGCGCGTCCGTCGCCCGCGCCGGCGGCGCGCCGCCGTAGCGCGGCGCGTACGCGGACGGCGGCCCGCGCGGCCCCTGCGCCGCGCCCGCCGCGCCGCGCGCCGCCACGCCGGCGGGCTGCATGCGCCGCTGGCGCACGCGCGGCGCGGGCGGCGCGACGGAGTCTGCGCGCAGAATCCGCGCCTCGCGCTGGTTGCGGTCGGCGAAGCGCGCGCCGTGCCTGCGCAGGATCTGCGAGAAGGTGAAGATGATGCCCTGGTTGATGCGCAAGAAGTCCTCGAGGAAGACGGAGCGCGTGTGGCACGAGATCCACAGGTCGAGCGACAACTCGCTCACCGAGCGCAGGAAGACAAAGCGGTGCTGCTCCGGGTCGAGCTCGGGGTTTGCGAGCAGCGCCTCGCGCATCTCCGACACGATCTGCGGCATCACCGCCATGTCCGCGAGCCGCACCTTTGGCTGCCACAGGATGCGCCGGTTGGTCATGCGACTGGCGTTGATCACCTCCATCGTTGCCAGTTTGGAATTCGGCAGATGTAACGGCCGCTTGTCCCACGTGTTGATCACCGTGTAGTACCAGCCGATCTTCTCAACCCACCCGTCGATCTCGCGCCGCCCGTCCGACGCCTCCTTGATCGACTGGATCCAGTCGCCCTTGGTGAAGGGTTGCGCCGCGTACAGCACCGTCGCGCCCATCAGGTTGGAGAGGATGTCGCGCCCGACGAAGCCGAGCAGCACCGACGAGACGCCGCCCAGCGTCAGCAGCGCCTGCGCAGCCGCCGGGTAGAGGGGGGGGGGGGGGGGGGGGGGGCGTCCGCGCGCGCCGTTCGGATGCGTGGCCCCGGACGCGGCCCCGGACGCGGCCCCGGACGCGGCCCCGGACGCGGCCCCGGACGCGGCCCCGGACGCGGCCCCGGACGCGGCCCCGGACGCGGCCCCGGACGCGGCCCCGGACGCGGCCCCGGACGCGGCCCCGGACGCGGCCCCGGACGCGGCCCCGGACGCGGCCCCGGACGCGGCCCCGGACGCGGCCCCGGACGCGGCCCCGGACGCGGCCCCGGACGCGGCCCCGGACGCGCGCGCACGGCGCGGCGCGCACGCGCGCGCCTGGAACTTGACGCCGACAGTGTCGAGGAGCGCAAAGGCCGTGAGCACCCACACCGCCGCCGAGAGCGTCTGCACGAGCGTGTTCAACCGCGCCTCGTTGATCGACGCGCGCCGGTCGAGCGTGCGTGGCCGCGCCAGCCCGCGCCCCGCCTGCAGCGGCGACGATCCGCCCATGATCTTCTGGCCGAGGACGGCGGTCTCCTCCGAGACAATGCGGCTGCGCAGCACGTCGAGCAGGTGCAGCGCCACCGCCGCGAGCGCCACCTCGAGGAGCAGGTCGCAGCCCAGCCGTAGACCAATGATCCAGCGCACCCACGCGCTCGCCGCACCCGTGCGCAGCAGCCCGGATGCGGCGAAGGAGTCGAGCGCCGACGCGCCGAGCACGGAGACGACGAGGCCGAGGAGCGGCAGCGCGGGCAGCCCGCGCGGTGGCGGCGCGAGCGGGCCGCGCGGCGAGCCCGTCGGGCCGTGCAAGTAGCCCGCGTCTGCGCCGTCGTCGTCGGCCGCGTTGCGCCTGCGCACCTCCTTGAGGAGCGCGACGACCTGCCGGACGAAGCGGATGAGCAGCTGGAAGAGCGAGAGTGTCGCGACGACGAGGATCACCTCCGCCACCAGCGTCGGCAGCCCACCGTTGCCCAGCGCGCCGAGCGCGCGCTTGGAGCCGAGCCACTGCCACAGCCGGCTTGCGAGCGTCGGGCGCGGCGTCATCGAGAGGAACGTGATGGCCGCCGGGTCGATGGGCGCGGACGCGCTGCCGCTCAGCCCAAACCACGAGAGCACGCCCATTTTCGCGCCCGCCGCCACCGACGTCGCGGCGCGCAGCCTCGGCGGCGTGCGCGACGCGAAGCTCGGCAGCCGAGCCAGCCGGTGGCGCATGGCGAGGCAGCGGGCGACGCGCAAAACCAATCATCCCTCATTAGCTATCTAGGGCTTCGTCACTGTCACTGTCACTGTCAATCGTCTGCTGCGGGGCAGCGGGGGCCGGGGCCGAGTCGGCGGCGGCTGAGCGGTTCCTCGCCCGGGGGTTGACGAATCGGCCCCTGCCCCCGCAGCAGGGGCCGTAGAAGCAGGAGAAGCGCAATTTGAAAAAGGCAAGCTTGCCAACGCAGGCGCGTCATTCGCACGCGATCTTGTAGTCAAAGGACGAGAGCGCGATGCCAAAGGCCTGCAGCGGCGAGAGCGGGTACTGGAAGTCGCACGTGAAGTCGTTGTCGCCCACGCGGCCAAACTGCATGATCACCACCTCCTCCGAGTCCTTCTCGTCCACCTGAAGCCGTTACGACCCAGGGGGGGGGGGGGGGGGCGCAGGCCGCTCCGCCGTCGGCGCGCCGCACTGCGCGCGCTCACCTCGCGGGCGGCGCACGGCCCCTGCGCCGCGCTGCGCGCACAATCTGAAAGTTCTTGACCGACGGCTGCGTGACGCGCCCGTTGAAGTTGAGCACGTACGCGTTGGCCACGTCGTTCCACTTGGGGCTCTTGTTCTTGAGCACGGTCAGGTCGGCGTCGCGCTCGTCGGCCTTGTGCCTGCGCAGCGCCGCGCGGGGCGCACGCGGCTCGCGGCTCGGCTGAGCGCACACGCGATGGGGGAAGGGTTAGGGAAGGGGGGAGGAGAAGTGGGGGGGGGGGGGGGAGGGGAAGCTAGGGCGGCGCACTTCTCGAGGATGGAAGACTCGTCGTTGGACTTTGACGGGCGGAGGACGGTCCGCTCGCCGTCCGCCGTGAGCGCGGGGGCGAGCACCGTCATGCGCCTTGGCCCGCGCGTGTAGAGCACGTTCTGCTTGTACAACACCGCACACAGCTCCGTGCGCACGGCATCCGCCTTGCTGTCCGTGTCCGCCTTGTCGGGCGAGATGCCGTTGTCGTAGAGCACAAATTCGGTGCCGATAAAGTTTGAGCGCAGCTTTCCAAAATAGGCGCCGCTCGCTCGCTGCATGTCGTCCGCATCGAGCGAGATCAAGTAGTTGGACGACCTTTTGGGGAGGTGGGAGGGGGCGGGAGGGGACAGGCACGGCGCAGCTGGGCGGCGAAGCGACGGTGAGGCGACGGCGGTACCAGAAAGCACAGCAAAGCACACAAATCACCACCACCCCCCCCCCCCCCTTGCGCGCACTTTGATTGGCCCCGCTTGCGCGCAGCGAGAAGGGGCAGGTCAGCGGTGCCGGGCTGCTTGAGGAACATGGTGTACTTGGGGTAGGACGAGAGGAAGCCCGCCTTGGAACGGCTGATGTGGCATTGCACCAGAGAGCCCTCGGGGGCAGGCCGCATTAAAAAGCGGCGGATGTCGCTCAGGTCGAGGGCAGCGCGCGCGCGCACGGCCGCGCCCGCCGGCCGCGCGGCGACGGGCCTCGGCACGGCGCCGCCGCCCGCGCGGGACTGCGCAAACGGCGGCTGCTGCGCGGTGGGCTCGGGGGCGGACGGGTGGCTCGCTGCGCCATCAGAGTCCGCCTCCGCACGCGCGCAGCCAACGGATGCGGCGGCGGCGCGTGCGACCGTCGCCCCGCCGCCACGGCCGCTGCTGCCACCGTCGCCGCCGCTCTCGCCGCTGCCTCCACACCCACGCCCGCGCCCGCGCCCGTCGTCGTCGTCGTCGTCCACGTCCGCGACGCCGTCGAGGGGCTGCACGGCGGATTCAAAGGCGGCGCGCGGCGTGGCGTCGCCCTCGTCGTACGCAGGCGGGGGCGCGGCGGAGAAGCGCGGCACCGCCGGCGGCTGCGCGAGCGAGCCGCCCACCGGCACGCCGGCGGCGGCGCCGCGCGGCGCCTCGGACGCGGCCGATGCGCGCGCCGCCGCGTCGTCGGCGGCGGCAGCGTCCGCGGCGGCGGCGGGGAGGGCGGGGCGCGGCTCGGCGTGCAACGGCCCATCCCTGTTCGCCACGGCCATCCCCATCATCGCAAGCCGCTCCGACCGCTTGCGCAGCTGGATGTCGCGCGCGCGGTTGAGCGCCGCCGACTGTGGCCGCGCCGAGCCGCCGCCGCCGCCGCCGCCGCCGCCGCAGGTGGCGGCGTGGGCGTAGCCGTCGGCAGCGCCGGCGCGCGTCTCATCGCCTCCATCGTCGCCACCACCGCCGCCGAGCACGTCGCCGTTACACTTTGGCCTCGGCGGGCCGCCGGCGCCGAGCGACGAGGCGCTGGCGCCGCCGGCGCGCGGCGCTAGGCCCATCGAGTTGGACGAGGCGGAGGTGGCGGGGCGCGAGGCGGAGAAGCGGCCGGGTCTGACCGGCGAGCCGACGCCCGACGGCTTCGCGCCGAGCGGCTCGTCGTCCGAGTCGTCCGACGCCTGCATTCGCTGCTCGACTCCCGCCGGCGCCTTCGCGTCGGTGGAGGGCGCGCACGCCACAAAAAGTGAAAACCGATCGATCGGTGAGGGAGGCATCGATGGCCGCTGTCCCGCCGACGATCCGGCCGCTTAGCCTCGCCGAGCAGGTGGGCACGGCGGCGCCGCCGCTGCGCGAGGCGATGGGCGCGCTCTCGGCGGAGGAGGTGGACGCACTCAAACCCTCCGCGCGCGCCGTCCGCGACATCCTCGTCGCCGCGCCCGACGAGCGCTGGCCGCTCGTCGCCGCGGCCGTCGCGTCCGCGCGCGCGCCGTGCGCGCGCGCGCGCGCCAAGGGCCTCTTCCGGCTGGCGGTGCTCGCGTCGGACGCGGAGTTGGCGGCCGAGCTGATCGACGCGGGCGCGCTGCCCGAGCTCGCCGCCGCCCTCTCCGTCCACCCGCCCAGCGAGGAGGCGCTGCTCGGCTGCCAGTACGCGGCGTGCGCGCTCGGCGCGCTCGCGCGGCACGCGTCCTGCGCGCAAGCGCTGGCGCGCGGCGGTGCGCTCGGCGCGGCGCTCGACGGTCTCGAGCTCGGCGTCGCCGCCGCCGCCGCCCGTACCGCCGAGCCGCCCGACCGTGCCGCCGGACTGCTCGGCGTTGCGTACGCGTGCGCCGCGGCCATTGCGACGCTTGGCTGCTACCTGCCGCTGCCCATGGCGCGAGGCGACACGTGCTCCCTGCCGCCGCACGCCGAGTCGTATGCGTGCTGCGCCGCGCGCGGCGGTGCCGAGCTGCCGCCCGCCGCGCCGCCGCCGCCGCCCGTCGGCGCGCGTGCGCTCGATCGAGCCGCCGACGCCCCGACACACGGCGCGGCCGGCGCGGCCGAGTCGGGTGACGCAGCGGCCAACGGCTGGGGCGGCGAGCTGACCGCCCTCGCGCCCGCGCTGCGCGCGCTGCTCGTGCCAGCGAGCGCGCGCATCAACGTGCCGAGCGCGCGCTGGTTGCTCAGCGGCGAGCGCACGCACATCCGCGGCGCGCGGGTGGGCGGGGGCGCCGCGCGCTGCGCGCTCAACCTGGCGATGCGATACGCGCCCATGCGCGCCGCGCTGCGCGCCGCCGGCGCGCTCTGTGCCCTCGGCGCGCTCGCGCACGATGGCGGCGTCTCGCCCGCGCTGCGCACCGTGTGCCGCGACGCGCATGCAGCGGTGCTCTCCGACACGCCGCCATCGCCGCCGCTCCGCTGCCCGCCGCCGCCGCCAACGACGACGACGACGACGACGGCGACGACGACGGTTGCGCCGCGCGCGCTCGGCGCGCCGGCGCGTCCGTCGCCGCCTCGCGCCACCGCCGCCGGTGGCGCGGCGCGCGCGCCCGCACGTGCGCCCGTGCTCGCGTGCGCGCGCGCGGGCGGAGGCGGTGGCGGCGGAGGTTACGGCGGCATCAGCATGGCCGTCGATGGCGGTGGCCTGCGCGCGCTCGAGCACGCGCTCGGCGGTGTGCACGCCGAGCGCGCCAGCGGCGGCAACGGCGCGCGCACTGCGGTTACCGCCGCCGCCACCGCGGCGACCGCCGCCACCGCCGCCTCCGCGCCGCCCTCGCGCAAGCGCAAGCACAAGGGCGAGGGCAAGGGCGAGGGCAAGGGCGACACGCGCGGCGGCGGCGGCGGTGGCGGTCGCGGCGGCGCATTGGGCAGCGCCAAGGGCAGCGCGTGCTGCGCCGATCGACGCGCGCCCTTGGCCAGCGCGCAGCGGAGGAGGCACGTCGGTGCCGTCGCCGCACGCGCCGCCCGCCTCGTGCGCGGCGCGCGCGGCGACGGCGCGGTGCGCGCGCTCGAGCGGTGCGTGCGCGAGGCGCAACTCGCCCTCGCCGTGGCGCTCGCCGTCGAGCCCGCGGCCGCGCGCGCCGCGGCGGGCGGCGGCGTTGTCGCGGCGGCCGGGCCGTGGGCGGGCGGCGGCGCGTGCGGTGGGCTGCGCGCGGGTGTAGAGGCGGCGGTGCGCGCGTGCGCGCTGCTTGCCGAGCGGGCGGGCGCGGCGCGCAGGGCGGCACGGCTCGCGCGCGGGGAGCACGACGACTACCAGCACGACTACCACCACGACGAGCGGCAGCAGTCGCAGCGCGACCGCTGCTGGTCCGAGCCGATTGCCCAGCCGATTGCCCAGCCGATTGCCCAGCCGATTGCCCAGCCGACTGCCCAGCCGACTGGCGCGATGGCGGACGCGGCAGCCAACGCTGCACAGCCAATGGTCGGCTGCGCGGTCGACATCGCCGACGGCGGAGGGCATCAGGCGGCGGACAGCAGCTCGCACGGCGACCCCCGCCTCTTGCGTGCCTCATCCGAGAACCGTTGGGCGCATCCGCCCGCACGCGACGGCAGCGGCCCGCCCGTCGGCCGCGCGCAGCCTCGGCGGCACGGCGCGTGGCAGGTGGGCGGCGTGCTCGCCCTCAGGCTCGCGCCGGGGCCCGCGCCACCGTCCGAGTCACCACCCGCGAAGGGCGAGCGCGAGGATGGCGGCGACGAGGGCGCGCCCCAGCAGCAGCAGCAGCAGTTCCTCGTGCGCTGGGCGGGCCGCGGGGCGCCCGCCCCATCGTGGGAGCCGCCGTGGCGTATCGACGAGCCGCGCGCCGTCGCCGCGTTCCTCTGGGGCGAGGCCGTTGCGAGCGGCGCGGGCGCATGGGCGTGGCGCGCGCTGCAGCTGCCGCCCGTTGCCCGTGCGGCGGGTGCTCCGGCCAACGGCGCGGCGCGCAGGCCAAAGGCCGCCCCACGCCGCGCGCCGTCCCCGCCGCCGCCGCCGCCGCCGCCGGCCCCGCCGTTGTGCGCGTGGCTCCCTGTGCCGCTCTACCGCATCGCCGACTCCCTCGCCGAGCTGCTCGAGATCGAGGCGCGCGACTGCGGCGACGTGCTGCCGCGCGGCTGGCCCGCCGACGTGCGCTACCAGCCGGGCCTCGAATGGTCGACCGGCTCGCGCGGCGAGGCACTCCGCTCGCGGCTCTCGCGCGCGCAGCCCGCGCCGCTCGTCGCAATCCACGCCGTGGGCGCCACCCACCCGGCGGCGGTGGCGCTCGCCGATGCGCTCGCGGAGGAGGCGGAGGAGCGCCGCGCGCGCGCCGCGCGGCTGGCCGCCGACAGCGCCGCCGCCGCCGCGCCCGCCGCCGCCGCGCCCGCCGCAGCAGCGCCCGCCGCCGCGCCGCGCTGCGCGCACGGCCTCTTCGCCGTCGCGGCGCTGCCCGCGGGGCTGTGGGTGTGCGACTACGGCGGCACGGTCAAGCGGCAGAAGAGGCGAGGCGCAGCGGCGGCGACGGCGCCATCCGCGCCGTCCGCGCCGCGCGGCGCCATGCACCAACGCGTCCGGGTGGCCCTCAGGGGGCAATCCGAGCACAACCTGCAGCACGCGCGGCGCCATGCACCACCACCGCGCGGCTGACCCCATGCGTCGTGTGCGCGGCGGTGCGGCGCGTGTGCAGGTCGGATAGGTCGTGCTACTTGATGGAGCTGGCGGCCGAGCCGCGCTCGGAGCTCTTCCTCGACGTCGACGCGGCGCTCGTCGGCTCGGAGGCGCGGATGATCAACGACTTCACCGGCGTCGCCGCAGAGCCCAACGTGGTCGCGCGCGTGCTCCGCGCGTGCGAGCACGGCGAGGTGCGCATCGGCATCTTCACGACGCGCACGGTCGAGGCTGGTGCCGAGCTGCTCCTCGACTACGGCGTCGGCTTCCTCGCCGACTGGAAGGTTGATGCGATGGGCAGCGCCTCCTCCAGCCACGACGAGGGCAGCGATTGTGACGAGATTGCCTAAGTCTCCGCAGGAAGGTTGATGCGATGGGCAGCGCCTCCTCCAGCCACGACGAGGGCAGCGATTGTGACGAGATTGCCTAAGTCTCCGCAGGAGGGGTTGCTTCTTTAGTCTCTCCCCACACTGGAGGGGTCGACCAACGTTTGCCTTGCGCGGTCACATCCGGACGAGAAAGTTGGACCACAGCATGCGCGGGAAGGAGCTCTGCGCGACCACCTTTGGCACGACGCCGAAGAAGGCGACGCGCTCGCCGCCGCCCATCGTGCGCGTGTGCCGACCAACCTGCTCTGCCGCCGGGTTGGCAAAGGCCGCGTCGTGCGCGTCAAGCAGCGTCTCGACCTCCTGCGAGCGCGAGGCGCGTGGCGCAGCGCATCGCGCGCGGCGAGCGCGTGGCGGTGAGCGGAGGGCGGGGACAGGGGCAGGCGCGGGGTGGTGAGCAGAGGGCGGGGACAGGGGCAGGCGCGGGGTGGTGAGCGGAGGGCGAGGACAGGGGCAGGCGCGGGGTGGTGAGCGGAGGGCGAGGACAGGGGCAGGCGCGGGGTGGTGAGCGGAGGGCGGGGACAGGGGCAAGCGCGGGGCGGTGGGCAGAGCGGGGGGGGGGGGGGGGGGGGGGGGGGGAAGGGGGGGCTGCACGGACCGTGTGAAAATAGCCCTCCGCCTGCGACTGCAGCTCTGTGATTGTCGTGCGCGCGGGCACCTGCCACCTGCGACGCACCACGCAGGCGGCCAGGGGCGGGATCAGCGGCCAGGGCAGGATCAGCGGGTGAGTGGGACCAGGCGGGCATGGCGGGAGCAGCGGGGGAGTGGGATCAGGCGGGCATGGCGGGAGCAGAGGGGGAGTGGGATCAGGCGGGCATGGCGGGAGCAGCGGGGGAGTGGGATCAGGCGGGCATGGCGGGATCAGCGGGGGAGTGGGATCAGGCGGGCATGGCGGGAGCAGCGGGGGAGTGGGATCAGGCGGGCATGGCGGGAGCAGCGGGGGAGTGGGATCAGGCGGGCATGGCGGGATCAGCGGGGGAGTGGGATCAGGCGGGCATGGCGGGAGCAGGCGGGGGAGTGGGATCAGGCGGGCATGGCGGGAGCAGCGGGGGAGTGGGATCAGGCGGGCAGGGCAGGATCAGCGGGGGAGTGGGATCAGGCGGGTATGGCGGGAGCAGCGGGGGAGTGGGATCAGGCGGGCATGGCGGGAGCAGCGGGGGAGTGGGACCAGGCGGCCAGGGCGGGATCAGCGGGGGAGTGGGACCAGGCGGGCATGGCGGGAGCAGCGGGGGAGTGGGATCACGCGGGCATGGCGGGAGCAGCGGGGGAGTGGGATCAGGCGGGCATGGCGGGAGCAGCGGGGGAGTGGGATCAGGCGGGCATGGCGGGAGCAGCGGGGGAGTGGGATCAGGCGGGCATGGCGGGAGCAGCGGGGGAGTGGGATCAGGCGGGCATGGCGGGAGCAGCGGGGGAGTGGGATCAGGCGGGCATGGCGGGAGCAGCGGGGGAGTGGGATCAGGCGGGCATGGCGGGAGCAGCGGGGGAGTGGGATCAGGCGGGCATGGCGGGAGCAGCGGGGGAGTGAGATCAGGCGGGCATGGCGGGAGCAGGCGGCGGTGATGACGGGAGGCGGCGTCGGCACCCGCCTCGCCTCGCCTCGCCTCGCGGCGCGGCGCGCGCGGCGCACCTCAAACGCTTGCCGTCGCGCGCGGTGAGCACGACGTGCACCGGATCATCGCTCGGCGGCGCCGCGGGCGGCGATCCGCCCGCCCAGCGCATCGCAGCACCCGCTTGCCCCTCAGTGCGTGCGTCGCGCGGCGGCAGCACGGCGACCGCGCCGAGCGGCGGCGCCGAGCCGCGCCGGTGGACGGGCGGGGCGGGCGGCACACCGCCGGTCGCGTCGTCCGCGGGCGCGGCCGCCCGGCCGACGACGCGCAGCGGGTTGGCCGATGAGAAGGTGACGCGCGCGCGTCGCGCGGGCGTGGGCGCGCCCGGCGCGCCGTCGTCGCGTGTGCGCACGTCGACAGGGTCGCGCGGCGGCTGCGCCGGCGGCGAGGTGGACCTGGCCGAGTGCGCGCGCGACGCCAAATAGGACGAGAGCCCGCCGCCCGACCTGCCGCCCGCGCTCGCCTCGCTGTCCACGTCGCGCGAGTGCGCGCGCGCAAAGCGCGTCGTCGGCACGCCCTCGGCCGCTTGGATAAGGATGGTCGTGGTGGCCGATCGGGTGGACGGGCGCTGGCGGCGCCTGTCGAGCCCGCGCCGCCCGCGAAACATGCTCGTCACCTCGTCGCGCGTGAAGGCGCCCCGCTCGACCATCGACGGCGGCAGGTTGAAGCGCTTCGAGACGTAGCGGATGTCGCGGTAGATTTCGATCGTCGCCAGGCAGATGCCCACGCCGACAAAGGTGGCGGAGGCCCAGTACTGCGACTGCTGGAAGACGTTGATCAACGTCGACATCATGATGCAGAACATTCCCGCGAGGAAGAGCCGCCACGCGCCGCGGAAGCACGGCTCCATCGCCTCGACCGAGCGGTGCATCGAGCCCGCCTTGCCGCGCAGCGCGAGCGCCGGGCCCATCAGCGCGACGAGCGAGGCGCGGACGGTCGCCGCGACCTGAAAGAGCATCGCCAAGACGGTCATTACGTAGTACAGCCCCTCCGTCGCCCAGTGCACGTCCTCCGGGATCGAGACCTCCGCGATGCCCGAGTAAGCAAACCCGGCGATCAGCGCGGCGGGCGACGCGAGCGTGAGGCAGCAGGTGGTGAAGTGGTCGAGCTCCTTCTGCCGGAGCGCGAGCAGGTCCACCTCCAGCTGGTACTGCAGCTGCTGCTTGTCAGCGAACAGCATCCGCCCGCGCTGCTGCCGCCGGCCTGCTCTTCCGGTTACGACTCGCACAAGCCGGCTATGCTCCGCTTGGTTTGGGCGTCGGAGCGAACACCATGGGGCCCGTTTTTAAAAATCTGGGGTGCGCCCATGAGCGCGCTGGACGCGTCGTTGCACGAGCCGCTAGCGGCGGCGCCACAGCCGGCGCAGCGGCCGCTCATCCGCGCGGGGCAGCGGCTGCTCTCGGCGCGGCCACCCGGTGCGCCGCCCGCGCGCCGCGCGCATGACGAGCTCGAGTGGCAGGCCGCCGGCGCCGACGACGCGCACGCGTCGGACGCCGCGTCCGTCGACGCGGCGCTGCGCTGCGCGCTCCTCAGCTGGCAACCCGACGCGCACGCGGGGCTGCGCGGCGCGCCCGAGGCGGAGACACTCGCGCCGCTGCCCGACCGCTTCGAGCAGATGGAGGAGTACGTTGCTGCCTTCTCCGCGCCGCTGCTGTGCGAGCTCTTCGAGGACGTGCGCGCGCGGCTGCGCGACGCGCGCGCGCGCAACGCGCTCGGCGTCTCGACGGTCGTTGGCTCGGTGAATACGGGAGGCGCGGCGCGGGAGCTGCTGCTGCAGGTGCGTCCGGACGCGCACTCTGTCGGCGACGCGCCGCTCGGCCGCAACGGACGCGCGCGCGACGCGCGCACGGGCGGCGCTGGCGGGCCGCGGGCGGCCATGGCCGCGGCCGACTGGGCGCGCGACGAGCTGCTGCTGCTCGTGCCGGACCCGCACGCGCCGCCGGTCATGGGCGAGGCCAGCTGGTCGGCGCGCGCCGACTTCGCGGAGCGCGCGCCGCCGCCGCCGCCGCCGCCGCCGCCGCCGCCACCGCCGCCGCCGCCGTCGCCGCCGCCGCCGTCGCCGCCGCCGCTGGCACGACGCGCGGCCGGCGACGCGGCGGCCGACGCGGACGAGGGGAGCGAGGAGGGCGAGCTCGCGTCGGACACGATGGCGCCGCTCGCCGACCCGCGCCACCGACCGGCGTGCGCGCGCGCCGATGCGCCCGCCAGCGCCCCGCCCGTCGACCCGCGGCGCAAGCGGCTGCGCCCGGGCTACGGCCAGACGGGCGGCGACGCAATGGGCGGCGCGGACAGCGCCGCCGCGTCCGCCGCCGCTGCCGCCACGGCCGTGCCCGACGGCCTCGGCGCCGCGCTCGACCCGCGCCGCCGATCGAGCGGTTACCAGCGCGTGCTCTGTGCGCTGCCGGCTGCGCGCGCGGGCACATGCGGCGCGGGCGGCGGCGGCGTGCTCGCGCTGGTGCTGCGGCCGGCGGTGCGCGGCGCGCGCGCGAGCACGCGCGAGAGCTGGGCCGAGCTCGCCATCCAGCAGAGCGCCGCCGCGAACGCGCTGCTCGCCGGCCGCGAGAGCGGCGCGTTCCGGCTGCGTGCGCTGCCGCTCGGCTCCGTGGCGACCGCCGCGCGCGAGTGGCGCGCGCTGCGCCTCGTCGGCGGCTTCGAGCTGCTGCAGGCGCTGCTGCCGCGCCGCCGCCCGCCGCCCTCGCCGCCGCCCGCTGACCCGCGCCTCGCGCCGCCTTCCGCCGATCCGCCCGCGCGCGACGGCGGCAGATGGGCGGAGCTCGACGCGCGCGGCGCGGCGCACGTCGCGGTGCTCACGGCGCGGCTGCGGCTCAACGAGCCGCAGCAGGCGGCGCTGCTGAGCGGCGCACAGCTCCGCTCGGGCGCGCGCCTCGTCGTTGGCCCGCCCGGCACGGGCAAGTCGACCGTCGTCCTTGCCCTCCTCAACTTCTCGCACACGCGCGCCTTCGCCACCTACTACAACCACCTGCTCCGCGAGGCGTGCACGCCCCGCTTCATGCGCGATCTCGCCGCGGTGGCGGGCGGCAACGGCGGCGGCGGCGGCGGCGATGGCGGCGGCGGTGGTGGCGCTGCGCCGCCGCCGCCGCCCGCCCGCACGACCGACAACGCGATCGCCGGCGGCGCGCGCGCGGCGCGCGACGCGGCGCGCGCGCGCGCCGCCGCGCAGAGCGCGCACACCGTCGCACAGCTCGACGCGCAGAGCCCGCGGCTGCTCGTGTGCGCGCCGTCGAACGTGGCGGTGGACGAGCTGCTCTCGCGCGTCCTCGCCTCCGAGTTCGTCGACACCTTCGGCGGCGCCTACCGCCCGGCAGTGCTGCGCGTGGGCGGCGGCGCGACGTGCGACGCGGCGCGCGCCATGGCCGTCGAGACGCGCGCCGATCGCAAGCTGGACGAGATCGCGCGCGACCCGGCGGAGGCGCAGCGGATGCTCGGCGAGGCTGACGCGTACAACGACGCCGCGCAGCGCGAACTGAGCGAGTGTGTCCGTTGCATCGACCGGCGCGTGCGCGCGTGCGGCGGCGTCGCGAGCGGCGCGTGGGCGGCCGAGGCGAAGGAGCACGCGGCCGCGCTCACGCGCCAGTGGGAGAAGGCGCGGCTCGCGTCGTCCGAGGCGCGCAAGTGGCGCGTGGGCACCGACTCGTCCCGCTCCCTCGGCTGGCGCCGGCAGGAGCTCAGATCCCTCGAAATCGGCGCGGCGCAAATCATTTTTGCCACCCTCGCAGCGGCGGGCTCCGAAATTGTCGCGCGCGCGGGCCAGCCCTTCCAGACGGTGCTCGTCGACGAGGCGTGCCAGGCGACGGAGCCCGCGCTGATCGTCGCGCTGCAGTACCGCGCCAGGCGCCTCCTCCTCTTCGGCGACCCCGCGCAGCTGCCCGCCACGATCCTCTCACGCGCGGCCGAGGCGTGCGGCTATGGCCGCTCGCTCTTCGAGCGGCTGCAGGCGAACGGCGAGGCGCCCGCGCTCCTCACGGTGCAGTACCGCATGCACCCGCAGATCGCGCGCTTCCCGTCCGAGCGCTTCTACGCCGGCCGCCTCATCTCGCCGCCGTCCGTCTCGCCAGACGTGCGCCCGCCGCCCGCCGTGCTGCGCGCGCGCGCGCACGTCGCCGCCGCGGCGGCGCCGCGCGGGCTGCCGTGCCTGCCGTACGCCTTCTACGACCTGCGCGCCGGGCGCGAGCACCGCGCGGGCGAGGGCGGCCAGTCCGTCGCCAACGCGCCCGAGGCCACCTTCTGCGCGCGCCTCGTCGCGCGGCTGCTCGCCGCGCCCGCCGACGCTCGCCGGCTGGACGGCGGCGCCGGTGGCGGCGGCGGCGTCTCGGCCGCCGCCTCCGCTGCGCCGTTCGGCGGCGCGACCGTCGCGATCCTCTCGCCGTACGCCGCGCAGGTCAGGCAGCTGCGCGCCGAGCTCGAACGCGCGATTGGCCCTGAGGCCGCGCGGCTCGTCGAGGTGAAGACGATCGATGCCTTCCAGGGGCGCGAGAAGGACGTCGTCGTCTTCTCGGCCACACGCGCGCCGCACGCGGACGACGAGGGCGACGGCCGGTCGGGCGGGATCGGCTTCGTCTCCGACGTGCGCCGCATGAATGTTGGACTCACGCGCGCGCGGCATGCGATGTGGGTCGTCGGGCACGCCGACTGCCTCGAGCGCGGCTCAGCCGATTGGGCGGCGCTCGTGCGCGACGCGCGCCAGCGTGGCGTCTTCTTGGACGCGGCGGCCGCCGACTGACATCAGTTCCTGCCCCACGATGAACGGAAGCTAGGTGGCTTACGCGCGCTGGACGCTCCGCCATCCCCGCCCGCGCGCCCCTCGCCGGCCGCCGAGCCGGCCATCCGCTCAGTGCCTCTTGCCGGCAAACTCGTACCAGAGGATGAGGCCAATGAGCGCGAGGAGCATCACCACGATGAAGGCGAGAATGAGCCTGTCGGCGAGCGTGCGCGCGAGCATCCTCCGGATCGTCGTTTGCCCCGCCGCGAGGTCCTGCTGCGCGCCGCTCAGCGTGTCGCGCGCGCTCGTGAGCTGCTCGCGCTGCCCGCGCAACTCACCGAGGATGCTCGCCCCCATGGCCTCCG
Source organism: Diacronema lutheri (assembly GCA_019448385.1). NCBI lineage: Eukaryota > Haptophyta > Pavlovophyceae > Pavlovales > Pavlovaceae > Diacronema > Diacronema lutheri. The sequence continues at coordinate 496,287 of JAGTXO010000024.1, read as the reverse complement.
ACTCGGCGCACATCTGCTCCGTCTGCTGCAGCCGTGACGACGTCACCTGCAGGAGGTGGTCGTCCGTCAGCAGGCTCGCCCGCAGCGTGCCCGGCTCGTTCTGCATGGCGGCCCCGCCCTCGAGGGGGATATCTGCGACTCCGGTCCGATCACGATGGAAGTGGGAGTGCCCCGACTCCTCCTCAACTTAAAAACCTCCGACGGGAACTGGCGGGGCGAGATCAGTTTACAGGCGGGTCAGCAGGGGGGGGCGTGCACGGGGCCGAGGCTGGACAAGCGGAGCGAGCGAAAGGGCGCACGCAACATCAGGCCGACATCAGGGCGTCGACCCTGTGCACGCCGGCAGCGGGAACGGCCGGGACGGCAAGGACGCGGCAGGACGCGTTATGGGCACATCCCCCTCGCATCTCACACACGCGCGGGCGCGCCTGCGGCAGCGCTCGCGGCCGTCCCGGCCGGCTGGTCATGCGCGACTGCTGCCGAGTTGTGCCTGCGTGCGAGGCCGCGCAGCTTGTAGTACGGCTGGCAGAGCCAGCTCTCATTGTTCAGCTGCCGCTCGCTCGCGGCCATCTCCAAGCGCATGCGCCGCTCGCGGCTGCGCAGCGAGAGCTGCTTGGCGTCCATCGCCGCCGTCGTGCGCCCCCACCGGTCGTAAGCTGTCGGCAGCGTGTGCGTGAGGAGGTCGCCGGCCACGGGCATCAAGAAGATCATGAACGGGAGCGCGACGAGCCCGTAGACGGTGCGCGCCCAGTAGAGCACCTCGGCGAGCCGCCGGTCCGGCTCGGACACGCCGATGCCCGCAATGTCCTCGGGCGCAACGCCGAGCAGGCTGAGGTCTCCGAGGACACTGATGGTCTCCTCTGGCCGACCGGCAAATGCAGCAATGGCGACGGCGCTCAGCACGATAAAGCAGAACAGGTCGTAGATGAAGAGCTGCGCGAGCCGGCCGCCGCGGCCCTTGTACCGGCGCACGCCGCAGCATTCGCCGACAAGGTCCTCGTCGCTCTGTACGCTGCGGTGTCGCCCTTTCTCCTGGGAAAAGGGGAGCAGAAGAAACGCCAGCCACACAATTAGCACCTGCAGCACAAAGAGCGCGAATGAGAAGATCGAGACGGGGAAGACGACCGGCTTGCCGTCCGCCTGGAAGTAGAGCGCGGCGCCCACAAAGGTCGAGATGATCCCGATTGAGAGGAATTGCGATGACTTGAAGACAAGAATGAACCGAACGAGAAGGTACCTGCACGCAAAAGGGACGGACGCAGCGCACGGGCCGCGCGCGGGCACGGGCCGACGTCGGAACGAGCGCGCGCGCAAGCGTGGCGGCGGAGATGCGCGCGCGCGCACTCGTCCCAATGGTCCATGAGCAGGAACTGGACGAGGAAGAAGACGGGCTGCACGGGCGGCGGGAAGACGGACAGCGCCTTGAGCACGTAGAACAACGGGTCCTTGAGCTGCAGCCACACTGACTTGTCGTACGGGAAGAGCGTGTACAGAAAGCGCGCGCGCACGGCCTTGAGCGCGTGGAACACGCGGTTGGTGTACGAGGGCGGTGGCCGCTCGGGCGCGAGCTTGCTGATCTGGTGCTTTGCGATCTCTTTCACCTCGACCCGCAGGTCGTCCACGGCAGACGAGAGCACGCGCTTTGACGCTGCTTGAATCACGTGCGGCATGTCGATGTCCACAAAGTCTTCGACGAGCATCGCGTGCAGCCGGTCGATCACAAGATCGACGATAGGGTCGGTCGCCGAGAGGGCGGCGTTCTTGACGGCGTCGTGGCCGTACTGTTTGACGCGCTGCGCTTGCTCGGCGGCGGCGCGCATGACCTGGTACGTGACCGGCGGGAACAGCGCAGGCCCTGCGTGCGCGAGGAATTCCTCGAACGACACGGTGTTGGAGCCGTCGGCGTCGATCTGCGCCCAGAAGATGTTGAGCTCGGCCTCGGAAAGCCATTTGCCGGTGAGGCGGTAGAGCGCGTGGCGCAGCTCCTGCTTGTCGAGCGAGCCGTCGTGACGCACATCGCCCTCGTTGTACAGCTCGCGCACGCGCGCGACCTGCTCGGCCGTCAGGCTGTTCACTTGAGAAGCGCGAACGAGCGCGTCCGTCCGTGCGATCGCCAGCTGCGCGACGCCAACCGTCGCGTCGACGACGACGGTCGCGTGCTGCACAGCCTGCTGGCCGCATGACATTGCACTCATCAGCCAGTTCCCCGCGCCCTTCGCCTGCACAGCCTGCACAGGCGCCGTCTCAGGCTGCGCCGACGCGGGCCTCGGGGGCATGGCGGGCCAGTAGTGCTTGACTTTCGCCGAGGCTGCGATACTTGGCAATAATGTCGTTTTTGAGTTTGAGTTGAGTTGAGAGAACGCAGGTTAAACCCAGGGTAAGAGTGAAAATTTCACTAGTGAACATTTTGACATGAAAATTTCAGTGCGAGTGAAAATGTCTCCAGAAAAGCAGAAATTTTCATGTGAAAATTTCCAGTCCGGGAGTGGCAGTCCGGGAGTGGCAGGCCCAGTTTGTCACTGAATGCCGGCGACGACCAAGCGGCCGCCTTGGCCGGAGCCAGCGTACGCGTCAGCCGCCTGACGAGCGAAGCCCTCCAGCTCCATGCCTGGCGGCAGTGAGGAGAGCAGGGCCCATTCTTTGCCGCCGGTGGTGCCGTAGAGCTGCATCTGCGCGGCGACTTGCGCCACCTCCGTTTGGCTGAGGTTGCGGTGCAGGTAGCTCTATGCCCCCCTTGCGCGGCGGCGGCGGCGGCCGCAGCAGGTGCACGGACTGCGAGGGCGCGAGCGACTTTAAGCTGGCTGTCGCGGCAGGGGTATGCAAGCAAAGAAGGAGGGCCGCGAGAGCGGCACCATGCGGAGCGCACCCTCTGGCCCCTCCTGCGCGGCCTCCTCCGCAGCGGCATCGTTGCGATAAACTCGTCGCGTTGCGGGCGGTCGTCGGCGCAAACCAAGCAATTGCGCTGTTTCCACCGTGTGAAGTTGCAGTGTTCGACGACGAAGCCGCACATCATGCACACCGCTGCCTTGTCTTGCGCAGTCGGCACGCGCTTGATACCTTTCCGGTCGAGGGCGCTTGCGAGCGTCGCGCGTGCGCGCGCACGCGTAGCTGTCATGCCCGCCTTGAGGCAGGCCATGCCACCGAGATCCAAGAAGATCGCCTCAAGACCAGAGTCATCAATACTGATGAGGGACGTCTTGTGCTTGTCGACCACGGCGCGCAGGCACGCCGACCAGACGGGCGACCCGTTGCCCGGCATGGCTGCCCGCCTGCGATCCGGTGTTTTTCCCTATCTACGTGCGTACCCACATGGGAGAAGTGAAAATTTTCACCATTTTTAACCATTTTCAGTGAAAATTTCTGATGAAAATTTTCAGGTGAAAACGTCAAAAAACATTTTCAGTGAAAATCTCGAACCCTGGTTGAACCGTATGTCCGTCTGGCAACAGACGGGGTGCAGGTGTTACAGACGAAGCGCGGGGCGCAGGTTGTCGTGGCCGAACCAAAGCGCGTTGGCGACAAAGCGAGAGCGTCAGAAGACATGAGAGGCTCGGCGGCAAACGGCGTGTACAGCTGGCTGACGAGCGCACGCACCTGGTGCGCCTTGAACTCGGCCGCCTTGACGCCGGAGCCCAGGGTGATTGAGGCCATAGACGTGTGCCTCGTGGTCGCGAGCAGCTGCCGCTTGCCGTCGGCGAACGTCCATGCGGTGCGAAACGCGGCCACGTCGCAGATGTCGTTCGCGAGCATCACGTTGTCGTACTGCTGGCCCTTTACCTGGTGGATCGTGGCGAGAAGGAAATCCGGCTCGAGCTTGTCGTCGCCAACGTCCAGCACGTGCTGCGAGAAAAGGCCGAGCACCTCCATCGTCTTCTCCTGGTACGTGTTGACGAGCACAACCATCGATCGGTAGTCGGTGTGCACCTCCTCAACGAGTTTCTCGACCTCGTCCCAGAATAGCGGGCCGTGGTCCTTGAGGCCGTCCACGCAGAGGGGGGTGCGTACCGCGTCCGCGTCGGAGCTCACGTTGTAGACCTTGAGCTGTCGTGGGCGGCATAAGGGGCGAGCATCCTCATGTTTGGCGGGGCGTCACCGCTGTTGCCGATGTCCAATTGCGACGGTAGCTGGCTCGCTTGAATGGGGAGATCGCGCTGCGCGTGGTGTGTCGATGCTGCGCCATCCTTGCCAGTTTCAAAGTCGAGTCCAAAAAGGGGGGCGGTGGTACTTCGGCCCCAACGTGATAATTAAGACGTAGCGTCCAACGTCGGAAGGCCTCGGAAGTTCCTCGCCGATAGTCGCCGATCGTCGCCGAGGACCTCATTATGGTGCCCGACACCAAGCAGCTCACAACGCCGGCGCTGCCGACCTCCGCCAAATTCTCTTGACTGCCGACATTCATTGCCTGCCCGCCATTCGAATGACGTGCCGCTCACCTCGCACCATCCGTTCTCCTCGTGCTCGCCCGACGGCCTCAACGGTACCATTGCCGCTCACGCAGCAAATTCGAAGTCCGCGGCTGAGGCGGCGGCGCCGCCCCACGGCCCCAGCCGGAGTGCGCGCTCGGCCGCGGTGAACACAATTTCAATGTCGGCGGCACCATCGATCCGGTGCACGGCCATGCTCCGCTCGAGGTGCGCGAGCACGGGCATCGATGTCCGTGCAAAAGTGGCGAAGCGCTTGCGGATGACCGCGAGGTTGTCGTCGGTGCGGCCGCTGGTCTCGCCGCGCAGCAGCAGTCGGCGATCGAGCGCCGGCAGGTCGACATCGAAGAAGAGCGCACAGCGCGCCACGCCGAGCTGCGGGTCGGAGAAGTCGGGGCGCCACGGGTTTACGCGCGCGCGCGCGCGCGCGCGCGCGCGCCGCCGCGTGTCGCGCCCCGGTGCGCGGCCGCGCGCTCCTCGCCTGCTCCTCGTAGAGCGCCGCGTTGTCGATCGAGCGCGGGAAGCCGTCGATCAGATGGGGCCCCTGCCGCGAGGCCATCGCCTTTTTGAGCAGGTCGATAGTCGTCTGCGCGGGCACGATTTGGCCCTCCGCGATGAGTGCGCCGATCGCCGCGCCCGCCTCCGAGCCGCTCGCGACCTCGTCGCGCAGCAGGTCGCCCGCGCTAAAGTGCGCGATGCCGTGCCGCGCGGCGAGCAGCGCACACTGTGTGCCCTTGCCCGAGCCAGGCCCGCCGAGCACGAAGACAGCGTCGCCCTGCCGCAAGTCGGCGTCCCGTGTCCTCCGTGAACGTCCCGTGTCCCTCCCGCACGACACGCACGACCCCATTATGGGGGTTCCTATTCTTCGTTCCGGTTTCACTCTCGCCCTCGCAGGTGTCCGGGGAGCACCACTCGGTCGCCTCCATGCTGCTCGGCCGACTGAAGACGGCGGCCCTGGCCGGGCGGGCGCTCGGCCGGGCGCGCGCCTTCGCGGGCGGGCACGGCCCGACGGGCTATGGCGACGGCCCCTACCGTGGCATCGAGCCGCACCTGCCCAGCTTTTGGCACACGGCGGTCGCACGCGGCATGGGCTGCGTGATGTGGCTGTGGATCTTCTACCGCTTCAAGGTCGACGGCAAGGCCTTTTTTGTGCGCGCGCGCAGGCGCGCCGCGCGGCGTGCGCGTGTGCGTCGCGCCACGCCATTCCGCCTCCTCACCGCCACATTTCGTCCGCTTCGCCCCGGCGCTGCGCCTCGCCGCGGCGACCGGTAGGGCATCGAGGGGCATTACGACCACGTGGACAAGGGCGAGCTGCGCACCGAGCTGCTCCGCTGGGCCAAGGGGCTCGAATACGTCGACGACGAGGACAAGCTGGAGGAGGTGATCAATGCGGTCGCGAGCCACCACCACCACCACGACCATCACGATGCGCACGGTGAGGGCGCGGAAGCGCACGACTGAGACGCGCCATGGCGCCGGTCGGCCACGCAGCTGCGCCGCATCGGCGACGGCGGGCTGCTCGCGCACGTCTCGTCTGCTTGGCTGCCCGCGCGCGTGCGCGCCGCCTCGCACGCGCCGCGTACGGCGCAGTCGCCGCGCGGCTCTCTCGGGGGCGGTCGATCGCTCGCCGCTGCGCGTGGCGGATGTCCGGCGGGCCATTGGCGCGCAGCCGCGCCGCCTGGCCGCGGGCGCGTGCGAAATGCGCCGGTGTACGGATGGCGGATGTCCGGCGTCGGCGGCCGACGGGCCGTGCACCGATCTGGGGCCTGCAGCACATTCCTGACGTCGCGCGGCGCGTGGCGCGACGGCGATCACCCGCCCCGGTTTGCGCCCGCGTGGGACGGCGGTGAGTGCGCGGGTGCGAGCGACGCCGGCGCTGCCGTGCGTGCACGACGAACACCCGCCAATTCGGCGGAGCTGACGAGGGGACAAAACAGCACGCAGAGTCTGTCCTCCCGCTCGCGCCACTTTCCTTGGCAGCGAGCGGGAGGCCGGGAGTCGTCACAACTAAGAAGTCGTCTGGCCCGTTCTCCCCGCAAATTTTTGGGCGGGGTGGCGCGGCCGAGCGGCCGTGCGCGTTCGGCATGGCGTGGACAAGCGCCTTCGTCGCCGTGCTCGTCACGTGCGCGCTCAATTGCGCGCACGAGCGCGCGCTCTGGCCGCGGCGCGGCGCGATCCGCCGGAATAGGGAGGATGCGCGCTGCTGCAGACGCAGTACGAGGCTCACATGCTCGCCGCGTTTGGCCACTTGCTCTTCGCGCCGCTCAACTCGCAGGGCGTGCACGCAGCACGCACGACTCTGCGGCGCAGCCATTCACGCGCACGCCGCGTTGCCACGCATTCTGGGCGATGGACGCTCTCGCCATCGGAAGCCGTCGCAATGGCGGCGCGCCTCCTGCGCCGCGCCTTCCCCGCGAGCGAGCGCGTGCAGCGTGCGCGCACCGCGCCGCTCGGCGAGAGCGACGGGGTGCTCGTCGAGCTCGAGCGGCTGAGGGCCGCATCGTGGCACGCGGGTCGCGCCGCTGCCGGGCTGCGCGGCGACGCCTCGAAGGCTGACGCGTACGTCAGCCTGCCGGCCAACCAGCCGCGCGCCGCGCTCGGCAGCTGCGCGGGCGCGGTCGGGCCGGCGCGCGCCGCTGCCTCGTCGGGCCGCTCCTTGGGCAGTGGCACGCCCGAGCGCACGCACGACTGGACCGTCGATCCCGGCGGCAGGGTTTGCCCGCCGCACGGCCACTGACACGCGCGCGCGCACGTTGCGCCCCCTTTGCCGCCTGCTTCCGTTTGTGAGCTTCACGGCTTCGAATCCGGCAACGTGGCCGTGGGTGGCAGTAATCGGACTCGAAAGCGTGAGGCCGTAGCCGTGGGCGCGCCTCACGCCCGGCTCGGTAGCTCGCGCGTGAGCCGCGCGAGGATGATGCCCTCGCTCGTCTCCTTGATCACCGCGCCCTCCTCCGTCTGGCGCACCACGCGCACGCGCGCCGGCCCGCCCGCCGCGGGCGCCTGCTCGAGCTGCAGCAGCAGCGCGCCGTCCGGCCGGCCGCGCAGTGCGGCCGCGCGCAGCGCCTCGCGCGCGCCCGCGTCCACCTGCTCGGGCTGCTCGCCGCTCGCGCCGCCCTTCGTGCCGCCCGCGCCGCCCGCCGCCGCGCGCTCCTCCGCCGCGTCCTTGTCCGCAAAGCCGCGGCTGAGCTCAAAGCCCGATTTTAAAAAGACGATCTTGACGCCTGGCGCGGCAAGAGAGAGAGAGGGGGGAGAGGGGTGTCTCCTCTTTTAAAATGGCGTGGGCAGCGGCGCGGGGAGCGGCGGACGGGCGCGGCGGACGCGCGGTCGCCGCCGGCGCACGGCGCTGCGCGCACCGTCGTCCGTGGGGAGCGCCTGCGCGGGCGTGGGCAACGCGTCCCTGCCCGGCTTGGTGAGGGAGACGCCAAAGTCGCGCAGCCAGAGCAGCGTCGCGCGCGCATCCGCGTCTGCGCGCAATGGCAGCCGCGCGAGCTCGGGTCCGTCGAGTTTGAGGAACTCGTCGGCCCACGCGGCGTCGGCGCGCGCGCCCACGCCCTCCGCGTGCAGCGAGAAGGAGGCGTTGCGCGCGGCGGGCACGGCGCCGCGCAGCACGCGCGCGAGGCCGTCCGCCGCCGTGTCGAGCGCGATCGGCGCTGAGAGGCTGTCGCCGGGCGCTACGGTGAGCGGGCCGCTGCCCTCCGCGCCCTTGTCCGTCGGAGGCAGCAGCTTGCCCAAATGCGCCACGCACCAGTCGAAGCCGCGGCCCTGCGCGCGCGCGCGTGCGGGCGCGCGCGTGAGCGCGGCGATGCGCGCGCACGCAGGAGAGGGGTGCAAGGGGGAAAGGGGGGAGGGGGGGGGGGGCGGAGGAGGGGGAGGGAAGCTTCGCGTCGCAGCGCGCGGGCGAGCGGCGCGCGCCTTTGCGCCGAGCTGCGCGTCTTGCTCAACGCGTCGCCACGCGTCGAGCTGCCCCCACACATTCTGCAGCGCGTACGGCATCACACCTGTGCGCAGCGGGCGGTGCGGTTGGGCGGCGGCGGGCGCGAGTCGCGCGCGCGGTGATCAGCCACAGCGAAGAGCCGCGGGGAGGGGACGCGAGCTGGCTGGCGGCCGCCGCCCGGTCGGATGCGGAGGCGCACCCGCCGGGTGCGGCGCGCTGCGATCGGCCGCGGCTCGGCGCGCAGCGCACCTGCCCGGTTGGTGCCGTGCGCGGAGGCGACGAGCAGCAGCCTGCCCGCCACGTTCTCCACCTTGACGGGCACGGGCAGCGAGGGCACGCCGTCGGGAGGCGGCGTCGGCCCGCCCGCGCCCTCAACCCACCGGCGCGCCGCCTGCTCGTCGAGGCACCACTCTCGCCGCTCGCCGTCGACGAGGCAGAAAAGGACGGAGTCGGCACCGTCCATCGCGCGCTGCACAGCAAAGCGCGACGGCGGCTCGGCCGTCGTGTCCACCAGCTCGAAGCCGAGCGCCTCGCCGCCGCCGCTCGCGTCGCCCGCGCCGGCGGCGCCGTTGCCGCCCGGCCGCGCGCCCGCCGGCGCGCGCGGCCACGGCGCGAGGCCGCGGCTGTCGCGCTTGGCGGCATCGCCCGCAATGACGGCGCGCACGCGCACGCTGCCCGACAGCTGCCGCGCCACAGCGCGCATCAGCGGCCCGCCAGCGCCGACGAGCACGACGGAGCGCACGACGCGCTCGCCGGCGCGCGCGCCCGCCGCGCCGCCTGCCGCGCCGCGCGCCGCGCCGTCGATGCTGGCGGGCGACTCGCCACGCAAGATCGCGTCAAACTGCGCGCGCCCAATACGCTGCGCTTCGTCTGCCTTGGCGTCAATCGCGCGCAGCGCCGCCTCGGTGTGCTGCCGCAGCGCCTCATTGGTCGCCGCTTGCGATCGCGCGAGGTCAATGTCCATCTGGTCCTTGACGGCCTGGATCTGCGCAATCTGCGAGTCGATGAGCGCGTCAATCGACGCTTTTTCGCGCGCGCGAATCTCTTCGAGCCCCGTCTTCCGCCGCCATGCGAGCTCAAACTCCTTGGCGAGCTCGGAGCCCTCGCGAAGCTCGTCGCGCTCGGCCTGCCCGTCGGCCGGCGGCGACGGTGGCTCCTCACCGCCCGCGGCCGCCAAAGCGAGCGCGCGGCGCTGCGGTGCGCTGCCCACGCGCGACGGCGTGACGCGCGGCGCGCCGAAACCCGACGCACTCGCGGCCAGGCAGGCGGCCAGCACGCCGAGCGTGCGGAGCGCGGCCATCCCGCGGGGCTGGCTGTCTGGGCGCTTTCGCTTTTGCGTATGGGTACCCCTCCGAGCGTCACTCACTCGTGACTCCCAACTACCAACTCTGTGACGGCTGGACAGCCTGGTCTCGATGAGCTGAGGGCGAGCGGCGCGTGCCGTGGGCCGTGGCCCATCGCAAGCCGCTTGCGCGCCCGCCCGCTGCGCCTCATTTTTTGCCGTCCTGATGCGTGATACGCCCCGCCGCGACGAGGTGCGGCACCTCGGCTGCGAGCCACGGCGCCATCCCGAGCGCCATCGCGTGCGCGAGGCCAAAGTGCGGCACGTTGCGCGCCCAGAGCGGGCGGAAGTGCGAGTCGAGGCAGATCTTCCCGCCGCGGTACATCTTCTCCGTCTTGCCGTCGATCTCGGGCAGCGCCAGCTCGGGCGGCACGGCCGGGTAGGTGACGGGTAGCTCAAACTCGAGGTCAAATTCATAGCGGAGGAGGTTGTGCACGAACCACACCTTGCCCGTCCATTTGGTGCCCGTCTTGTTCGATTCGATTGTGAACCAGTCGTTGCCCGCCTCCTTGTTCATCTTCTGGTAGGCGATGAGCGCGACGTACTCCTCCTTGAGCCGGTTCATCCACTCGTCGCCGTCGCGCGGGCCGGCGCGCACTTTGAGCAGCGGCAGCTTTTGCACCGTCGTCTTCATCTCCATCATGTTGATCTCCTTCTTCGGCTCGCCCTCCGACGGGCCCGCCGCCGCGGGCACGCCCTCGGCTGGCTGGGCGCTCGCCATGTGCGGTGTGGTGGTGCCGACCAGCGCGACCACGCACCAGGGGCACGCACGATGGCCGCACGTGATGATGGCGGTCCGCACTGCGTGATGATGATGGGTATAGATGGTCAAGCCTAATCCGATCAGGGGCGCGGTCGAGCGCCCCGAGTGCAGTGCGGGCCGTTCGCAAGGGTGTCCTTGTGAGGGAGCTCTTCGCTTGGCGAGCGCGGGAGCACGACGCGCAGCGTTGCTGCGGCGGCGTGCGGGCGGCGAGCAGCGGTCGGGCTGCTCGCGACGAGGCCGGAGCAGACGGCGCCGTGGCCGCCGGCGCAGGTGACGCGCGCCGACGAGCCGCACTGCGTGATGATGATGGCGATTTGACCCTGGCGGCTCGCCAGCCCGTACCGTCAGCGGGTGACGAGCGCGGCGACGCTCTATGATGCGCGCCGGGCCGTCGGCGCGCGTAGCGGCGCGTATGCTGGCGCGCGTATGCTGGCGCGCGTGTGCTGGCCGACCATTGCGTCAAGTTGCGCTCGCGCGCGCCAAGGCGCAGCGCGCTCCGCGGCGTGCGCGAGCGCGAGTTGACGCAATTGTGGCAGCAGGGCGCGGATCGTCACCGTGGCAGCGCACCGCGTCCGGCAGGCCTGGCGCGACGCCGCGCAGATCGACGAGACGACGCGCAGCTCGAGCGGCGTGCGCGCACCACCTCGCCCTTCCGCACGCCGCGGGAGGCCAATACAGTCCGCGGGCCGTTAAGTTTCGGGCGCCATAGTCCGGGTGTCGTGTCCACGCGATCGCCGACGGTGGCCGCGATCGTCCTCGAGGCCGCGATCGTCGAGAGCGATGACGTTCTGGGGTGCGCTGGCGCGCGCGCGCGCGCTCGCGGCTTTCCCTTTGCCGCATGCTCACACCGTGTGGCTCTCCACCACCGCGTCGCGCGCACCGAGCAGTGCCCAGCGCGCGCCGGTGCGCGCGCCGATCATGCCCGCCGCTCGCGCTGTGCGCGCATGCGCGCCGCTCACGCATGGCCCGCACGCCGCACGCGCCGCCGCGTGCACAGGGCTTGAGATCAAGCCGGGCAAGCCAACTTTTGTCGAGACTGATGAGCGCCCGCTCGTCGTCAAGCAGGCGCGCGCAACGCCGTCGCGCGGCCGATGCGCGGCTGTCGGCTCTCTGACGCGCCGCGCGCCGCGCGCGCCGCGCGCTGCCGGACTGCGCAGGCGGCGATGGCCTCGACGGCGGCCAAGCTTGAGGGCACGTGCACGCTTGAGGTCGCCGTTGGTGACGGCAAGAAGTTTACGCTCTGCCGCCTTGCCGGCGGCCGGTCGGAGCAGTGGCCCCTCGACATGGTCTTCACGCCCGACGAGAAGGTCTCGTTCACCGTCACCGGCCCGTGCCCTGTGCACCTGATCGGCTTCCTCGACCAGTACGAAGAGGACGACGACATGGACGACGATGACGACGACGAGGACGAGGATGAGGACGAGCGTCCCATGCGCGGCCGCATCGGCGTGGCCAACGGCAAGCGCTCGGCGGCTGACGACGACGACGACGACGACGACGATGACGACGATGACGACGAGCTGGAGGGTGAGGATGGTGACCTTGACGACGACGATGACGACGACCTCGATGACGACGACGACGACCTCGATGACGACGACGACGACGACGACGACAAGGCACCCGCCAGCCGCATTGCGCCCAACAAGCGCTTCGCCGAGGTCAGCGCAGACGGAGGCAACGACGACGAAGACGACGACGATGACGACGACGACGACGACGACGACGACGACGACGACGACGACGACGACGAGGAGGTGAGCGGCAGCGTGCGCGCCGCTGCATCGATGCGCTTTGGGTTCTCGGCCTGATGGGCATTCCTGAGCGTCCCCCCCCCCCCCCCCCAAACCCACACCCCATCCTCGAGCGGTGTGCGGTGTGTGCGCCACCTCTGACGCTTCTCTTCACCTGCGCGCCCCTCTGCTCCGCTGCCGCCGGGCGCAGGGCGACGACGACGACGACGACGATGACGAGGACGAGGAGATGCCGCCGGTGCAGCAGTCGAAAAAGCCGCGCGTCGATGCTGCCGCTGCTGCCGCTCCCAAGGGCGGCAGCGCAAAGGCTGCGGCGGCAAAGGCCACGCCGGCCGCAAAGGCCACGCCGGCCGCAAAGGCCACGCCCGCCGCCAAGACGCCCGCCGCCAAGACGCCCGCCGCCAAGACCCCCGCCGCCAAGACGCCCGCCGCCAAGACGCCCGCGCAGCCCGCGAGCACGCCCGGCGGGAGCGCGTGGACCGCGAAGGAGGACGCGGCGCTCAAGAAGAGCGCGGAGAAGCACCCGGATGGCACGCCGTCGCGCTGGCAATCGATCGCGGCCGACGTTGGCGGCGGCAAGGACAAGGAGTCGTGCAAGAAGCGGCTGCGCGAGATCAAGTGATACGCCTCTGCAAGAGGCTTGAGGTACACTGAGATTAGAGACCGCCACGGGCACTCTGAACGGGCAAAGACTAGTGCACGAGGGCTCGGCCGGAGTCGTGCATTTCGCATGTTGCAGCAGCCCGACACCGACTGCGGACTGGCGACTGCGGACTGGCGAGTGCAGACCGGTGACTCGGCACTGCACTTGAAACTCTCCGCCGACAGGCTGACACGCCTTGACGGCGCTCATCTTTGGCGGCGGCGGCGCGGGCGGGCGGCGTCGGCGGCGGCGCCGCGCGGCGGGTAGTGCGCCTCGTCGCCCGAGCTCAACTCGCTCAGCTCGGCGCCCTCCGCCTCGTCGAGCCGCTCGCCGTCCGAGCCGTCGCGGCCGAGCGCGGGCGCGGCGGCGCGGCCGCGGAACTGGAGCAGCGCGATGAGCACGAACTGGACGACGACGATGGCGGAGATGAAGACGAGCGCGGTCGCGAGGCGATGCGTGTGCATGTAGTAGGATAGCCCACGGAAGACCGCGTCGACATGCAGCTGCGCCGAGTAGAGCTGAAGGCTCGGCTTTGACAGCGAGACGCGCGCTCGCGCGGCCGGCTCCTTGCGCGGGTTGTCGAAGAGCTCGATGAGCGGGACGCGGACGGCCTGGCGCTCCTCGGCGCGGCCGAGCAGTAGCAGCGGTAAGAAGGCCACCGTCCACAGCGAGTGCACGAGCCCCGAGCGGAAGCGCAGGATGCCCGGCCGGCGCACGCTCGCGAGGGTCCGGTTGGAGTGGCCGGCGTGCACCGCCAGCTCGACCATGAAGTTGCCCGCCGCGCAGTTGGCCGGGCTCTCGGGCATCTCGAGGACGAGGCTGAGCGCGTACGCGTGCCCCGGCGCCATGATCGGCCCGTCCAGCGCCACGTCCGCCGCGGGCGGCGCGCCATTGTCGAACGCGAAGAAGAGAGGCACCACGTGGCTCGCGTCGGGCACGACGGCGCGGTAGATCATGAGGTAGGCGGCGACGGCAGCGGTGGACGCGAGCACAAAGATCATCCAGAAGCGCACCGAGTAGGTCACCACTCGCTCGCCCCACAGCGCGACCGTGTCCCAGTCGACCGAGCCGCCGGCCGGCGGCGGCTCGGGACCGGCCATCGCGAGGCCGATCAAAAGGCGCAAACGACGGACGCGGGGGTGGGTGTGGAGGCGAGCGGGAGGCGAGGGAGGTCGGTCGGCCCATCCGCGCGCTCCGCGGCGGAGTGTGGCGGTGCGACGTGGCTCGCGCGGGGTGCGGGCGGATGTTCTCGGCGTTCGAGCTCAACGTGGACGGCGTGCTCTCGCTCATCACCATCCGGCAGGACGGCGTGCTCGGCCGCGTGCGCGTCGCGATCGACGGCGTCGTGCGGCACGACCGGCGGTGCGCGTCGACGCTCGCGCTGCCGCTCGGCGGCGTGCAGGTGGAGGTGGAGATCCACCGGTGGCGTCGCGAGCACCGCGTGCGCGCGCGGCCGTTCGTGCCGCTCCGCCTCGTCCACTCCAACCTCGCGAGCGCCGCGCCAAAGTCGCGCTGCACGTCGCTCTGGCGCGTGCTCATGGCGGTGCTCGCGCTCACGCTCTCGCTCCTCCTCGTCGAGGCGGCCTACCTCGCGCGCGCCGAGCCGGCGCGCGAGCGCGACGCGGCGCAGCGCGCGCACGGCGAGCACGGCGCGCCGCTCGACGCGCTCGGCGCGCCCGCGTCCGCCGCCGAGCGCGGCGCGAGCGCGATGGCGTCCGGCGATGGAGGCGGCGGCTCGCGCGCCGAGTGCGTGCGCGCCTTCAACGCGTCGACGCGTTGGCCCCACCGCGCGGTGCAGCCAGCCGAGACGAGGCTGAGCTGCGACTTCACCCTCGACGAGCTGCTCGACGCCTTCGCCGCCGACAACGGCGCGCGCCTCGAGCTGAGCGACGCGGGCCTCGCGTCGGTCGCAACACTCCATCGCGCGGACGTGCCGCGCCGGAGGTGCGCCGCGCCCGCGCTGCTCGCGCACATCGTCGCCGCGGCGCGCGAGACGAGCGCGTGCGCCGGACGGTGGGTCGATGGCGGCCGGGTAGTTTTTGATGGCGGCCGGGTAGTTGATGGCGCGCTCGCGCCGCCGCGCGGCGCGGCGGCCGCCGCACCGGACGAGCCGCCCGGCGCCGCTGCGTTCGTAGTCGTCGCCGGCGCCGTCGACCCGTCGCGCGCGCTGCGCGGGCACGAGCGCGCGCGCATGCTGAGCGTGCGTGCGGCCGAGCGGCTGTGCGCGGCGACGGCGGGCTGCGCTGCCTTCTCGTACGCGCGCGCCGCGCCCGACGGCGCGCCGCCCGCCGCCGCCGCCGCCGCCGCTGCCGACGTGCCCGTCCTCGTGCGACTGCTCTCATCGGCGGAGTGGGCGGCCGACGCGCGCACGCTCACGCACGTGCGCGTGGCGCGCAACGGTAGCGCGAGCGCGCCGCGCTCGCCGCCTGTGGCGGGCGGGTGGGATGGCACCGTCCAGATCGAGCTCGACGCGCCGAGCGTTGACGACGCGCAGCGCCTCCACGTCATCGCTTCGCTCGGCCGCGCGCTCGCGCCGGCGCGCGGCCGGCCGCCGCCCGCGGGCACGAGCGTGTTGCTGCACTCGTGCGTCGCAGCATGGCTGCCGCTCCTGCGCGAGGCGCACGCAACCGCATATGCGACCGCATATGTGACGTTACCACCGCCGCCGCTCACCGTGTTGGGCCTCGGCTGCGTGCCGCGCGCGCCCGGCGCGAACGCCGCGCCCGTGCGCGCGCGCGCCGGCGGCACGCGCTCCGCCGTCGGCGAGGGCGAGCGCACGGCGCTTGGCGTGTACGGCTGCACGCACGGCAGCGAGTGGGAGCGCGCCCTCACGCTCTTCGACGCGCCGCACATGTCCGACGTGCAGCTGGGCATGCAGCTGCTGCACTCCCACCCGCTCTGCGCCGCGTGGAAGGCGACGCGTCCGGTTGGATTCGCGGCCGCCGCCGCCGCGATCGCGCGCGCGGCCGCGGCGGACGGCGACGGCGACGAGGCGCGGGCCGGCGCGCGCGCCGATCGAGCACGCGGCGCATTGCTTCGCCGCCTCCTCGGCGGCCGCCTCCTCGGCGGCGACGGCGGCGGCCGCGGCGGCGGCGCAGCCGACGTGCAACGCGCCGCCACCGGTCGCGCGCTGCTCGCCGCCGAGGAGGCGGCGGCCGCCGCCGCCGAGCGGCCGGCCGCGCAGCCGTGCCGCGCCGACATGTCGCGCGCCGGCGCGCGGCCATGCGCACGCACCCACCCGCACCTCGAGCTGCAGATTGTCGCTCACCCGGAGCGCGTAGGCTGGCACGGCGACGTGTGCCGAACCAGCGCCTCGCCCGACGCGCCGTGGGCGTGCCCGGATGGGTGCCGCGCGCTGCCCGACGCGTCGCCGCCATTCTGCGAGCAACTGCGCGGGGCGCACGCGCGCGCCGCTGCGGCCGCGCCGCTCGCGCGCGCCGCGGCCGCGACGCCCGCGACGCCGGCGGGCGCGCGCGCGGGCAAGAAGGGGGCGGCCGCACCGCCGCCGCTGCCGCCGCTGTCCGGCTGGCAGCGCGCCACGGCGATGCACCTCGCGAGCGCGCGCGCGAGCATCGTACACGCGCCCTCCTTCGCGCGCGAGCTGCGCGCTCTTCGCCTCGCCGTGCGCGCGCGCGTGCTGAGCGCGAGCTCGGCAGCGGCGCTCGCCCGTTCGGTGCTGCCGTACACGGACGCGCCCTCCCTGCTCGCGCTCGTGCGGACGCTCCTCGCCGCGGCCGGCGTCTCGCGCGCCGCCGTGCGCGTGCTCCGCTCGCCGCGCGCTTCGCCGCCGGCCGCGGCCGCCTCCGCCTCCGCCCCCGCCCCCTCCGCCTCGCGCTGGCTGCTACTCGTCGAGGTGGCCGAGCTGCAGCGCACGGTGTTGATGCACTCACGCTCTCAACCCGAACACGATGGTGCGCGCTGCGCCGCGCCCCAGCGCGAGCGCGCGCGCCCTGCCCCTCCTTGCCCCCACCCCACCGCCCTTCACCCCTCCGCCCCTCCTTGCCCCCACCCCACCGCCCCTCACCCCTCCGCCCCTCCTTGCCCCCACCCCACCGCCCCTCACCCCTCCGCCCCTCCTTGCCCCTCCACCCCTTCCCCTTCCCCCCCCCCCCCCCCCCCCCCCCCTCCCCCCCCTTTCGGCCCCTCGCCGCAGGCACCGCCGAGCTGCGCCTGGCCGACGGCAAGCTCCTCGTGCGCAGGTCGGTGGCGCCGAGCCGCAGCGCGAGCGAACCGGCCGTGCGCGACACGCACGAGGTGCCCATTGACGGCAGCGTGCCGCTGCGCACGCTGCTCGCGCTCGGCGTCGACGCGGACGGCCGTCGCCGGTTGCGCCCGCTCTTCGCACAGCTGCCGCTCGCCGAGCACATCTTCGGACGGACGGTGCTCGTGCGGGGCGACGCGCTCGCGATCCGCGGCGGCGAGAGCGCGCGGCAGCTTGGGTCGATGCTGCCTGTCACGACGCCCCTGCTCGCCGCGCTGATCAACTACCAGCAGGCGCTCGACGAGCTCGGCCTCTGCTCGCACAAGGACGAGCCGCTCGTGCTGAGCGAGCCGCCCGTCAGCGCGGTCGGCACGTGCCTGCACAAGAAGGCGGGCGAGCTGATGCGCGAGCGCGCGCTCGCGCATTGCGCCGGCGAGCAGGCGGTGCTGTGCGGCGATGGCGTCTGCCGTGACACGTTCATCGACTGCTTTCGAGCGAGCTGCGGCGGCGCGGAGGGCGCGGCGCTCGGCTGCGCGCAGCTCTACGCGGCCGAGCGGGTGGGGTGACCTGCGGCCGTGCGGCCGTGCGATGGTGAGTGCTGACCGTCATGAGCAGCAATCTTTTCTCGATTCGGAATTTTTCGGAATAATCCTCCTTCGGTGGGATGACCAGCTGCTCTGCACCAGAGAGCCGGTCTTTCACTGGTCGCCCAGGCTGTGCAGCGCCGCCTGCGCGTCTGCCTTGGCCTGCTGCGCCGCGTACGCCGCACTCGCGCCGTCGCCCGCCACGCCGTCGCCCGCCGCGCCGCCGCCCGCCGCGCCACCGCCCGCCGCCGCCTTCGCCGCCGCCGCCTTGGGCTGGGGATGCGCGGGCCGCGCGTCGTCCTCGTCGTCGCTCTCGTCGACGGCCTCGACGGCCGTCACCTCGGGTATGTAGTGCATCATCATGTTCTCGATGCCCGACTTGAGCGTCACCGACGAGGATGGGCAGCCCGAGCACGAGCCCTGCAGCTTGAGCAGCACGATGCCCGTCTCCTCGTCAAAGCTCTTGAAGACGATGTCGCCGCCGTCCTCCTGTACCGACGGGCGAACGCGCGTCTCGATCAGTTCCTTGATCATCGCCACCACCTCCGAGTCGTCGCCCGTGATCAGCGTGTCGCTCGCGCCCGTGCCCGCGGCGTCGAGCACCGGCCCGCCCTCGGCGTAAAAGTCCATCACGTGCGAGAAGACGTGCGGCTTGATGATGGACCAAGCGACGGCGGGGTCCTTGGTCACGGTGATGAACTCCTGCGCGAAGAAGACCGACTTGACCCCGTCGATCTGGAAGAGCCGCTTGGCGAGCGGCGACGCCTGCGCGTCGCGGAAGGAGCGGAACTCGGCCGTGCCCGCGTCGAGCACGGGCTTGCCTGGCAGGAACTTGAGCGACTCGGGGTTGGGCGTGTTCTCAGTCTGGATGAAGAGGCTCCGCCGCAACGCCCTGCCCGTCGCGCGCAGCAGCCCCGTTTCGGGAAGCGGCAGCCGTCGGCCGATAAGCTGGCGCAGCGCCATCGTTTTCTGAAGGGAGGCGGGCAGGGCCGGCGCACGCGGCGTCGTGCGGGGCGGCGAGGCGCCGATGGAGGCCATGTCGCTGCAGCAGCTGCGCGAGCTCGCAAAGCAGGTGGACCCGACGGTGGAGATCGACGACGACGTGGCCAACGTGCGCGCTGCGCGCGCGCCACGTGGCGCGGCGCGGCGCGCGCAAGCCGCGCCGATGCGTCCGTCGCGCCGCGCGCTCGTCCGTCCGTCCCGCGTCGTCTTCGCAGGTGCTGCTCGACATCGCGGATCAGTTTGTCGAAGAGGTGACGACGGTCTCGTGCCAGCTCGCTAAGCACCGAGGCGGCGACACGCTCGAGCCGCGCGACCTCAAGCTCTGCCTCGAGAAGAATTGGGACATCCGCGTACCGGGCTACGTGGTGATGACGGACGCGGCCGCGAAGGGCGGCGGCGTCAAGAGACCTGGGCCGACCGACGCGCACAAGCAGCGCGTCGAAAAGGTGCGGAAAACCGCCCGGTGAGCGTCGAAAAGGCTCCGCGTCCAAGCTGAGCGTCAGCTTGGCTCGCGATGCGGTGCACTGCGCCCGGATCTTCTCGACGGACAATGAGAAGAGTTCCGAAACCCGCGTGCCTATTTTCGGAGTCGTCCATCTTTTAAGCTGGCTTCAAATTGGCAGGTGGGCCACGCCACGCTGCCAAGGAAATTGAACGGCTTAAAAAGCAGCCGAGAAAAGCGAGATGCGTCAACTCCTCTCGCTCGTGCTCATCCTCGCGCACCCGATTGGAACGCTCGGCGTCAGCGCACCTCAACCGTCGCCGCCGTCGCCGCCGCCATCGCCCCCTCCAGGCCCGCCGCCGCCGTCGCCGTCGCCACCTCCGAGCCCGTCGCCGCCGTCGCCGCCGCCGTCGCCCCCTCCAGGCCCGCCGCCGCCGTCGCCGTCGCCCCCTCCGAGCCCGTCGCCGCCGTCGCCGCCGCCGTCGCCCCCTCCAGGCCCGCCGCCGCCGTCGCCGTCGCCCCCTCCGAGCCCGTCGCCGCCGTCGCCGCCGCCGTCGCCCCCTCCAGGCCCGCCGCCGCCGTCGCCGTCGCCACCTCCGAGCCCGTCGCCGCCGTCGCCGCCGCCGTCGCCCCCTCCAGGCCCGCCGCCGCCGTCGCCGTCGCCCCCTCCGAGCCCGTCGCCGCCGTCGCCGCCGCCGTCGCCCCCTCCAGGCCCGCCGCCGCCGTCGCCGTCGCCACCTCCGAGCCCGTCGCCGCCGTCGCCGCCGCCGTCGCCCCCTCCAGGCCGCCGCCGTCGCCGTCGCCCCCTCCAGGCCCGCCGCCGCCGTCGCCGCCGCCGTCGCCCCCTCCAGGCCCGCCGCCGCCGTCGCCGTCGCCCCCTCCGAGCCCGTCGCCGCCGTCGCCGCCGCCGTCGCCGCCGCCGTCGCTTCCTCCAAGCCCACCGCCGTCGCCACCGCCGTCGCCGCCGCCGTCGCCCCCTCCAAGCCCGCCGCCGCCGCCGTCGCCACCGCCCGGCGACGACGACGCGGACCCATCCCCGTCGCCGACCCCTCCGGCTGATGTTCCGACGAGCAGCCCGGTGGGCGTGATCGTTGGCAGCGTCGTGGGCGGCGTAGGCGGCCTCGCCATTGTCGGCCTCGTCGTCGTCGCGTGCGTGCACAAGTCCCGTCGCAGGGAGCAGCCGCTTGCGGCGATTTTTACCCGCTGAAGACGCCGGCGCTGGAGCGCCGCCCGTGCGGCTCGGGTGGCTGTTCAAGCGCCGGCCAACGCGCAACGGCGAGACGTACCGGCAGTGCTGCACTCAAAAAACTATGCGCCACGACCGTCGCTGCGCGTGCGCGCTGCACAATCCGTGGGCGAGCCGCATGGGTGGTGCGCCTCGCTTCCCGCCTGGCGCCTGCCGCTCTGTTGACATCTTCGTGTATTTGGACGTGGGATCGCGCCCCTCCTCAAGTGCGGCGCGCCCCTCTTCACGCCCCTCTTTAGTAATTCCCGTCAATCGACGACTTGGAAGTCGTCAATTTGGCGAGGACACTACGAGCGCGGCGGCCGCATGCGGACGAAGCCGCAACGCCCGCCGGGAGCGAGCGACGCGTCGTCGGCAGACCCCCTGTGGGCTGTGGCACGTTTCCTTCAATCAGCTCGATCGCCGCCTCCATTTCGAAAATGGCGATGCGAGCGAGGCGGTGATGTCCGCTTTGGAGGATGCCTACTACGCGCGCAACCGGCGGTGGGCGGCAGAGCGCGACGCGCGCCTCGAGCAGCTGCGACGCGACGTGCGCGAGAGCCGCGAGCAGTTCGAGGCGTCGCAGCGCACGCCGCGGCTCGGCGAGCGCTCGGCCGAGCTGCTGCGCGGCCGCGCGTACGTCGGCCCGGTGAGCGGATGGGAGCAGGCGGAGGAGCAATGGGCGGCCAAGCGCCTCGCCGAGCCGCCCGCCGACCCCGAGGGCCGCTTTGCGCCCGTGATCAGCCCGTACTCGAGCGCGCTTCGCCGCACGCCGAGCGCGGTGGGCGCGCCGACGCAGAGCGCGCTCCGGCGCGCGCTCGCGGCCGAGGAGGAGGCGGAGGAGGCGGCGGAGCGCGAGCGGCTGGCGCGCGAGCCGCGGGTGGATGAGCGCGCGTACGTGGGCGAGGACCTCTACGCGCGCGGCCTCGAGCTGCGCGAGCGCCGCCGGATCGAGGTGGCCGCGCTCGCCGACGAGCTGCGCGCGCAGGCCGAGGCGCCGCCACCGATGGCGCCAGCGTCGCGCAAGTTGGCGCAGGCGAGGCGGGCGGAGGCGTACGCCGCGCCGACCACGGCGTCGCTCGCCGGACGTTACGGCGCCGAGCCGCCGGCCGAGCCGCCGCACGTGCCCCAACGCTTCGCGAGCAGCGCGTGGCTGCGCGACGAGGGCGGCGGCGGCGGCGGCGGCGGCGGCGGCGGCAGCGGTGGCGGCAGCAGAAGCACTATCCACGAGCGGAGCGCGCAGCGCGCGGCGCGCAAGGCGGAGCGGCTCGAGCAGCTGCGCCGCGCCGACGCGCAGGCGGCCGCGCTCGCCGCGCCTTTTGCGCCCGTGCGCATCGCGCGTTACGACCCGCCCGCGCACTCGCGTGGCGGTGCGGACGGCGCCGCGCAGTACGCGCGGGCGGTGCGCGCGCGCGAGGAGCTGCGCGCGCGCGCGGCGGAGGAGCGGCGGCGGCGCGAGGCGGCGGAGCTTGAGGGCGCGACCTTCCGCCCGCAGATGAGCACGGGCTCGCGCAGGAGCCGCACCGTGAGCTCCTTCGAGACGGCACGATGGGCGCACGCGGAGTGGCGGGAGATTGGCGGCCGCGCACGCGCGGGTGCGCACGTGCGCGGTGCGCGCGAGCGCGGCGGCGGCAGCGGCGGCAGCTGCGGCGAGAGCGCGCAGTCCGGCGCGCAGTCCGGCGCGCAGTCCGGCGCGCAGTCCGGCGATGCTACCGACGCGAGCGACTCGGACGGCGAGTGGCGCGGGGAGGAGGAGGAGGAGGAGGAGGAGACGGAGTGGCGGGCGTCACACCGCCGTTCGCCCCCGCACAGCCGCACCCACCTCTCCCCCTTCTCGCCTTGGCACAGCCGCGCCAATCAGCCGCGCCCGCCCGCGCGCGGTTCGGCCGGCCGGCGCCGCCCCGCCGGGCGCAGCGGCGGGAGCGGCAGCGGCAGCAGCAGCAGCAGCGGCAGCAGCAGCAGCAGCGGCGGCGACAGCGACGGCTTTCCCAACGGCGCGGCGGCCGACGGAAGCGACGACGACGACGACGACGACGTGTGGAGCGAGGCGGGGCGCAGTTCCGCGCCGCCCACGCGCTCCGCGAAGGGCGGCGGCAGCGGCGACGCCGCCGCCGCTCTGCCGCGCAGAGCGCGCACGTGCGCGGACGACGGGCAGCGGCCGGTGCGCGGCGCGCGGCTCGCCGACGAGCAGCCCGCGCGCTGCGCGACGCCGGCCGGCGCGACGCACGCGCGGCGCTCGCCGCGACACGGCGGCGCGCGCGTGCGCATGACCACGCCGCGGCCGCGCGAGCGCGCAGCGGGGTACGCGGCACGGCACGCTGCGATGCGCGCGTGCGCGGGCAGCGCGAGCGGCACAGCGACGCCATTCTCACCGTCGCAGCCGCCG
This sequence comes from Diacronema lutheri, assembly GCA_019448385.1. Taxonomy (NCBI): domain Eukaryota; phylum Haptophyta; class Pavlovophyceae; order Pavlovales; family Pavlovaceae; genus Diacronema; species Diacronema lutheri. The sequence continues at coordinate 473,590 of JAGTXO010000024.1, read as the reverse complement.
CGCTCGGCGGCGCGGCGTCGCGTGCCGCTCGCGCCCGCGGCGGCGATCGCGGCGGAGTGGGGGGGCGGCGTGCCGATCCCGCGCGAATGGGAGGAGCGCACGGCGGGCGACGGTGGGCGAAGCGTGCGCGCGTCGCGCCGGCCGTCCGCCGCCTCGTCGACTTCCCGCCGCCGCGCCTCCGCCTCCGCCTCCGCCTCCGTCCAATCCGCCACCTCGTCAGCGGCACACGAGGCGCTCGACGCGGCCATCGCTTCGATGGCCGTGCGAGCGTGGCACACGGCGCAGGCGCACTTTGAGGCGGCGGCCGCCGGGGCTCGCACAGTCGAGTTGACGCGCGCACGGCCGACGTGTGCTCGCGCGCTGGTCCGGGTGCGGCGCGGCGACGCGTGCTGCAATCGCCGTGTGCCCCCTGCGCCCGTTGCCCTGCCATGCGCGCCGTGTCCCCTGCCTGCGCCCGTTCCCCTGCCATACGCGCCTTTCCCCGCCTGCGCGTGCGCGCGCGTACTCGCAAGGATTCCAGCAGAGGGCGCCCGTCTCGTGGGCGCGCCCCTTCCATCAAATTTGAACACCTTGCCACAGCCACGGCCGCAGCCCTCCGCTCGCTTTGAGAGCGCCGCGCACCGCACGCACTGCGCGCGGCTCAAAGCGGGCAGGCACAGTCAACGCACAGTCACCCTCACCGCACAGTCACCGCACAGTCCACCCTCACGGCAATACCAACGCAGCGCGCAGCGCGCAGCGCGCAGGGCCGGTCATCAGCGGCCACGGCCGCGCGGCGCGTGGGGCGTCCGGCTGTCCGAGTGGGCGCTGAGGCCGCCCGCCATGCCGCCCGCCGCAAGCCGTGACTGTGCGAGCGCGCCGCCTTGCGTGCGTGTGCGCGCGCGCCCTCACACGCGCCCGCACTCCTCAACGCCATCGCGCACGCGCTGCCAGGAGCCCATTGTGCGCTTTCCTACGGGCGCGCCTTATTCCTCCTGACGATTGACCCGGCCTCAACACTCACACGAGTCACCTGACGGCTGACAACACTGACAGGCTGACACCTAGCACTCAGCTGCATCGCTTTTGAAAAAAGGTGTTTGGCGCGTTTTGCTCCAGTCAGCTGATCACAAGTGCGCCCGGCCGCGACGCGCGTCGGAGCCAAGGATGCCACCTACCGTCGACGCGTCGGAGCGCGCGCGCCGCCTCGCCGAGCTCGCCGCCGCTGTCGACGCGCGCGGCCTCGCCGAGCGCGTGCGCAAGGCCGCGCTCCTCCCCGCCGAGGACGAGGCCGGCTTCCTGCACCACTTCCTCGCGCTGCGCGACTTTGACGTCGGCGGCGCGCTCGCGATGCTCGTCGCCAACCTCGAGTGGCGCGCGTCGCTCGGGTTGGACGCGCTCGCGGACATGTCGCTTGCCCAGGTCACCGGCGTGGATGAGCGCGTGATGGCGCACTGGTACCCGGCGTGGCACGACGGGCTCGACCGCGCGGGCCGGCCGGTCGGCTGGGCCAAGCTCGGCGCGTTCGACGTCGCGGCGGTGAGCAAGACGGTGCCGCTCGAGCGGCTGCGCATGTTCCACCTGTGGGAGCGCGAGCGCATGTGCCGCCGCCTGCGCAAGGCCTCGGCGCTGCGCGGCGAGCGTATCGACCGCATGACGCTCGTGCTCGACCTCAAGCACTGGGGCACGCGCCTGATGAGCCGCGCGGCGCTCGCGTTCGCCGAGGAGCTAATGGGGCTCGACACCGAGCTCTTCGCGCAGCGCGTCGGAACCGTCTACGTGATCAACGCGCCGTTCATGTTCTCGGCATGCTGGGCGCTGCTCACTCCGTTCATGGGCAAGGACACGCTCGACAAGGTGAAGCTCTTCTCGGCAGACGCGCTCTGGCGGCCGGCGCTGCTCGCGGCCATCGAGCCGTCGGAGATGCCCGTCGAATACGGCGGCACGCACCATGTCGCGATGCGCGACCTCGGCACGCCGGCGCCGCCACCCAACGTCGGTGTCCTCGTCGCCGCCGCACGTGTCGAGCCCGACGTGGGCTTCATCGCGGCCGCGCGCTGCGGCTGCATGGGCGCGGGCCGACAGTGAACGGCGTCGACGGTGGCGCGCGGCGCCGCGCGCTGCGCGCAAGGTCCCAAGCCCGCTGCGAGCGCCCTCAGCCGTGCGGGCGGCCGCGCGCAAGGTTCCAAGCCCGCACGGCGGGCGCGTGCGCGCGTGGCGTGGGCGGTGCGCGCAGCGGTGGCGGCCACGCCGTGCGGTGCGTCAGCTGCTGCTAGGCAGCCGGCGCTGCAAAATGCGGCCTGGCGCCTCCCCGCTCGTCCCGGAGCGAACCTGACTCAGCCTGTGAACGGGACGGCCCACTCAGGCGGTGCGACGGACCCCACCGCGGCGCGCGATGCCGAACCTCACGCGGCAGCAGTCGCTCGACGTGCTCGAGCTGCGGGACGGGGCGAGCGAGGCCGACATCAAAAAGGCTTTCAAGCTCAAGGCCATGGCCTACCACCCCGACCGCAACTCGGCGCCGGACGCGACGGAGCGGATGCAGGAGGTGACGCAGGCGTACGACAAGCTGATGGGCGGAGATGAGGACGACGAGTACGACGCGATGGCGGACGAGGAGATTGCCGCTTTTTACGAGCAGATCATCCGCGCCGCCGCCTTTGCACGGTTCGCCGGCGGCGGCGGCGGCGGCGGCCGGCGGAGGCGCGGCGGGCCGCGTCGGCGCGGCGGGCGCGACTACTTCTTCGGCGGGAGCCCGTTCGACGACCTGGGCGCGGGCGGCATCTTCTTCGGCGATGGGTTTGGCGGCGTACCCCCTGGCTTTGGCTTTCGCTCGGGCGGCGGCGGCGGCGGCGGCGGCAGCTGGCGCGAGCCGCCGCCGCCGCCACGCAGCGGCCGCCGCTACGACGACGACGACGACGACGACGACAACGACAAGGAAGCGGACAACGCGCACTCAGACGGCGAGGGCGAGCGTCGCGAGTATTCTTACCGCCGCTGTGGCACGACCCGCACCGCGCCGGCCAAAAGCCGCGCAGCGTCGAGCAGCGAGGAGCTGCGCGAGGGCGGCAACGCGGCCTTCGCATCCGGACAAATGGCCGCGGCGGTCCGGCTCTACTCGGCGGTGCGTACACACCGCGCGCTTACGCCGCTCCGCCCGCGCCCGCGCCCACGTTCGCGTCCGCGCCCGCGCCGCGCCGCGCCGCGCGACCGGCTGAGCGCGCGCGCCACGCCCACACGCCCGCGAGGCGAGCGCCACAGGCGCTGAGCCGCCCCTTTTTGCCCCTCTTTTTGCCCCTCTTTTTGCCCCTTTTTTGCCCCTTTTTTGCCCCCTTTTTGCCCCTCTTTTTGCCCGCCACAGGCGCTGAGCCGTTTGGACGCCGAGGCGGCTGAGCTGCCCCACGCCGAGCACGTGGCCAAGCGGCGCGCGCTGCTCTCCAACCGCTCCGCCGCCCATCTGCGCCACGCAGAGCACAGCGCGGCGATCGCCGATGCGCGCGCGTGCATCGCCCTCAGCGACGACTGGGCGAAAGGCCACCAGCGTCTTGGCCTCGCGCTCGCCGCCGGCGGTCAGCCCGAAGAGGTGCGCGCTGGCCCGCGCCGGAGCGCGAGGACGCCACGGCGCCGCGCGCGCGCGGCCGGCACGCGCGCTTCTCGACATCGATGTCCCTCTTGCCCCTTCCCCTCCCCTCCCCTTCCCCTCCCCTCCCCTTCCCCTCCCTTCCCCTCCCCTCCCCTCCCCTCCCCTCCGCCCCTCCGCCCTGACGCCGTGCAGGCGGTTGAAGCGCTGCAGCGCGCGCTCGCGCTCGGCGCCGACGCGGCCGAGCAGCTGCGCGCCACCATCGACGAGCTCACCGCCGAGGTGGCGGCGCGGCGCGCGGCGCGCGAGGCGGAGGTGGCGAAGGCGGAGGCGGCCGCAGCCGCGATCGCCACGCGCGAGCGCGCAAAGGCGGAGCGGGCGAATCGCGAGCGCGCGGCGCGCGAGGCGCGCGCGCGCGAGGCGGCGGAGCTCAAGGCGCACGAGGACGAGGCGGCGGAGCGGCAGCGGCTGCGCGACGCGGAGCGCGCGGAGCGCGCGGACGCGGCGCGCGCCGAGGCGGTCGCGCAGGCCGCCCATGCCGAAGCGGCCGCGCGCGCCGAGCGCGAGGCGGCGGAGACAGCGCGGCGCGCGGACGGGGCAGCGGCGCTGCGGCGCGAGGCCGACGAGAGGGCAAAGGCCGACGAGAGGGCAAAGGCCGACGAGAGGGCAAAGGCCGACGAGATGGCAAAGGCCGACGAGAGGGCAAAGGTGGCGGCGGCTGCCGCTGCACAGCAAACCGATGTGCACCGGCTGAGAGATTGCGCGCTGCCCCAGTTGCAGCAGCCGCAGCCGCAGCCGCAGCCGCAGGCCAGGCGACAAAAGAAGCCGCAGCCCCAACCCCAACCCCCGCCCAAGCCCCAGCTCTCGCCCCAGCCCCAGCCTCAGCCCCAGCCCCAGCCCCAGCCGCAGCCCGAGCCCACCTCGCACCAACCCCAGCCCATCTCGCACCAACCGCCCCAAAAGACCAAAAAAGCAAAAAGCGGATCCTCGCACCAACCGCAGCCCTCGCACCAACCGCGCGGCGACGGCGACGGCAGCGTCGACGCCGCTGCGCTGGCGCCCAGTGTGTGCGCAGGGCAGCCATCGCCCAGTGTGTGCGCAGGGCAGCCATCGCCCAGTGTGTGCGCAGGGCAGCCATCGCCCAGTGTGTGCGCAGGGCAGCCATCGCCCAGTGTGTGCGCAGGGCAGCCATCGCCCAGTGTGTGCGCAGGGCAGCCATCGCCCAGTGTGTGCGCAGGGCAGCCATCGCCCAGTGTGTGCGCAGGGCAGCCATCGCCCAGTGTGTGCGCAGGGCAGCCATCGCCCAGTGTGTGCGCAGGGCAGCCATCGCCCAGTGTGTGCGCAGGGCAGCCATCGCCCAGTGTGTGCGCAGGGCAGCCATCGCCCAGTGTGTGCGCAGCGGCGCACCAGACGGCCTCGCGCTCCGCTTCGCGGCGCGGCCGGCGCGGCGGTGGCCACGCGAACGGTGGTGCCGCGCACGGAGCCGCTCCGCCGCCGCCCCCGCAGCCGCCGCACAGCAGCGCGCAGAGCGCGAAGAGCGAGCCGTTGCCGCCGCCGCCGCCGCCGCGTCTCGAGATGGCGGAGGCGGCGGAGGCGACAGAGGCGGCGGAGTGGGAGGCGGTGCTCGCCGTCGTGCGCGCGGCCGACGCGGCAGAGGCGAGCGCTGCGGACGCCGCCGCGCTCGCGCTCGCAAAGGAGGAGGCGGAGGAGGGCGAGCGTCGGTTGGCCGCTGGACGGGCGGACGCGCTGTCCGCAAGGGCGGCGAACGCGCGCAGCGCGGCAAATGCGCGCGTGCGAGCAGAGAGCCTAATGCGAGCAGAGAGCCTAATGCCCGCACCGCCCGCGCCGGCCACGCCGGTCGCGCCGGCCGCGCCGGCCGCGCAGCCGGCCGCGCACGCGCCTGCGCCACCCCCGCCCGGCTGTGCGTGCGCCTCCGCCCGTTCCGCGCCCGTTGGCAAGAAAGGCAAGCCACGGCCCCCATCGCAGCCGCAGCCGCAGATGCAGCCGCAGCCGCAGCCGCAGCCGCAGCCGCGGCCGCAGCCGCAGCCGCGGCCGCAGCAGGTCGCCGTCGCGCGCGGCTGCGGCCGGGCCGCCTCACTCGCAGGCAGCGCCTCACTCGCAGGCAGCGCCTCACTCGCAGGCAGCGCCTCACTCGCAGGCAGCGCCTCACTCGCAGGCAGCGCCTCACTCGCAGGCAGCGCCTCACTCGCAGGCAGCGCCTCACTCGCAGGCAGCGCCTCACTCGCAGGCAGCGCCTCACTCGCAGGCAGCGCCTCACTCGCAGGCAGCACCGGTCGCGGGCGCGGCGCGCAGGCGCCAGCTCAGCCGCTGCAGCAGCCGCCCATCTCGGCCGCCGCCGGCTGCACGACGGCCAGTGGCCGCTCTGCGCCGGCCAGCCGATGGGCGGCGGCAAGCGGCCCGGCCGCGCCTGTGGCCACAGCCGCGCGCGCCGGCGGCTGCGGCGGCTGTGGCATGGGCATGGGCGCGGGCGCGGGCGCGGGCGCGGGCGCCTTTTCCCGCGATGTGGGGTGGACGGTCGACTACGCACGCACCGGCTGGGGTGAAGCCGCGCAGCCGCCGGCTTCCGCCGCCGCTCCGCCCACCTCGGCCCTCCAAAGCGCACCGCCGACGCAGCCCGTCATCGATGACGCGTGGGGTGTGGCGACGGGCTGGGAGGAGCCGCAGCTTGGCGCCGTCACCGTGTCGGCGGCGTGCGACGCGCTCGGTGGCGGCTGGGACGACGACTTCTCGCGTGGGGCGGCGTGCGGCTCTGCGGCCGTGCGTGACGCAGCCGGCGGCGCGTACAGCGGCGGTTACGCAGGCGGTTGCGCAGGCGGTTGCGCAGGCGGTCGCGCAGGCCGTTACGCGGGCGGGTGCGCAGGCGCGCGCGCGCCTCCGCCGCAGCGCCAGCAGCAGACCAAGCCGGCGGGCGCGCGCGCCTTTGCCCACCCCGCGCCGCACGGCTGCGGCGCGGAGTGCGCGAGCGGCGGAGGCACACCGCCCACCGCCGCGCGCGCGTTCCGTGCACCACCGCCGCCGCCGCCGCCGCCGCCGCCATGCTCGCGCGGCGCAGTGGCGGCGTGCGCCGGCGTGGGCTCCTACGCGCCGGGCGCGCCGCCTGGCAGCGCGCGGCGCGGCGGCGGCGTGCACGAGCCCGCGCGGCCACACGACTGGTCGGGGCAGCGAGGTGGTGGCGGCGGCGGCGGCGCGCCCGCGCCCGCATTCGCAGCAGCGCACCCGCAGCCGATGCCTCAGCCGACGCCTCAGCCGATGCCTCAGCCGACGCCTCAGCCGATGCCTCAGCCGACGCCTCAGCCGACGCCGCACTATGGCTGCGCGGGCGCGGGCGCGTACGCGCGGCCCGCGGCGGCGAGCGGCGTCGGCTTCTGCGCGCCCTCGCCGCGCGGAGACGCGAGCGGTGGCTTCGGCTGGCACGACGCGACACTGTGCGGCGCGGGCGCGAGCGCGGGCGCGAGCGCGCACGCCGTCCGCGCGCGGAACGGCGCGGACGGCTCGGCCGACGGCGGGGCGCCGCAGTGCGGCGGCTACACCAACGGCGAGCACGCGCGGGTCGCGCCCGGTCCGTGGCGGATCGGAACGGACACCTGGTGTTGAAATTTGAAAAAATGTGACTACAGTTGCACCTGGTCGCACCAGGTCGCAGCCTGCCCTCTGGCACGCGCGCATTTTCACGCCGCTCAGTAACCGTCCGCGCGCTGCGCCTCGAGCTCGGCGATGCGCTGCTGCGCCTCGGCAAGCTCGAGCTTGAGCGCGATCACCTCGCGCAGGTCGTCCTCGAGCGCGACAGCGTGCGCCTTGACTCGAGCCAGCTCTGCGCGCGCCTCGGTGTACTTGACCTCGAGCCACGTCATCTCCTTGGCCACCTTGAGACTGCCGCCCGCGCTACGCTCGAGCTCGTGCCGCAGCGCGCGCAGTTCGTGTGTCGCCTGCCCGCGCCAAGGCCAGGGCGCGCGGGCGCGGGCACGGGCGTGAGTGGCGGCGGGCGCGGGCTCGGCGCGCGGGCGGCCAGCGGTGCGCTGCCCCTGCCGGCGGTGCGCACGCGCTTCACCTCCTCCTTCTCGTATTGCACCGTCGCAAGCTGCAGCTTCGCGTCGACGAGCGCAAGCTGCAGCTCCGTGCGCTCGACGTCGCCGCCGTCGGAGGAGCGCGGCGACGCGCTGCCCGACGTGCCGCCGCCGCCGTCATCGCCGCCGCCGCCGCCGCCGCCGCCGCCGCCGCCGCGCCGGCGCGCGTGCGCGAGGGCGAGGCGTAGCTTGGCGCCAACGTGCTCAGCCCGTTCTAGCTCCTTGGCTGCGTCGGCGCGCCCCGCCTCCGCCTCGGCAAGCGCGCCGCGCAGCGCATCGTTGTGCTCGCGCAGCCGCGCGCTCACGCGCAGCTGCTCGCCGAGCGCTCCGCCGCCGTCCGCGCGCTCGTCCGCGCGCGCGGCCGGCGTCGCGGCGGCTTGGGCCTCGTGCACGGCGAGCGTGAGCGCGTGCAGCTGCTCGCGCAGCAATTCGGATTCCGCCTCGGCGCTGCGCGCGGCCGCGTCCGCCGCGGCGAGCTGCGCGACGAGACGCTCCGCGTGCGCGCGCGCGGCCGCGCGCTCCTCGGCGGCGGCGGCGGCGAGCGCCGGCGGCACGACCGGCGCGGCGGGCAGCGGCGCGCCGCCGGCGGCCGCACGGCCGGCCGCGCGGGTGGCGGGCTCGGATGACGACGTCGGCGAGCCCGGGTACATCGTCGCGCGTTCGGGCACCGAGCGCGCGCCGTGCGCCGGCCCGTCCGCTGGCGCGCCGTCGCGCGCCCACAGGCCGGCCGCGCCGGCCGCGCCGCCGTCTGCACTGCCGTCGGCTGTCGGCGCGCGGTCATGGCCAGGCCGGCCGCGGTGCTGCCCGTCATCGTCGTCGTCGTCGTCGTCGCCGCCGCGCAGCCCGGACGCCGAGCGGCTGGCGCCGCGCCCCTTGCGCGCGCTGCCCGCGTGCAGCCGCGTCGCGAGCGACTCGCGGATCGACGAGAGCTGGCCGATGGCCGCAGAGCGCGCCGCGGCCGCGCGCCGCATCCCGTCCGCGTCGGCGGCGGCGGCTCGGGCGGCGTGCGGCTGCTGCTGCTCCTCGCTCAGGTCGGAGCTGATCGAGCGCGCGTCCGACGTCGAGTGCCCGCCGCCCGCCGTCGCGCGCACGAGCGTGCACGAGAGCGCGAGGCGGAGGAGCGCGTAGCAGAGGGGCTTGCCCGTCCATCCGAGCCGTAGCGTCAGCTCTGTGCTGCCACTGCCCGTGCGCGCGGCGGCGGCGGCGACGGCGGCGGCGCTGGCGTACTGCGACACGTCGAGCTGCGTGAACGCGAGCTCGCTCAGCTTGCGCTTGTGCGTGCCAAACTCACCGGGCGAGACGAGCTGCACCGACAATCGGTACTCCTTCTCCGCCCAACGCCGCTCCCCCTTGTCCGCCGCGTCGTACAGCGTGCAGACGAAGGAGATCTTCTCGTTCCACGAGGCCTTGCTCTGCACAGGCTCCGCCTCCGTCGTCACCGCGATCTTCGGCCCGCGCGCGCACGAGACGAGCACGCTCGCGCTGCCCGAGCGCGTGTCGGGCAAGTTCTCGACGGCCTGCACGACGAGGTCAAACTGAAACTTTGCGCGCTCGCGGCCGTAGTGCTTGGGCGCGTGCGCGGCGCGGTGGCGCAGCATACTCGCGCCGAGCTTGAGCCGCTCCATCGGGTCGAGCGGCGCGTGCACCGCCGCCCTCATCCCCCCGGCGCGCCGCGCGCTCCGTCCGCCGCAAGCCAGCGCCGCGCACCAACGTTCAAGTCAGAAGGCCGCACGATGGCGGGGCGCGCGCTGCTGTACCTCAGTCTCGTCGCCGCCGTCTGCCGACCCACAGCCGGCGCGAGAGCGCGCGCGCTCTCGCGCCGGCTGTGGGTCGGCAGCGCGGCATCGGCGGCGCTCGCGGCGCGCGCGCCGCGCGGCCGCGCGGCAGACGCGCCGCCGCGCGACCTGCGCGACGCGGTCGAGCGCACGGTCGCCGACGCGCTCGCCGGTGGCGCGCGAGACCTGACGGTGTATGCGCGCCCGACGTACGGCCGCGAGTCGGACGACATCTACTACCCGCCGTGGCTGGCCGGCGAGTGGCTCGTCTCGTCCAAGCAGACGGGGCTCGTCGCGCCGCTCGGTGCCGAGCTCTTTGGCCCGACTGGCGCGTACGAGCGCGCGCGCGCCGCGCTCGACGAGCCGGCGCTCGCGTACCGCGCGCGGTTCGCGCGCGTGAGCGCCGCGCCGGGCGGAGGCGGTGAGGCGTGCGTGTGCGAGCGCCCGTTCACCGTCGCGTCCATCAGCCGCGCGGCGATGGGCGCCGACGCGGTTCTTGCTGCGGGCGGCGTGGCGCAGCCCGACGGCGCGCTGCTCGAGGGCGCGACGTCGGCGGACGAGCTCGAGGTGCGCCTCCGGCCGAGCGGCGCGGGCGGGCGCACGTTTCGCGTCCAGCTGCAGGTCGTCGGCCGCTCGGCGCGCGCAACCGGCGATGGCGCCTTCGAATGCGCCGAGCTGACGCGCCAGACCGTCTTCGCCGAGGGCGCCGCGCAGCGCGGCGCCTACGCGCCCGCCGCCGCGCCGAGCGTCAAGGAGATCGAGACGACGTCGACGTACGACCTGCAGCCCTCCGGTCGCGTGCTCAGCCGGCAGCGCACCGCCACGTTCCTCGTCGCCGACGGCGCGTACACCTTGCCGTCGTCTGATCTCGCGGCGCTCGCGCGCGCGCGCGCAGCCGGCCGCTACGCGGTCGACGTGCGAACCTACGAGCTGCAGTACGCGCGGGCCGCCGACTGAAAGTTGCCATCCAAAAACAGGCCGCGCCTTGTAGTGCCGTGTCAGGGCGTGGCCAGTGCGGCCGTTATGAGGGCGTGGGGCCTTGCCCTGCCCCCCCCCCCCCCCCCCGGGCTAGGGCAGCATGTCTGACTCGGGAACGTACGGGTCGCCGCGGCACGCCGAGTTGAAGAGCTCGCGCCGTATCTCGGCGGTGATGCGCTCGTGCAGGTGCGCGCGCAGCACGGGCTTGAGCTCGTCCTTCTGCTCGAGGGTGAGCTCCATCTTGTAGTGCTGCGCAAAGACGAGCAGCGACTGGTGCCAGATCACCGGCAGCTCGCCCTCGTGCTCGCCGAAGCGCGCAAAGTAATCGGCGAGCGCGTCGACGACACGGTAGGGCAGCGCGTACTTCTTGAGCAGCAGCGTGCGCAGGAAGAGCAGCTGCGCGCCCGAGAGCGGCATCTCGGTGAGCTTGAGCAGCGTCACGGCCGAGTGCGCGGCGGGCACGGACACCTTCGACAGCACCGAGCAGACGACGACCGCGTGCTTGAGCGCGCACTGCGCGTCGCACATGGGCAGGACGATGCCCTTAAAGAAGGCGGCGGGCTTGTACACCGCCTTCTTGAGCGCCGCGTAGTAGTGGTAATTGAGGCGGCGGTTCTCGTCGATGTCGTCGAGCGTCGCGGGGAGCAGCACCAGTGCGTAGAAGCGCTGCGCCATGCGCGGGTTGAGCGCGGACGCGAAGAGGCGCACGGCCGCGGCCGTCGCCTGCGGCGACCAGGTGCGCGGCTGCGTGAGGAAAAGGATCTCCTCCCAATTTGCGAGCTTGGGCACAATCTTGAAGGCCTTTGGCAGCTTGCCCGAGCGGTACCGGTGGAGCAGCTCGCCAATGGACGAGTACACAGCTACCACCTTCTCGGGCAGCTGCGCCGCCTGCGCCGCGCCGTCCGCGCCGTCGAGACCGGCGGCGCGCGCCTGCGCGTCGGCCGCCTTCTCTGCCAGCTTCTCGAGGATCACGTCGGCGAGCGTGCGGCGCGCGCCGCTGTCGGCGGGCATGAGCTTGGCGAGGAGCGCCTCGTCCGCCTCGTCCACCTCCACCTCCTCCACCTCCTCCTCCCACCCCGCCTCCTCCTGCCCGTCGTACTCGTCGTCGTCGTCGTCGTCGTCGCCGCCGCCGCCGCCGCGCCGCGCGGCGGGCTTGGGCGCGTCCGCCTCAAATTCCTCCTGCTGCGCGCGGGCCTGACGCATAATCTTCCGACTCAGGTCCTCCGGCACGGGCGCCTCGCGCAGCTCGTCCCGATCATCGTCATCGTCGTCGTCGTCGTCGTCGTCGCCATCGCCGCCGCTCCCACCGCCGCGCGCGCGCTGCGCGCCGCGGCGCTCGCCCGCCGACGGCTGGCGCGCGCGCGCGCGCTTGGCCGTGTCGACGCGCTCCGAGGCCACGCGCTTGCCCGCGGGGCTGCGCGCGCGCTGCGGCGCGCGGGCTGGGCTCGGCGCACGCCGCGCCGGCGACGCGTGGCGATCCGAGCGGTTGGTCTGCTGCCGCCCCATCGTCGTCCACGAGGGCGGCCACGCGGAGGGAGCCCCGCTGAAGCTGAGCTTTGAGCGAACGCGCCACGATGGCGGAGGGCGAGGCGCGGAAGCGCAAGGTGGAGGACAGGGCGGCGAGGAGGGCGGACAAGGCGGCGAGGAGGGCAAAGAAGGCGAGGCGGCGCGAGGCAGGGATGGGACTGGCGCCATCCGACGCAGCGGCCGCCTGCGTCGCCGTCGCCGCGGCCACGGCCCTGCCCACCGCGCCCGCCGACTCGCCCGCGGCCGGCGCGCTCGCGCCAGCCGCGCCGGCGGCGCCGGTGCGACCCGCCGCGCGCGCCGACGCGCCGAGCACGCCGGCGTGCGTCGCGCCGGTACTGGGCGTTGCGCCGGCCGCGCAGCGCACCACGCCGGCCGCCCGCGCGCCCGCCGCGACGGCCAGCGGCAAGGGCGCGCGGCGCGCGCGCAGCTGGGCGCACGACAAGGCGGACGCGAAGGACGGCGCGGCGCCGTTCAAGCAGGGCAAGTTCTCGCAGGCGGAGGGGTCCGTGTTGCGCGGCGCGATCGAGCGCCACCTGCACGCGCACCCGGGCACGTACGACTCGGTCGAGCACTTCGCGTCGACGGCGAAGAAGGGCGAGTGGCTCGACGTGTGCGCGGCGCTGCCCGAGCGCAGCATACACGCGTGCTACGAGTACTGCCGCAGGCACTTCTCGCAGCACAACTACAAGGGCAAGTGGAGCGCGCACGAGGAGGCGCGGCTGCGCGCGCTCCACGCCGCGCACGGCAACAAGTGGGCCGTGATCGCCGAGGAGCTCGGGCGCGAGCGCACGGGCGTGCGCGACAAGTGGCGCGAGCTGAGCGTGCCCGACCGAAGGACGGGCGCATGGACGGAGGCGGAGGACGCGCGCCTGCTCGAGCTCGTCTCGCAGGCGTGCTCCGCCGACGAGCAGCTGATGGCCTACGAGTCAGCGATCCCGTGGACCGCCATCGCTGCACAGATGGGCGGCCGTTCCGCAAAGCAGTGCCGCACCGGCTGGAAGCGCCTCGCGCAGGCGGCGGGTGCGCTCGCGCCAGAGGGCGGCGAGGTGGACGGCGCCGAGCTCGCCGCCGCGCTCTACCACTCGGGCGTGCGCGACGCGACCGAGGTGACGTGGGAGCAGTTTGGGCGCAACGCGCATCGCCGCTTCCAGCTGCTGTGCAAGGCAACGGAGAGTGGGCCCGCAGCGTCCACCCTCGGCTTCCGCGCGCGCGTCGTCGCGCTGCACCGCCACTTTGAGGCGGAGACATCCGCCTGTCACGTGGCCACTGGCCGCCATCGCTGAAAGAAGGGCCCCCCGGTGACTAGCTCGTTGCGGGCAGTATAGATGGTCAAGCCAAATCCGATCAGGGGCAGTCGAGCGCCCCGAGTGCAGCGCGGGCCGTTCGGAAGGACGTCCTTGTGAGGGAGCTCTTCGCGTTTGGCGAGCGGGGGAGCACGACGCGCAGCGTTGCTGCGGCGGCGTGCGGGCGGCGAGCAGCGGTCGGTCTGCTCGCGACGAGGCCGGAGCAGACGGCGCCGTGGCCGCCGGCGCAGGTGACGCGCGCCGACGAGCCGTAGCAAGCGTCCGTGATCCGCTCGGCGGTTGGAGCGGGCCGGCTGGTGCGGCGCGCTCGGCCACGGGCGGCGGCGTGCACGGGCGTGCCGCGCGCGGCACGCGTCGCCAGCCGCGCGCGACCTGGGCGGAGCCCGCAAAGCGTCGACCGCTGCGCGGCTCGGCCGTGCGTCAACGCCGGCCGCGCTTCGGCCCGCGCGCGCTGCCGCCGCCGGCACTGGCGCTGGCAGCTCCGCGGGCGGGGGTGCGGGCGCGAGAGCCGCCGCCGCCACCGCCGCCGCGCCCGCCGCCGTCGTCGCCACCGCCGTCGCCGCCGCCGCCTCCCCCGCCGTCATCGTCGTCGTCGCCGCCGCCGCCTCCGTCGCCGTCGCCGTCACCGTCGCCCTCGCCGCCGCCGCCGTCGCCGCTGGCGTCGTCGTCGTCGTCGTCGTCGCCCTCGTCGTCGCCCTCGTCGCCGCCGTCGCCCTCGTCGTCGCAGTCGTCGCCCTCGCCGTGCACCATACGCTCCTCACGCTCCCACACCTCGCCGCGCGCCCACCAGGCGAGCACGAGGGCAAAGCGCTCAGGCGTCGACGTGGTGTCGCGCCCGGCCGCGTGCGCCGCAATGTCGTGCACGTCGTAGAAGATGTTGCGCGCGGCGTTGTAGTCGCGGTGCACGGGCTTCTTGCCGCCGTTGCACGCCGGGCAGATGACGAGCGCGTGCACCGTGCGCGTGCCGCCCTTTGCCACGGGCAGGCGCGGGTTCTGCGCGAGCTCCGCGCCGCAGCGCTGCAGCCTGCCGCCCTTGGCGAGCCGCGGCATCGAGCAGTGCATCGACGTGTACGGCTCGGGTACGAAGACGGCCGCGACGCCGCGCCGCCGCAGCTCGCGCAGCAGCCCCACCTGGAAGGCGGGCGGCGCGCCCTTGGGCTGCGCGCCCTTGTGGTCGTGCAGCCACTTGCCCACGCACACGAGCAGCCGGTCGCGCGTCACGCCGTCGACGCAGTGCGCCGCGATGAGCGCCTCGGCGACGCGCGCCGCGTTGGACCGCCCGCCGCTGTCGCGCCGCCAGCGCTCCTTGCGGCGCGCCGGCGCGTCGTACACGTGCTCGGCGGCGCGCTCGCGCACCCGCGCGCTCTCGCGGTGGAAGGCGATGTATTTGCCCGCGTCGAGCACCTTGGCGCTGTGCGCCTCGCCAAGCCGCGCCTCGTCCGCCTCCACGCTGAACTCCTCGCCGCGCCCGTCGGTGCGCACGCGCCGCCGCGCCGCGTTGGTCTTGGCCGTCTCGCGCGCAAAGCCCGCGGCGCGCGCGCGCGCGCGCTGCGTGAACTGCCGCCAGACGGCCGCCCGCCCGACGTGCGCAGAGTAGGTGGTGATGTTGCCCATGTTCGGGTCGGCCGCGACGACGACCGCCTCCTCGATGTCGATCGCCCGCCGCAGCTCGGAGCCGAGCGCGACGGCGATGCGCCCGTCCGGCCGGCGCCAGCGGTGCAGGACGCTCGAGCTGCCGGCCGGCGCCTGCGCCTTCGGCACGAGGACGGTCGCGACGGCGTGCACGGCGACGCCATCCGTCACCACCGACGTGACGGGCTGCCGGCCCGGGAGCGGCACGCGCGGCAGCGGCGCGAGGCCCACCCACGAGCGCCGCGCGTGCCACGGCAGATCGGCCGGCGGCCGCTCGCGCCCGGCGTAGTCGAAGACGCGGTTGGAGATGTCGAAGCGCGTCGCGAAGACCGCGTACCTGACGCGCACGTCGGACATTGGCGGGACAAACGAGCCGCCTTGAGCGGTCCACTTGATCGGCTCGCCATCGTGGTCGCGCAGGTCCAGCGCCTTGAGCCGCGCGCGCAGCTCCTTGCGCTCGTCGTCCGAGAGCGTCTCCCAGATGGCGTTCGCGGTGAGGCGCACGTTGCGCGGCACCTGCGCGCAGCGCGCGGCGCGCGAGCGCGCGGGCGCGTGACCAACCTGGCCGCGGGGCGGCGCGCACGGCGGCGGCGCGCGCGCTTGGGCGCTCGGCGGCGGCAGCGGCAGCCGCGCCTCGCGCGCACATTGTGCGTGCGCAGCGGCGCCACATTATACCGCGGCGGCCGGTCGGTGAGCTGCGTGTACAGGCGCGCGAGCCGGCAGAGCAGCGCCTGCCCCTCGGCCACGTGCTGCAGGTTGCGGATCTGCACGAGGAAGTAGCGCGTCGTGTGCCGGTCGTAGTTCCACCTTTTCGTGGGCGCGCACTCGTAGTTGATCTTGTGGAGGACCATGTCGGGCAGGTGGCGGTCGAGCGCGGCGGGGCAGCCGACGCGCGCGCCCTCCACGTCGCCGCGCAGCAGCAGCTCGCACAGCTCGCGCACGCGCGCGTTTCGCTGCATCTCGGGCAGCGCGACGAGCGCCTCGTCGCGCTCGACTGCCGCGCGGACGACGTCGCGGAGCAGCCCGTTCACGACGCGCGATGGGTGCATCAGGCACGCGGTGGACACCTGCGTCGCCTCCTCCGCGAGGATCTTATCGAGGCCCACCGCGCAGACGGGCTGGACGCCGTCGGCCATCTCGCCGACGGCGCGCGCCGTCGCCGCCTTGGTCTGCGCGGCGGCTTGCTCGGCGGGCTTGCCTCGGGCCGCTGCACCGTACGTGCTCACGTCCTTGTGCCAGCCGATCGCCGAGAAGATCGCACGGACGGTTCCCTTGTCCATCGTGGTCGACGTGTGCACGCTTGTCGACGGGCCGCCCGACGCCGCGCCGACGGCCTGCGCGCTCGCCACCGCAGCCTCGTCGCGCACCACCTTGTTGATGACGCGGTACGCCTGTGTCGTGAGCCTGTGCACGGCCGCCGCGATGCGCCGCAGCTCCTTCCGCGCACCGGGCTGCGCCGTCACCGCCTGCGGCCCCGCGTTGAGCGTCGAGCGCTTGACGACGAAGCCCGAAAGCACGCTGCCGCGCGTGCGCGCCGTCGCGCCGCCGGCGGCGCGCGCGCTCGGCGCAGCGGGCTCGTCCACGCGCGCGCGCTCGACGCCGCGCGCGCGGGGAACGCTCGGCGCGCGCGCGCCCGCGGCGTCGCGCGCGCTCGCGGCAGCACCCGCCGCGGCGCGCTTGCCCGCGGCGCCCGACACGCCGTGCGCGCGAAGCGGCGCCGACGCCAATGCCGACGCCGCGCCCGCGCCGCCGCTGCCGCTGCCCGATCCGCCCGCGCGCCGCTTCTGCTCGTCGCGCGTCTTGCGGAACTGGGCGACGAGGTCGCTGCTCACGTTGGCCTCAGGCTCCCACGTGTCGGCGCTCTCGTCGTAGCCCCGCCACCTGATCCGGAACTCGAACGTCAACTTCTTGCCCGCCTTGCGGCGCTCGTCGACGACCGCCTCGACCTCGTACGTGCGCGCCTCCGCGTCGACGCTCGCGCCCGCCGCGCTCGCGCCCGTGTCCGGCCACCCAGCGACCGTGCCGCCCAGCCTCTCGGCGGCCGCGCGCAGCTGCCGCTCGCGCTGGGCGGCCGCGGCGCCTCGCGCGACCAGCGCGGGCAGCATGCCCGCGCCGCCCGCGAGGCCGTGCGCGCCGACGCTGGCGGTCATCAGCGCGTCGAGGCACGCGAACGTTGCGAGCGCACACGCGCCATCGTCGCCGCCGCGCGGCTGCGAGCGCACGACGGGCGATGGCTGCGGCTCCCCCTCGGCCGCGAGCAGCGGCCAGATCGCACTGGCCAGCGCGACGGCATGCGCGCCGACCACGGCGGCCACGTCCGCGTCGAGCGGCGCAAAGTCGTAGCGCACGAGCGCGGCCGGGCGCGAGTCGTCCGTCGGCCGGTCGGCGACGAGCAGCCCGACCGGGCGCGGCGGCTCGCCGGACGGCGCGGCGACGGGCACGCAGAGGAGCACGACGAGCAGGCGCGGCGTGCCGCCGAGCAGCGCGCGCGCGGCATCCGCCCCGTCGGCTCCGCCGCGCGCGGCCGCGGCGAGCAGCTCGGCCGCGCGCGTCGGGCCCAGCGCCGTGCGCGCGTCCTTGCGCGCGCGTGCGCGCGCCGTGTACGCGGCGCAGGCGTCGTCGAGCGCCGCCGCGCTGGGCGCGGTGCCAGTCGTCGCCCACGCGCGCAGCGCGTCGCGCACCCGCGTGACGATCGCCTGGTCGACTGCCGCCTCGCCGGCAGCGTGCGCCGGCGCGCACGCCGGCGGTGCGGCGGCAGGCGCGAGCGCGGGCGCGCCGTCGGCGCCGTCAACGCCGACGGCGCCGTCGGCGCGCCGCCACGCGAGCTTCGCCTCGATCTGCTGCCGGACGGCGTGGCAGTGCCGGTCGATGCCGCGCGCGTCGTCGAGCGCGGCCAGCGCGTCCTCAGCGGCGGGACGGTCGCTCGCGTCCGCGACGGCCTGCAGGCAGAGCAGCGCGGCCGCACGCGCGTTGCACGCGCTCTGCGGCTCGGGCGCGAGCGCGAGCTCGAGCTCGAGCGGCGACGCGCCTCGCGCCGCGGCGATCGCGTCCATCAGCACGTCCAACCGCTGCACCAGCGCCCTGTGCGCGTCGCGCGGCGCGCCCGTCGACGGCGCGCGCGAGCGCGTCGCCACGAGCCCGAGCGCGCGCGCCGACGGGTCCGCCGGCGTGTGCAGCACGAGCAGCGCCGCGCCCGCCAAGCTCGCGTTGCGCGTGACGAGCGCGAAGATGCGCGACGCCTCGTGCGCGCCCACCGACGCCCAGATCGCAGCGCGATCGGCGTCCGTCTGCGCGTCGCACAGGTCGCGCACGTCGTCCGGCGCGAGCAGCGCGCCGCCGCCGGCGGAGCGCGCGACGATCGCCCGCGCCTCCGCCACGAAGACGGCCTGCAGCAGGTCGGCGTGGCGCGCGTCGACCATGGCGCGCGTCGCGTGCACGCCGAGCTCCACGCCGCGGTAGAAGGCGCGCGCGTTGGCCGCGCGCGCGTGCGCCGGCCGTCCGTCCGCGTTGCGCCTCGCGCGCGCCTGCTTGCTCGTGCGCGCGAGGCCGTCGCGTGGCGGTGGCGGCAGCGTGGCGAGGAAGCGCGCGGTGGGCGGCGGCGCGCGCACGCCGCGCTGCCGCCGTGCGATGGCCGCGAGCCGCCGGCCCGCCGCGCTGCCGCCCGCGCCGACGTGCTGCCAGCGGTTGAGCGCCGCCGGTGGCGGCGGCGGGCGGCGGCGCGGCGGCGGGCGGCGGCGTGGCAGGCGGGCGGCGGCACGGCGGCGGGCAGCGACGCGGCGGCAGGCGGCAGCGGCGGCGGCGCGGCGGCGACGGCAGCACCAGTCGGCTTGTCCGCCCACGCACCCGAGACGCTGTCCCAGGCCTTGCCCGGTGGCGCGCGCCCACGCGGCCGCGGATGGCGGGCTCGAGCGGCGGGGGGCGGGCGGCCGGCGCGCCAGTCGAAGACAGGTGCAACCGTGGCGGCAGGCGCCGAGTGCCGCGCGTCGGTCACAGAGCGCATGGTGCGCGCGGCGACCGTCGCACGCCTGGCGGGCGGGCGGTGAGCAGCGCCCGCCGGCGCGCCGGCGGGCGCGGCAGCCGGCGCGCCGGCGGGCGCGGCCGCCTCGAGCCCGGCGGAGGCGCCGCGCTTGCGCTTGCGCGTGCCGCCGCGCGTGCGCCTGCGCGCGCGCCCGCCGCGCGCCCGTTCGGCCTGCGCGTCGCCAGCCGCGTCGCCGGCCGCGTCGCCGCGCCGCACGTAGACGACCGCGAACGCCTCCTCGCCGGTCCCGTCGACGCCGCCGCGCGCGCGGCGCAGGACCGACCGCCACTGCAGCCGCCGCGCGCGGCCGGGCTCGCACGCGAACCAGCGCCCACCGCGCCTGACGACGGCCACAAAGTCGTCGTCGCGCCGCCCGCGCCGGCGCGTGCGCAGCAGCACGCACTGCACGTCGAGCCAGCCCTCGTGCCATTCGGCGGTGCTGGGGGCGACGCGAATCGACTGCGGGAGCTCGACGCCAAAGCCGGCGAGCCGCACGATGTGCGCGACGATGACGCTCGAAATGGCGGGGTCGCTCGACGGGTCGCCCGCTGCAGCGAGCACCGCCCCGCCCCAGTGCTCACGCGTGACGCAATCCGCGTCCTCGACGTGCACGTGCGCCACGCTCGCGCCGAGCTGGTGCAGCAACGCGCAGATGTCGGCGTCGACCGTCCTCTCCTCCTCGGCCGCCTCGGCCGTGCCGCGGGCGGCGGCGTCGCCCGCCGGCTGCCCGAGGTACGCGATCGCCCGCTCGACGGCCGCGCCCTCCGCACGCGCTGCGCTGGCGATCGCCGCATTGCCGACGGGCGCGCGCAGCGCCGCGATCGCGTCTTGCAACGCCGTCGCGTCGCCCGTCGCCGCCGCCGCCGTCACCGCCGCCGCGCTCGCGGTGCCGTGTGCGACGGCGTGCAGCGCGGCGGCGCGCGCGGCGGGGATGCGCCCGTCCAGCGCGAGCACGAGCGGCGGCCCGGCCGGCGTCTGCTGCCGCCGGTGCCGCCGGCTCGCAGCCGGGTGGTCGGCGCGCGCGCGCTCGAGCCGCGCGCGCCGCTCGACGACGCGCGCCCAGAAGGCCTGCACCCTCGGCTGCGCGAATGCAAGCCAGCCGGCGCCGCGCGTCACGACGTGCACGACGATCCGGTCCTCGTGCCTGAGGTACTGCACATAGAGCGCTTTGCTCACGCCGAGGACGTGCATGCCGAGCTGCAGCTGATCGCGGTGCGGCTGCGGCGGCCCGTCCTCGTGCGCCGTGGCGTCCGCCTTGGTGAGCGTCTTCACCTCGACGAGGACCTGCTCGTTGTTTTCGGGGAGGATGGCGAGCCCGTCCAGCGAGAAGGCGAACGGCGCGCTCTTGTCGTGCGGGTCCGCACGCACCATCGGCAGGTTGCACACGACGGTGATGCCGTACGCGGCCGCCAGCTTGCGCAGCGCGACGGCCTCGCCGAGGATGCCCGCGGTCGTCGCCTTGGTCCGCACCTCGCGCCGCCGCCGGTGCACGTACTCGTCGGTGAGCGTCTCGTGCGCGACGCCGGCGTTGTCGTTCACGACGTCGCCAACCTTGCTGCCCGTGACCTCCTCCCATCGCTCGTCGTGCCAGCGCGGGCTGCGCTGCGCGGGCGCGCCCGCGCCGACGGCGTCGAGCACGCGGCGCAGCGCTGTGCCGTCGGGCGCAGCAGGCACGCGCGCGCGGTCCTGGGCCTCGCGAGCGTCGAGGACGCAGCCCGTAGTGGAATCTTGGGGTAGGTCGAGCTTGCTCGCCTCGCCGTAGCGGCTCTCCAGCTGGCGTGCGTCGGCAGGGCCGCCGTCCGTGCGCGCACCCGACGCGCCCGCCAGTGCACGGGGCGCAGCGTCCGAGGCGCCCGCCGCGCCCGCGCCGCCGCCAATCGCGCCAGCGCACGCGCGCGCCGCGACCTGCGGACGGCCAGCCGCAGGGACCTCGTCCGCTCGGCCGGCCGCTGCGTCGGCCGTCCGCTTGGCCACCTCGCGCACGTCTCCGAGCGCGAGCGTGGCTGGCGCCGTCGAGTTCCCGTGGCGTTTGTTCCAAAACTCGAGCAGCCCGCCAAGGAAGGGCGTGCCCGTCGGGCGGTCCTCGGGCACCTCCGCCAGGATCGCGTCGACGCGCAGCGCGACCGCCACATCGCAAAACGCGCGCGCGGCGCGCGCCATCCGCTCGGCGCGCGCGCCGCCGTCGTCCGCCGCGCGGCGGATGGCGTGGCTCACGTGCGCGACGCGGAGCGAGACGACGGCGTGCGCCGGCGCGTGGGGGGGGGGGGGGGGGGGGGGGGGGGAGGGGGACTAGCTCGTTGCGGGCACTGAAACCGTCGGCATTTCCATCGGCACGCGGATCGGCGCCCGCGCCGGCGACCCGCGCGTCACTGCCGCCGCGTCAGCCGTCGCCACGCGCACGCCGTCGCCGCCGTCGGCTCGGTCCGCGACAGCGCCCTCTCCGCCGGGCGTGCTCGCATGCCTTGCCGCCTGGCTGCCGGCCGGCCGCGGCTGCGAGCGCGGGCGAGGCGCGGGCGCGGCGAGCGGCTCGCAAACGACGCCCGGCAGCGCGACAACGGGCGGATCGGGCGTGCGCGGCGGCGGCGCAACCTGCCGCGCCGGCGACAGCGGCCGGTTGGCCGGCGGCGAGCGCACGCGCGAGGCCGAGCGCGCGGGTCGGCCGCCGTCCGCGCGCCATTTGCCGTCCGCGTGTGCAAGCGCCGGCACGACAGAGAGCGGGTGGACGTCGAGCGGGTTGTTCCACTGCTCAGCGCCGCGCGTAGCGGCGGCGCGGAAGCCAAGCTCGAGCGCGCCGCGCTCGAGCGCGCGACGCGCGCGCGGCTGCGGTGACGCCGCGGGCGGCGCGTAGGTGCGCAGGAGCGCGCATGGCGCGAGGAGGCCAAAGGGTGGAGGCGCGGGCGAAGGCGCAGGCGCCGGACGACCATGCTCAGCTGCCACGCCGAGCGGCCCGCTGCGCGCGGGCTGCTGCGTTTGGGCGAGGCGCTCGTGGTACAGCTCATTCGCGCGGTCGAGCCTGTCGAGAAGACTGGGCGGCGCGCTCGGCACGCGCGCGCTGCGGGAGACGAGCCTGCCCACGCGGGCGCGCGCGCCCGCGCGCCGGCCGGCTGGCAAACGCAGGCCGCCACCTGCCCGCAGCGGCTCGAGCTGAAGTGAACGCCGGCGCGGCGCTGATTCTGCGCCGGCCGGGCGAGCCACGTCGTCCGAAGCGGCGCTCGCCGGCGTGTCGTCCACGAGCGACTGCTGAAGCGCCGTGCCGAGCGACGAGGTGCGCGAGAGGCCGCGGCCGCTTAGCGCGCCCACGTCGGAGCCATCACCCGACCGAAGGCTGGCGGGCGAGCCGTCGCCCGCGCGCGCGCGCGCGAGGGAAACGTCAGCCCAGAGCGTGGCGGACGAGCGCACGCCCACGCCCGTTGCTCGCCCCGCGTAACGCGTCTCCTTTGGACCGATGAGCAGCGGCGGCATCGTGGTCACACGCGCCCCGGCCTCGTGACCGGGGCGCCGCCACTTTGGCCGCTTCGTCGCCATGGCTCGCGGCACCTCGCGCCACTGTGCTATTTAGTAACGACCTGCCGAGTCACTGCACAGGGAACAGTCGGTCAAGCCGAAGTTCAACGCATGCAGATGCGCCGTGCGAAGCGGCGAGGTGCGCCCGATTCTTGGGCCCAGAGCAGCGTGGGCAGCGGGGCAGATGAGCGCACGCCCACACCCGTCGCTCGCGTCTCGGGCTTCCGCGCTTGCACTCGCGCTCGCTGCTCGTGAAAGGGGCGCTCACTGGCACATCGTCGCAATCGGCACGTAACCACGCTCCGTCGGAGGGGTCGGCGAGCCGAGCGTTGCAGACGGTGGGGCCTCTTCGGGGCGTGGGGCTGGTGGCACAACGTCCGGCGGCACCGGCGATGGGACCTCGTTTGGCGGAGCGGGCGGCAGCTCGTCTGGCGGCAGCGGCGAGGGCACCTCGTACGGCGGGATCGGCGGCACCTCGTCCGGCGAGATCGGCGGCACCTCGTCCGGCGGGATCGGCGGCACGACATGCGGGCCTGGAGTGGACGACAAGAAGTCGTCGGGACGACGGGACGCGGGCGCGTCCTCGGACGAGATGCCCTCGGCCGTCGTGGGCGGCACGACCAGCGGGCTTTTGCCCTCGTCCGAGCAGAGGGCGAGCGCGTCGCCAAGCACGTGCGCGCGCTCCTGTACGACCAAAGGGCTCAGCGCGTACCGGTTCGCGAGGAGTGCCGAACGAGCGGGTGCCCGCGCCGCCGCGGAAAGCGCAACGGCGAGCATCGCCGGACGGAGGAGCGTCGGACGGCGACCGAGTGGACGGCGGGTAAATCTGAAGTTTGGGGGGAAGAATTGTTTATTCTTTGGGAGAATCGCACTTTTCGGCGCAAAAAACGTGGCGCGCGCACTTTTCGGCGCACGATGGCGTCTGCGCCGAAAAGTGCGCCCTTTGCGCACTTTTCGGCGCATGGTGCGCACTTTTCGGTGCATGGTGCATATTTTACGCCGCACGATGCGATGGTCAACAATTCGGCGCTCAGCGACTGTCGTGCGATCTAGCAATCGTGCGTGTACGATCCAGCTCGCCCATGGCACGCTGCATCATACCGCCGCTTGCTTACGAGCGCCCCTGACATGACCCTCAAATGCCCCGGCGCTGAGCCTAGAGTGGGCAAGTGCGCATGCTGTGCCCCTGCTGCATGCAGTTGTGCCCCTGCTGCTTGCAGACTGTGCACGCCTGAAGCTGTCGGCTCGACGCCCCGCCATGACCAGCACCAAGGCCACCAGCTCGGTGTGGGTCGCTGCTGTTTGTCCTTCTGCGCGCAGGGAGCGAAGTCGCTGTCGTCGCCGGCCGAGACGTCCGAAACTTCTGGCGCTCCATCCGCTGGACGCACATCACCATGTCTGGAATACTGCCGGCCGCCACCTGGCGGGAGGTCACGCCAAGAACCATCCAAGTTGTTGAGGGCAAAGCATTGCGCACAAAAGAGCTCTCCCTCCTCGTCGCCCTGCCGTACGTCTGGGCACCTGAACGCTGTGTGGATGTGGCACTTGCACACGGCGCACCTGCGGAAAGACTGCCAACTGATGCACATCTTCTCCTTGTCCTCGTCGCTCAGCGTCGCAATGCGGCCAGGAAAACACGACCACTGGGCGCCAATGGACGGCTCGCTTCCATCCGATGTGGATGGCCTCTGGTTGAACCCGTCGATCAAAATAGGCGTGCTTGAGCGCGCGACGAAGCCAGCGTTTTCGTTTGCAAAGCGATGCGGCGGGATTGCAGCCTGCCTCACAGCAGCTGCTGCATCGTGCCCAGGGTAATCAGTGCTCATAGCATCGACAGCTCCAGCAGGCGCGGCTGGTGGCCTGCCACCAGCCCAGTCTGCGTTTGCGTGTCGCCGCTCGTGTCGGGGAAGAGGCCGTTGCCGTGCGCCCCGCTCGGCTCCTCTGCGGTGGCGGGCATCTTCACGCCCGCTTGGTCGGCCAGCAGCTGCACACAGGGCGCCGCACGCAGCAGGCAAAACGGCAGGGTTTGTGGCGGCGCAAAGACGTGTCAAACAGTCGCATCGCTGCCTCGCGTGATGGTCGACGACGCCGACGAGGCCTATGCCGAGCTCGAGGCGCTCACCGCCATCATGGGCGACGACATGGTGGTGGAGCGCGACGTGGCGGCGGGCAGCGCGTCGACGCGGCGTTTCGCGCTGCTGATCGCGCCCGAGTGCGTGGACTCCGACCAGCTCGTCGGCTCTGTCGTGCTCGACGTTTGCCAGCCGCCCGGATGCGAGCTGCTCAGCCTGCCCACATGGTACACGTGTTCCGCGCTGTCGAGGAGGACCGTGCAGTGGTGAGCCATCCTTCCCGCGAGCTCTCGCGTGCCCTGCACCCTCTTGACCACGTCGGGCGGCACGCCTGGCATGAGCTGGTCTCGCTCCTGCGCGTAGCTCAGAGCG
Organism: Diacronema lutheri; assembly: GCA_019448385.1. Lineage (NCBI taxonomy): Eukaryota > Haptophyta > Pavlovophyceae > Pavlovales > Pavlovaceae > Diacronema > Diacronema lutheri. The sequence continues at coordinate 448,764 of JAGTXO010000024.1, read as the reverse complement.
CTTAGCTGCTGCTTATTTATCCACGTGCACGTGCATGCAGCGATGCGCGGCAAGCGCACGCGCGTTGTGCGTAAATGTGCACAGGCGCACACCCTCGTGTCGCACGCGCGCGACTCGCACACGCACACCACGCGCGCGCGTGACCTCGTTCACGGCGAGTGCAAACACTCGAGCGACCACGCGCGCACGCGCAGTCGCGCGAGTGCACGTGCGCGCGCACGTGAGGAAATAGCCGCGTGCGCTGGTGCGAGGGGCCCATGCGCACTGCATCGCCCCTGCATCGCCCGCGCGTGCTCACCCGGCGCGCGCTCGCGCACTTCTCTGGCGCGCCGCACCGCGCGAGCCGATACGGCTCGCGGAACGGCTCGCGGCTCGTGCGAACAACAAGCAACATGCGCTGCGAAAGCGTGCAGACAATGCCCCAGCCCACGCGTGCACCACAACCCGCCTCGCTCGAAGCCACTGACTTGGCGCGCGCACGCGCGACGCACCGCAAGTAAAAGCGCGCCACACCATCTTCGCGCGCTTTATGCGAATATGCACGTTCTGCGCCGAAAAGTGCGAGTCCGGATTCGGACTAACCAAACGCGCGGCAAACACGTTCTGTGCGCCGAAAAGTGCGCGCGCCACGTTTTTTGCGCCGAAAAGTGCGATTCTCCCTTATTCTTTTCAAAGCCCCAACACAGTTTCAAACAGAGCGCTTTCCTGGTGGACGGGGGAAGAATGGCGTCCCCGGTGGAGCCCAGGGGCGGGGCGTCGGAGCTCGAGGTAGCCTGCGAGATGTCGCACTACGCGGCGCTTGGCGTGATGCCGGACGCAAGTGTGGGCAGCATCAAGGCGGCCTACCGTCAGCTCGCGCTGCGCCTCCACCCCGACCGCCGCTCGGCCGACGACGCGGCCGCGGCCGCGGCCGCGTTTGCGCGCGTTGTCGACGCATGGGCGGTGCTGAGCGACGAGGTGTCGCGCAGGCGGTACGACGAAGGCGAGGCGGATGCGCATTGGCGCAAGAGCCGCGTCGCCGCGCGCAATCGTGCGCTCGAGCTCGAGGCCGCCGCCGCGCGCGACGCGGCAGCCGAGCGCGGCGCGCGGGACGGGCGCGAGCGCGACGCCGCCTCGCGCGCGGTGCCGCCCGACGTGCTCGTCGTGCAGCTGCGCGACGAGGGCGCGTTCGGCTGGCGAGTGGACCGGCTGCTCTGCCCGCCACCCGCGCGCGACTCCGCCGCGCCCGACGCGGCCGTGATGCCGGACAGCGAGTGGCGCGCGTGGGAGCGGCTGCTGCCGGGCGCGGCCGCGCCGCCTGCGCAGCCGCGGCCGGGCGCGCGCGGCGCGGGCGCGGAGCGGCCGCTGGCTGAGGAGGCGGGATTTCGCTGCTTTGCGCTGCCGAGCGCCGAATCGCTTGGCTTCTCGCCCGACGAGGCCGCGCTGCTCGGCGCGTGCGCGACGCCGCCGCGCGCGGTGAGCGGCGTGAGCGCGTGGCGCGGCCGCGCGTGCCTCGCGGCGGTGTGGCGCGGCGAGCTGAGCGCGCCGCGCGCGGCGATGGCCGCGGTGTGGCTCGGCGCGATGCTCGACGCCCACGACCCGCCCGCGCGCGTGCGCCCGCCGGCCGACGGCGACACGCCGGCAGTCGCAGGTGCGCGCGGCGATGAGCTCGGCGACGCGCTTGGCGCGGCAGCGCTCGCCGAGCTGCACGGCGGGCTGAGGCGCGCGCTGCAGCCCGCGGTCGAGCGGTACGGCAGCCGTGGCGGCCGCGCCGACGGCGACGGCGGCGCGCTCGCGCCACGGGGTGGCGAGCTCAGCGCGGGTGGCGAGCTCAGCTGGGCGCACGGGCCGGACGCGTCGCAACTCGGCGCGTCGCTCGGCGGCGCGGACACGCTGCGCCTGCTCAAGCTGCTCCTCGCCGGCGGCTCTCTGCTCATCACGTCGGCGCTGCCCCACCCGCCGCTGCCCGCGCAGCAGCACACGGGCAAAGCGCGCGCGCGCGAACGGGCGGGCGCGGGCGGGGGCGGGGGCGGAAGCGGGGGCGGAAGCGGGGGCGGGGGCGGGTGCGACGGCGCGGTGCTTGCGGTCGCGGCGATGCTGCGCGGCGGCCGCGCCGGCGGCGTAAGCGATGGCGGCGGCGGCTACCCGCGCGCGAAAGAATGGCTATCGTTTTTGCCCTCGCTCTCACCCTTCCACTTGCCCCTGCTGCGCGCGCTGCACGCGCGCGCGCAGCAGCACGCGCAGCCGCCGACGCCGACGCCGACGCCGACGCCGACGCCGACGCCGACGCCGCCGCCGGCGGCGTTCGGCGCGTGCACCGCGCGCGGCGGCGGCGACGGCGACGCGTCGGCGGCGGGCGCGCGCTGGCCTCGCGCCGAGCGCGTGCGGCAGTGGGCGGGCGCGAGTAGCTGCGCGCCGCTGAGCAGCGCCCTCGCCGCGCTGCCCGCCGCTGTGCTCACCGTCGCTCGACGGATCGCTCCGCCCGCGCGCCAGCCGAGCGGCGGCGTGGCCGATGGGCGAGGAGGCGGCGGCGGCGGCAGCGGAAGCCGCGCGGAAGGTTGGACGGACGGCTGGGCGTTCGAGCTCGCGCTCGCGCCGCCCGCCGCGCCGGGCGCGTGCGAGGCGCGGCGCAGCCAGGCGGCGGCCGCCGCCGCCGCGCGCGATCTGAGCGTAACAGACGAGGCGTTCGCGCGCGGCCTGACCGACGCGCTTGCGCGCGCGCGCGGCGCCGAGCGCAGCGGGCAGTGGGAGGGCAGCGCTGATTGGCTGTGCGCTCAGTGTGGCCGGTACGTCGCTCAGCTTTGCACCGCCGCACTTGACGCGATGAGCGCGCGCGGCGCGTGCGGCGGCGCGCGGCGCGGCGGCGTCGCGGGCGCAGGAGCGGCGGGCGAGCGCGACGCGCTCGGCTCGCTGATTGGCTCGTACGGCGGCGACTTTGTGGCTTGCTGGGTGCGCACGCCCGCCTTCGGCGCGTGGGCCCACGCGCAGGGCGTCAGCGGCGCATCGCGCTGGCTCGCGGCGGAGGTGGGCCGCAGGGTGGGCGCGCAGCCCGCCGGCTCGGAGGGCGGCAGCCACTCGCCGCGGCCGCAGCCAGCACACGGCGGCGGAGGCGGCGGCGGCGGCGGCTTCTCGGCTCTCGCCGATGCGCTCGGACTCGGCGTGCCGCCGCAGTTTTGGCTGCGCGCGCGCGCAGATGCGCTCGGCAGGCACAGCGCGCCGCGCGCGCCGCCCTCGCCCCTCCCGGCGCCATCGCCAACGGGCCGGCCGAGGCTGCTGCCAACAATCGCGCCCACGCCTTCACCGCTCTCGCGCAGGCCGCGGGCGCGGTCCGAAGCGATCTCGGCCGTCACGATGCCCGCCGCCTGCCCATCGCACGCCGCGCACTTGGCCGTGGCGGTCGGTGCCGGTATCGTCGCACCCGCCGCGGCCGGCGTGGGCTGCGCAGCCGCCGGCGCGGACGACGACGAGTTGGTGGCCGCGGCCGCAGCCGCGGCGGCCATTGCATCGCAGTGCGCGCAGCGCGGCGGCAACCTCGCGGTACCCAACCCTCTCCTCGCGCTGCGCAGATCGGTGAGCCGCGGCGCCGGCGCGGCCGGCGCGGCCGGCGCGAGCGCGCCGAGTCCGCCGCCTGCCTTGCCCGCACAGGCGTGCGCCGGTCGGCTGGGCGCCGAGGCGCCCGCCGCCTCGCTGCCATCGCCGCCGCCGCTCGGCGGTGCGAGGGCCGGCGCTTCGCACGATGGCGCCGGCTGCGTGCGCTGGTGGGCGGGCGCTTCGCACGATGGCGCCTCGTGCTCGTGCGCAGAGTGTGCGTGCGCCGCGCCGTGTGACGAGCGCGCCGTCGAGTCCGGCGGCGCGTGCGTCGAGGTGTGGCTTTGCGCGCCCGCTCCGCCGCGCGCCCTCGCCGAGGCCGAAGCCGCCGCGCTCGACGCGCTGAGCTACGTGGGCGGCGGGTGGTGCGGCGTGCGGAGTGGCATTGGCGTCGCCACGGGCGCTCGCGAGGCGCACGCGGGCCACTGGGCGCGCGGCGTGCCCGACGGCGAGGGGACGTGGCGAGCCGTTGGCTTCGCTGGCGCAGCGCACGAGCCGCACGATGGCGGAGCGCAGGATGGCGGGGCGCACGATGGCGGGGCGCACGATGGCGGGGCGCACGATGGCGGGGCGCACGATGGCGGAGCGCACGATGGCGGGGCGCACGATGGCGGAGCGCACGATGGCGGAGCGCACGATGGCGGAGCGCACGATGGCGCGGACGAGTGGACGAGCGCTGATGACGGCGAGCGCGCGCGCGCGCGCGGTGACGGGCGCGCGCGAGACGCGGCGGCTGCGGACAGCACGGCGCCGCCGCGAGGCGAGCGCGGCGAACGCGATATAGCGCCGCCCGACGGCAGCTCGGACGGCCGCTCGGACGGCAACTCGGACGGCCGCTCGGACGGCCGCTCGGACGGCAACTCGGACGGCCACTCGGACGGCCACTCGGACGGCCGCTCGGACGGCCGGTACTTGCCTCGCGCGGGGCTCGCCGCGGACGCGGACGCGTCGGGCCGGCGCGCGCGCGTGGCGCTCAGATACGACGGGAGCTGGGCGGAGGGCGAGCGGCACGGCTTCGGGCAGCAGGCCTACTTGGGCGGCGCGCTGTACAACGGCGAATGGCGCGCGGGCAGGCGGCACGGCGTCGGCACGCTCCGGTGGCCCGGCGGCTCGCTGTACACAGGCGAGTGGGCGGACGATGCGCCGTGTGGCGAGGGCCTGCGCGTGACGGGCCGCCAATAGGGACAGGGGGGGGCAAGCGTAAAGCGTCCTAAGCGCCGCCATCATCGTCTGATTCGGCGACGCTGCGCACGCGACGGCCGCCGGCCGCGCCTGCCGCGCCTGCCGCGCCGGCCGTGCCGTTGACGCCGGCCACGCCGTTTGGCACGGCGGGGAGAAGCGGGAGCACGCGCCAGAATTCGCCTAACGGCACGCGCGCCCTGCCGCTCGTCCGCCTCGCGTGGCCGGGCTCATCGCCGCGGCCGAGCGCACCGAGCTCATCGCCGCGCTGCGCCGCCGCCGGCCGCTGCGTTTGCGCGCCTGTTAGGCCCTGCCGTGCGCCGCGCGCGCGCGCCTCGCAGTTTGAGCCGCTCGCGTCCGCCTCTGATCGCGCGGCGACGCCGTCGGCGCTCTCGACGCCGCCATTGCCGCGTTCCGAGCGGCCGGCCGAGCGCGCGCGGCACGCCGCGCCGGCCGTCGCCGCCGCCGCGGCCGCGCCGTACTCAAGCGCCGCGCCGCGCGCGCTGTGCGGCTCGACGACGGCCGCCGCGCCGTCACCCTCGTCGGCGCGCGCGCGCTTGGCGCCGCGCGCGCTCGCGCGCTCCTCGTTGAGCTCGCCGCCCGCGCCAGCGCCGCGCGGGTTGCGCTCGGCAGCGGGCGCATGCGCGCGCATCGCGCCCTCCGCGCAGCCGGGCGCGCACGGCGGTGGCGCTGATGCGGGCTGCTGGGCCGGCAGGCCGTCGGCGATGCCGCCGAAAGGCGCGAGCGCGCCAAAGGGGAGGAGCGCGGCCACGAATGGCGAGAGCAGCGCCGCGCGCGCGCTCGGCCGCTCGTCGGGTTCGTACGCGAGCATCGACGCGAGGAGGTCGCTCAGCTGCGCCAGCTCGCACGCGGCGCGGCGCGAGTGGCCGCCGCGCAGCAGCCGGCGGCACAGCGCGAGGACGACCGCCGCGCGCGGCCGCGTTGGCTCGCAGCCGCTCACGGCGCGCGCGAGCAGCGCGGCACGCGCCGCGCGGTCGTACGATGGCGGCGGGCGGCCGAGGAGGGCGCCGATTTGCAGCGCGAGCTGCGCGACCGAGCGCGCGGCGAAGAGCGGCTCGCCGCACGCGAGCTCGAAGAGCGCGCACGCCAGCGACCAGATGTCAATCGCCGTCGAGACGGGCGCCGCCGTCCGGCCGTAGAGCAGCTCGGGCGGTCGGTAGCGCAGCGTGACGAGCTCGCCGTCGGCGCAGCACGCGGCGGCCTCGGCCGGCGTGCACGCGCTCGCAAAGTCGATGAGCGTGCACCGCTCGTATGGCGCGCCGCACCACCAGCCGGCGCCAACGCCCGCGCCGGCGCCGTCCGGCGGCGGCGGCAGCTCGAGCATCAGGTTGTCCGGCTTCAGGTCGGCGTGCACCAGTCCGGTGGCGTGCACGAAGGCGGCGCCGAGGAGCGCGCACGCGGCGAGGCTGCGCACGCGCGCGAGCGCCATCGGCGCGGCGGGCGGTGGCGGCAGCGGGCAGAGCAGCGGCAGCACGAGCACAAAGTAGGCGCCGTCGAGCACGAATCGACCGAGCTGGCGCACGACGCGCTGCACGCCGAGCGGGTCGGCCGCGTTGAGCCGGCGCAGCCGCTCGCTCTCCTGCTCGCCGATTGCAAAGTGCGCTGCGCCGTACACCTTGAGCACGACGCACGCGTGCGCGCTCGCCGCGGCGCCCTCGCCCGCGCGCGCCGCGCGCATGAGCGCGTCGTCGTCGCGCGGCCGGAAGAGGTCCTCGCACACGATCGTGCGCGCGGTCGCGCCGGCGGCGAGCGGGCGCATGAAGCGGAAGCGGCCGGCAAATAGCGGCATCCCCTGCTCGCAGCGCACGTGCCCGTCCGCGTCGTGCGGCAGCCGGCGCGACGCGGCGGGCGGGCGCGAGCCGCGAGCGCCGCCGCGCAGCCGGCGCTCGGCGTCGAGCAGCCGGAGGCCCGCGCTCAGGCGCGCGGCCGGGTTGCACGCCGCGCGCGCCAACGGCCACCACCCATCCGTCGCGGCGCCGCGCTCGCGCACCGCCGGCAAAAAGGCGTGGCCGCCATCCGCCTCGCCGCGGCGGAGCGCGCCGATCGCGCCCACCTCCATCGTTTGCCCCCCCCCCCCCCCCCCCGACGCCAACCCGAGCGGTGAGGTTGGTGGCCGCTTCTCGAGAGCGACAGGATGGGCCCTCTCGCGCTCCGCCCCTTCGCGAGGCTCGCCGGCGGCCTGCGCGGCGTGCCGCGCGTGGCACCGGCGGCGCTGGGCGCGGCGCTGCGCGTCACACCGCCGCACCGCGACTCGTCCAACACGGCGCTCTCCAAGATGTCGGAGCTCTCGCTCGACACGTTTGGCGAGCGGAAGGCGGTGCACGGCGTCGGTGCGGCGACGGCGCGCGCGCGCCGGGGCGCTGCCTTGCGCTCGCCCGCTACGTGCCGGCCGCCGCCGTCGCACGCGGCGTGCGTGCCGCTCGCGCTCGCGCCGCCAGCCACGCCGCTCACCGCGCCCGCGCTGGCGCCCGCGTGCGCCCCGCCGCTGCGCCGCCGCGCGCAGAGTACGTGCTCACCAAGGTGGACCAGGTGATCAACTGGGCGCGGAAGGGCTCGATCTGGCCGATGACGTTCGGCCTCGCGTGCTGCGCGGTCGAGATGATGCACGCCGCCGCCGCGCGCTACGACATGGACCGTTTTGGCATCATCTTCCGCGCGTCACCCCGCCAGTCGGACGTCATGATCGTCGCGGGCACGCTCACAAACAAGATGGCGCCGGCGCTGCGCAAGGTGTACGACCAGATGGCCGAGCCGCGCTACGTCGTCTCGATGGGCTCGTGCGCCAACGGCGGCGGCTACTACCACTACTCGTACGCGGTCGTGCGCGGGTGCGACCGGATTGTGCCCGTCGACATCTACGTGCCCGGCTGCCCTCCGACAGCCGAGGCGCTGCTCTACGGTCTGCTGCAGCTGCAGAAGAAGATCAACCGCGAGCGCGGCGTCCTGCACTGGTTCCGCAAAAACTTTTGAGCCGGCAATGCCAACTGTGGCAGGCTGACGCAGGCGTTGCCGGCCGCCGCGCGAGTGCTCTCCGGAGGCGACGGGGGGTCGCCCTTGGCATTTGGCCCTTGACGTGCGCGCTGCAGCACCGTGCGTGAATTTCTGGTGAGAACGGTGGTACCTTTTGCGAAAAGAGAAAAAAACGTTGCTTCAGCTTAGAGCGTCCGAGGCCCGAGCGAGGCAAAGCTGACGCCGGTGAGGCGCTCGCTCTCAGCCCACAGCTCCGCCGCGAGCTCCGCCGACTCGGCCGCCACGCTGCGCACGCCCTCGTGCATGTCCTCGTAGTTTGCGAAAAGAGAAAAAAACGTTGCTTCAGCCTAGAGCGTCCGAGGCCCGAGCGAGGCAAAGCTGACGCCGGTGAGGCGCTCGCTCTCAGCCCACAGCTCCGCCGCGAGCTCCGCCGACTCGGCCGCCACGCTGCGCACGCCCTCGTGCATGTCCTCGTAGTACCCGCCGCCGCGCGCGCCCTGCGCGCCCGCCGCGAGCCAGACCTGCGTGCTCGCGCCGCGCTCGACGGAGCGCGTAAGGAGCTCGAGCGCGCGCAGGCCGAGCGCGCGCGCAGCGCCGGGCGTGGCGGGCATCGCCTCGCCTGTCCCGTCCGCAGCCGCCCCGAGCAGGTACCTGCCAAGGTCGGTGCGGACGACGCCCTGCGGCGGTTGGCAGGCGCGAGTCCGGCGGTCGGCAGGCGCGAGTCCGGCGGTCGGCAGGCGCGAGTCCGGCGGTCGGCAGGCGCGAGTCCGGCGGTCGGCAGGCGCGAGTCCGGCGGTCGGCAGGCGCGAGTCCGGCGGTCAGCGGTCGGCGGCGCGGCGGCGCGGCGCGGCGCGGCGAGGCAACGCGGCGGCATGCGGCGCGGCGTGCGGCGTACGCGCAGCTGTGGCGCACCGGGTGGAGCGCGAGCGACGTGAGAGGCGCCGAAGCTGAGACGCTCCGCCGTTCGAGCTCGGCTGCGAAGAGCACGTTCGCGAGCTTGGAGCGCGCGTAGGCGCGCCACGGGTCGTACTCGCCGGTGGCGGGGACCGCGAGGGGAGCGCGGACGGCCGAGGCGGGCGCGAGGAGGTGCGCCGCCGACGCGACGGTGACGACGCGCGCGCCACCGGGCGCGGCCGACGCGAGGAGCTCGGGGAGGAGGAGGGCGGTGAGCGCAAAGTGGCCGAGGTGGTTGATGCCGAGTTGTTTTTCGAAGCCGTCGGCGGTGAGCTGCAGCGTCGGGATCGCCATCACGCCCGCATTGTTCACGAGCACGTCCAGCCGACCAAAGCGGCGGGCAAAGGCCGCCGCCGCGGCGCGCACCGAGCGGAGGTCGGCGAGGTCGAGCTCGAGCACGCTCGCGTCGGCCGCGCCCGAGCGCGCGCGTACCTCGGCGAGCGCGGCGTCGCCGCGCGCGCGCGAGCGTGCGCCGAGCACCACCGTCGCGCCCGCCGCGGCGAGCCGCACCGCCGTCTCCTTGCCCAAGCCTGCCGACGCGCCGGTCACGAGGATCGTCGCGCCCGCGAGCGAGCCGCGCGGCGGGTTGAACGGCGGCGGACCGTCGATGGCACGCTTGCCGACGGCGAGCGCCGTCCCGCCGAGCGCGGCGCCCGCCGCGGCGCCGCCAACGAACACGCGCCGCGGTGACGACGTGCCCCGCGCTGCCGCCGCCGTCAGGACGGCGGCAACGAGACGGGCGCGCGCGCGTACGGAGGCCATCGCAACAGACGACGGCGAGACGCCCGAGATGGGCCGCCTCGCCGTGCGCACCCACCGCGAGCGCGCCCGGCGACGGAGCCGGCGGTGATCGTCGCCGCGCGCGACCTAACGCGCTGCACCGCTCGCGTGCCAAACCCACCACCCCACCCCTTCATCAAACACGTCTGTTTTAGCCACAGTGAAAAGTCGCGGCGCCTCGATCTCACTTGCTCAATCATCAGTCGCGAGTCGCGACGGGTGCGGCGAGCGTTGCACGTCAGGGCAGCGCGCTCGGCATCACGCGCGCCTCCCACACGTCGAGCAGCGCGGCGCCCACGCCCGCAAACCGCGGCTCGCGCGCGAGCGCGTGGCCAAGGAGCAGCAGCTCGACCGCGCGCGCGCGCACGCGCGCCGGCCGGAGGGCGTGCGTCGCGGCGCTCCACGGCGCGGCGGCGGCGAGCACGAGCGCGGCGGCCGAGCCGTCGGGCGCGTCGCCGCGCGCGGCGAGCTCGCGCGCGAGCGCGAGCGGCGTCGGCGCGCCCGGCCGCACGACCGCGCGGACGTCGCCGCCCGCGCGCAGCAGCGCGCGCGCGCGGGCGGGCGGCGTGAGCTGCAGGTGGTGCAGCGGCGTGCAGTAGTCCACCGTTCGCTCGAGCCAGCTTACCACCGCGCGCGGCGCGAGCGCGGCGCGCGCGCGCTCCGCCGCGCCGGCGCGTGCCGCACCGCGCGAGCACAGCAGTTGCACGACTCGCAGAGGCGCGCCGCCGGCGCACGCGTGCGTGAGCGCCGTCGCGCCGTGCGCGTCGCGTGCGTCGACGTCGGCGCCATGATCGAGCAGCAGCTCGACGCACGCCGCGTTGCCCGCGAGCGCCGCGCGCATCAGCGCCGTCACGCCGCCTTCCGCCGCGCGCGCCGCGCGCGCGCCGGCGGCGAGCAGCTCGCGCGCGAGCAGCGCCGCGCGCTCGGGCGCGCCGGCGTGGGCGCACGCGAGCAGAAGCGGCGGCTGTGTGCGCGCTGCCGCGCGTTCCGCGTCCGCGCGCGCGGCGAGCAGCTCACGCGCGCAGCCGACGTGCGCCGCGCGGCACGCGAGTTGCAACGCCGTCGCGCCGCGCGCGTCCTGCGCGTCGGCGGGCGCGCGCGCGGAGAGCAGCAGCGCGGCCATGGCGGCGTGGCCGTTGGCGCACGCCGCGTGCAGCGCGCTGCGCCCGCGCGCGTCCGTCGCCACGAGCGCCGCGCCGCGCGCGCCGGCGGCGGCGGCGGCGGCGGCGAGCAGACGGGCGACGCACGCGTCGTGCCCGCGCGACGCGGCGATCCAGAGCGCGCCCGCGCCGAGCAGCGGGTGCGCGGACGCGTGCGGGTCGGCGCGGCGCGCGAGCAGCGCGCCGACGAGCTCGGCGTCGCCGCACTCCGCCGCGACGAAGAGCGGCGGCACGCCGTCGCGGTCGGCGCGGCTCGCGTCGGCGCCGAGGCCGAGCGCGCGCACCGCGGCGGCGGAGCGGCCCGCGCGGATCGCGTCGTTGAGCGCCGACGCGTCCGCGCCGCACGCCTCGACGAGGGCACGCGCCTCGGCCATCGTCGCGTCTGCCGGGCAGTCGTCGTCGTCGTCCCCTCCGCTGTTGGGGCGCTGGTCGCGTTGCACGGCGGCCGCCATCGCCGTCTGGGCGGCGGCGGCGAGGGCGGCGCCCGGAGCGAGCGGCCGCGCGCCATGTCGTGGTTCTACTCGACGACGCCCGTCTCGATCAACGTGCAGCTGGCGTGCAAGGGCGCACAGCCCGTGCACCACGCGTGGGGCCACGACGACGACGCGGCGGACGCGGCCGCGCGGCTCGAGCGCGAGACGGCCGAGTGGCACGCCGCGCCGCGCGCGCGCGCGCGGCTGCGGCTCTGGGCGGAGGGCGGCGCGCTCGCGGCGGGCTCCGCGGCGGGCCCGCTGCAGCCGCTCGTGCTGCTGCTGCAGCGCCACGCCGAGCTTGCCGCATCGCTCTCGTCGCTCAAGGTCGAGGACGCGGCGCTCGCGCTCGGCTGCGCGCCCGCGCTCGCGCTGCTGCCCGCGCTGGTCACACTCAACCTGAGCGGCGTGGGGCTCGCCACGCTGCCGGGCGAGGTGGTGCGGAGCGCAGCACCCACGCTCCGCCGCCTCGTCCTCCGCGCCAACCGGCTGAGCAGCCTACCCGCCGAAGTGTGTGCGCTGCCGCAGCTCCACCTCCTCGACGCCTCGCACAACGCCCTCACCGCGCTCCCCGCCGAGCTCGGCGCGTGCGCGGCGCTCGCGCACCTGCTGCTCGAGGACAACGCGATCTCGCGCCTGCCGCCCACCGCCTTCGTCCGCCTCGCCCGGCTGCAGACGCTGCTGCTCGCGTACAACCCGTTGCACACTCTGCCACCCCTCGTGCCGCTCCCTTCCCTTGCTCGCCTCTCCCTCGTCGACTTTGAGGTGCACGCGACGCGCGAGCCGGTGGGCGAGCCGGCGGGCGATGCGGAGGGCGAGGCGGGGGGCGGCGAGCGCGCGCCGCACGCCGAGACCGCCGCGCCGCCCGTCGACGGCGTGCGCGCGCGCGCGGGTGGCGCGAGCGGCGTGGGCGGCGCGGGCGGCGCGGGCGGCGTGGGCGGCGCGGGTGGCGCGGGCAGCGCGGGCGGGCTCGGCTCGTCCGACGCGGAGGAGGCGGCGGAGTCGGTGCTCGTCGCGGAGGCGCGCGGCGCGCCGTTTGGCGACGAGCGGCCGCTCCACGCCGCGCCGGGCCGGCCGCCGCGCCGCGCGTCCGCGCCGCCCGCCGGCACCGACGCGCCGATGGCCGCCGCCGCGGTGGCGGTGGGCGGCGGCGGTGGCGGCGGCGGCGCGGACGGCGGCGGCGGTGGCGGCAGCGCGACCCTCTCGTTTGGTGCATGCGAGTTGCTCGCTGAGGCAACATTCGTGCTGCGACCGCCGCATCGCCGCGACGCGCGCGCCGGCGCCACCGACGGCGGCGGCGGCGTCGGCGGCGGCGTCGGCGTCGGCGGCGGCGGCGGGCTTCTGCGCGTGCGCGTCTCGCGCGCGCCCGCGTCGGCGCGCACGCCGCGCGCGCCGCGCGCGCACGCCAAGCAGCTGTTTGGCGGCGGCAAGCCGACCGAGCGCCAGCAGTCTGTGGGCGAGATCCTCTTCCTCGCCCTGCGCTCGACAGCATGCCAGCAGCCCCTTCTCTCTGCCGCCCTCGCGTTGCTCGCGCAGCTCGAGCCGCTCGCCGCGTGTGAGAGCCTCCGCTTCGAGGGGCACCGGCCGATGCTCCAGTCCATGATGCTCGCCAACGACGACCGCGTCTCGACGCACGCGTGCGCGCTCGCGTGCGCGGCGGCCGCCGCGTCCGCGGAGGAGGCGACCGCGCTGGCTGAGTGCGGCGTGGGCGGCACGGCCGTCCAGTTGCTGCGCGGCGCGCGCTCGGCGGACGTGGCGACGTGTGCGCTCGAGCTGATTGGCGAGCTCGCCTTTGCGTCCGAGCTCGCCGCAGTGTCTCTGCTGCGCGAGCGTGGCCTCTTTGCCGCCCTCGTCGGCATCGCGGCGCCTGCGCCGCTCACCGTGCCCCAACCTCGGCCCCAACCCCAACTTCAGCCCCAGCCCCAGCCACGCACCGCCGCCGCCGACGGCGGCGACGCCGTTCGAGCTGCGCTCGCGCCGGCCGCGCCGCCGGACAGCGGCGACGCGCTGGCCGAAACGGCGGCGGCGGCGGCGGCGGCGGCGGCGGCGGCGGCGGCGGAGGCGGAGGCGGAGGCGGAGGCGAACGAGGCGAAGCTCGCACTGCAGGAGCGCGCGTTGCGCACGCTCAGCCAGCTCGCGATGGCCAGCGCAAACGTGAACTCAATGCTCGCCTCGCGTCCGCTTCTCGCCGCGCTCGCGCAGATCAGCGCCGCGCCGCCGCCGCCATCAGCCGCGCGCGCCGCGCACGCCGCCGCGGCCGGCGGCGGCGAGAAGGGGGCGGGCGGCGAGGACGAGGGTGCGGCGTGCCGGCCGCCGTGCGCGCGGCCCGAAGGCACACGCTGGACCGGCCTTGGCATGCCCGCGCCGCCCACGCCGCCCGCGCCGCCCGCGCGCACGCTCTCAGCAAACAACGTGCTCGCCGCCGGCTCGCAGCGCGCCGCCGTCGCCGCCGCCGCCGCGGAGGCGGACGCGGCCGGCGCGCCGGCGCGCGTCGCGCGGCTGCGCGCCGCCGTGTGGCACGCGGCCGTCCGGCTGCTCGCGCTTCTCGGCCAGACCTCGGCGGTCGAGCGCGCCGTCGGATTTGGGCCCGCCGCGTGCGCCGCGGGCGGCCGACCGGTGCGCGTCCTCGCGATCGACGGGGGCGGGATGCGCGCGCTCGTCTCGCTGCTCGTGCTGCGCCGACTGGAGGAGCGGAGCGGCCGGCCGGTTCGCGCGCTCTTCGACCTCGTCGTCGGCACGTCCGCCGGCGGCATTATCGCCGCGTTGCTGTGCAATAACTGCCGCGCCCTCGTCGAATGTGAGGCGCTCTTTCATCAGCTCGGCACGCGCATCTTCTCGCAAAGCCAGCAGCAGCAGCAGCAGCAGCAGCGCGACGGCGGCCAGCAGCCGCGCGACGCGCGCGCCGACGCCGACGGCGCGGGCGCAGACGACGCCGCCGCTGCCGACGGCGACGGCGGCGGCGCGCCGCCGCCGTTCCCGCCCGTTGGCGCCACGCAGCTTGCGCCGCAGCGCGTCGGTGCGCGCGGCGCGGGCGGCGCGGGCGCGGACGCGGACGGCTGGGCTAGCAGCAACGGCAGCGCGCCGCCGCTACCGCCGTTGCCGCCGCCCGCCGCGCCCGCCGCGCTCGCCAGCGGCGGCGGCAGCGGCGGCTGCGGCGGCAGCGGCGGCGGCAGCGGCGGCGGCGGCGGCGGAGGTGGATACACGCTCGGTGGCTGGCCGTCATGGCTGGGCGACATGTACAAGTCGTCGGTCGAGCAGCTCGGCGGCGTGCGCGCGCTCGTGTATGGCTCCAAGTACGACACGGGCATCCTCGACGTGCTGCTGCGCGAGCAGTTCCGTGACGACCTGCTCATCGACTCGAGCTCACGCGCCGTGCCGCGCTTCTGCTGCGTCGCGGCGCTCGTGAGCATCGCGCCGGCCGCGCCCTACCTCTTCCGCAATTACACGCACTCGCGCGAGCAGCAGACGGCGCTCGGCGTCGCGGCCGACGCGGCCGACGCGGCCGGCGCGGACGCGCCGGCGCGCGCCGAGCGCGCGCCGCTCGGCGAATGCCGCGCGCGCGTGTGGCAGGCGATCCGCTGCACGTCGGCGGCGCCCTACTACTTTGACGACGTGCTCATCGGCGAGCGCCGCTTTCAGGATGGCGGGCTGGTGGCGAACAACCCGGCCGTCATAGGCGTGCACGAGGCGCGTCGGTTGTGGCCTGGCCGCCCAATCGGCTGCGTCGTCTCAGTCGGCACGGGCGCTGGCCACGAGCGGCCGCGCGAGCAACCCTGGCGAACGATGCACATGGGCTCAGTGCTGCTCGAGCAGGCGACGTCGACGCAGATCGTCGCCGACACGCTTGATGCGCTCAGCCCGCTCATGCCCGGCGTGCGCTACGAGCGGCTGCAGCCCGTCGACGCGCGGTGTGAGGTTGGCCTCGACACCACCGACAAGGGCCAGATCGACAAGATGCTGCACGCGACGGACGAGTACCTCGCGAGCGCGCCCGTCGCGCGCCGCATCGACGAGATCTGCGCCGCGCTCACCGAGCACGACGCGCCCGTGGCCGAGCACACTGCCGGCCACGCGCGCGGCCTCGGCCAGCTGCGCGGCCGCGCGGCGTTGCTCGTCGACGGTGCGCCCGCGCGCCACAGCGCGGCGTTGCGCCAGCTGAGTGCGGCGCTGAGTGCGCGCGGCAGGGCGCACGCGCTCGTCCGCGCGCGTGGCGTCGACGCCCTGCTCGCCGCACTCGACGGCGCGCGCGATGTCGGCCTCGTCGTGCTGAGTGCGGCGCTCGTGCAACACGCCGTCGTCGGCGCGCACACTGATGAGGTTGGACTCTGTCTGCGATGGCGCTCACGGCGCGTCGCGCACACGGCCGCGCTCGCGCGCGCCGAGCTCATCAGCGCCGAGCGCGCGCTTGGCGCCGCGGCGCTTGTCGCACTCGGCGATGAGCGCACGCGCGACCGTGTGGCCGTGCGTGCCGACCGCGCGGCCCTGCGCGCGCCCGCCGCGTGCGCAGCGGCGGCACCGCTGCTTCTCCTCGAGCGATGGCTGCCGCTCGGCGCAGCGCGCGGCGCGGACGGCAGGACCGACGCCATCGACGGTGACGACGACGAGGGCGTCGCCGCCGCCGAGCCGCATGGCCGCGAGGGCGCGGGCTGTGGCGACAGCGACGATGACGGCGGCGAGCGCGTCGTCAACGTGTACATCGAGCTCACGCCGAGCGACGCGGCCGGCTCGGTACTGCGCGCGGACGAGATGTGCCAACAAGGCGCGGCATGGCTCGGGCGGATCGTGCTGTCGCGTGGCCCGCTCACGCAGCCGCTCATCGACGCGCTCCTCGCGGTTGGCGCGAGTGCCGTCCTCGCGCCACGCGACGCGCCCGTTGACGGGGGCGGTGCGCAGGCGCTGTTGCTGGACGACCGCGCGTTCGCGAGCCGCACGACGCACCTGCTCGCACTGCTCACGTGCGGGCGCGGCGTGGTGAGCGCCACCTTCGACGCGGAGCTTGCCGGCGCGTACGCCGTCCACCTGCCGAGCGCGTGAGCGCGGCGCCGCCACGCGCGCCGTCACGCGCGCCACGCGCGGCTCTGCTGTGGGTAATGTGGGGCGGCAACGCACGGTTCGCTCTGCAAGCGCGAGTGGCCGACGTAGGCGCGATCGCCCGCACGCACGTACAGCGGCTCGCGCATCACGGCCTCTTGGCGCGATGAGGCTAGGAGATCGGCGGGCTGCTGCGTGGTGCACTCGCGGAGGACCGCGCTCATCGCAACGCCCCACGGAAGTTGACAAGCGGGGGCTGTGCTTCCGACATCGTAATTCGCCACGTGTTTGGAAATGGCCGGCCTCCTACTCGTTGCGCTCGCAGCGGCGCGCGCGCGTGTGCTACCGCAGCCGCGCGTGATGGCGTCGTTCGCGCGCGCGCGCGCGCCGATCCGCGGCATGGTGCCGCCGGCGGGCGCGATGCCCGCCAGCGGCGGCGACAACCTCTACCGCAAGTTTGGCATCACCGAGGACGCCGATTATGATGAGATCGTCGCTGCGTACGAGCGGCTGTGCAGCAAGAACGCGGGCGACAAGAAGGA
This sequence comes from Diacronema lutheri, assembly GCA_019448385.1. NCBI lineage: Eukaryota > Haptophyta > Pavlovophyceae > Pavlovales > Pavlovaceae > Diacronema > Diacronema lutheri. The sequence continues at coordinate 432,090 of JAGTXO010000024.1, read as the reverse complement.
GCTGATCCGGCTCGAGGTGGCCAAGGACCGCATCCTCGAAGACCGGCTGCGCCGGCGCATGTCCGGGGCACTCCAATCCAAGGTGGTCGAGTCAAGCTGGGACCGCGCACAGCGGCTCAAGAAGCGCCGCCCGTTCAACGAGTACCTGCCGCCCTACGTGCGCAAGTTCTTCGAGAAGCCGGACGAAAAGTTTGCGATCAACCTGGGCATCTTCTTTGCGCTCGTCTCGGGCGCCGCGCTCCTGCTCCCGGCGATGGCCAGCACCGGCATGAGCCTCGCTTTCCTCGTGGCGAATGGAGTCATCTACAACAAGGGGCTGCCGGAGAAGCAGGAGGACACGGGCCGGCGGACCGAGCTCAAGCCGCTGCTCTCGACGCTTGGGATCACCACGATCCTTGGCGGCCTCGGCTTCTCGCTCGGCGTCTTGCTCGCTGGCCTCCTCTTCCCCGACGGCTCGTTGCAGGCGCGCGAGCGCGCGCGGCACGCGCCACCGCGGCGCCACCGCGAAGTATCGCGCCCACTCTGACCGTCCATCCGCCGCGTGCGCATCGCGGCGTGCCTCCATCGCCCCCCCCCCCCCCCCCCCCCCCCCCTTCCCCCCTCCCCCCCCCCCCTTATTACCCCCTATCCCCCCTGGGCCTGCCCGCAGGCGACCGGTCTGATCGGCGCGCTCACCGTCGCAGGGCTCGGCTTCGCCACGCTCTTTTTCAAAGTGCAGGACGTGTGAGTGTCGCGGGGCTCGGACGAGTGGGCGTTCCCGACGACGCCTCGGGTGTCCGCTTGAGAGAAACGAGGCGCCGCGTCCCACAATTGCAGACTTGTCTCGAAACCAAAGTGAGACCGATGACCACTGCCATCGGGTTCGCTCGCATCGCACGTCCGACTGGTCCGCCTGGACATCGATGTCCCTCTTGCCCGCTCCCCTCCCCCCTCCCCCTCCGCCCTCCGGGCCGCGCCGTGGTTGTACTTGGGCATGTGCGACTTGACCCAGCTCGCGTGAGGGGTGGGGGAGGGTTCACTGTGCGGCGCGGGGCGTCACCTTGCCCACCTCCGCCCAGTACCGGATGATCCGATCACGGGGCACAGCATTGCCGTTCCCGTCCCACAGCCGCACGAACGCGGGTGACGGCAGCACGCGCCACTCGCGCTCCGTCCCCTTGCCGACCGGGTTGTGCACGTAACGTACACCGCGCAGCCGAAAGTCCTTGGGACGATGGCTGTGCCCAAAGACATGCACGTGCTCGCATGCCGTTTCGCCGTCCGGCCGCAGCGAGCGCAGCTGCGCGTCGAGCGCGGTCGAGCCGGCGACCGACGCAAAGAGGCCGGCCTTGCGCGCGGCGCCGTGCGAGAGCCACGCGGTGTCAAAGACGGGCGCGTCCGGCACGCACCAATCCGGCAGACAGCATGGCGCGGGCAGAAAGTGCGAGAAGCTGAGCACGCCGCGCACGCCCTCGCTCGCCGCGGCGGCCGCCGCCATCTGCGCGCGCGCCGCCGCGATCGCGGGCCGGTTGCGCGCGAGGAAGTGCGCGCACACGGCGCTGTCCTGCGCCGGCGGCGCGTCCGGCGCGACGAGGCTGCTCGGCCAGCGGCAGCGCGTGTAGTCCACCCACAGCCGAAGCGGGAGCGGCGACGCGCTGCCGAGCGCGGCGCGCGGGAGGGCGAGCGATTGGTCGTACCACGAGAAGAGCGGCACGACGGCAACGTGACCGACGAGCGCGGGCGCCGTCTCGACGCCGCGCGCCGCGCAGAGCGCGAGCACCGCGTCGAACTTTGCGAGCGAGTCGGCCGTCGGCGCCGAGTGCGCCTCGGGCTGGCACCAGAGCTCGTGGTTGCCCGGCACGAAGAAAACGCGCGCAAAGCGCGAGGCCAGCGTGCGCAGTGTCTCGTCGAGCACGTCGAGCCGGTGCGATATATCGCCCGCGACGACCGCGCACGCGACCGACGCGTCCGCCGGCCACGGCCGCTCGGAGCGCAGCCACGCGAGGTTCTCGACGCGGTCGGTGTGCAGGTCGGAGATTGCGTAGATTGGCCGTGACAAGCTCGGCACGTGCGGCGGCCCCGGAGCGTGCGGCGGCCTCGGCGGCCTCGTCGTTGTGGACGACAACGTGCTGATGAGCATAACGGCCGCCATCCTGGCCGCCATGGATTCCGACGCCGCTTGTTGGGCCGCCGCGGCGGGCATTTGCCCCCTCCTCCCGCCGGCGATGATCGTCGACGTCGACCAGCTCGACCAGCTGCGCACGCCGATCATGTACGAGGATCCCAACTCGCCCGAGGTCGAACGCGTCGCGCCGCCCGCCGCCACGCCGCTGCACGCCGGCATCGATGGGCCGATGCCACCGCCGCCGCCGCCGCCGCCATTCCCCTTTGGCGCGGGCTCGGCGCCGCCGCTCAGCGTCCTCTCGACGGGCGCGACGCGCGGCGCAGCGGCGAGCGCGGCCGACACGCACGCGCCCGTGACGCCGCGCGACCAGTTTGCAAAAGTGCCATGGCCCGAGCCCAAGCGCACCGACAGCACGCCGTCGCTGATGAGCCAGCAGCTCTCCGAGTGGTCGACCCGCGCGCCGCCGATCCGCGCGGACGTGCCGCCGCCGACGCACCGGCGGTGCCGCTCGGAGGGTGTGGGCTTCCAATCGCTCTCGCTCACCATCCTCCTCCCGCCCATCGCCGGCGCCGCCGGCGCGCCGCGCGCCGCCGACAGCCAGCTGAGCATCGCCGTGCCCGCCTTCTACTCCGTCGCGCAGACGATCGTCGCCGCGCTGCACGAGTGCCGGAGGCGGCTGCCGTCGGCGGCATGGCGCGACCTAGAGGGCGCCGAGCTCGTGCTGCGCATCACGGAGGATGGCGAGCCGCAGTTTGATTTGCCCGCGCTCGCGGCCAAGGCGGCCGTGATCGACGTGGGCGAGAGCGAGCTCGCGCTCTGCGCAAAGGCGGACCCCGGCCCGTGGCGCGCGCAGCTGAGCGACGGCGAGGCCGAGGAGCTGCGTAGAATGATGGGCGGCGAGGCGCCGCCCGGCGACGCCGAGGCGGACGCTGGCGCGCCGGGCGGCAGCGTGAGCGGCGGCGGGTGCATTCTGAGCTGAACTGGCCGGCTGAGAGTCCGGTGGATTCGCCCGTTTCTCCACGCAACGCACTCTCAGCCGGCCCACCGGACGTGCTCCGACTGCGACCACTGCAGGCCGAAGGGCAGCGTTCCAGTCCCCAGCGCTCGCGGCCGCACTACCGCCGCCCAAAGCTCACCTCCGCGTACGCACTCGGCGATGCGGAGCGAGCGAGGTCAATCGGCGCGGCCGCGCGGCGCGGCGCGGCGGCGGCGCCGCCACCGCCACTACCACCGCCGCCGCTGCCGTGTGCGCTCGCGCCGGGCCGCGCGCGCCCGCGCGTGGATGGCGCGCCGGCGTGCGCGCCGACGGCCGCGGCCGGCGGCCCGGGGCCCGCGTGCGGTGGCGCCGCGCCGAGCAGCCGCAACCACGGCGCGGCGTCCGGCGCGACCGCGCTGATGTGTCCGGCGATGCCGGGCACGATCGAATCGACGCCACTGGGCGTGAGCGCCCGCGCGCACGCGGGCCCAAAGTGCCACGGCGCGAGGCCGCGCAGCCCCTCGCGGTGCAGCTGCTGCCACGAGCAGGCGACAAACTCGACCAGCGCAGCGGCGTGCGGGTGCGTGCTGTCGATCAGGCCGTCGGAGAGCTTGACGCTCACGCCCTGCAGCGTGCGCTGCAGCGGACACGCCGAGGTCGCGCCGTTGAAGCCCGCCGGCCGCTCGAGCGGCGACGCGTCGCTCCTCAGCTCGTCGTCCGTCGAGCCGCGCACGAAGAACGGCGGGAAGCGGTGGTCGAGGATGCGGCTCGTAGCCTCCCACAGCGCGCTCTCGTTGCGCCCACCCGCGACCATCAGCACATCGACGACGCCGTCCGACGCACCCGCGTCCGCGCGCTGCACGAAGGAGCCCGCGCGCGTTGAGAGTTGCGCGACGGACGTGAGGCGGCCGCTGCGCGCGTCGCGCGTGCACAGCTCGGCGGAGAGGGGCGGGAGCACGACGACGTGCGCGGGCGAGGCGACGAAGACGTCAAAGAAGCCAGCGACATGCAGCCGCTCGCTCGACGCCCAAAGCACCTTGAACTCGTGGCTCGTGTTGGCCACGCGCACGGGCGCCGACAGCGCCTGCGCGCTGCCGCACCGCGCGAGCCGCCGCGCCTCTGCGGCGTCGCGCTCGCGCTGCGCCGCCGCGGGATCGGGCTGCGGGCCGCGGTGCGGTGCGGCCGGCTCCGCCGCCGACTGCAGCACGATCGTCCGGTCAAAGGGCACGGCGAGCTCGACGCCGAGCAGCGCGCGCGTGCGCGCGCTGCCGCGCACCGCGACGCGCAGCTCGACGCCGGGCTCGCCGTTCGCGCTGCTGTTGAGGAAGAGTCCGAGCGCGTCGGGGCCGACAATCGACACCGACACGTTCAGCGCGAGATCCGCGCCGCCCGGTACGAGCGCGAATGGCGGGACGACGACGCGCGCAGCCGGCTCGGCGGGCCGCCCGGCGCGCGATGCGCCGAGCGCCACGCGCGTCTCGCCAAAGCGGAGGGCAAAGACGGACGGCGACTGGGTGCGCAGCTCAACGTACGCGTACACCGTCTCGCTGCAGAGCGACGTCGCGTTGACGCGCACCACGTCGATGTGCACGCAACGCGCAAGCTCGGCGTAGTTGGCGACGACGACCGCCAACCACGCAGCAAGCACGACGAGCGCGCAGCACGCGGCCGCGCAGGCGAGCGCGCAGCGGCGCTGCGCGCGCGAGCGGCGCGCCCACGCGGCCGAGCAGCCGCGCGACACGCGTTCGCCCTCGAGCGGCGTGTCGCTTACCATCAAGGAGGCTGCACCCTCGCGCGTGAGGGGCGTGTCCGCCTCTTTTGTCCGCATTTTCTTGCCGTCGTGCTCGCCTTCCAACCAAAAAACAGAACCCGCATATTTTCTCTCTTCATATTCACATTCTCTTGTCCAGGTATGAGTAAGCGGGTAACCTTTTCAAACGCCATGAACCGCACCGGCCTCTTCGTTGGCCGGCCGGCGGAGCGCGCGCAGCTGCGCGCGCAGCTGATCTCGCGCCCCGGCGGTGGCCCGACGCACATCCCCGGCGGCGGCTACACGCCTTCGTCGGGTGCGCGCCGCGCAGACGCGTCCGGCGCCGACGCGTGGCTCCTCGCGGCGCAGCGCGACGCGACGGGGCCTGGGCGCGGCGCGGCGGCCGCGACGCAGCCGGCCGCCGCGTCGTCGGCTGAGGCGATCGACGCGTACGTCTACTCCATGCAGCGACGCGTGTATGAGCTCGAGCACTTGCTCTCCGCGTGCGCGTCCGCGCCTCGGGGCGGTGACGCGCCGGCGTGCGCCCCCGCCGCCGCACACGCCGACGGAGCGCAAACGCAGCCCACGGCGCGCCCCGCACGTCCGCCCGCGTCCGCGGATCTATCCGCCGCTGGCGACGAGCGGCTCAGCCCGTGGGAAACGGACGACCGCCACGCGCACCGCGCGGCCGTTGAGCTGCCGCGCACGCGCCCGGTGATCGAGGCGGCAGTCGCGTCGCCCACCGCGCCGTCCGCGTCGCCCGCCGAGCCGCCCGTGCGGTCGCCCGGTCGCCGCGACGGCGGCAAGCGGCGCGGCGGCGGGGTGCGAGCGCCCCCTCCCCCTTCGCCGCCGCTGCCGCTGCTGCCGCCGCCGCCGTCGAGCGCCACGCCCACACCGCCGGCGCTGGCCGCCGTGTGCGCCTCGCGGCCGGCCGCCAGCGAGCCGCCGCCACCACCACCGCTGCCGCAGCCGGCCACACCGTCGCCGGTCAGGCTGCCGCCGGCCACGCCGCTCTATCCACTTGGCGCGCGCGCGTGGGCGCAGCCGCCGCCGCAGCCGGCGCAGCCGCAGCCGCAGCCGCAATCGCAGCCGCAGCCGCAGCCGCAGCCGCAGCCGCAGCCGCAGCCGCAGCCGCAGCCGCAGCCGCAGTCGCAGCCGCAACCGCCGCCGCACTGGGGCGCACCGGCCGTTGCGCCGCGCACGCCGACGCCGGCGGAGCCGGACGCGGACGCGACGCGCGTCGCGCGGCTGCGCGCGATCGTGCGCGAGCAGCGCGCGCAGCTCGAGCAGGCGGATCGGCTGCACGGCGCGAGACGGCTGTTCGAGCTCGTTGTGCGCGCGGACGAGCGCGCGCTCGGTGCGTCGCTGCACGCGTGGCGCGAGCGCGCGCGCGCGTCGCGCGCGCGTGCGCCACTCGCGCGCGCGCGTTCGCCACCCGCGCCGCCGCCGCGCACTCCGCCGCGCGCCGAGCGAGCGCCTGTCGGCACGGCGGACCAGCGCGTGCTCACGCTCGCGAGGCGCGCCGCGGCGGAAAGCCGACCACGCGAGCAGGTGATGGCGAGCCTGCGGCGCGCGCGCGCGCCGCGCCGCGCCGCGTCCGCGCGCGCGTCGCAGCCGGCCGGCACGGCGCGCGCGCGCGCTCGGCCCATCTCTGCGCACGTGCGGCAGCGGCGGCCTCACACCGCGCAGCCGCCGCCGCCGCCGCTCGACGGCGCGCGCGCGGCGCTCGACGAGCGCGCGTCGCTCGCGCTCGCCGCCGCCGAGCAGCTGGTGGTGGAGCCGGCGCCGCCGCTGCCGCTGCCGCTCGCCAGCCGCGCGCTCGAGCCGAGCGCGGAACCGGCGCGCGCGGCGAGCGAGGGCGCGGCCGAGAGCGCGTGGCAGCGGCTGACGCGTGAGCAGGCCGCCGGCGCCGCTGAGCTGCGCGGCGCGGCCGACGCAGCGCGCGAGCGCGCGCGCGCGCCGTCGCCGACCGGCCGGACACCGGACTCCGCGGGCGCCGCGCGCACCGCTGGCCCGCCCTGGGCGGAGGCGGCGCCGCGGGCGCTGACGCGACCGACGCCACCGCCGCGCGCGCGCTCGCCACAAACGCCGCTCAAGCCGCCGCCGCCGCCGCCGCCGTTGGCGCGCGAGCTCACCACCACCGCCGCACTCACGTCCGATGCCATCGCCAGCGGGCGCACCGGCGCGCGCGCGACCGGCTCGGGTGCAGCGGACTGGCGGCTCGCGCCTCTGCGCGCGCCACGCGCACCTCGCGTCGAGCATGACTACGCGGCGCGCACGCTCGCGGCCGCGTGCGCGGTCGGCGTGCTCGACGCGGACGACGACGAGCTGCTCTTCGCGCTGCTCGTGCCGCTCGCGCAGCTGCTGGGCGGCGCGGCGGACGCGCGGTGCGCCGCGCCGCGCCGCGCCGCGCCGCGCAGTGCGCAGCGCAGCGAAGCCCCCCCCCCCCCCCGCCCCCCCCCCCCCCCCCCCGCCCCCCGCCCCCTTTGCGCGCGCGCACTGTGCGCCGGTGCGCCGGTGCGCCGGTCCGGTTGCGCGCCCCATCCGATCGGCCGCCGATCGGCCGCCGGTGCGCGCGCGCGCGCGCGACGGCGACGCGCAGCGCCTCGCGCAGCTTCCGGCCGCTGCTCGACGCGCTCGCGGCGGAGCCGGCGCTGCCCGTCGCGCTGAGCGCGCTCTTCGAGCGTGCGCGCCTCGCCCTCGACTCGCTCGGTGCCGCTGCCCTCACCGCGCGCGAGGTGCGCGCGCCGCGCCGCGCCGCGCGCACCCTGCGCGAAGCCGTCAGGCGACGCTCGAGCGCCCTTTTTGCAAAAGAGCCCTTGCAATGTCGGCATGGTGTACCGCGCGCGCGGTGCCGACGGCGCGTGCCGCGCCGCGCCGGGCTGCCGCTCTGCGCCTGCGCGCGCGCAGGGCCTCCTCCTCGGCAGTAGCAGCGCGGTTCTTGCCGCGCTCGCACTGGGTGGCGTGCTGCATCCCGCGCAGCTGGACGCGCTCGGCGCGGCGCGCTCGGCGGCGCTGCTGATCGGCGAGCTCTCGCGCAGCCATGGCACGTTGTGGCAGGGCGCCGAGGCGGCTGCGCCGCTGTGCGACGCGCTGCTCGCGTGCACACGCCTACTCGCGGCCGCGAACGACGGCGGCGCGGGCACGACGAGCGCCGCGCTGAGAGCGGTCTGCGCGCTGCGCCCGCTCGCCGCGGGCGAGGCCGGGCTCGCCGTGCGCCGCGCGCAGCGCACGGCCGAGGGCGCACTCGCCGCAGGCGCGCACGCGCCGCCGCTGGCACCGCGAGCGCCACACGTATCTGCCGACGGGAGAGGAAAGAGAGAAGACGGGGAAAGACTCAAAGAGCGCACCGCAGCGTAGGTCTGATCAAGTCAGGGCGACGACCCTTGCACGCGGGCAGCGGGGACGGCAGGCGCCACGGGCCCGTGAGTCGGCCGTGACCCACGGGCCCGTGGCGCCCGGTTGAGGCCCCGAGGTCGGAAGTGCAGCCCGGGCCGTTCGTCGGAGTGGGACGTGTGCGCTCCTGTTCCCCCTCTGGCATTTGCATGTGCATGCCGCCGGCTCGCATCCTGAGCTCACGCTCATCCCGAACTCCGTCCGCCCCGCTTTGGCCGTGCTCGCACCGCTCCCGGTGGCCCGGCCCGCGCCCGCGCGCGCTCAAAAGTCTGAACACCTGCCCTTGCGCTCCCAATCGCCAAAGCGCGTCGGCTCGAGGCCGCGCGGCCCGCCAATCTCCGTGTGCGCCGTCTCGTCCGCGCCGTCCGCACCGTCCGCGCCGTCCGCGCCGTCCCAGTCCGCCGGGTCGCGCTCGGACGCCTGGTCCATGCGCAGCTTCTCCACAACCTCGCGCAGCGTCTTGCGCTCAAAGCGTTCGCGCGAGAGCGGGTCGGCGTCCACCACAAGCCCGCGTACGGCCACGCCACCACGCGACTGGGCATCGCGCAGCATTGCCGCGCCGCTGCGCGCCGGCCGGAACAGGCGGCGCGCGAGGATTCCAGCGCCCGCCATTTTGTCGTCCGCCCGTCTCTTCACTCGCGACTCTGGAATGCCGTGCGTGACAGCGGAGTGACTGAGGCCACATCTGAACATCTGACACGCGCCACGACCCTCGCGCTAAGCCGGCCGATCCCGCGCGCGCCGCGCGCCGCCCCGGCGCGCGCGCGCCGCGCTCCGGCCTCCGGCCGGTCATTTGCCGCCGAATCCGCCGTACAGCACCGTGACGGACTGCGGGTCGATGCGGTAGGAGATGCGCCCGTCGGGCAGCGTGCCCTTGTGCAGCGTCAGCCCGACGACGCCGCAGTTCACCACCTTCTTCGCCTTTGCGTCGTGCGCACTCGCGCGCGGCAGATAGAGCTGGAAGAGCGTCCGGAAGAGGAGCGAATGGCCAACGACAACCACGCACGGCTCGGCGCGCGCGAAGAGCCACTCGGCGAAGTGGCCGATGCGCGTGAGCGCGACGGCGCGCACGGGCTTGTTGCCCGTGTGGTGCCGTGCGCTCGTGTGCGCGCTCAGGTCGGGCACGCACGCCGCGTCGCCGTTGACGCGCGAGAGCGGCGGCATCGTGCGCGGCGGCGCGATCGAGAGCGTGTCCACGTTGCGCGACATCTCCTGCAGCGCCGAGTGCAGGTACATGGGCTGCGATGGCGGCGCAGCTCGCAGCCGCTCCTCGAGCGCGAGCCACGCTGCGCGCACACCCGCGCCGAGCCGAGGCGGCGGAGAAAGGGGAGAGACGAGCGGAGCGGGGGGCGTTGAAGAGGGCGCGAGGTTGAGCGGAAGGGGCGGCGGGCGCAAGTGGGTCGACGGCTCGCGGCGCGCGCGCGCGCCGCTGCGGCCGCACCCGCGCATGGGCGCGTGCACACCGGTGGAGATGGCGCGGCGCAGCATCGAGCACACAACGACGGACGAGCCCGTCGTGTCGAAGAGGGCCGCGATGTCCGCCTGCTCCGCGCCGCCGCCCGCGAGCGACGGCTTGGCGTGCGCGCGCGCGAGGAAGTCGGCGAGCTCGCGCGCCTGCGCGCGGCCCTCGGCCGAGAGCGGCGAATCGAAGAGCACCGAGTCGAGCTCGAGCAGCACGAGCGCCTCGTAGACGAGCGCGCGCGCGAGGCGGAGCGGCATGAGGAGCATCGGTGACTTGTTGAAGACCGCGTTCCACAGCGACTCGCCGTGCCGGATGAGGATCACGCGCTTGGTCTGAGACGGCTCGGTCATCAGCTCGAGCAGCTGGGCGTCCGGCTGCTTCGACAGCTTGAACGACTTGTCGCGCGACAGCGCCATGTGCGCGACGCCCGACAGCAGCAGCTCGACCTTCTCGCGCAGCGCCGCGCGCGCGGTCCGCTTCGCGGGCGAGAGGAGGAGCTCGAAAGCAAAGGCGAGAACGCACGCGAGCACGAGCCAGAGCGCCGCGTACACCGGGTCCACCGTCACCTCGTACCGCACCGCACTCGCCGGGTCGATCAAGCGCACGCGCACCGCCCCCATTCGCGCGGCCGCAGAGCGCGCGAGGCGACGCGGTGCCGGGTCGGCGCGGCGCGCGCGAAAAGTCGGCGAAAACGTGGAGTCCAGTGTGGGATGTGGCTCTCCAGGCGAGGCAAGAGCTCAATCGCTCACGGCGCTGCAGGGGGCCGACTGGAGGTCTAAGCCGTCCCGCAGCCGCACGGCCCTGCGCACTGGGCTCACATCGTGCCCACTCAGCTGCGCGCACACCGCGCCGCCATCGCTGCCGTGCCCGCTCGCCGCCAAGCGCGGCCCTCGAGCGTGCGAGCGTCGGCCGAGGCGAGCGATGCGGCGGCGCTGGGACGGCGCCCGCACGCGACGGCGCCCGTCTGCGGCGCACCGCCTTTGCTTTCACAAGCCGTGCGAGGCGCGCCAGCGCCTCCCGCTCTCTTCCTCGTCGCTTCGGTCTCGCTCCGCGCCTCCCGCCGCGGCCATCGCCCTGGCCCGAGTCGCACTCGCAGACCCCGGGCTCGCCTTTTGAATATCGGCGCCGGAGGAGAGCAAGGGCGGGAGAGCCACCCAGGGCGGGAGGGGAGGAGCTCGTCGCGCCGGTGCGTCCGCGCGCGTGCCGGGGCCGAAGGGCAAAGCCTGCGCCGGACGCGCGCGCGCGCGCGCGCGTGCATCACGGCGCGGCGTGCACGAGCTCTCGCCGATGGCGCTCGCCGCCTCGCGCGCGCGCGCGCGTGCGCGCGCGCGGCGGCGCGCGCGCGCGCAGGTCGCACCGCCCGCGAGCGCGGCGCGCGCTCTTGCGATGCACATCAAGAAGGTGATCCTACAGGGCTTCAAGGTGTACAAGGAGCAGGTGGAGGTCGACTTCAACGAGAAGCACAACTGCGTCGGCACGGCGCGCACGCGCGTTCCTGTGCTGCGCAGGCGCGCACGCATGCGCGGGCGCGGCGCGCGCGCGGCGCGGCGCGGCGCGCGCCTGACGGCGCGCGCGCGCGCGCCCGCGCCGCGTCGCGCAGTGGGCGCGAATGGTGCTGGCAAGTCCAACTTTTTCCTCGCGATCCAGTTCGTCCTTGGCGACGTTGGCCTGCACAACTTGCGCGCCGAGGAGCGCAAGGGCCTGCTGCACGTGCGCCGCGCCGGCCGCCGCGCCGCGCGCGCGCGCCGCGCGCGCGCGCCGCGCCGTGCCACGCGCCGCGCGCCTCGCCGCATCGCCCCACGCGCGTGGCATGCCGTCGCGCGGCGCGCGCGCGCGCAGGAGGGCGCGGGCACGCACGTTCTCTCGGCGTACGTCGAGCTCGTCTTCGACAACGCGGACGGCCGGCTGCCCGTCGACCGCGCGGAGGTGCGGCTGCGGCGCACGATCGGCCTCAAGAAGGACGAGTATTTCCTCGATCGGAAGCACTTGACGAAGACCGAGGTGATGAGCCTGCTCGAGAGCGCCGGCCTCTCGCGCGCCAACCCGTACACCATCGTGCAGCAGGGCAAGGTTGCGCGCCTTGCCGTCATGTCGGAGGGCGAGCGGCTCGCCTCGCTGCTCGAGATCGCGGGCACGCGCGTCTACGACGAGAAGCGCGCCGAGTCGCAGCGGATCATGCGCGAGACGGACGCACGCCGCGCCAAGATCGACGAGACCCTCGGCTACATCCACGAGCGCATGGCCGAGCTCGATGCCGAGAAGCGCGAGCTCGCCGAGTATCAGGCGCTCGACCGACGGCGGCGCGTCGCCGAGCACGCGTACCACGAGCGCGAGCTCGCGCGAGCGCGCGCCGAGCTCGAGGCGGCGGACGCGCGCCGCGCGCAGGGCGCGCAGCGGTGCGACGTGGCGCGGAAGGAGGAGGAGGCCGCCACCGCGCAGGCCGCCGACTACGAGGCGCGCCTTCGCGCCGCCGCCGCCGAGCGCGACAGCGCGCGCGGCGCGGCGGCGCGCGCGCGCGCCGACGCCGAGGCGTCGGTCGGCGCGGTCGCGCGGCTCGAGCTGCAGCTGCAGCAGGCGGAGGCGGACGCTCGCGAGGCGGGCTCGGAGCTCGAGTCCAGGGAGGGCGAGCTCGCCGAGCTGCGCGCCGCCGCCGCCGACGCGCGCGCCGAGCTCGACGAGCTCGCGCCGCGCTTCGACGGCGCGCGCGCGGACGAGGGCGCGGCCGCGCGCGCGTGCGATGCGTGCGCCGCCGAGCTCGCCGAGCTGTACGCGCGCGAGGCGCACGGCTCCAAGTTCCGCGACCGGGCGGAGCGTGATCGGTACCTCAAGAAGGAGGCCGACACGCTCCGCCGCCAGCTCAAGGCGCGCGAGGCCGACGCGGCACGCGCGCGCGCCGAGCTCGCGGCCGACGCCGACGCGGCCGCGTGCGCGGCGAGCGCGGCAGACGCCGCGCGCGCGCGGCTCGGCGCAGCGCGCGCCGAGGCGGAGGCGCGGCGGGCGGAGGCGGGCGCGCTGCGCAAGCAGCGCGACGACGCGATCGAGGCGCGCAAGGCCCACTGGCGGCGCGAGGAGGAGCTGCGCAAGGAGTCGGACGTGGCCGTGGCCGAGCGCGACGCGGCGGGCGGCCTGCTCGCCGCCGCCGCGTCGCGCGCGCAATGGGCGGCGCTCGCGGCGGTGCGGCGGCTGGCGGCGGAGCACCGGATCGGCGGCGTGCACGGGATGCTCATAGAACTCATCGCGTGCGACTCCAAGTTTTACACCGCCGTCGAGGTCGCCGCCGCCAACCAGCTCTTCAACATCGTCGTCGACGACGACGCGACCGCCGCGCGTCTCGTCGCGCTCTTGCGCAAGGAGGGCGGCGGGCGCGCGACGTTCATGCCGCTCGCGCAGCTGCGCGCGGGCGCGCTGCCCGCGTACCCGGACACGCAGGACGCCATCTCGCTCCTCTCCCGCCTGCGCTACGAGCCGCGCTTCGAGCCGGCGGCGCGTCAGGTCTTCCGCAAGGCGCTCGTCTGCCGAAACATGACCGTCGCCTCTCGCTACGCAAAGTCGCACGAGCTCGACTGCCTCACGCTTGACGGCGACACGGTGAACCGGCGCGGCGCGCTCACCGGCGGCTTCCACGATACCACCCGCTCGCGCATGGCCGCGCAGGCGAAGATCGCCGAGCAGCGCGCGCGCGCCGATGCGCTCGCCGTCGAGCAGGCGGCGGCGCACGCGGCCGCGCTTGCCGCCGACCAGGAGGTCTCGCGACTGCTCGGCGAGCTGCAGCGCGCGGAGGCGCAGCACACGCGCGCCACGCACGTGGCCGAGCAGCTCCAGATCGACCTCGACGACGCCCTCCGCGCCGCCGCCGGCGTCGCCGGCGGCGACGCGGCTGGCGCCACGGCCGGCGCCGCCGCCGAGCGGCGACGCGCGGCGCTCGCCGAGCTGCTCGAAGCGATCGACGCGGACCGCGCGGCGCTCGACGCGAACGCGCGGCAGGCCGCGTCGGACCTCGCCACCGCCGGCCTCTCCGCCGCCGAGCGCGCGCGCACCGTCGCGCTGCAGGCGCAGCACGCGGATGCCGACGCCGCGCTGCAGGCGGCGCGCGCCGCGCGCGCCGAGCTCGAGGCGCGCGTGTTGCGCGTGGAGGCGCGGCTGCGCGACGACCTGGCGCGCGCGGCGGCGAGCGCAGAGGGCGAGGTGTCTCGCCTCCGCGCCGCCGCTGCCGGCAGCGGCCTCGCCGACGCGCGCGACGAGCTCGCGCGCGCGCGGCACGCGGCGGCCGCGGTCGACGCCGCCGCGCAGGGGCACGAGGCGTCGCTCGCGCGGCTCGCGGACGACGAGCGCGCGCTCGAGGCGGCGCTCGACGAGGCGCGCTCCACCGTGCGCAGCGCGGCGAGCGCGCAGGCCGCCGAGGCCGCTGCGCTTGACAAGGCCCTCACGCGGCGCAACATGCTCAGCGGCAAGATTGACGAGCACGCGGCCGCGATGCGCGCGGTCGGCTCGCTCCCGCGCGACGCTGCCGCCGCCGCCGACGTCGACGCGACGGCGTCGAGCCGCGCCCTGCTCGAGCAGGTTGAGCGCCTGTCCAAGCAGCTGCGCAAGTACTCGCACGTCAACAAGAAGGCGCTCGACCAGTACCAAAACTTTGCCGAGCAGCGCGAGGCCCTCGTCTCGCGCAAGGAGGCGGTCGACCGCGGCGCGCGCTCCATCCGCGAGCTCATCGCACACCTCGACGCGCAGAAGGACGAGGCGCTCGAGCGCACCTTCAAGGACGTCGCGCGCCATTTTGCCCTCGTCTTCGCTGAGCTCGTGCCCGGCGGCGAGGGCAGTCTCGAAATGCTCTCGCCGCAGCCGCAGCGCGCGGCCGCCGCCGACGGCGACGGCGACGACGACGACGACGACGACGACGACGACGGCGGCGGCGACGGCGATGGCGCCGACGCGCGCGGCGCGCGCACGCGCCGCGCCGTGCAGAAATACACGGGCGTTGCGATCAAGGTGCGCGCGGGCACGCACGCGCGCGAGCGCGCGCGCGCCCGCCGCACGGCTGACGCACGCGCGCGCGCGCGCCTGCGCCTGCGCCGGCGCCGCGCAGGTGCGGTTTGCGGGCGGCGGCGACACGCAGAGCATCGCGCAGCTGAGCGGCGGGCAGAAGACGATGGTCGCCCTGTGCCTCATCTTCGCCATCCAACGGTGAGCCCGAGCCCGCGCGCGCGCCCGCGCCGCGCCGCGCCGCGGCAGGACGCGCGCGGCCGCCGCGCGCGTGCGCGCGCCACCCACGTGACGTGAGCGTGCCGACCCGCGCGCGCGCACAGGTGCGACCCGGCGCCCTTCTACCTCTTCGACGAGATCGACGCAAACCTCGACGCGGCACACCGCGACGCGGTGGCGCGCATGGTGCATCGGCAGGCGAACGCGCCGACGGGCGGCACGCAGTTCATCACGACCACCTTCCGGTGCGCCCGGCGCGGGCGCCGCCGCGCGCAGCGCGCGCGCGCGCTCACCGGAAACACGTCCCTGCGCGCCCGCTATGCGCGCAGGCCGGAGCTGGTGCAGGGCGCGGACGCGCACTTTGGCGTGAGCGCGCGCAACAAGATGTCGAGCATCTCGCCAATCTCGATGGAGCGCGCGCTCTCGATCATCAAGGAGGAGCAGTCCGTGCAGCAGCAGCGCGTCTGAGCGCGCACGCCCGCCCAAACTTGGACGGGGCGCACATCGACGCGCCGCCGCGCTCGCGGCCGCGCGCACCAGCGCACGGCCGCACCGCACACCGCACACCCGCGCCGCTGCCACGGTACGGCGGATGCCGCGAGCGCCACGGGCGCGCGCGCACGCGCTGCGGCTCGCGCTTGCGCGGCGTCAGTGAAGTGCGACGGCTCCCATGGCCCCATATTCAGCTCTGCAAAAAGTCTGCGCCTGTTCAACAGTACCCCCATAGTGAGTCAGCAATAGTGAGGAGAGTCGCCTTTTTCCCGGCCGCCTTTTAACTAAAAGTTTGTACCCCCCCACACGCGGTGCTCGGCAGCTCGGCAGAGGCACAGATGAGCGACGCCAGCCCGTTCGAGAAGCGAGTTCGCGCGGCGCTGCCCAAGGACCATCACGTGCGCTCGGCCGCGCGTGCAGCGCCCGTGTCGCCCTGAGCCCCACCTCCACCCGCTGGGCGCCGCACTCACCCCTTTGACAAATCGCGCCGCTCCTGCCGTCGTGCGCAGATCGTGCTCGCGAGCCTCGCGGGCTGGGCAGGGCTCTTCATCTTCGCCAAGCTGTCAATGTCGCTCTTTGGTGGCAAGAAGAAGGAGGCGACCAAGTAGGGCGCGCCGCGTATGCACGCGCCCTCGCCGATCTGGCCGAGCCGCGCTGTCATCCACGGTCGCGCTCGGGTTGCCATGGCGCGCCGGCGCGGTCGCAGCCGACGCGCATGCCGCATCGCGGCTGGCAGCCACGTGCCCGGAGGTGCACTGGGTGGTCAACCCGATGCATAAGCCGGCTGCTTCTACTCAGCGGCAGGTGCCGAAGCCTGGCGGGCCGCTGGCCATTCTGCACATTGTCAGGCGGCAGCGACGTGTGAACACAGCAGGGCCCGAAACATCAGCGCAGCATGGCCCATCTGAGCGCCAGCGACGGCCGGACGACCCAGGCCGCCATGGGAATGCAGTGCACTGTCGCCGCGCGCGCCGAACTCAGCGTCGGCTCGTCGTCGTGACCTCCAGGAGAATGCGGCGTCTGCCGGACGCCGTGACCGCCCGTCGTCGTCGTCTGCACGCGACGAGCACGGGCGCGAGCGCAGGGCCAAGTGCCGCGTGGCATTACGACGTTGTTCGGCCGGCGCGCGGCGCACCTGCCCGGCGCTCTGGACCTCACGCGCCGGCCAAAGGCACGCCCACGCACTGCCGTGCGCGCGCGTCTCGGGCGGCGGCGGCCGCCGCCTGCGCGACGGGCCGCTCAACCCGCGTGCCCCGCTCCGCGCGCTGCTCGTCTGGCGCATCGCGCCTCGCCGCCGCCGCCGTGCGCGGGCGCATCGCTCGAGGGGCGCGGCGCGCACGATGGGGCCCCCTGGCCCTTCGCGCGGCGATGCGCCGGGGCAGAGCACCACGCGCGGCGAGGCGGAGCTCGTCCTCGCGCTGCTCGCCGCGGCCGACGGCGGCGAGGGCGAGCGGCAGCGCGTGCGCGAGCGACCACGAAGCGCCCGACGCGCTGCGCGCCGCTCGCGCCGTGCCCCCTTCCGCCGCGGAGCGCTCGCCTCGCCGCGCCGCGCCGCGCCGCGCCGCACCGTGCGGCGCGCGCCGCCGCTGGCACGTCCGTGCGGCGCGCGCCGGCGCGTCCACCATGTCGGCGGCGCTCCTGCCGCTGCAGCACGCGCTGGCGACCGTTGGTGCGGGCTGGGAGCGCGAGAGGGAGGGCATCGATGCGGCCGCGCGCCGGCTCGAGGGCGAGCATGTGGACGACATCGTCGTCGCAACGGCATCCGTAAGGATGGCCGCCAAGGGTGTCGGCGTGCTCTCCGCGAGCGCGCCGCGCGCACCGCCTCGTCGCCGCTCGGGTCGTCGCCGGCGAGCGCAGCATCAGATTCTCGGCATGTTTCCCGCGCGCGCGCGGGGCGGGCGACGCGCCGGCCGGCGCGCCTGCGTCCACGCGCGGCTGCTGACGAGCGGCTCGCGCATGGCGGCCTTTGGGGTGCAGTGAACGTCGCACGTCGAAGCACTCGGCGTTCGACGCACTCGACGCTCGACGTTCGCATCACGTGTGGCCGCGTCTTGACTCGACGTCCAAGCATGGCGGTGGCTCCGGATGACGACGACGCGCGCGCCGTGCTGGCCGGGCTCACGAAGGTGGCGTGGCGGAAGGGCTACCGCGCGGCGGTGGAGGGCTGCTCGTCGGACGGCGCACGCGCGCGCGTGCAGTCTCTCTACCGCGCGCTCATGACCGGCCGCGAGCTCGACGCCGCGCGCGCGGACGCGGCCGCGCTCGTCGAGCCCGAGAGCGGCGCGGACGCGGCCGTGCTGCGCGCGGGCGTGGGTAAGCAGGCACACACGCTCGCGCGGCTGGCGCGCGCGATGTTTGCGCTCGACGAGGGCCGCCCGCTCGACGCGGTCGAGCAGCTCGACTGGGCGCTCCTCACGGGCATGGACGCCGAGCTCGTGCGCGTGCTCGAGCGCGTCGACAGCGCTCGCGCCGCGGGCGCGAACGCGGGCGCGGATGAGCCCGAGACGGAGGAGAGGGTTGTTGTTCCCACACCCGACGTGGACGCAGCGCGCCGCCGGCTTGACCTGCGCGCCGCCGACGAGCTCGAGCGCGTGCCGGCCGAGCGCCTTTGCGTCGCCGAGTTTGCGAGCGGCCACTTTGCGACCGGCACGCCCGTCCTCGTCGCGGGCGCGGCGCGCGGCTGGCCCGCGCTGGACAAGTGGGTGGACGTGCGCTATTTTGTGCGCGCGTGCGGGCACCGCATCATCCCCGTCGAGATCGGCCGCTCCGCGCTCAAGGCGGGCGACGGCTGGCGCGAGGCGGGGATGCGCATGCGCGACTTTGTCGCAGGACATTTGCTGCCATCGTGCGCGGCCGATCTCGCCGACCGGCCGCTGCCCGCAGGCTCGATCGGGTACTGCGCGCAGCACCAGCTCTTTGAGCATGTGCGCGCGCTCGCCGCCGACATCTCCGTCCCCGTCTACTGCGCGGCCGCGCGGGGCGGCGTGCAGTTGGTCAACTGCTGGCTGGGCACGCGCGAGACGGCGACGCCACTCCACTTCGACTCGTACGACAACTGCCTTGTGCAGGTGGTCGGGCTCAAGCTCGTGCGGCTCTATGGCAAGGACCAGACCCCCCGCCTCTACGCGGGCGTGCCGAACGCGCGCGCGCCCGCCGGCGCCGACGTCGACGGCGGCGTGGGCGCGCAAGGCAACGTGAGCGCGGTCGACGTGGACGCGCCCGACCTTGGCCGCTTCCCGCTCTTCGCGCGCGCGGAGGGGCGCTGGTGCCTGCTCGCGCCGGGCGACCTCCTCTTCATTCCCGCCGGCTGCTGGCACCACGTGCGCTCGCTGAGCACGTCATGCAGCGTCAACTTTTGGTTCTGACTTCTGACTGAGAGGCCTCGCAGTGTGTCAGCGGGAAGCGCGCACGGGTCATTTTCGCGCGCCTTCTGACATCACGATCGATCCAACGTTCAAAAAGCGCACGATCGGTTTTCGCGCGCTTTTGTGGGGCCGGCCCTGCAAGAGAGCCTTGAGAGTGGAGTGGCACGGCGAGAGCGCGATGCCCGTGCACAATCACATGGCCGGCTCGTTCCGCAAGGGCTCGTCGACGGCGCGCCGCACCGAGGCGAAGCGCGCGCGCTTCTTTGCGCGCCAGCAAACGCTCGCCTCGATCAGCCCGCGCCCGGCGCACGCGCGTCGCGGCGCGGACGACGCCGAGCGTGAGCGCGAGAGTGCGGCGCGGCCGCCGCTCGACCTTGTGCCGATCCGGGCGGGCGATGGCTCGCTCGGGGAGGCGTCGGCCGCGCAGGCGGAAGTGGCGCTGCGCAGCCCGTCGGCAGGCGGCGCGCGCCGCCCGACCGTGCCGGCCTCGCCGCCCAACGCGCCGACGCCGTGCACGAGCAGCCCGACAGCGCGCGCGGCGGCAACGCCGGCGTGCGTCGCACGCACGCCGCCGCGCGGTGGAGGCTCGCAGCCGGCGCGCGCGACGCCGCCAACGTTTCCAAGCGCGCCCGACTTGATCTCGCGCCGCTGCTACGAGCACGCGTCTGACGCGTGGGCGAGCCTCAACGGGTCGCTCTTCGAGCAGATGCCTTACGAGCCGTCGTCGCACGAGCCGCACGCGCCGGCGCCGCCGTGGCAGCCAACGTCCGCGCCACGCGCCGGCGGGGGCGTGGGCGGGCGCGGCCTAGGGCGCGGCGCGCCAAGCGAGCCGCTGCGCGTCCACGGCGGAGAGGGCCTGCTCGTCGAGCCCGAGCAGCTGCAGCTCGGCGGCAGCGACGGCGACGACGACGATGACGACGGCAGCGGCGACGGCTTTCGCGCCGCGCCGGCGCGCGGCGGTTTCCACCACCACGTCGTCGTGCAGCAGGCGACGTACCACTGGCGCTCCGCCCACGGCTCGCCTTTCGCCGCTCCGCAGCACTGGCCCTCGCCGCTCGCCCTCGGCTTCACACCGATCAGCCTGGGCACGCCCGCCGGCGGCGGCCGCCGCCGGGCACCGCGGCGGGCGGAGCCGCGCGCGACGTGCGTGAGCTTTGACGAGCTCGACGAGGGGGAGGGGGAGGAGGCGATGATCGCATAAATACGCAGTCCGAACCATCAGTGAGCCGTGCCGCCGGCGCACGAGCGTAAGCGTCCCGCTGTCTCAGAGTCTGCGCGCAGCGCGCACCCGCGGCCGGCCGCCCGCGCGGTGCATGGTCGGAGGCCGGCCACGAGGATCGCGAGCACCTGCTCGACGGCGACGGCGGGAAGCGTCGCCGCCGCAGAGATGCATGCAACGACCTTGGCCGAGTCGTGGTTCACGCCCTCCGCCCAGAGCGAGCGGCACGCGATGGCCACGTAGGCGGAGAAGCTGTTCTTCCCGTTGCCCGGCCGCTCGCCCAATATGTGCACAGTCGCGCACAGCTCGCGCGCGTCGTCGCCATGCGCGAACTCGGCGGCTGCGGCGGGCGCCGCGTCGCGCGCGCCGGCGGGCGCGCCCGCTGGCAACGGCTGCGCGCCCGCCTCGTGCGCGAAGAGCTCGCGGCCGACCTGTGAGCGCCCAGGGACGCGCGCGCGCGCCGCGGCCGGGCGGAGGACGCGCCGCGTGAGGCGCGCGCGGCCGTGCGTTCGCCCGACCTGCCGCGCGCTCGGCCGTGGTCTGCCGTCCACGACCTGCCGCGCGCGGCCGTGCGGCGGGGGCGCGGCGCGGCGCGGCGCGGCGCGTTGCGTTGCGGCGCGCGCCTGGTAGCCCACGCGCACGCGCCCGCGCCGCACGACGTAGAGCGTGGGGTCGCACGGCAGCGCGCGCGCGGTCAGCTGCGCGCGCAGTCCCGTCTCAAAACGCAGCGCCGCAATCCCCTCAACCGCCTCGGCGTTGAGCCCGTCCGAGAGCAGCAGCGCCACGCGGTACCCGGTGCGCGGCGCCCGTGCGCTCGCGTGCGCGCGCAGCGCCGCGAGCGCGTCGTCGTCGAGCGCCTCGCCGAGCTGCGGCTCGCGCACGTAGACGCTGCGGCACGGCGCGCGCGAGTCGAGGAGCAGCGCGCCGCGCTTGGCGGCGCGCGCGCAATAGTCGGGCGAGAGGTCGAGCGCAACGACTCGTCTCGCGTCATCCAGGCTGAGCGCGAGCGCGGCGTGCATGGAGGGCGGCGCGTCGAACGAGCCGTCGTGCCCGCGGCCGAGGTCAAGACCGCGTGCCTGCAGCCGGCGCACGATGGCGTCGGCCTCTTCGCGCAGCGCCTTGTCGGCGCGCGCGTCGCCGCGCGCGCGCAGCAGCTGCGCGTAAAGATGGCGGACGTCGCCTGCTCGCGCGGTCATCGTGCGGCCGAGCCCGTCGGCGACCATCACGCCGACGCGTTCGAAGAAGGGCGCCATGGCGTCGGACACGCGCAGCTCGTGGCGGAGGCGGAGGCGCGCGTGGTCGCGGAACGAGGTGGTGATGTACGAGAGCATCGGGTCCGCCTTGCCCGCCACGGCCATCAGGAAGGCGGGCCGCGCGCGCACGAGCGCGTCGGTGACTGTGTCAAGCTCGTGGAGTGTCACGGCCATGTGCATCGTCGCGCACACGTCGAGGCCCATCGTGAGGCCGTGCAGCTTGCCCATGCACAAGTCCTCGAGACACGCGCGCTGCAACTGCTCAGCCGATCCAAAGACCTCGGGGCCAATGAAACCGCTCACGTCGTTCACAATCGTCCAATTGCGCGTGCGCAGCGCAAGCGCGCGCGCGACGCCGTGCGCGCGCGCCTCGAGCGTCACCATGTCGACGCCGTGCGCGCAGCCGTTCGTCACCTCGGAGCCCTGGCCCGTCTCAAAATACTGCGCGTGCAACCGCTCAAGGTGCGCAAGCAGCGCGCGCATGTCCACGCCAAACGTGCGGTGCACTGCGGTCGTGCCGCCAAGCGGCGCAAAGCCGCACGCGACGGGCGGCGGTGCGTCGGCGCCGCCGCCGTCGGCGCCGTCGTCGGCGCCGCCGCCGTCGGCGCCGCCGTCGGCGCCGCTGTCGGCGCCGCAGTCGGCGCCGCCACCGCGCGCGGCCTCGGCGTCGTGCGCGGCGAGCTGTTCGTCGATGTGCGCGAGCACGCAATATGTCGTCGCCTCGCCCAGCTCAAAAGTGCTCACCACCTCGCGCAGCGCGCGCTGCAGCCGCGCGACGTTACGGCAATCACCGTCGACCGGGTTGATGCCGAGCAGCACGTCGCCACAGCCGTACGAGAGGCCCTCGAGCACGGAGAAGAGGACCTCGTTCGGGTCGTCGGTCGCCGAGTTGGGCTGGATGCGCGAGCCGAGGTACCCCCGCGCGCCAAGCGTCGAGCCCATGGGCGGGTTGAAGATGCGCGCGCACAGCGTGCTCAGCTCGGCGTCGCTAAGAAGCTTTACCACGCCCGCGATCGCCTCGGACGAGAGGCCGGGCGTGACGCGGCGGACCTCGGGCTCGGGACAGGAGAGCAAGAAAGACGCGAGCTCGCCGACTGTCCATTCCGCTACGCGCGCCGCCGCCGCGCAATCGACCGCCGCGTCGAGCAGCTCGCTCACCTCGTCGTCGACAAACCGCGCGCTGCGCAGCTCGCCGACGCGCAAGCCGCGCAGCGCGGCGCGCGCGGCAAGCCGCTCGGCGTCGTTGCGCGCGGCCACGCCAATGCGCTCGTCGCCCTCCTTGAACGGATTGGCGCGGCCGAAGATCTGCAAAAGGTCGAGGGCCTCGTCGCCGCCCACGGGGTGGACGGCCAACTCGGCGTCCTCCATGGGCGCCACGATTGTGCCCCTTCTGATCACTCATCACGATGTTGCCAGACTGAAACAGTGCCCGGATGAGGCTCTGTGGGGATTGCCTCGGAGAGCGCCCCCTTCCCCCCCCCCCCCCCCCCCCCCCCCCCCCCCCCCCCCCCCCCCCCCCCCCCCCCTCTCCCCCCCGATACCATTCAATCGCGCACGAGCGAGGCGAAACTGTACGTCTGCGCGCCCACTTTCATCTGCCCGCCACGCAGCGTACGCCGGACGATCTGCTCAAACTGCTTGCGGTTCTGCTCGAGCATCGTCGCAGCCTCCTTGTTCAGCGGGTCGTCGGCGTTGGGCTCGAGCATGAGGAAGGTGAGGCCGTAGATGACCGAGTTGATCGTGAGCACGGGCTTCCAGTCCTCGCGCAGAATGTTGAGGCACACGTGCCCCTCCATATCAATGTTTGGGTGGTACACCTGCGCGTCACGTGCGCGCCGCGTTGAGCGCGGCGAACGAGGGCCGCGGCTGGGCGGCGCGCACACGCGCGCGCGCGCGTGGATTCGGCGCGCCGGGCGCCGCGCGCGCAGCGCACCGTCGTCTCGCACAGGACCTTTGGCGGCTCGTGCGGGTAGCTCGGCGAGACCTTGAAGTCGAACGTGAACCTCCCGCCCTTGTACATGCCGTCGTCGGGCATGACGTGCACCTTGAACTCCATCAGGTTGTCCGCGCCCATGTGAAACTCCAACTCCACACCCTTGCCCAATGTGAGCTCGCTCAGGTCTGCGCGCCGCGCGCGCGTCCGCGCGCCGCGCACCGCGCGTCGGCCGGCGCGCGCGGCGCGGCGCGCGCGCGCGCGCGGAGGCGCGCGCGCCTTTCTGCATGCGGATCTGGCCGGCGGACGCCTTGGTTTTGCCCTCCGCCGCGGCCTTTTCCTCCTCCGCCTTCTGCTGCTTGAGCGAGAAGAGCTTGATCATCGCGCTCGCCCGCTGTGGCTCCCGCCCGCCGTCGAGGGCGCCCTACCCGCTGATGCACACGATGGCGCCTGCGGGCGCATGAACGGCCGAGAGCGGATGGGCGGCACGACGCCGGCGCCATCGCAGCGGCGGCGGCGGACGCCGCGCGCGCCGCTCGTCTGCGCGCTGGCCGTCGCGGTGCTGTGGGCGGCCGGCCTCGCGCTGCACGCGGCGGTGCAGGCGCGTCTACGCGCCGCGCGGCCGGCGGGCGCCGTGCGCGCTGCGCGGCCGGCAGAGGCCGACGCGACGGAAAGCGTGGCGGCGAGCGCGCGCCCAAAGCCGGTCGACCCTTCTGAGCCGCCGCCATGCTCCGCGCTGTCCGGCTGCGCCGCGTGCGCGTCGCGCGCGCCGATGGCCGACGGCGTCGGCGTGTGCGTCTGGTGCGGCGGCGCGGCGCGGTGCGAGCCGTACGCCAAGCGCTCGGGCAAGTTCCCGTGCAACGACGCGGTGCGCGTGGGCGCCGCAGGCTACCCGGGCGGTGAGAGCTGCTCGCCCGCCGCACCGGCGCACGCGCCCCCCGCCGAGCGCGTGCTCATCTTTGAGGGCGCACCAGCGCAGCTGCCCGGTGCGGCCGACACGGCGACCGACGCGGCGACCGACGCGGCGGGCTTCGAGCGCGAGGGGCGCGGCGCCGACGGCGCATTGCGCGCGGGCGGGCTGGCCGAGCGCGTGCCGCCCGTCTGGCTCGATCGTCCCGGCCGCCGCCTCGAGGACGCGCTGCTCGTCGGCAACGGCCGGCTGGGCGCGAGTACGGTGGGCGGTGTCCTCGGCTTTGAGGTGCTGCTCAACGAGGAGAGTCTCTGGAGCCACGCGCCGCGGGACGAGGCGGCGTTCGGGAGCAGCGCGGCGTGGGACGAGGCGGGCCCCGCAGCCGCGCGCGCGGTCGACGCGTCGCCCGCGGCAACCGTCCTCGCCGCGACGCGCGCGCTGCTCGGCGGCAATGACACGCTCGCCGAGCGGCTGGCGGCGCGGCTCGTGAGCGGATCGTCCGAGGGCTCCTTCGAGTACCTTGCGCGGCTCGCATTCGACGCGCGCGCGCACGACGGAGTGGCGGACGCCAACACGTCTGCGGCGGCGCGTGAGCCGGCGGTGCGCGTGCATGGCTACCGGCGCGAGCTGCTCCTCGCCAGCGGCCTGGTGCGCGAGACCTTTACACTCGGCGGATGCGCACACTCGCGCGAGCTCTTCGCCTCGGCGGCGGACGGGCTCGTCGTTGCGCGGCTGCGCGCACGGCCGGTCGGGCGCGAGACCGGCGTCTGCTGCATCAACGTGCACGCGCGGCTCGCGCGACCTGAGGCCCGGCCGCCGCCCGTCGTCGCTGCTGTGCTCGACGGCGCGCGCGAGGGCTGCGCGCACGCGCCGGAGGGCTGCAGCGCGCGCCTCGAGCTGAGCAGCGCGCCACCGCCGCGCCGCGCCGAGCGCGCGAGCGCAGCCGGCGGCGCGGCTGGTGGCGCCGCTGATGGCGGCGCCGACGGCGGCGCGCGCGCGCCTCCCGCGTACGGGGCGGTGGCGCACGTCGTGCCGCGGCCGGGCGGACCGTGCGCGCCGGCGCTCTCGCGCGCGCGCGGCGGCGGGCTGGACGCTCGCGCGGGTGCCGAGGTGGTGGTGCTGCTCGACGGACGGACGAGCGCGCATGGCGGGCCGGCCGCCGCGCTCGCCGCCGCGCGCGCCACCGTCGACGCGGCGCTCGCGGCGATCGGCCCGCCGCGCGGCGGCGCCGGCGCGGCGGCGGGAGAAAGGAGCTCGGAGGAGGCAAAGGAAGGCGGCGTGTGGGCGGCGCTGCTCGCGCGGCACGCGGCGGCGCGCGCGCCCGCCGCCGAGCGCGCGTCGATCGTGCTGCTCGGCCCGCGGCGCGCGGACGCGCCGTCGGCGGGCGGCACGTCGGCGGCGTACTCCGCCGCCGACTCGCCGACGGCGACGCGGATTGGGCGGCTGCGGCTGCGCGAGGCGGCGCGAGGCGGGCTGCGCGGCGAGGTGGCGACGGCGGCGACGGCGGCGGTGACGGCGGCGGCGGGGTTCGATCGCGCGTCGCGCGACGACGGCGCGACCGACGAGGCGATGTTGCTCACGCAGGCCTTTGCGCTCGGCCGCCACCTCCTCCTCTCGGCGGGCGGCGGCGGCAGCAGCCTGCCTGCAAACCTGCAGGGCGTGTGGAGCGACGGGTTGCGCCCGCCATGGAAGGCTGACTTTCACCTCAACGTCAACCTGCAGATGGCGCATTGGCTGCCCACCGTGGGCGCGCTGCTGCCCGAGGTTCACCCGACGCTCCTCCGTTGGCTGAGCGACCACCTCGCACGCAGCGGCGCGCGCGTGGCGGCGGGGCTCTATGGCTGCGAAGCGGACGGAGCGGACGGCGATGGCGGCGGCGGCGGCGGCGGCGGGCGTGCACCCGCGCCGCTGCGCGCGTGGGTCGCGCACGGCTTCACCGACGCATGGGCGCGCGCCACGCCGCTCGGCGAGACGGTGTGGTCTCTGTGTGCGGCGTGCGGCGGCTGGCTCGCGCTCGCTCTGTGGGAGGCGCACCGCTTTGGCGAGGGCGACGCGACGGAGCTGCGCGCCGCCTACCCCGCGCTCGCCGGCGCCGCGCGCGGGCTGCTCTGCCGACTGAGCTGCGGCGGCGACGAGCGCGGCGAGCGCGCGATCCGAGCGCGCGAGGCGCAACTCCAACTGCGGCTGCGGCGCGGCGCGGCCACGCCGGCGCGCAACGCGTCCGCGCCGGACGCGCCGGCCGAGCTGCCGCCGTGCGGCCTCGGCCTGTCCACGTCGCCCGAGAACTCGTACGCGCACGTGGCGGAGGGCGGGCGCGCACGCCACCTGACGGTCGCAAGCTCCTTTGATCGCGCGGTCGCGGACGCGCTCTTCGACGCGGTGGCGCGCGCGGAGGCGGAGCTCGGCGGCGGCGAGCTCGGGCCGCTCCTCGCGCGCGCGCGCCGCGTGCTGCGCGAGCGCGGCGACGCGCTCCCGCCCTCCGTCGCGCGGATCGGTGCGGACGGCCGGCTCTCCGAGTGGGCGTGGCCACTCGGCGCGGCGGAAGTCGACCCGGCGCATCGGCACTGGTCGCACCTTTGGGCGCTCTTTCCGGGCGGCACGCTCGGCCCGCTCACGGCCGGGCGCGGCTCGAGCGCGGCCGCGAACGCGAGCGCGGCCGCGCTGGGCGTCGAGGCTGCACTCAGCGCCGCGGCGCGTCGTTCGATCGACGCGCGGCTCGCGGCGGGCGGCGCGCACACGGGCTGGTCGGCGGCATGGCTCGCGCTGCTGCGCGCGCGGCTGCACGACGGCGACGGCGTCGCGCGCGCCGTGCGTCACG
This sequence comes from Diacronema lutheri, assembly GCA_019448385.1. Lineage (NCBI taxonomy): Eukaryota > Haptophyta > Pavlovophyceae > Pavlovales > Pavlovaceae > Diacronema > Diacronema lutheri. The sequence goes on along the minus strand of JAGTXO010000024.1, from coordinate 405,213 downwards.
TGCTCGCGCAGTTCGCGTCGCCATCGCTCCTTGGCCTCCACCCGCCAATGCGGCCAACAGCGCGCGCGCGCGCCGCACGGTGCGCCGGATGCGTCGAGCGGAAAGGTGGCGCGGGCGAGGGCGTCTTCCAGCTCGATGCATCCGTCGGCGTCGCGGCTGCCATCGCTGAGGCGCTGCTGCAGAGCCACACGGCCGCGTGCGCCGTCCACCTGCTGCCCGCGCTGCCAACCGCCGCCACCGAGACAGCATGGCGGCGAGGCGAGGCGCGAGGGCTGCGCGCGCGTGGCGGGCTGAGCGTCGGCATGGAGTGGGAGAACGGCGCGCTCGTGCGCGCCACGTTGCATCGCCGGCCGCGCCGCGCGCTACCGGCCGCCGCCGAGCGAGCGGCGCGCGCGCCGGGCGGCGGCGCGCGCGGCGGCGAAGGCGAAGCCGACGACACCGTCGTGCGCGTGTGTGTCGCGGCGGGCGGGCGTCTGCGCGCCGAGCGCGGAGGCCGCGAGTGGCCCGTGGCGTACGACGCGCCCGCAAGCGTGCTGCGCGTGCCCGTAGGCGACACGGTCGCGCTGTGGTTATAAGTACTAACGACGCTTACAAGCGGGTCAGCAGGAGGGGCGCGCACGGGGCCGGGGCTGGACAAACGGAGCGAGCGAAAGGGCGCACAATTACAAGTCAAGTCTCTCAGGTCGGGACCGGAGAGATCGTTCTCACGACCTGCTCTGGCGTCGACGCGTACGAGAGGTACTCATCGCGGTTCAAATAGTATCGGAGGTAGAGCGCACCCGCGGCGATGAGGAGCACCTGCATCACGATGGTCATCAAGCCAATCGTGACGGCGACGAGCGACTTTGTGCGCGAGTAGGCCCAGCGGTCGTCGTCGCTCGCTCGCTCGTAGGTACGGCGCTTGGGCTGCCCGCGCACGGCGAGCTCCGCATCGAGCTTCTCCTCGAAGAGAGACTTGGTCAGCGGCACGCCATCAAAGTAGGCCTGCAGTGCAACGTCGGCCGCGACCGCAAACTCGGCCGCGTCCTCCAGGCCTGCCAGCGCAGGAGGGGCGGGGGGGGGGGGCGGGGGGGCGGGGGGGCGTGCGGCCGGCGCATGAGCGGCGGCGCGCGCTCACGCCCGGCCGCGCGCGCGGGCCGCACGCACCGGGGTAGTGGTAGTGGCAGCAGCAGAGCGTCATGCACCAGTGGTCGCAGCAGCACTGGCCTTCGTTACACTTTCCGTTCGAGTAGAGCGGGCCGTTGAACGGGCAGCGCTGCCTGCCGGCCACCTCGCCGAAGGGCTCCCAGATAAAGCAGCAGTGGTTGGGCGTGCCGCACGGCACCTGCCGAAAGCCAAAGGAGCCGCGGTCAAAGTGGTGCACGACCACGTTGTCCTCCTGCCAACTGCCCAAGCCGAGGAAGCCCCAGGGGAAGCGAATCGTCGGGTAGTTGGCCTCGATCCTGGCCGGTGCGAGCCGCGCGCGCGCGCGAGGGGCAGCGGGCGTGGGCGGCGCGCGGGCGCAGCCCCACGCGCGCGCTCACGCTGCGCACCTGTTGTCGTAGATGTACAGGTAGGTGCGGCGGTCGTACTGCTTCGAGTGATAGTAGATCGGCTGGTCGCACAGCAGCAGCGCGGCAGGCATGACACAGCCCGTGTAGAAGCGGTAATAGGAGATGGCGTACTGGATGAGCGTGCAGGGGAACGGGCACGAGAAAGCGACGCCGCATGGCGACTCGGTGATGATCCGGTCCTTGAACCGCTGCGAGATCTTGGCGGCGTAGAGCAGCTTTGGCGCCGGGTCGCCGTCCGGATCCATCGCGACGTTCCTGATCAGCCAGTTGCCAACGTCTGGCGGGACGCGGATGTGCGCGTCGGATGTTTTGAGCTCGCGGATTGTCCCGCGCGAGCCCAGCGCGATCTTGTCGAGCATCCTATTGATCGGCGCGGCCGTCGGCGAGACGATCCGCAGCCGGAGCGGCTGCCAGTGCTCGCGCTGCATGCGCCGCGAGCGGCCGTGGGCGCCGAAGATGCCTTGCGCTGCAAAGGCCGACTTGATCGCGCGCGCCGGTGGGCTTCCCGCATCCTCTTTCGCTGGCTTGTCCCCCGCCCAGGCGACCGTGCCGCCCGCCAAGAACCCGGAGCTCATGATCACTATTCCCCAGTACGAGCGTTGACCGGACGCGACGCCAGTCCGGGGGAGAAGTCTGTAGAATCCATCTGCCTATTTTAAAGTTCAATGACATTGGTTGCTACTCTCCATCCGGCGTTTCTCACCAACGCTTACGCGGGTCAGCAGGAGAGGCGTGCACGGGACCGAGGCGCGACGAACGGAGCGAGCGAAAGGGCGCACGCCACGTCGGGCCGAAGTCAGGGCGTCGACCCTGTGCACGCCGGCAGTGCTCTCGCGCCATGTCGTTGCGCGTGACGCAGGGTGTCGAGAACGCCGAGTACGCGGGCAAGCTAAGCAAATACCATCCGGACAATGCGGAGCCGGTCGTGCCCGTCGAGCTCACCAAGGCCTACATGACGATGGAGCAGCTCAAAAGCTTTGAGCCCAGCCTGCCCGGCGTCTACGCGCAGCCGGGCTTCCGGCTGCACAGGCTCGCGCCGGAGCAGACGTACCCGACGACGACGGACGCGTACAGCCTCAACAAGGCGGTCGTCGCAAACAAGGTGGGCCAAAAGGTGTGGCTCACCGACCTCGGCAAGACGCAGCTCGCGACCGGCCCGGGCCACGCGTGAACCGCGAGGCCATGTCCGATCATGTCCGATCAGGGTGGGCCGCCGCCCGCCGGCCAGCCTGGACCGCGCCCTACGTAGCGCGTGCTCTGACTTCGGGCCACTGCACCTGTCACCACGCGCGCTCGCGCTGCGCGGCGAGGATCCTTTGCTCGCGCCTGATCTGGAGGAGGTGCGAGTAGGCGCACGCGACGAACTCGCGCGCGTCGATCAGCCCGTCTTCGTTGCGATCGACCAACCCCATGAGCGCGTACATCTCGTGCCGCTCGAGCCCGAGCGCAGCCGAGCCGAGGCAGAGCTCAAACTCGCTCTCGTCCTGCCCCGCCGCACGGCGGCGCGGCGAGGGGCCGCATGCGCGAGGCGCACGCACGCGCGACGCGGCGGCGCGGTGGGCGGCGGGCGGTCGGTGCGCGCGCGCGCGCGCGCGTGCGCGCGCGCCGCACGAGGAGTTGGTTGTTGTCGACGTCGAAGCGGGCAAAGGCCTCCGCAAAGTTGGCCTCCATCGCCTCGCGCTCGCGCCCGCCCATCAGCTCGATCGGCGCGAAGTCGGCGCGCTCGAGCATGCGCGCGCGCTCGGCGACAGCGCCGGGCGCGGAGAGCGCGCGCAGCATCGCGAGCGCGACGGGCACAAACTCGTCGAGCGCGATCGATCCGTCCTCCTCCTCGCGCGCGGCCGCGACCATCGCGTTCGCCTGCATGCGCGAGAGCGTGATCGTGTCCTGCAAGAGCAACACGTCCACCAGCCGCGAGCGGTGCAGCACGCCCGTGCCCTCCGCGTCGGCGCGCGCGATGAGCGCGCGAAGCTGCGCCTCGACGCCACCCCACGACGCTGCGCGCAGCTCGGACTTGAACTGAGCCACGAGGATCTCCACCACGAGCGGCGCAAACTCGTCGATGGAGAGCTGCTCGTCGCCCGACGTGTCGAGCCGCGCAAGGACAAGGCGCACCTGCCGCGCCGAGAGCGCGAGCCGCGTGTCGCGCAGCACGCGCTTGAGCTCGTGCCGCGAGAGCAGCCCCGAGCCGTCGCTGTCGTACGCCTCGAAGGCCTGCTGCGCGAGCGCGAGCATCTCCGCGCGCGGGATGCTGCGGGACGCGCGCGGCGGGACGCGCGCGCGCGCGCACGAGAGGCGCGCACGCGGTCGGCGCGGCGGCCGCACCCCCCCATCCGCCCCCCCCCCCCCCCCCCCCCCCCTCCTCCTCCTAATGGTGCGGCTCGCCCCGTTTGGCGCGGCCGGTGGGGCGGGGTCCGGCGCGCGCGCACCCGTTCACGAGCTCGCCCGCCGCCCTGTCCGCCGCGGCGTCGAGCTCGCGCTCGGCGGCGCTGACGGCCTCGCGCGCGCGCATCGCCTGCAGCACATCGATCGCGACGGGCACAAACTCGGCGTACGAGACATTGCCGTCGTCGTCCTCGTCGATCTCGGCGAGCAGCCGGCGAAGCTCAACCGCGCGGAGGCCGAGCGCCGACGTTGAAATGAGTGCCTTGAACTCCCGCTGGTCGAGCACGCCGTTGCCATCCTTGTCGGCCTTGGTAAATAGGCTGACGAGCTGCTTCTCGAGCACCTGCACGTTTGCGCCCAACGTCGCGCCCGGTGCGCCGGCCGCGCCGGTCGCGCCGAGCGCGTCCACCACTTCGCCTGCCGCGCTGCTCGCCGGCACCGCAGCGCTGTCCACCGCGCGCGCTGCCGTGCCGGCGAGCAGCGCGGTGGGTCCACTGCCGCGCTCCACCGCCAGCGCGGCGAGCTCCGCCTCGTCCTCAGGCCGCTCCCAACCGTGCAGCCCAAGCGACGCGGCGAGCGCCGGGCGCGTAAACCACGCGCTCGCAAACGCGCCCACGTCGGCCGGCTTGCTCTCAACGAGCGCGCAAACGAAGCCGTGCACGAGTGATCGAAGCTCTGGGTGCGCACGCAAGTACTCCTCGTTGTTGATCGCAATCGCCACGTGCTTGCGCCGCATGCTGGCGAACGCCTCGTTCTCCGCGCCCTCGTCCATCGTTGAAACAGAATTTGGATTCAAAGGCGTGTATGACAGACTGGACGCGCCGAGTCAGCAGTCAGCACGCGCGATCAAGCAGGCGCGCACGGTGGCCCGCGCGAGCTGGCGTGTGCGGGAGCGGCGGGGTCCGCATCTTGCCGCACACCGCGGAGCGCGAGCGCACGCGCTTCGACCAGCTGGAAGGACGCGTCTCAAGCAGCTGGGTTGCAAGGGCGGGCTGAACAGCAGACACGGGGCAGGCTGGCAAAAGGGGGGGGGGGGGGGGGGGGGGGGGGGGGGGGGGGGGGGAGGTCGGGAGAGGCCGCGCGGATGGGCAACGGGCCACCAGACCGGCGGACAGCGCGGCCACCTTTTGGCCCCATCGCCGTGGCGACGAAAGCGCGCGACAGACGACGCCGACGCCGACAACAGTCGGCGGCTTGTCGCGCCGAACCGGCCTCGCGGCCTACCTTCTGCACGCCGCGTCGATGCGTACGGTGTACCCTCCTCATGCGTACCCTCGGCGCGCATCGACCTCCTGCAGACCTGCACGCATCGACCCTCGTGTCACGCATCGACCCTCTGCACGCCGCGTCGACGTGTGACACGAGCGCGCCGGCCGTGGCCACGGCGGCGGGGAGCCGCGTTTCGCGCGCATCTGGTCGACCGCCGCGCCGCGCGCCCGGAGCGTCCGAGCTCGAGCCTGCTTCGCATGCTGCTTCGCGCCATGGCGCACACACTGGCCGGTCCGGTCCGGGTGGCGGGTGAGTGCACGAGAGCGGCTCGCTGGCGTGCGGGCGGTCCGGGGGGATGGCCGAGAATGGCCAGCCGGCGGTCGCGGGCGCGGCGCGCGAGGCGGCAGAGGCGGCCGCGGCGTTCCACGCGCGCGACTATGCGCGCGCGTGCGCCCACCTGCAGGCGCTGGGCAGCGCGTCGTCCGACCTCAAGCTCCGGCACAACCTCGCACTCGCCGAGTATTTCGCGTCGGGCGCGCGCGCGCCAGGCAAGCTGCTCGCGGCGTTGGAGGGGCTGAAGAAGGGGCATGGGGAGGGCGAACTCGTGGAGGACAACTCGCTCGCCACGTACAACGCAGCCGTCCTGCACTTTCAGCAGCAGCGCATTGGCGCGGCGCGCGCGCTGCTCGGCGGCCTGTTCGGCAACGTCGAGCCGCTCGACGAGTTCCTCGCCTTCCGCGTCTGCCTGCTGCTGCTCGAGGTGACGCTGCTGCAGCGCGACGTGGCTTTCGCCGCGCAGGTGCTCGCCCACCTCGACCGCTCGTATGCCGCGCTCACCCGGCCTGACGGCGCGCCGAAGTTGGCCGGCGGCGAGCGGAATGGCGCAATCGACAAACGCGACAGCGGCGGCGACGGGCCCGGCGACGGGTCGGATGCGGGCAAGGCGGGCAGCGCCGGTGGCGGCGCCGGCGCGCCGTCCGACTGGCCGAACAAGCGCTCGTCGCGCCCATCGCCTGTGGTCGTAAGCCCGGCGGAGGTGAGGGTGGGTGTGCACCTTGGCCGTGCGCGGCTGCACCTGCTGCTGCGCGCGCCGCAGCCGGCGAAGCGCGAGCTCAAGCTTGCGCTCGGCGTGAGCCCGTCGCACCCGGCCGCGCTCTTCCTCAAGGTGCAGCTCGAGCTGCTGCGCGGCAACGGCAAGCAGGCGCTCAAATTGCTCGCCGCGCAGCCGCTCCCGCCCTCCGCGCAGTCGCACGCGCCGCCGCACCGCCAGCCGCCGCCGCTCGCGCCGCCAAACCAACGCGCGCTGCACCTGAACACGCTCGGCTGCGTGCACTACGGTCTCGGCAAGTACGCGCTCGCCACGCTCTACTTTGCGCGCGCGGCTGCCGAGAACAAGGCGGCGGTGTGCGCGCAGGCGGCCGCCGGTACGTTGCGCACCGCCGAGACGCGCCGCGCCGCGCCGCCGTTGCACCGCGTTGCACCGCGTTGCACCGCCCCGCTGCTCGCCGCTCACGCGCGCCGCGCCGCGGCGCAGGTGCGGAACTGAGCGGCGTTGACGCGCAGTACGAGTTGAGTTGCAACCTCGGCATGGGCTGCCTGCACGCCGAGCGGCCTGCCGACGCGTTTGCGCTCATGCGCGCCGCACTGCCCAAACTGTGGCCGTGGGCGCGTCTCTGGCTGCGGATGGGCGAGTGCTGCATCGCGCTGAACTGCGAGCAGCGCGCGGCGGGCGAGCGCGCGCGCGCCGGCATTGCGGCCGGCTCCGCGTCGCTCGGCGGGCGGCGGTTGCGGCTGCCGTCCTTGCGCGGCGGCGGCAGCGGCGGCGGGCGCGCGCCGGCGGCGACGACGGCGGTCGCGGACGGCGCCGGCGTGGGCCTGCCCGACGATGCGCGAGGCGGCGTCGGCGACGACGCGGCGACGGGATGGGATGTCGGCGTGCCGTCGCCCTCCCTCGCCTTCGCCGCCGTCTGCTTCCGCAATGCGCTCGCCGCCGGCGCGCGCCGCGCGGCCGCAGCCACCTGCCTTGCGGGCGGTGCGGACAGCGCCGCCGCCGCTGAGCTGGCGGCGGGCGCGTCGCCCGCGCTCGGCGCCGCCGCTGACTCCGACTCTTCGCCGTCGCTCAAAGCGACGTCGAGCGGTGGGGCGCACGCCGGTGCGCGCACCGCGCCTCGCCTCGCCACGCCTCGCCACGCCACGCCACGCCACGCCACGCCGCGCCTCGCGCCTCGCGCCTCACGCCGCGCGCCTCGCCCGCGCCGTGCGCGCGCCGCGCAGGTGCGAGCGGCGGTCCGGAGGCTGCGCCGGACAGCGACGAGCACGCAGCGCGTCTCAAGCTGAGTTGGGTGTGCCTCGAGCTCTCCGACCCGCTCGGTGCGCTCAGTGCGCTCGGCGATCTGCAGCAGCTGCTGCACCAGCCGAGCGGCGGCGGCCGCGGCGCGCTGCCCGCGCAGCAGCGCGCCCTCGCGCTCAGCTACGCGGCGGAGGGCCTGTGCCAGCTCGGGCGGTGCGCCGAGGCCGTCGCGCTCCTCTCGCCCGCCGCGCTCGCCGAGCTGCACGCGCGCGCGCCGCTCGACGATGAGGTCGCTCTCTCGGCCGACGGCGTCGCCGGCGGCGACGCGTTCGCATCGCTCAGCGCGCCGCTGCCGCCCTCGCCGCCCGCGCTGCTGAGCGGTGCGATGCGCTGCGTGCTTGCGACGAACGCAGCCGCCGCGCACATCGCCAACGACGACCTGCACTCCGCCGAGCTCTGCTGTCAGCAGGCTCTCGCACTCCAGCCGCGCGCCCTCGAGCCGCGCCTTCTCCTTGCGCACTGCCAGATGCGCACAGGTGCGTGCGCGCGTGCGCGCGCGCGACGCCGCTCGCCGCAGCTCACACCGCGCGCATCCGCTGCGCCGTTCCCGCCCGTCGCGCGCAGGGCACGCCGCCGCCGCGCTCGCGCTGCTGCGCTCGGGCCGGGCGAGCTGAGCGGCGGCGCGGCGCGCGCGGCCGCAGATGGCGGCGCCGCCCGGCCGCGCCTGCCCGCGCGGCCTGCGACACGAAGACGCGTTGCGCCCCTTGGCAGAGAGCCGGCGATGCGCGCCACACGCAAAGACGCCGACGCCGACGACCGCACGCAAGCCAGCCTGCTGCCTGCGACGACGCACGCACGCAGGCCGCAGGCAGCAGCTGAAAGAAAGCCAAAGCCCGGCGAGCATGCGCGCGCAGCGTCGAGCCTGTACAAAGTGATTAGTAACGTGCGGGCAATCGTGAAGAGAAACGCGCGGCGCTCAAGCACGCGGCCTCGGCGGCTGACACCGATGATCCGGCAGGCTCTGGAGCGCCCGCGGCGAGCGTGCCCGCCCGCGCGGCGGAGACGCATGCTCGCTCTGCGAGCGACGCCGCTCGCTCCGCTTGCGTCGTCCGGCAGCACGGACGCGGACACACAGACGCCCGTGCCCGCGCGCGACTCGCCGGCCGGTGCCGCGCGTGGCGAGAGCCATCGCCACTGCCAACCGGCGCCGTGCTTGGCTGTGCGCACGCTCGTGCTGGAAGCCGCTCGCGTGGGGCGGCCGCTCGTAGTCGGCGAGCATGAGCAAGCCGCGCCTGCGAAGGCTCGCGGGCGAGCTCGGGCGAAGCGCCCAGCGCGCTCTCTGCGCCGATGCGGAGCGCTCTCTGCGCCGATGCGGAGCAAAGATCGGCATCGGCGCGCGACGACCACAAATGCGCACGCGCTCACGAGCGCGAACACCGCCGCGACGGCTTGCGAGGCAAACGTAAAGGCCGCATGGACGGTGCATCAACCGGTTGCGCGCGCAGGCCGTCCACGATGGCCGACGTCGAGGCCGGCGCCAGCTATTCGCTCGAGCCGCGCCCAAACGACCGCGTGCGGCTGCTCGTGATAGGCGACGGCGGCTCGGGCAAGAGCTCGCTGATCTACCTCGCCTGCCAGGGCGCCGTGCTGCGCGGCGCCAAGGCGACCATCGGCTGCCACGTGGACGCAAAGCTGCACAACCACCACGGCGCCAGCTTTCTCGTCGAGTTTGTCGAGGTGGGCGGCGCAGAGAAGTTCCGCTCGGCGCGCTCAGTCTTCTTCATGCTGCGCTTCGACGGCGTCGTCATGCTGCACGACATGACGAACCGCAACTCGCGCGCCAACCTGGACCGGTGGCGCCGCGAGCTCGTGGCGGTTCGCGACGAGGGCGGCGCGGACCGCGACGCGCGCCGCTCTTCACACCAGCACGCGCGCGCTGCCGACGGTGGGCTCGGCGCGCACGCGGCCGAGCCGCGCGACGGTGCGTGCGACGCGCCGAGGCCGTGGCCGCCGCCCACCGAGCGCAGCGCGAGCGGCTCGCTCAGTCGCAGGCATGGCGGCGGCGCGGCTGGATCGGGCGAGTGGGTCGACGCCGGCGAGATGGTGCAGCGCAACGCGCGCGGCCACGCGTGCGTGCGTGACGCGCGCGTGCGTGCGCCCTTGCGCCGCTGCGCAGCGCTGGCCGCCATGCCTGATTCTCCTCGCACCGCCGCCATGCCTGACCTCCTCGTCGCGCCGCGCAGGGCTGGCTACCCTGCCTGACCGTCGGGAGCAAGCTCGACCTCCTCGCGCCGCGCCCGCCCATGGACGAGTCGGCGGGGGCGTGCGTTGCGCTCGCGTCGGCATCGGCGGACCTGTCGGTCCTCGACGCGTTCGTCGATCGGGTGATCGGCTTCAGGAGGGGCGACGACAGGAAGACATCACTCTGACAACCGACGATGTCGCACCAGCCAAGCCACCGCCGCATGTCAGCCGAGCGGACGCAGCACGTAGTCGCGCGGCGTAGGCTGGCGGAGGGCCGAGCTGCCGCGGTGCTGACTTTGCCGAGGCGCGCCGCTTCCGGCGGTGGCGTGCGGCGCATCGGCGCTCGGCGCGAGCGGCCGGCCCGCGCCGAGCGCCACGGCCGCGGCCTGCAGCCGTCGCTGCGCGCCGATGGACGCGATGCCCATTTGCTGGAAGTCGTCCTGCGCCCCCGAGCAGCGGCGCGCGGCGGCGCACGTGGCGTGAGCGCAACACACGTGGCGCCCGGCGGACGGCCCCCGGCGGACGGCGCAGCGAACGGCGCGCGCGGGCGCGCACGCGCGTGAGAAGGGCGAGCGTGGGCACGTCGACGTCGTTCTCCTCGAGCTGGCGCGCGTACTTGGCCAGGCCGAGCTGCTCGGCAAGCTGGCTGATTGATGGGTTGTCGTGCGGCGGCAGCGGCGGCGGCGGCGGCGGCAGCGGCGGCGGCGGCGGCAGCGGCGGCGGCGGCGGTGGCGGTGGCTGCGGCGACGGCGGCGCCCAGCCGGGTAACGTGGCGGGCGCGTGCGCGGCGGGCACAAGGTACCCACCGCCACTGTTGGGCCCGTCAACACACAGCGCAAAGTGCGCAGAATGCTTTCGGAGCCAAGTGCTCAATCCTCGCTTCTCGTCAAAGCCGAGCAGCTCGCGCAAATCTGCGCTCCTCGGATGGGGGGGAAACAAAGAGAAGGGGGGGGGGGGGGGGGGGCAGGGCAGGGAAGGGAAGGGAAGGGGAGATGGTGAAGCGCTGCGCTCGTCTCAGCGCGCAGGCAGCGCGTACCGCCGATGGTGAGGCTGGCGGGCAGATGGCGCAGGGGCTGGCGGGCAGAAAGTGCCGTGCGGTGCGAGGCGCGCACCGGGGGGGACGGGCGGCACGTGCGCCCAGAGCTGCGAGAGCCGCAGGCCGGGAGGCGGCGCGTTGAGCGTCGCGAGCTCGACGGCCTGCACAAGCTCGCGCTCCGAGTGCACCGTCACCGAGCGCTCGGGGAGGCGGGGCGCGCTGGCCGCGCCGCCCACGCCGCCGGCGCCGCGCAGCGCGAGCCGGCGCGCGCCAATGCCTAGGCCGTCGAGCTCGAGCACGTGCAAGCCGCCCACCGCCCGGCACAGCTCGTAGAGGCCGCCGACGAGCGCTGCCTCCCGCGCGAGATTCTGGTCGAGCGCCGGGAGCGCGTGCTCGATCTCGGCGTCGGTGAGGCCGCGCGCGCCGGCCGCGCGCAGCAGCACAAGCAGCGCGCGCGCGAGCTCGGCACGCGTGCCGACAAACAGCCCGCCCGCCGGCGCCGCGTGCGCGCCGGGCACGACGCGCGCGCCCGCCGTGCGCGCGACGAACTTGGCCGACGGCGGCGGCCGCACGACGGCCACGACGCCGTCGGGCGCGGCGCAGCTGGGAACACCGACGGGCGCACATGCGCACGCACTGCCGCCCATCGATCGGCTCGCCGCCACCGCGGTCGCTCTCGCCGCCGCCGACGCCTTGCTGGCGAGTCTCACGTACACCTGCCACGTGGTGCGCCGCCATAGAAAGTAACGCGGCTCGCCCTGCTCGTTGCGCACTTTGTCCACGTGGAAGGTGCGGCGATGGTGGTGCAGGTAGGCCGTCAGGTGCGGCATGTTCAGCGTACGCCGGAAGCCGAGCGTCGCGCACACGGCCGCCTTGAGAGCGCCCATCTCGGCGGGCTGGGACACGGGCACGAGGCGCAGCAGCACAGGCAGCAGCACCGCATCGGTCCTCTGCACGTCCCACGGCTCGGTCCGGCGTTTGTCGGTCAGCTCGTGCGCAAGCCGATCGATAGGCGCAAGTGTGTCGCGCTCATAGGGCGGCGGTTGTTGCTCGCGCGGCGTGGGCGCGCCAGCGTCGCTCGAGCGCTCGCCCTCGACGTTCTCGTCGGCATCGGAGTTCCCTTCGCCATCGGCCTTCGACCGTGGCGGCTTCCACCGGTGCTTTGCGCCGTCCGCGCCGTCCGCGTCGTCACCACTGTCATCGTCGTCGTCGTCGCCGTCGTCATCTTCGTTGTCGTCGTCCGCCTCGTCCGCCTCGTCCGCGCCGTCCGCGTCGTCCGCGTCATCCGCGTCGCGCCTGTCCCGCTCGGCCATGCGTCCCACCCGAGGCGCGTGACAGCGGAGTCAGTGACTGCGCATTTTGAAGTCAAGGACAGGCGGACTCAGGACTTTCAGATCAGTCAGGACTTTCAGAGGACCCGTCAGGACTCAGGACTGAGTGTACATGGACCGCGCTGCGACCCCGCGCGGCGCGCACCGAACCGCGGTAGCCCCCGCCAGCGTCCGTCGGGCCGGCCGCCCCTCGCCAGCCGCCCTCAGCCTCCGCCGCCTGCGCATGCCACGACCTCTAGGCCGCCTTGAGGCTCTCGAGCCTCGCTTGCATCGCGAGTACCTCCTCCGAGTCAGCCGCCTCCTCCGCTTCCGTATGCGCCGCCTCGGGCTTGGCCACCTGCGCGCCAGCAGCGCCGCACGGCGCGTGAGGCGCGCGCGCGCGCTGCGACGCGGCCGAGCGGCGGGCCGAGCCCGACGCGGCGCGCACGGTTTGCAGTGGGACGGCGCCGGCTTTTTGGAACATGTCCGAGGTGATCTCGACGAGGACCTTCTCGACCTCCTCCTCCGCCTCGTCCTCCAGCTCGTCGTCGTCCTGATCCATCGCGGCGTCGACGAGGTCCTCGATAACGCCCGCCTTGACCATCTCGCGCTGGAGCGCCTGCATCGTCTGCGCGATCTCGGGGAGCTTGATCAGGTTGTTCATCACGCGCATTATGTCCGCGCTCTTCTGCAGGTGGCCCATCACCTTGGCTTGCCCTGCGCGTCCACGCGCGCGAACGGCGCGCGGCGCGCGCGCGCGCGGCGTCGGCGCGCGGCCGGCTAGGCGCAGGCCGGCGCGCCAGCGCGCGCGGCGCGCACCGTAGTTCTCCTGCATCTGCATGACGACCGAGTTGAGCTGGACCCGGCTGATCTGCAGCCGGTTCACCACCTTGCGCGAGCGCACTAGCTCCTTGGCCAGCACCTTGGCCGACGCGGTGTCGCCGCGCTTGGCCGCGTCCTTGATCGACTTTTTGACCTTCACCTCCTCGGCCTGGATGTGCCGCACCTGCCGCTCAAGCTTGCGGCCCTCCCCGCGCAGATCCGCCTTCCACTTGCGCACCTGCTCCTTCGGGTCGACCGGCTTCTGCCACGGTGCCCACATGCGGCGCGCCCGCGCCCGGAGACGTCCACTCCCCAGGCGCAGAGGTGGCCAGGGGGCTTTCTGAAGTTCCAAGTTGGGTTCGGCGCGGCACGATGTCGCACGCGAACCGGCCGGAGAGCTGGGAGCTCGTCGTGCTGCCGGACGGGACGAGCAAGTGCGCGGCGCGCGCGCCGTGCGCGCGTGGAGGATGCGCTGCGCGCGCCGCAGCGCTTGACGCCGTGACCGCGACGCTCGCTTCGCGCGCGCGCGCACGCACCCGCGCGCACCGCGCCTCGCCGCTGCGCGCGCGCGTGCGGCGGGGGGGGGGGGGGGGGGGGGGGGGGGGGGGGGGCGTTCGCCAGGGTTGCATTCGAGAAGGACAAGAAGGTGGAGAACGCGGGGCGCTTCGTCGTCGAGCGCGAGGACCACACGCTGGGTAACCTAGTGCGCATGCAGCTGCTCGAGGACACGCGCGTGGCGTTTGCGGGATACCGCATGCCGCACCCGCTCGAGCACAAGATCCACATCGAGGTGCACACGACAGCCAACTCGAACCCGGCCGACGCGATGATCTTGGCGTGCAACAACCTGATCGACAAGCTCAACCGCATGGAGGAGAAGTTCGACGCCGAGGTGGCGAGGAAACAGCACCAGGGCCTTTGACTCGAAAGGCCCACTGCGCGCGCGAGCCGCGTAGGGCGAGGCGCGCGGGAGCGCCGGACGGCCACCACGCGTCTTGAGTTGCAAGTCAGCCGCAGCCCAGAGCGTGATCTCAGTCCACGCCCTGGGCTGCGGCCCTCACGCACACTGAAGGACCTGGCAGACGCACACTGAAGAGGGAGGTGCGAGAGCTGACGCCTGACCGTTACACGTCCGTTGGCGCCCGCCGAGCCCCGCGGCTCGGGGAGACGCGCTCCGCGCACAACGCGCATGCCGTGGCTCGAGGAGACGCGCGCGTCGCGCATCGCGCTGAGCGAGCTGCGCGCGCAGGCGAGCGCGACGGCGCAGTCTGGCCGATGGGCCGAGGCCGTCTCGCTTACGGCCGCGCTCCACGCGCGCAAGGCGCGGCTCGCGCGCGCGGACGCGCGCGCGCGCGGGATGCATGAGGCGCGACACATGGCCGAGCTCGGCCGTAAGCTCACCAACGCTCGACGCAAGGCTGAGGAGGAGTGGGACGCACGGCAGCGCGCGCTTCGTGACGACATCGCAGCCGAGGCTGCCGCGCAGCGCGCGCGGCACGCTTCGGAGCTGGCCGAGCTTGAGCGCGCGGTCAAAGCGCACATGGCGGGCGCCAAGGCCTCAACGCGCAAGCTCGCGCTCGGCCGGCGCATCCGCTCGCTCGCCGCGCTCGAGGAGTACGAGGAGGCGCTCGCGACCGCGCACGACATGCGCGCGCTCGCGCGCATCGAGGATGAACGCAACACGGACCAGCGCGTCGGACGCACGCAGCTCGCGCGGAATCGGACGCTGTGTCGGCACGCCGCTGAGACCCACCGCCTCGCCGACGAACACGCGCACAGGCTCAACGCGCTCGACAAGCGCCGGCACAACGAGCTGCGCCGGCTTGAGGCGCAGCGCGCCTTTTACGAGTGCCACCTGCGCGAGCAGCATATGTTCCGCCGCCAACGGCTCGACGTGCGGCTGCAGAGCGCGCTTCGCGTCGTCCCCACCATCCACTCGCCCGTCCTGCGCCTGCCCGACGTGCCGCCGCCGCCGCCCGTCTCGTCCGCCGCGCCCGCGCGCCGCCTGCTCGGCACGGACGGCGCGCCGCTGCAGCTCGGTGACCCCGCGTCGACGCAGCTCGTCGCGGTCGGCGTGCCCGATGCGTACGCGCACCTCTTTCGCCCGACGGCGCCGCTGCCCGTCGTGCGGCGTGCGCACGCCCGGCCGGCGTGGTGGTGAGGCGGTCGAAAGTCGAAAGTCGGCGTGGAGATTGCAATCCCATCCGGCATGGGTCGTAGGCCGTCCCGACGGTGCCGCAGCCGCTGCCGCACACGCCGCCGCCGCCGCCGCCGCCGCCGCTGCCGCTGCCGGCACCGGCACCGGCACGACCGGCGGCAACGCGCGGGATTCGCTCGCGACCGCGCGCGGCGCGGCGCCGGAGGCGAAGCGCCCGCGTCGCGCCAACACGGCAGCCGCGAACGGCGCAGCGCCCAGCCGGTCGGCAGCGACCTTGCGGCGGGGCGGCTCGGCTAGCCCGAGCATGCGCGCCGCGCCCCCGGCCTCGAAGCGGGCACGGGCGAGCCGCAGTGGCGGCGCGACCAAGCGCGCGTGCCACACCCGGGTGAGAACGACGCTTCATGGCGCTCTTCAGCCTCAGCACGAGCCGCTTGCGCCCCGTAAGGGTCGTATGTACGGCCCATCCTCCTTCTCCGCCCTCCCCCTCCCGCTCCGTCCGGACCCTCGGATCCCTACATACTCCACGTCTGGACCCGGAGGTCTCGGAGAACCTCGAGTTACCGGCCATAAAATGACCCGTCGGAAAGCGTCGTTAGTATAAAAGGTCGACGGAAACACACAGATTCGCCGCCGTCGATGGGTTTGGGAGCGGCGGGGCGCGCGGGCGCGGCTGCACGGGCGGCGGCGGCGTGGTGTGCTCGACGACGACTTCTTCTTCTCTCGCGACGGCTGCGTCCTCGCGCTCTGGTGACCGCGCTCCGCGCGCTTCGCCGCCCCTGCCCATCGACTGCGCCGGCACCACGAAACACACACATTTCGCCGCCGTCGATGGGTTTGGGAGCGGCGGGGCGCGCGGGCGCGGCTGCACGGGCGGCGGCGGCATGGTGTGCTCGACGACGACTTCTTCTTCTCTCGCGACGGCTGCGTCCTCGCACTCTGGTGACCGCGCTCCGCGCGCTTCGCCGCCCCTGCCCATCGACTGCGCCGGCACCACGAAACACACACATTTCGCCGCCGTCGATGGGTTTTGGAGCGGCGGGGCGCGCGGGCGCGGCTGCACGGGCGGCGGCGGCATGGTGTGCTCGACGACGACTCCTTCTCCTATCGCGACGGCTGCGTCCTCGCGCTCTGGTGACCGCGCTCCGCGCGCTTCGCCGCCCCTGCCCATCGACTGCGCCGGCACCACGAAACACACACATTTCGCCGCCGTCGATGGGTTTGGGAGCGGCGGGGCGCGCGGGCGCGGCTGCACGGGCGGCGGCGGCATGGTGTGCTCGACGACGACTTCTTCTTCTCTCGCGACGGCTGCGTCCTCGCGCTCTGGTGACCGCGCTCCGCGCGCTTCGCCGCCCCTGCCCATCGACTGCGCCGGCACCACGAAACACACACATTTCGCCGCCGTCGATGGGTTTGGGAGCGGCGGGGCGCGCGGGCGCGGCTGCACGGGCGGCGGCGGCGTAGTGTGCTCGGGGTTGTGCTGCGCTCCGCCGGTGGGGTTGGGCGCCCTCGGTGGCGTGGCGCCCGGCAACGGCCGGGAAGTCTTCGCGGCACCGGTGGTGCGCGCAGGGGCGGCGTCGCGTCGTGCGGCCGACCGGGCGGCGGAAGCGGGCGCTGACACGTGCGGTGACCTGGGCGGCGTGTGTCGCCTGCACGCGGGCGGCGGCACGCGACCGGCAGCGCGCGGCGGTTAGGCACGTGCGGGCCCTTTGGGCCCGTCGGGCCTCGCAGCCCGCTCGCTGGTGACCGGGATGCGCGGGGATCGACGACATTGGTGGCTACTCGATTCCCCCGCAGCTGGTGCTGACCCTCGTATAAAAGGAATAAAAGGTATAAAAGGTAAGCGCCGTTAGTATAAAAGGGGGTCATCAACGCACCGGAGGGGAAGTCGCCAAGCCCAATTTTAACGAATACAATGGGGAAAATACACAAACGACGCTTCATCAGGGCGTACCGCTAGAAAGGTCGAGCGGTGTGGAAGAAGCGTGCAGGAAATTATGTTTGACGTCGCGTCGCCGCGCGCGCGCGCCTCGCGAATCGTTCCCGCCGAGCCGCGGGGCGTGTCGGCCAAGCAGGCTTTGAAGGCGCGCGAGATCAGTCAAGCTCCCGAGCCCACCACGAATGCTGTGCGCGTTGACGTTGACAAGCTGCTGAGCGAGGCGCGCCGCCAAGGTGCGCGCTGCGCGCAGTGCCCCACCGACGCGGCGCCCGCGTGGGCGCGGGGCCGCCTCGGCGCGCCGCCGCGCGGCGCCGCAACGTTCTTTGACCGCCAGCGCGTGTGCTCCACCCGCCCCGCTTCCCCTTTCACGCGGACCGCCAGGCGAGCTACGCCAGCGGCGGATCCAGCGGCCGCTCTTCGCCGTGTGTCTTGGGTGCGTCCTGCTCGCCGTCGCGTACATTTGCATCGCGCAAACGGAGCTGCTCCGCCCCGACCTCATCGCGCCGCTCGCGGTTGCCACCGTCTCGGCCCTCTTGTTTGGCGGGTTCGTGTCGCTCCTCAGCCTCCTGCCGACGCAGCCGCGCGCGACGCTCTGCGCCGCGTCGTGCGTCGTGCTTGTGCTCGCCGGCGCCAGCGTGGCCATGGTGCAAAATGGGGCGTTGCCGGCGGCGCGCGCGGTGTTTAGCGGGCGGTGCGCGGCGCTCGGCGCGCACGCGTGCGGCGCGCTGCTCTCAATCGCCGTGCTGCACGCCGCGTGCTTCGTCGTGTACGCATTCGGCATCGCGCGGATCGCGTGGTCGCTCCGGCCGCGCGCGAGCGTGCCGCGGCGCATCGACATTATATGGTCATGCTTCGTGTGGGGCGTCTCGGCGAACGGACTCACGCTGGTCGCCCGCATCGTCATGTCATTCGCCGTCGGCGCGGCGGCGCGCGACAGGGTGTCAGGCGGCGTGGGCTCGTGGATGGCCATCGCGCTGCTCACCGTCGCAGTCCTCGGCGCGAGCAAGCGCCTCCGCGGCGCCATCCAATCGCGCCTCGCCCGGCAGGGCGGCGAGCTGAGCTCGGCGCTGTGCATCGCCTCGCTCATCGGCGGCGTCGGCGCGAGCGAGGCCGCACTCGCGCTCGGCAAGGCGCGCTTCCGCTGCGTCGCAGCGAGCGATCTCGACAAGCAGGTCCTCGAGCGCTCGACGCCGGACGCGCGCGCGCACGCCGTGTCGCGCGCCGCGCGCTTTGGGCAGGTCGACGCGTTCGTCTCGCACTCATGGTCGGACGACTCCGAGGAGAAGTGGCGCGCGCTCGAGACGTGGTGCCGGCAGTTTGAGCGCGTGCACAAGCGCGAGCCGCTCCTCTGGTGCGCGCGCACGCGCGTGCGCGGCCGCACTGCGCGCGCGCGCGCGCGGCGCGCGGCCGACGTGCGCCGCGCCGCCGGCGCGCAGGCTGGACAAGTACTGCATCGACCAGGACGACATTGACGCGTCGGTGCGCTGCCTGCCCATCTTCCTCGCCGGCTGCAACCGGCTCGTCGTGATCAACGGCCCGTCGCTTCTCCGCCGGCTGTGGTGTGTGATCGAGGTGCGCCGCGTGCATGCGCGCGCACGGGAGAGGGAGGGGGGGGGGGGGGGGGGGGGGGGAGTGGTGGTGCTGCATGTAGGAGGGGGGGGGGGGGGGGAGAAGTGGTGCTGCATGTAGGAGGGGGGGGGGGGGGGGAGAAGTGGTGCTGCATGTAGGAGGACGCGCCGGCAACCACTCACGCCGCCGGTTGGCGTCGCGCGCACGCCGCGCAGCTCTTCACGTTCCTCGCGATGGGCGGCTCGGATGAGGCGATCGAAGTGTTCACGTTTGGCGGCGCCAAACGGCTCTCCGCAACGGACTGCGAGGCGGACGGCGACGGCAGCGGCGAGGTGCTCGGCGCGAGCGAATTCGACGCGCGTAACGCGCGCTGCGCATTGCCGGACGACGAGGCACGGCTCATCGCGGTCGTCGAGGCATTCCCGGGCGGCATCGACCGCTTCAACGCGGAGGTGCTCGTCGCGCTGCGCCGCGGCGAGGAGCGCGCCAGGGACGCGCGCGCATTCGTGGTTGGTGCGGGCGAGCCGCTGTCCGAGGCTAGTCGGAGTGGGCGCGCGCGCAGCGCGGCGCACGGCAAGGCGAGGAACAGCGCGACCGCGCGCTCCTCGCCGCCAACGCCGCCCACGCCGGCGAGAGACGTGCGCGTCGCGCGCTGGGCCGCCGTCGCCTAAGGTCGCCGTGCGCGCCGCGCGCTGAGAAGCGCGCTGGTCCGATACCTGATTCGGGGAGTCAGTGCGCCTGAGGGTGCTTCAAACCTGAATGAGAATGAGGGCACGGCCACATGGCTATCTCAATTCGGCACGAACTTCATGAGCAACATCGCGAGCCGCTCGAACACGGAACTCATCCGCTGCGGCGCACGTTCGAACGACACGTGGATGCCAAATTGGGCGGAGAGACGACTTGGCTCCTCCTCCATGCCATCCTGCCACTTACCGTTCACCACAAACTCGACAGAAACGTTGTCCGCGTCCACAAGCTCGGGCAGCATCGACCAGCGCGCTGCCGCACTGCAGATGCTGGAGCTGAACAGCACGCCGTTGTATTTCTCCACCAGGAGCTCCACCTTTTTGCGCGCGTCTCTCCTGCGCAGCACAAAATTTGTCGCAGCCTTCGCGCCGTACTTGCATTCGACGAGGCGCATTCCGAGCTGGCCGCCATCGCCAGCAACGAGCACCATTACATCAAACGCCGGGTTGTCATCCGCCGGCAGGATCACGTCGCCGGCAACTAGGTGCCTTGAGCAGGTCGTTGTTGGGTCGAAATAATCGTGAAGCCCATTGCCTGAAAAGCCACCTTGTGCGATTTTCCACAGGCGGCCACGCGCGCTCAGCGACGGCAGCTCTTCCTCGCTAGGCCAGCGCTCCCCAACGTTTGATCCAATGCGTGCCCGCTGCCCTTGCTGCAGCTGCCACAGCATGCCCTCCATCACATCGCGTGCGACCAGCCTGAGCCGTTCGTGCAGCGCGACCACAGCCTCAAAGGACGTCGGCGTCGCTTCCCTGGCCAATTGGATCAGCCCCTTGTGGAGGCGCGCGAGCTCGACGACGCGCGGGTGGTGCTCGGCCGACATCTCCAAAGTTGCGTCTGCCCACATCCGCACGTACGGCAGGGCGAAAAGTGGGACAAAGCCGCTTGCTTTTCCCGGGATCCCGTCCACGCTGCCAAGCTCTGAGCAATCAAAGCGGTGGTACGCGATCAAGCTGCCGCCAGGCACGGGCATCGGGTCAGCGGGCATGAGCCGTACACGCAAAGCGCCGCACGCAAGAAAGAAGGCCATTTCCATCTGCCGGTTGTGCTGCCCCATCGATGTCGTACGCTCCTCCCAGTACTCGTCAGCCGCGCGATGAGCGTGAGCGAGCACCTCGCTTTCAGCCCGCACAGCCGACTCTGCATCCAAACGATCCGGCGGCCTGCGGTCGAGCACGTCTCGCATTTGCTCGAGCGTGCGCCAATGCCCATTTGCGTATGACGCCACAGAGCGAGCGAGGTGAGCGAGGCGGTTCTCGTCCAAGCCCTGGTACTTTTGCCATTGCAGCACGGCCTTTTGAAACTCATCCTCAAGCCGGCCTTGGCTCTCTCCGTCGACAGCGGGCTGCAGCACGATCCAGGACAACGGGCGCTTTGAGGTCGTCTCGTCCCAGTTGATGCCGGCCTCTGCCCACTCACGCATACCCAAGCCAGTAATGACGCACGCGACCGATCGACCTTGATCCACCAGATAGTCTGCGACACCAGAGAGCGCGCCAAAGACGCTCGTGATCTGTCCGGTGGCTGCGATCTCGTCAACGAGCAGCACAAGCTGCTTGTTCTGCCCTTTGACGTAGTCGATCGCCTCCACGACGCGGCGCAGGCTGGGTACTCTCAGGGCTGCGTCGGCCAGCAAAGCTTCGACAATGTCCAACCACAGCTTCCGCACCACGCCCCCATCCGTGAAGTCGGCAAAAAAAGCAAAGGCCGCGCGCAGGCCAAGCGCTTCACCTGCAGCGCCTGGTGTGCTTTCACCGAGGGCGCGAGGTGGCGAAAAGGTGTTGAACGTGATCGGCACGACCACCTTGCCCGCACGCGACAAATTCGCATTGATCGCCTGCAGGAGGAAGGACTTGCCAGCGCCGGACTGGGCAAACGTGAGGGCAAGTCCGACCCTGTTGCCGGATTTCTTCTGGAAGCTCGTATCAACGTAGCGCTCCACAGCCGCAAGCTGCACCGAACGCCCCGCAGGTTCGAGACCAAAGCGTGCTGACGTGAGCTTGAGGTGAAACGTGCGCGGCATGCTGGTGTTGCGCATCGGCACGCCGGCGGCCGTGAAGATCTCGGCAACGGCAGCAAGCGTCAAATACTCGCGCCTGGGCGTGGCGGTGCGCAGCTGGCCAAAAAGCACGTCCGGGAGTTTAGCCTGCTTTTGCTCGACCTGCAGCTGCGGCAGGAGTAATGACGGTCGCGCGCGCAAACCGTCACGGTTC
The DNA here is from genome assembly GCA_019448385.1 of Diacronema lutheri. Taxonomy (NCBI): domain Eukaryota; phylum Haptophyta; class Pavlovophyceae; order Pavlovales; family Pavlovaceae; genus Diacronema; species Diacronema lutheri. The sequence goes on along the minus strand of JAGTXO010000024.1, from coordinate 383,738 downwards.
CGCACATGTGGCCACGCGCGCTGAAGAGCGCTGGGAGTGCCACGCGCGCGACGAGGCGCGCCGGGAGTGCCGTACGCGCGGATGTGGGGCCAAAATCGCCAAGCAATGTTGCAAGCCGCGTGAACCATTGTGCGGCGCGCGGGCGGTCGAGTGGGACGGCGGGTGGGTGGGTCCCGGTGCGCGCCAAGCGCGCACCGCTTTGGCGATGACGCCGCTTTCGAGCCGCCCCAACTTCTCCAGAAGCAGGTTCTTCTCGTCGCGGAGCTGCTTCTTCTCGTCACGGAGCCGCACGACGGCCGGGTGCTCGATGACGCTGACTTTTGACATGCCGATCGCCGCGAGCTCGGCCATGACCTCGTTCGCCTCGGCCTCCACCTTTTCAACCTCGCCCTGCACCCGTATGATCTCTTGCTCGACCCTCGCGATGCCGTCGTCCAGCCGCACGGTGTCGTCCGCATCGGCGCGCATGACGGGAAAGGGCGCGATGACGCCGTGTGGCGCGCAAATCGGTGATGTGCGCGATGGCGGCACGCCGCCGTGTGGTGCGCGCATCGCACAGCGCGCGAAGGACTGCGCCGAGCCGATCATGAAGGCCACGAGGCATGCGCCCATCTCGACCCTACCCTTCAGCATCGTGCCGTTTGTGAGATGTACCAGAAACTCTTTACTTTTCCCATTCCCTGTATCTGATCTGTATCGCGAGTCTCGACCAAACATAATGCACAAAGAGTTTTTGCGCGGGTGGTATCGCGGCACTTGGCTCGCTTGGCGAGGCGCGCGCGCGGGCGGCATTCGCGGTCAGGGTCAGGGTCACGATGCCGCGCGCGCGCGCCTTGCCGTCGGTGGGTCTGGGCACGCCAAGGCGCGCGCGGGCGTCATCGTGGCGCTCGGCTCGCTGGCGACGGGCTGCGGGCCTGCGGCGCGCTCTGAGGTGACGACGTGCCCCGCGCGGCGGCGTGGAAGGTGACGACGGGCCCCGACCGCTCCGCCGGTCGCCTCGCTGCGCGTCGTCGCTCGGGCTGCCAGGCTGCGCAGGCGTCGACGACGACCGCCACCTCTCCCTTTCGCCCCCTCTTCTTTCGACCCGGATCCCTCTCGCCCCCTTCCTCCCAACCACTCCCCCCGAGGCCTCATTGGCTCTCATTTGCCGCCCTCGCGCTCGTCGCGCCGGGCGGTGGCGGCGAGCGCGCCCGCGCGCGCGAGCGGCTCGCCGCCGCCCGCGGCGCGCGCCCGCGCGTCGGCGGGCTCGTCCGTCTCCCAGAGCGCGAGGAGCTTGCGGGAGAGGGCCTTGGAGATCATGAGCTGCATCGCGCCCGCAAAGTCCGCGTCCTCCTGCATCAGCTCGTAGAAGGCGCGCTGCGGCCAGCGCACGTACGTCGAGCCCGGCTCGGCGAGCATCGACGCGATCGCGCGCTTGTGGAACGAGCCGCCGGCCGACTGCAAGTTCTCGAGGAGCGAGACCTCGCCGACGAGATTGTAGAGCCCGATCAGCGCAACGCGCCCGCGCTCGGCCGTGACGATCGAGAAGTTGCCCGAGAGCGGCACGAAGACGTCCTTCACCGGCGCGCCCTGCTCGCACAGCAGCTCGCCGTCAACGCTCACGTGCCACTCGGCGCGCTCGAGCAGCTTGACAAACTGGCGTGGGCTGAGGCCCGTCGGCTGGAAGCACGCCTCGTACACGCGCCGCTCCACGTCCGCCAGCTCGACCGGCTGCTCCGCGATGTAGGCGCGCAGCGCGTAGTACGAGTTGATCACGATGAAGAGCAGCTCGTACGAGACGGGCACGATCTCCGCGCGCTCGGGCCCGCCCTCATCAAACAAGAAGGCGAAGATCTCAAAGGTCGAGCCGAGGATGGCGAGCTGGCGGAGCGTGCTGTTGTTCGCGATCGCGTACGCAAAGAAGAAGACGAGGTAACTTACTGCGGGGCGCGGCATCAAATGCCGCCGGCGGCGGCGGCGTGCGCGCGCGCGCGCGCGGCATCACGGCGGGCGCGGCGGGCGCGGCGGGCGCGGCGGGCGTCGCGGGCGCGGCGCGCGGCGCGCGCGCGCACAGTGGTCCCAGAGCGATGCCTCGGGGTCCCAGATCTCCTGCGAGATGATCGCCGCGCTGATGAAAGAGGCGCAGACGATCGCCTTGTCCACCGGCGTGAGCGGCTCGCGCCGCCACGGCGTGAGGAACTCCCACCGAAAGTCGCCGCGGTCGACGCGTGCGAGCAGGCGCGTCCACTCCTGCGAGAGGCGCGTGCCGTTGAGGCCGCGTCCGCGCCGGTAGTCGTCAAGCGCGCCCTGCGCGACGACCGCGAGCGTGAGCAGCGACGCCTCCTCGCGCGGCGGCTTGTCCGGCTCGACCCACCGGCCGGTGAAGATGCTCTCGCTCGGCCGCGGCTCGGCCGGCGGCGCGGGCGCGGCCGCGCGCGGCCGCGCGCGGCAAGGGCCCGATGCGCGCCGGAGTGTGGGCGCGCGCGCGCGCAGCGAGTCCGCCGCCGGCGCCGCGCACGCGAGCAGCAGCAGCAGCGCGGCGCGCCGCGAGTGGGAGCGCCGGCCGTCCGAGCTTGGCGCCATCGCTAGCGCGCGAGGGTGGCCGCTCGAGAGCGGGGCGAGCGCCACGCGAACGGCGGGGGCGCGGATGGCGGCGGCGGCGGCGGCGGCGGCGGCGGCGCCGGCGGCGGTGGCGCCGCGGCGGTGCGCGGCGGTGCTATTCGACCTGGACGACACGCTCGTGCCCACCTCGCGCATCGACGACGCGGCCATCGCCGCCGCGAGCGCGCTCGGCGCGCGCCGGCGCGAGCTGGGCGACGAGGAGGCCGCGCGCGCCGCGCGCGCGTTTCGCGCGCTGCTCGGCGCTGAGCCGTTCCCGCCCAATGGGTCGGCCGAGCCGGTCGACCGCTGGCGCACCGCGCTGTGGGCGCGCGCGCTCGCGGGCGGTGGCGGCGCAGACGGCGCCGACGTTGCGCTCGCGCGCGACGTGCACGACGCGTGGGCGGCCGAGCGGCTCGCGCGCTTCCGGCTGGCGCCCGACGTGTCCGCGATGGTCGAGCGCGTGCAGGCGGCAGGCTACCGCACCGGCGTCGTGACCAACGGCCACGCCGACGTGCAGCGCGCCAAGATCGGCGCGTGCGGTCTCGCGCGGCTCTTCGGCGAACGTATTATCGTCTCGGGCGAGCAGCCGCGCGCCAAGCCGGACGCGTCCATCTTCGCGACGGCGCTCGCGCTGGTGGGCGCGCGCGCGGACGAGACGATCATGGTCGGCGACAGCCTCGCCGCCGACGTGCAGGGTGGCATCAACGCCGGTCTGCTCGCGACCGTGTGGGTGCGTGCGGACGGCGGCGGCGGCGGGGCCGACGGCGACGGTGGCCGACTCGGCGGGCCACGGCCGTCGCACGTCGTGCGCTCGGTGCTCGACCTCGAGAGCGTGCTCGAGCGCCTGTAAGTTCGAGCGTGCGCGAGCGGCCAGCTGCGCGCGCTCGTAGTTGATGGCCGGGGGGGGGGGGGGGGGGGGGGGAGGGGGGGGGAGCGAATGCGCACCGGGCCATGCGCTGATGAGGCCCGGGCCATGGTCTTAGTGAACAGCGCGCGCAGCGTTGGTCTGGAGTTCAGGCGACGACCCTGTGCACGCCGGCACGGATGGCGAGGACGCGGTAGGACGCCAAAAGGCGAGCATTGCCAAATTGCGAGCATTGGCAATTGCCAATTTGCGCCAAAATGGCAAGCGGATAGGGAGAATCGAACTCCCGCTACCTCGGCCACAACGAGGAGTCATAACCCCTAGACTATATCCGCCGTGCTGACGCAAGCAAAATCAGCATTATTGAAGATTGACAACATGAAGTCAGCCCGCAAGCTTTGCAGACGCCGCCGCGCGGGAGAGTTGGAGGTCTGGCCTGCGTGGAGTGGCCGTAAGGCGGCGAACGCTCGGGTCGTCGTCGCGCCGGTGCGCGTCGGCGCGCGCGCGCATGCGCGTCGTGCGCCGCGCCTGTCGCGCGCTACGGCTAGGCCGCCAACGCCCGCTCGCCCGCCCGCCCGCCCGTCCGTTCGCCCGCCCGTCTGCGCGCGCGCATGCGCGCGCCCACCCCCGCCCGCCCGCCGGCCCGCGCGGGCGCTCGCCTGCACAGGCGCGGATGACGTCCATCGAGAGGCTGCAGATCCAGGGCATCCGCTCGTACTCGCCGTTTGAGCCGCAGACCGTCGAGTTCTACAAGCCGCTCACGGTGATCGTCGGGCAGAACGGCTGCGGCAAGACGACGATCATCGAGTGCCTCAAGCAGGCGACGACGGGCGATCTGCCGCCAAACTGCAAGAATGGCCAGAATTTTGTCCACGATCCCAACCTCGCGAGCACGACGGCGCGCGCATCTTAGCGCCGCGCCGCGCTGCACCTGCGCGCCGCCCGCGCCGATCGATGCGCGTGCCCCCCCCCCCCCCCCCCCCCCCGCCGGGGACGCCGCGGCGCGCAGGAGGTGAAGGGGCAGATCAAGCTGCGCTTCCGCTCGGCCGACGGCAAGCCGGTGGTGTGCTCGCGCTCGTTCAACCTGACGCAGCGGCAGAAGAAGAAGGAGTACAAGGCGCTCGAGTCGGTGCTCACGACGCTCGACTCGACGGGCGCCAAGGTGACGCTCTCGACCAAGTGCGCCGACCTGAACAAGCAGGTGCCGCAGCTGATGGGCGTCTCGCACGCCATCCTCGACAACGTGATCTTCTGCCACCAGGAGGAGGCCAACTGGTGTCTCGGCGACGACGCGACGCTCAAGAAGCGCTTTGACGAGATCTTCGCGTCCGCGCGGTACACAAAGGCGATGGACGAGATACGCCGGCACAAGAATGAGCTGCATGCGCACGTCAAGGTGCTGCGAGCCGAGGCGGACGGCGCCGAGGCGCGGCTGCAGGCGGCGCGCCGGCTGAGCGCAAGCGCCGAGGCGGACCGCGCCGAGCTCGACAAGTTACAGCGGCGCATCGCCGAGCACGACGAGGCCGCCGCGACGCTCGGCGCGCAGCTCGACGGCCTGCGCGAGCGCGCGGCGCGCGCGGCGAGCCTCGAGCGCGACGCGGCCGCGCTGCGCGTGGCGGCGCGCGAGAAGCGCGCGCAGGCGGAGGAGGTGTGCTCCAACCTCGGCGCGCAGTTTGGGCGCGAGCTGCAGCGTGAGCGCGCCGACGACGAGCTGCAGCGCGCACTTGACGAGCACACGGCGACGCAGGCGCGCCGGCGGCGCGACGAGGCGGCGGCGCGGCGCGACGCGGCCGAGCTCGCATCGCGCCGCGCCGCGCTCGACGCGGCGCAGGCGGCGGCGCGCGACCGCGCGGCGCAGCTGCGCGCCGAGGCGAACTCTGCGCGACTGCGCGAGGCCGACCGCGACGCGGCGCTCGGCGAGCTCGCGCCCGAGATCGCGCCCGCCGCGGCCGCGCGCGCGCGCGCGCCGTACACGCCCGCCGCCGTCGCCGAGTTTGAGCGCGCGCTCGCCGCCGAGCTGCACGCGCGCGAGGCGCTCGCCGCGGACGCGCGCGACGCGGAGCGCAATGGGGTCGCCGCGCTCACCGCTGACGTTGAGCGCGCGTCCCTCGAGCTGCGCTCGACGCGCGCCGAGCTGGCGCGCGCCGAGCGCGAGCTGCGCGACGCGCGCGCCGAGCTGAGCGCGGCGGAGGCGCGCGCCGAGTCGTCGTGCGGCGGCGGCGGCGGTGGCGCCGAGCTCACGCAGACGAGCGCTGGCGCGAGTCGAGGCGCCTCGAGCTCCGCCGCCGCCGCCGCCGCCGCCGCCGTCGGCACGCTGCGCGCGCGCCTCGATGCGGAGGAGGCGGCACTCGACGAGCTGCGCGACGCGCGCGCGGCCGACAACTTGCGCGGCAAGCTGACGGCGAGTGCGCGCGAGCTCGCCTGCGCGAAGCTCGCGCAGAAGGCGCTGCTCGCCGAGATCGACGGCGCCAACGAGCGCACCGCCGCCGCGCAGCGCTACGACGACCGGCTCGCCGCGCGCAACAGGCGCGACGACGAGATCGGCCGCGCGCTCGACGCGCTGCGCGAGGATCTCGCGGTGCTCCTCGACGGCGCGCGCGACGCCCGGCGCACGCTTGTCGACGGCTCGCTCGGCCGCGCGGCGCGCGCGGCGCGCGACGTGCGCGCCGCCGAGCTCGGCCGCGCCACCGAGCGCGCCGCCGACGCGCGCCGCGCGCTCGCCGAGCTCGGCGGCTCGGCCAAGGCGCGCGAGGCGATGGTGCGCGCCAAGCAGCGCGAGCTGCGCGTCGCGGAGGAGGCGGTGCGCGCGCGCGGCGAGGTGGCGCTGCTCGAGCCGGCCGCGGATGTCGACGCGCTGATCAGGAGCGCGCAGGACGAGCTTGTCGCCGCGTCCAACGACCTCGCGCTCGTGCGCTTCGTGCCCGGCTTCGTCACCGCCGCGCGCCGCCAGCTCGACGACGCGCACGCGTGCAAGCTGTGCGCGCGCGGCGTGCGGCCGGACGAGCGCGCGGCAGTCGAGGCGAGCTTTAAAGCGCTCGTCGCGCGCTCCGCCACGGGCGAGGCCGACGTGCAGGCCGAGCTGTCGCGCGCCGAGCGGCGGCTCGTCGAGCTGAACGACCTCGCGCCCGCCGCGCGCAAGCTCAACGCGTGCCGCGCCGAGCTCGCCGCACTCGACGCGCAGCGCGCGCGCGCGCTCGACGAGCTGCGCGATGCAACGGCCGCCGCAGAGGCGGCCGACGCTGCCGACGCCGCCGCGCGCGCCGCGCACGATGCGGCGGCGCGCGCCGTCGCGGGCGTCGAGCGCCTCGCGCCCGCCGTTGACGAATTCCTCGCCGCCAAGCGCGACGTCGACCTGTGCAACGACGCGACGGACACGACGGGCGCGCGCTCGGCCGATGAGGTCGTCGCTGACGTGCGCGCCGCCGCCGCGCGCGTCGATGCACTCGAAGCCGAGCACGCGCGGCTGCTCGAGCGCGCGGACAAGTCGGACGCCACGCAGCGCGCCGCCGACACGCGCGCGCGCGACCTGCGCGACGAGCTGCAGGCCGCCGAGCGGTGCGTGGCGCGCGGCGCGCGGCGCGGCGCGGCGTGGGCGTGCGGGCGGGTGCGAACGAGCCGTGTGCGCCGCTGCCGCGCGCTCACGCGCCCGCGCGTGTGCGCCGCGCCCGCGCGTTGTACCCCCCCCCCCCCCCAATCCCCACCCGCCCCCCTTCCCTGTCCCCTCCCGCGCGCAGGGCGCTTGACAAGGCGCAGGCCGATGAAAAAGCTGTGCGGCGCGCGCGCGAGCGCGTGGCGCCGCTCGAGGCGGCGGTGACGCAGCTTGGCGCGTCGGCGCAGCCGCTGCAGGCTGCGCTCAACGCCGCCGAGGCCGCGCGCGCCGCCGGCAAGGCGCGCCTCGAAGCGGACGAGCGCGCGGCGTCGGCGGCGGCGCGCGAGCTCGCCGGCCGCGCCGCCCGCTTCCGCTCGCTGCAGGGGCAGGTGGTGCAGCATGGCGGCGCAGAGGCGCAGCGCGAGCTCGACGAGGCGATCGCTGCCGAGGCCGAGTGCACCGCCAAGCTCGGCGCGTGCGCGCACGACGCCGACGCCCTCGCCGCGCGCGCCGTCGACGCGTCGCGGTCGCTCACGCGCGCCGAGGCGGAGGTGGCCGAGCTGCGCGAGAATTTGCGCGTGCGCCGGATCCGCGCGGAGCTGCGCGAGGTGGAGCGCGAGCTTGAGGCCGCGACCGCCGCGCTCGACGCCGAGCGCGCCGCGGACGGCACGTCGCCCCGCGAGCTGCTCGCGCTGGCGGAGGCGCGGCTGCACGAGATGGGCGCACGTCGCGCCGAGGCCGTAGGCAAGCGCAAGGCCACGGAGGCGCAGCGAAACCGGACGGAGGGCGAGCTCAAGTCGGGCGAGTACAAGGGTGTTGACGCCGCGCACCGCGCGAAGAGCATCGAGCTCGCCACGCACACGACCGTCGTGCGCGACCTCGACACGTACTACAAGGCCCTCGACCGCTCGCTGATGCGCTTCCACTCCAAGAAGATGGCGGACATCAACGGCACGATACGCGAGCTGTGGCAGCGCACGTACCAGGGGCACGACATCGACTCGATCGAGATCCAGTCCGAGCACGAGGGCGAGACCGCGAGCGGCAAGCGCATCCACAGGTACCGCGTCGTGATGCGGCGCGGCGATGCGCGTCTCGACATGCGCGGCCGCTGCTCAGCGGGGCAGAAGGTCCTCGCGTCGCTCATCATCCGCCTCGCGCTCGCCGAGACGTTCTGCCTCAATTGCGGCATCCTCGCCCTCGACGAGCCCACGACCAACCTCGACCACGCCAACGTCGAGTCCTTTGCGCGCGCGCTCAACGAGATCATCACGCAGCGCCGCTCGCAGGCCAACTTTCAGCTCATCGTCATCACGCACGACGAGCCCTTCGTGCAGCTCGTGCGCGCCGCGCCGTACCGCGCCGAACCGCGCCGCGCCGCGCCGCGCCGCGCCGACCCGCGCCGACCCGCGCCGACCCGCGCCGACCCGCGCCGCGCCGCGCCCCTTGCGCAGATTGGCCGCGCGGAGAACGCAGACTACTTCTACCGCGTCTTCAAGAACGAGCAGCAGTACTCCGTCGTGCAACGCCAGGCGATCGCAGATTTCTGAGGCCGCGCGTGTAGACAGTGAGCCCCGCGTACGGCCCGGTACAATCCGCGCAGCGCGGCGACCTGGCGCGACTCGAGCGCGCAGCCGAGGGCGACGAGCAGCAAGAGCGCAACTGCCACGAGCTGTGCGACGCTCAGCGCGGGGCCCGAGGTGCGCTCGGCCGCGCGCTGTCGCGCCGCGCGCCGCACGCGCGCGCCAAGCGGCGCGCCGTCGAGCACGGCCTCGAGCGGCGCGCCGCCGGCGGCGCCGGCCGGCTGCGCGACGGGGAAGGCGACGCGCACCGGTGCCGCCCGCGCCGGCTCGGCGCGCCCGACCGCCTCGACGCGCACGCCGCCAGCGGCGCGGGCACCGCGTCGGCGATCGCCCCGCGCAGCGCGCCCCGCCGCGCGGCCGACGCCCACTCGACTTCCGCTGCCGCTCATCGCGAGCTCGGCGTGCACGACGCGCGTGGCCGCACGGTCGAGCGGTGGCGGGCTCGGCGGCGGCGCCGACGGTAACGGCCGCGGCGGCCGCGGTGGCGGGAAGGGCTCGGCGCGAGGCGATGGCGGCGGGCTCCGCGGGCGCGGCGGCGGGTCCTGCGGCAGCGCGGGCGGCAGCGGCGGCAAGTCCGGCGGCGAAGGGGGCGGCGGCGACGGGGGCGGCGGCGACAAAGGCGAAGGCAAGGGGGGCGGCGGCGGCGGGCTCGGCGGCGATGGGCTCGGCGGCGGCGGTGGGCGCGGCGGCGCGGCTTGCGGCGGCGAGCGTGGCGGCGCGGCCGGCGGCAGCGGTGCGGGTGGCGGCGGTGGCGGCGGCGAGGACGGTGGCCTCAAAAACGGCGGCGGGGCCGGCGACAGGCTCGGCGACGGCGGCAGCGGCGTCGCACACCCCGCGAGCAGCTCGAGAGCAGCAGCTGGCTCCCCTCTGAGGCCCTCGGACTGCCTCGGACCCCTGGTGACTGCCATGAGCTGTCGAGTTTGTCAGTTTGATGTTGACTTCCGAGTTCCGACTCGACGGCTCATCAGTGACGGAAGTGCCCCGCCGGGAGCAGGCGTGGGGGTGCGCTGCCGGCGCCAACGCGGCCTGTGGGACGCCCGTCGCGGGGTCATCGTCGCTGCACGGCGCCGCTGAGCAGCCTGGCCGCTGCGTCCAGGTCGCCGGCCGCCTCGAGCTCCTCCACGCGCGCCATGAGCGCGTTGAGGTCGTCGAGCAAGTTTGCGCCCGACGGGCCGGCGGCGGGCTCGGGCGATGCCGCCGCGGGCCCCTCGCGCCACGTGGCGGGCACGCCGTCGCTGGCGGCCGCGCCGCTCGGCGGCACGTCGGGCGGCGCGTACCGCACGGCCGGAGGCGCCGCGTATCTGCCGTCGCCGCCGCGCGCATCGTCGCCGCCGCCGCCGCCGCCACCGCCGCCGAGCCAACTGGGCGCGTGCGGCTGCGGGAGCACGTCGTCGGGCGCGTCCTCGTAGCCCGGGTCTGCCATGAGCTTGCGCGACAGAGCCTGCGCGCCGTCCTCGTCGCCGTCGGACAGGTCGACGCCGCACACGCTGCTCAGCAGGTACCTGCGGCCGGCCGGGGCTCGCGCGCGCGCGCGTCGGCGGTGGCAAGCGGTGCGGCGCGCGGCGAACCAGAGAAGGGCAGGTTGCGGGCGTGCGCCTCGCAAAATGGCCGGCCCGACTCGGCGGCGGCGAGCGCGCACTTGACGCTCGTCTTCAATTCCATGGCGCCCGCCGCCCTTCCTCGTGTCGGAAACGTGTCGGGAGTCACTCGGGAATTTCTACTCATCAAGTTTGACGCTCGTCGACGGCTACCTCAACCCGGCCGTTGGCAATGTGCCACGTGCCCGTGGCACATTGCCATCGGCGCAGCGCGGCTTGGCCGCGCCGATGGCAATGTGCCACGGGCACGTCCACGTCCGCCCGAGCCGGTCCGTGTGCGGCACCACGTCGTAGAGCGCGTCATAGAGCACGTGCCCGGGCAGGCCCCCTGCGGCGCGCGGACGGCAGGGCGACGGAGGGGCAGGGGGAAGGAGGGGAGGGGGTGGCGACGTGGCGGGAACTGAGGAGCGAGCGCGTCAGCGCAGCCGCGCGCGCGCGCCGCGCACATCGTATCGGGTTGACGCAGCACCAGACGTCCGTGTAGTGCGCGAGGGCCTCGCGGAGCGCGCGCTGCTGCGATGGCGAGAGGAGGGACGAGGGGCCAAAGGCGGGCGGCAGCTGCGCGAGCTCGACGAGGCGGTGCGCGGCCCACAGCCGGCGCACGCCCGCCGCGCCCTCGCCCGCCGGCAGCGCGCTCGCACGGTGCGCGCTGGCGAGGAGGGAGGGAGGCGTGCGCGTGCTGTTGAGCATCGAATACTCGCGCGAGATCTCGAGGAGCGCGGGCGCGGCTGCGGCGCCGTCGCGCGCGCCGGCGCGGCGCTCGAGGTCGAAGACGTAGTCGAGCGGGCACGGCTCGATCGGCAGCCTCTGCGCCGTCGCGCCCGGCGACTTGCCCAGGTGCGGGAAGGGGCCGCGGTCAAAGCCACACGCGAGGGGCGGCAGGATGAGCTTGCGGCCGAGCGCCCACGCGGCCGCGACGCCGTCGCGCACGTGCGCGATCTGCGCGTGCGTGAGCGCAAAGTGCGCGAGCAGCGCCGGGTGCGCCGAATGGTTGTGCGCCGTGTCGAGGAAGGCCAGCTGCGGCGCGAAGAGGGGCTTGCCGTCCACGCCGCGCGGGTGGAGCAAACCGTCCGGTAACGCGAGCGGCGCGTAGAGCAGGCCGCCGGGCGGGTCGTAATACTCGGGCGGGTCGATCCACACGCCCGCCTCGCGCAGCCGGTGCCGCTTGCCCGCGCCCGCAGAGTACTGGTGCGTGGCGTGCACAAAGTAGAGGGGCCGCGGCAGCCGCGCGTGGAGCCGCTGCACGAGGCCGACGTGCCCGTTGGCGAAGGAGGCGACGGGCAGCGTGCCGCAGACGAGCGAATGGTTGGTGAAGCAGCGGAAGAGGCGCGGGTCCGACAGCCCCGCCTTGTCCCCCTTGAGGTCCCAGCCCGGCCCGTTCGGCCCGCCCGCGCCCGGCCCCTTTCCGTCGCCCGCAACGCCCTGCCGCAGCAGCCAGCCGAACGCATGTTGGTCCCACCAGTGCGGCTTGCGCACGAGGAGCTCGCGCCACGCGCGCGCGAAGGGCACGGCGCTCGCCTTGATGAAGAAGAAGCCCACGTTCCAGTGCGAATGCGCCACCTCGAGGTCCTCGAGGCCAAGGTCGTCCGTCGAGTTGGTCAGGTGGTCCGTCGACGCGAGCACGTCGGCGTCGGGCCACTGGCGCAAGTAGGGGAGCGGGTCGCGGAGCAGGACCGTGTCCGCGTCGACGAGCACCGTGTTCACGCCCAGCTCGAGCAGGTCGATGAGCAGCGTGATCTTGCGCACGCCGAGGTTCCTGAACGCGGCGCCGCCCCAGCCGATCGCGCCAGAGCCGCCGCTCGCCGCGCCGCGCATCGGGAAGCACGGGATGCGCGCGGCGGCCATCCTGCGGAGTCCGAGCGCGTCCATCGCGCCAAAGGCGATGTGTCGGATCCCTGCCGCCGTCGCGTGCGCGTAGAGGTTGCCCGCCATGTCCATCCCGTCGCCGTTTGAGAACGAGACGATCAGCTCGCGCCGCTCGGACCAGACGGACTGCACGAACGGCAGGTCGAGCGCGCGCGCGCACGCGCCCTCGGCGGGCGCCACCGCGCGTGCGGGTGGCGCCGCTTCGCCCGCCGCCGCCTCGCCCGCCCCCGCCGCCGCCGCCGCCGCCGCGCCGTCGGCGCGCGCCAAACCGGCGCGCGGCACGGGCGCGCCCGCGCGCGCGCGCAGGCTGGCCTCGTCGACGATCGAGGCCTGGTAGTGCACGGCCGCGATCGTCTCGCCCGACGTATACACCGTGACGAGCGACGCCACCGCAATCAGCACCGTCGTCGCCATCAGCGCGAGGATGACCGCGCGCATCGCGCACCAACCCAACCAGCCGGTCAAGCGCACGCGCGACCGGCGTTGCGGCCAAAGGTGCAATTTTTTATGGCGGCGGCCCTTCCGCCCTCGCGCGCGATGAGGGCCGCGGCTCTCCTCGTGGCGGCCAGCGTGCTCGGCTGCGGGGCGTCGGAGCGCTGCGCGGGCATCGAGAAGAAGTTTCCGCGCTCCGGCTCCGTCGTCTGCTGCCCGGCGGCCTGCGGCACGTGCGGCGGTGCAAGGTGCTCGAAGGCGCCCGTGCCCGACGCACAGTCGTCGTGCTGCCCGAGCCCGATCGTGCGCGCAGGCCGGCAGTGCGCGGCGAACGACCCGGGCCCGTGCTTGATCAAAAAGGCGGGCGACCCGACGTGCTCGACCGGCGTCGTGCACGCCGACAACAAGCACTGCTTCCCCGCGGCGTGCGGCGACGACGCGGGCGTCGAGCCGAACTGCGCGTCCGCGCCAGGCGGCCGCAAGATGTGTTGCGCGCCGTCGCGGCGCAAGGAGGCGGACGCGCCGCGCGAGTGCGGCAAGGTGGATCCTCCGTGCGTGCTCGCGCAGCCCGCCGCCTCGCCCGCGCGCGCGGCCGGCTCGCCGGCGGGCGCGGCCGCCGCTGCGCACGCCGCCGCGCCGGCCGGCACGGGCGCACCGCCGCCGAGCGAAGACGTGGGCAGCGGCATCGTCGTGGCCATCTGCGTCGCGCTCGCCGTCTTGGCCGCGTGCATGGTGTGCGTCGTCGTCCTCCTGCGCTGACGCTAGTCCGGTGGGGGAGGCGGCGTGCCTCCCCTATATATGGCGCGGTCCGGGCTGGTCCGGCCAGTAGGGGGCTGAGAGTACGACCCGGGTTGTACAATCAAGGGTTAAACGCCAGCCAATGAGCGCTCGAGGGGTCGGGGCGAGGCTTAGGACGAGCTTAGGACCGAGACCCCCCTCCTGACCGGCCGATTTTGAGTAGAATTCGGGGTCGAGCGGGCGCGGCGGACGGAGGGCCCGAGCCGGGCCGACGGAGGGTCCGACCCCGGAATGCGGGCGACCGGAAGGGCTTGGGTGATTGACGCCCAGTAGAATAGAATGGCGGATTCCGGGGGGGATCGCTACTGGCATCGCGCAAGCTGAAGCCCTCTGACTGACCGGACCGCGCCGAGTGCGCGTGCACCCCGTGGAGGGCGCGGCCACGGACAGTCTTCGCGACTGAGCTCGCCGCGGCTTACCGTGTGCTGCGCCGGCGCGCTACTTGCCGTTGGCCGAGCTGCGGGTGTTGCGCACGGCCGTGTTGCGCAGCCAGCGCCTCGATGCGCCGGTGGCCGGAACCTTGGCGCGCTTTGACTAAGCGACCTCGGCCTGCACAGATTCGAACGCGTGCGTGAACTCGAGGCGTTGCAGGTGGCGAGCACGTGAGTTCGTATAGGAGGTCTTGTGCTCGATGGCCTGGCTGTCGACCGACGAGAGCTTGGGCGAGTTCGGCGGCACGTTGGCGCACTCGGGCTCGGTGCGCGGCCTTGCCGGCGCGGGCGCGGGCGCGGGCGCGGGCGCGGGCGCGACGCTCTCGGACTCGATGCCCGGCTCTGCCTTCGTGGGCGCGGTCGCGGGCACGGGCGCGCCCTCGACCTCGTCGCGGTTGAAGACATCGATCTCGACGCACACGCCGTGGTCCTTGTAGTCGGCGGCCTCGCTGTCGTTCGCATAAACCTCGGGCGAACTCGCAACGAGCGACGATATCTCGGCGTGGAGCCAGCAGATCTCACGCTGCACCGCGTGACCAGGCTCTTGAGCGCTCCGTTGAAAGAGTCACTCTCACGGAGGCGGTCGCTGCACCACACCAGATAGCCACCGAGCTTGTAAGCGTGCACGTGCGCCCGTGCGAGGTCCTTGGAGAGCGCATCGGCGCGCGCGCACATGCCGTCGCATGATTTGGCCGGTGTCATGCAGTGCTGCCAAGGCCTGGCGCTCGGCGTTGAGCGTGTCGTGATCCACGCGAACGAGCTGCAACCAGCTGCAGCAGCCGCGCGACGCCGCCGTCGCCGACGATGCGCTAAAGCACGTGGCCCATGAGGTGCGCGCGGCACGTGGCGAGCGCGACATTCTTGCGCAGCAGCGCGAGTATCCGGGAGCCGGCCCACGCACTTGAGCGCGTAGATTCGGCCGCACATGCACGCGCCGACGACCGAGTCGGCGGGCCCGCCGTCGAGCCAAAAGTTGACCTCGTCCGCATCGCGGCGGCGGGCGCGACGCGCCGAAGGATGCGCACGCGGTAGTGCCGGTCGACGAGCGGGTCGTCGCCGACGATCTCGTCGGGCAGCAGCTCGGAGAAGTTCTGGGGGTGCATGTTGTGCGAGCGTGCCACGAGATCTCGGGCGTGCCGTCCGTTCGTTCAGAGCAGAGCGCCTCGGGCCGAGCTTCGGACGGAGGATGCAGCGCGCGAATGCACCTGCAGCGCGCAGTGTGGCCTCGCGTGCCGTCAGGAAGCCGCCTGCGCGCACTGCGGAGGCGGCAAGCGCGACGAGGGGCGGCGCGGACGGGGCGCTGAGCGGCGGCGTCACGTACGCGCCGTCGCCCGCCGAGCTCGACGCCGCGGCGCTGACGATGCGCGCGGCGTACCACACCGACCGTCTCTCGAGACGAGACGACGCTCGGGCGGGACCGGTCCGTTGGCGCGTAGGGGCCGGCTGGGAAATGGCGCGAAGCCAAAGACGATCAACTTGTCGATGCGGTGGCTCACTCCGAATCCTTGCCCCCGATGGGCGGACCAGGCGAGTCGAGCGCCACCTAGTGCTCGGCCTGGCCAAGCGCGGTCTTCGTTTCTTTCCGTCTTCGTTCACGACACCGAATCGCCCAAAAGGCGCGAGCGAAACGTTTCGCCGGCCACCGATGGGATCCGTCGACGGACATCCGCCATGTGTGTCACGCGGACATGCAGTCACACTCACACATGCAGCACAGACACAATGCCAACACCCCCCCTCGACGCGCACCGTGCGTGCGGCGCGCGCGCGCGCGGAACGCACTCAGCGGCGGGCAACCATGAAGCTCGTAACGTGGCGAGCGAACGTGGCGTTGTCTGTGGCCTTCGTCATGATGTCGGCGTGGTTGAGCGAGGTGTGCACCTTGCTCACAACGATCCGACCCTTCTCCTGCGCGTCGCGCACGTAGTGGTACTTGACCTCGACGTGCTTGGTGCGCCGGTGGTGCACCGGGTTGTTGACGAGATCGATCGTCCCCTGGTTGTCTTCAAAGATCTCCGTCGGCGAGGCCGACGGCTGGGGGAGGAAGTCGATGATGCTCCGGAGGTAGTCGACTTCGCGGCAGCATTCGCTCAATGCGACATACTCCGCCTCGCAGCTGCTGAGCGAGATGGTGCTCTGCAAGCCGCTGTGCCACGAGATCGGCGCACCGTTGAAAAACACGATGTAGCCGGTCGTGGACTTGCGCTGCACGGGGTCGTTGGCCCAGTCCGCGTCGGCAAACGCGCGCAGCGTCGTGCACTCGGCGTCCTCGGCGTACTTGAAGAGCAAGCCGAGCTGCTCGGTGCCGCGCAGGTACTGCAGCACGCGACGTGCGGCGCGCAGGTCGACGGCCCTCGGCCTCGACATCCGCCGCGCCAGCATGTTCACCGCGTGCGCAAGATCGGGCCGGCACGTCACCATCGCGAACATCAGCCCTCCCGTGATGGATTGGTACATGAGCTTGTCCGCCGTCGAGAGCAGCTCGTCGTCGTCGTCGTCTGACGACACGATCGATCGCGCCTCGACCTCCGGCGTCGGCGCCGGTTGTCCTGTCGTTGCCTCGAAGCGCTCGAGCAGCCCGGCGACGTACGGTCCGAGGGCTGAGCGCACGAGGCCAGCGCCCGTCGCCGCGCGTCGCGACGGAGTCATTTGCGGCTGCATCTGCCGCAGCGGCGATGCCAAAAGGGCACTTGATCGTCGGCGACGTCCTCATCGGCGGCAGTATCACCGCTCGGCAGTGCCTGCCGGTGGCCCGTGTGATTTCACGCACGCTGCGATGGTGGGGTCGCCGCGAGCGCGCGCGGTCGTCGGCGCGGCCAGGGCCCGCGCGCGCGTGCAACGTGCGTCGCGCGGGCGTGGGCGGGCGTGAGGGTGTTCAGGGCGCGCGCGGCGGGCTCCGCACGCGCACCACTGCGCTCACTTGCGAGGTATCTGACGACGCCGCTGCTCCCAGAGTCTGATGCGCGCCGCGCGCGTGCGCGTATGAGTATGTGTGCGACGTGGGACGCGCGAGCACTGCCTGTGGTCAGGAATACTGCCCGTTGGGTCTGAGTTCGCGGACGAAGGAATAGGAGAGACCCGCGCGCGAAAAAGCGAAAATGGCCGCGAGAGGTGCGCGCGCGCGTCGCGTCGGCCCCGCGGGAGGTGGCGCGGTGCGTGTCGCGCTATGCGTGTCGCCGCTGCGCGTGGGGGTTCCTGACATACCCGGGAACCCCGCTCTCATAACCGCGACACGTGCAGGCGGCGCGGCCGCAGCGCCGCGAGCGGCGTCATCATCGGCGTCGGTCGCGGGCACCGGCTCTCGGTCGAGGTCATGAAGATCATCCTGTGGCGGCTATTTTCTCGGCAGGAGCGCGGTGAGGATCGCGGATGACCTCCACACATCCACCGACACGCTCACGGAGTCGATCGTCCGCGCCACCATCGAGCGGTACGAGGCCACCGGCATCGTCGATTCCCAGCCGAACAAGCCGTGCGCGAAGCTCATGAGCGAGCTCGACCAGGAGCTGATGCTCGCGATCATGGCGGAGCAACCGTGACTTCACTTAAGCGAGATTGCGGCCGAGCTGCAGGCCGTCACGCTCAAGGCGTTCACGCGCGAGTACATTCACTACAACCTCTGCGCAGCCGGCCTCTCGCTCAAGAAGATGCAGCGCGTCCAAGCGGCCCGCGACGAAGAAGAACACCTCGGGCATGCTGAGGAACAGCTGCGCGCGCTCGACGCTGCTGTTGATGTGCTCAGCAGCCTTGATTCACGCCTGCGCGGTCGCATCCCAGCCAACTTTGCACAACTCGAGCGCCTGCGCGACCTGCTGCGCGAGCGCCACGCTCTGAGCGGCCGGCATAGTGGGAGCAATGGACTGCGGCGCCGGCACGGGCGCGGAGTAGGCATCGAACGCGCCGGCCCAGCCGCCCGACGCCACGAGGCCGCCGCCACCGACCTTGCCAGGGTGCTTGGGCGGGGGCGTCACCTCGACGACAAGGTAAAGAATGCAGATGTCCAAGTCCTGCTGCGCGCCGCTCGGCGCGTAAAACCTGCGCGCCACGTCGGCATCGTCGGTGATCAGCGTCAGGCGGACGAACACTGCGGGCGCGCCGACCTCTCGCTGATGCCGATCCGGTAGAGCCGAAGGGAGTGAGGCGGCTGCGGCAGGTTGCCGTGAGTCGAGTCGTGCGTCGAGCGTAGGAGCGTGGTGAGCACGTCGCGGCTCTCGACCAGCGCGTAAAAGCCGTCGGCTGCTTGTAGACCAACGAGAGCGCGTAGCGGCGCGGAAGCGCTTGCTTCGTCATCCTCACCGTCTTCGCCGGTCGAGCGCGATTAGCGGCGCGACGCGTCTCGCGCGCCGGGCCGGCGCGCCGACACATCGCTCGTCTCCGCCGTGCGCTCCTCAAGCTGCGCGGCTTTGATCTCCGCCGCCTTTGCGGCCGCCTCGTCCTTGTTGGCGCGCGTCTCAGCCGACCGGGCCTGCGCTTGCGCCTTCTCCCCGAGCGCAGGCGCAAAGTGCACCTTGTTCTCCTCTGCGTGCGCGCGGCCTCCGACTTGGCGAGCTCCGCGGCCTCCGCGCTATACTGAAGAGGAGCTTGGCCCTTTTTAAAGCTTGCACGCGAGTGATCGCATCGTTGTCCCCCGAGTTGGCGCCCAGCTTGACGCACAATGGCTCGCCCGGCTTGAGGGCATCAACGTAGAGGGCATCAACGTACGCGTCAAAGGACACGAGGTACACGCGCAGCGTCTCCAAAGGCTTCCCCTCCTCCTCGGAGTCGTCCGCCACGACTTGACCGAATCCTGCGCGGGCACCGCCGCAAGCCCACGCGCAGGCTCGTGCTCGTCCGGCTCGTGCTCGTCCGGCTCGGCCGCCGGCAGCGCGCTCGAGCTACCGGCCTTCGCGCCGGCCCCGCCGCCGGCGAGGGCGCGCACTGGAGCCGCTTTCTCGGGCGGCTTCGTTGCGCCAGCGCTGGGCTTGCGAGACGAGCGCTGCGGCAGTGCGCCAATTGTTGTAGGCGAGTACATGGTAACCCTCGGCACGCGGGGTCGCGCGCCAGCCGGCGCCGAGGTCTCGCGCGCGCGATTGGCCTCGTCTTGGTCGGCCTTGCGCTTCGCTCGCGTCATCTTGTCGGCTATCGCCTTGTCCAACGGACCGGCGCGCGCGACCTTGACGCGACCAACGCCAGCGCGCGCGCCGGCGTCCGCGTCCAAGCGGAGGGCCGCGAGCGCGCCTGCGCCGGCCGGCGGGCCGGGCGCGGCGGATGTCGCAGCTGCGGCGGCGGGGTCCTGGCCATCTTGGGAACCCGGGGCCGGCACGGCGACACCGTCCGCGACGCCGCCGTCCGCTGCCGGCTCACCGAGCGTGTGGCTTGTTCGGCTGGGAATCGACGATGCCGGTGGCCTCGTACCGCTCGATGGTGGCGCGGACGATCGACTCCGTGAGCGTGTCGGTGGATGTGTGGAGGTCATCCGCGATCCTCACCGCGCTCCTGCCGAGAAAATAGCCGCCACAGGATGATCTTCATGACCTCGACCGAGAGCCGGTGCCCGCGACCGACGCCGATGATGACGCCGCTCGCGGCGCTGCGGCCGCGCCGCCTGCACGTGTCGCGGTTATGAGAGCGGGGTTCCCGGGTATGTCAGGAACCCCCACGCGCAGCGGCGACACGCATAGCGCGACACGCACCGCGCCACCTCCCGCGGGGCCGACGCGGCCGAAGGAATAGGCGGCGCTCGTTCGCGCAGGCGGCCGTCCCCGTCGTGCACACCTCGCCCGTCGCCAGCTCGCTCGTCGACACCCCGCTCGTTCTCCTCGTGCACACCTCGCCCGTCGTCAACTCGCTCGTCGACGCCCCGCTCGTCCCTGCCGTGCACACCTCGCCCGTCGCCAGCTCGCTCGTCGACACCCCGCTCGTCCCTGCCGTGTACAACTCGCCCGTCGTCAACTCGCTCGTCGACACCCCGCCCGTCCCCCTCATGCACACCTCGCCCGTCGTCAACTCGCTCGTCGACACCCCGCTCGTCCCTGCCGTGTACAACTCGCCCGTCGTCAACTCGCTCGTCGACACCCCGCCCGTCCATGCCGTGTACAACTCGCCCGTCGCCAGCTCGCTCGTCGACACCCCGCTCGTCCCTGCCGTGTACAACTCGCCCGTCGTCAACTCGCTCGTCGACACCCCGCCCGTCCCCCTCATGCACACCTCGCCCGTCGTCAACTCGCTCGTCGACACCCCGCTCGTTCTCCTCGTGCACACCTCGCCCGTCGTCAACTCGCTCGTCGACGCCCCGCTCGTCCCTGCCGTGCACAACTCGCCCGTCGTCAACTCGCTCGTCGACACCCCGCCCGTCCCTGCCGTGTACAACTCGCCCGTCGTCAACTCGCTCGTCGACACCCCGCTCGTTCTCCTCGTGCACACCTCGCCCGTCGTCAACTCGCTCGTCGACACCCCGCTCGTCCCTGCCGTGTACAACTCGCCCGTCGTCAACTCGCTCGTCGACATCCCGCTCGTTCCCCTCGTGCACACCTCGCCCGTCGTCAACTCGCTCGTCGACACCCCGCTCGTTCCCCTCGTGCACACCTCGCCCATCGTCAGCTCGCTCGTCGACACCCCGCCCGTCCCCGTCGTGCACACCTCGCCCGTCGCCAGCTCGCTCGTCGACACCCCGCTCGTTCTCCTCGTGCACACCTCGCCCGTCGTCAACTCGCTCGTCGACACCCCGCCCGTCCCCGTCGTGCACACCTCGCCCGTCGCCAGCTCGCTCGTCGACACCCCGCTCGTCCCTGCCGTGTACAACTCGCCCGTCGTCAACTCGCTCGTCGACACCCCGCCCGTCCCTGCCGTGTACAACTCAACTCGCCCGTCGCCAGCTCGCTCGTCGACACCCCGCTCGTCCCTGCCGTGTACAACTCGCCCGTCGTCAACTCGCTCGTCGACACCCCGCCCGTCCCCCTCATGCACACCTCGCCCGTCGTCAACTCGCTCGTCGACGCCCCGCCCGT
Source organism: Diacronema lutheri (assembly GCA_019448385.1). Classification (NCBI taxonomy): domain Eukaryota; phylum Haptophyta; class Pavlovophyceae; order Pavlovales; family Pavlovaceae; genus Diacronema; species Diacronema lutheri. The sequence continues at coordinate 363,010 of JAGTXO010000024.1, read as the reverse complement.
CCCCCTCATGCACACCTCGCCCGTCGTCAACTCGCTCGTCGACGCCCCGCTCGTCCCTGCCGTGTACAACTCGCCCGTCGTCAACTCGCTCGTCGACACCCCGCCCGTCCCCGCCGTGCACAACTCGCCCGTCGTCAACTCGCTCGTCGACACCCCGCCCGTCCCCGCTCCGCCCGTGAACACCTCGCTCCCCGTCACTCCGCCCGTGAAGACCTCGCCTATCGTCAATTCGCGCATCGCCACCTCGTCGATCGCGACCTGGCTTGCCGTTACCTCGCCCACCGCCACATCGCCCGCCACCGCCCCGCCCGCCGACACCCCACCCGCCGACACCCCGCCCGCCGCCGCCCCGCCCGCCGCCGCCGAGCTCGCCGTGCGGCGCGCTGCGTCGTACGCGGACGCGGACGCCGCAGCCGAGCCCGCGCTGGCGGTGGCGCCACGCGAGACGCGGCCCGCCGGCGGTGTCGCACGCCGTGCCGACGCCTCGGCGGCGTGCGCCGCCGTCGCGGCCGAGCCTATCGCCGGCCTCGTGCCGTGGCTGCCCGGCGCGCTCGCCGTCCTGGCGTCGCGGCTGCACGCGCCGCCGAGCGGCGCGGCCGCCGACGAGGCGGAGGGCGCGCGTCGCGAGCTCGCCGTGCTCGCCGCGACCCTCCGCGCGGCGGTGCGCACGCGCGCGCTCGCGGCGCGCCCGCCGCCCGCGCACGGCGCTGGCGCCGCGGGCGCAGCCGCGCCCGTGGGCAACGATTGCCTGCTCGCCGCCGTCCTCGCGGCGCTGCCCGCTGCGGCGGCGGCGCGTGTCGGCCCGCCGGGCGCGATGCGCGTGGCGCTGGTCGAGTGGCTGCTCGCCAACCCGGACGCGCACGACGGCTGGACGGTTGAGGAGATCAACGCGCTGCGCGCGGGCGGCGCGTGCGGCCGGCCGCTGCCCGCGCAGCTCGCGTGCGCGGCGCTCGCGGGCGCCTTCGAGATCGACGTCCTGCTCGCCGTCGCGCGCGGGCGCGGGGACGTCGAGTGGACGCTGCACGCCGGCGGAGACGGCGGCGTGGCGGGCGCGCGCGGCCCTCGCCCGCTCGCCGCCGTGTGCGCAAGGGCGGCGGCGGCCGCGCGGCGCCGGCACGGCGGCGCGCGCGGCGGCCGCGCCGAGCCCGTTGGCCACGCGACGCCGTGGGCGTGGGGGCGCGACCGCGCGGCGGACGAGCGGCCCGTGGGCGCGGCGCCGCGCCGCTTCGCGCGCGGCGATGCCGTGCTCGTCGGCGCGGCACGGACGCGCCGCGCGCGCGCCTCGGCGGCGGGCGCGCCCGCCGCCGCCGCGGCGGCGCCGGCGCCGGCCGCCGATGACCGCCGAGCGCTCCTCGACGCCGCCGTCCAGCGCGCGAGCCAGGCGTCGAGCGAGCTCGCAACGAACGTGTCGGGCGGCGAGGGTCTCGTCGCGCTCGAGGCGGCGTGCTGCGCGGCGCACTCGGGCGGCGGCGGCGGCGGCGCCCCGAGCGCGCACCTGCGCGAGGCGTTCCGATGCGCGCGCAAGGTGCCCGAGGCCGCCCGCGCGCTCGCGTCGACGGCGGGCGCGCTCGACGCCGCGGCGTTCGACGTCGCCCTCGCGCTCGCGCGCGCCGCCGCCGACGAGGCGCGCGCCCCCGCCGCCAAGCGCGCGCGCGCGCGCCGCGGCGCGCCCGAGCGCGCGCACGTCGTCGTGCTCGGCGCGCGCGCGTGCGAGCGGCTGCAGGCGGCGGGCGACGACCGCGACGGCGCGATCGACGAGCACATGCTGCGCGCGCAGCGCGAGGCGCGCAACGCAGGGCGGAGCTCCTACGTGCTGATCGCGGCGCACCTGCACGGCGCCGCGGGCGCGAGCGCGCTCGTCGTGTCGGGCGAGCTCGGCGCCGCGTCGGGGCGCGACCGCGCGGCGGCCGGGCGCAGGCTGACGCTCGGCGGCTGGACGCGCGTCGACGCCGTGCGCACGACGGGCGAGGACGCTACCGACGCCGGCGGCGTGCTCGCGAGCGTGCGCCGCGCCGCGAGCCCAGCCGCGCCCACCGCGGCCGACGCACCGCAGCCGCCGCCAGGGCACGTGGAGCGCGTCGAGGGCGGCCGGCACGCGCTCGCGCGCCGGCTGGCGCAGATCGCGGCGGGTGGCGCCGCCGCGGCGCCGAGCGACGAGGCGAGCGCTGCGGCGGACGCGCTCGCCGACGTGCGGCAGGCGTTCGTCGACCTGCTGGTCGCGTATCGGCGGCCCGACGCGGCGACCGTCAAGGCGCTCGCCGCGGCCGCGCGCACGCCCGCGCCGCGCGCCGCGCCGAGCGCGGCGGTGGGCGACGCGCTCTGGCCGGCGATGGTGGCACGTGCCCTCGCAGCCGCGCCGGGGGGCAGCGGCGCGTCGTCGGCGCCCGCCGCGTGGGCCGCGGCGGCCGCGACGATGCGCGCGCACGGCGCGGCCGTCGTCAGCGCGGCGCGGAGCAAACGCGGCGCGATCGACCCGGCCGCCGTCCGCGCCGCCGGCGCCGCGCTGCGCGAGGGACTGCAGGCCGTGGTGCGCGTGTTCGAGGTCGGCGAGGCGGACGCCGAGTCGGAGGTGGCGCTCTTCGTCGTGCAGCGCGACGTCGCCCGTCCGGCCGACCGTGCGCACGTCTGGCGATTCGCCGCGCGCGACCCGTCCGCGAGCGCGGACGGCGCGAGCTCGGACGGCGCGATCGCGGACGGCTTTGCGGCCGCCGCGTTGCGCGCCGCGTTCGCAGACGGCGCCGAGTTTGCGCTGCAGACCGCGACGGTCGTCATCGGCCGCGCGCTCGACGGGCCGACCGCCGTGGTCGCCGCGCTCGTCGCGGCGCGCACGCGCTACCGCACGGCGAGCGCGCTCGAGGGGGCGGCGGCCGCGGCGGCGGCGTGCACGGCGGCGCGCGATGCGGCCGCGCGCGCGCTGCCCGCGCGCGCGCTGTCCGCGCGCGCGGCCGCCGGCGCGCCCGCCGTGCGCCTCGACGCGCGCGACGAGGAGCTGGCGCTCGCCGCGCACGACATCGCGCGGGCGGCGATCGGCCCGCAGGGCTCGTCGGCCGCCGCATTCGCGCTCGGCGCGCTCGGCGACGCGCCGCCCTGCCTGATCAGCGGTGGGCGCGCCGCGGCGCTGCACGGCGACGTGCACGGCTGCGCCAAGGCGCTGCGCCACCGGAGCGCGCACGAGCTGCCGCCCGAGCTGCTCAGCGCCTACTACCTGGCCGTGCTCTCGGTGCGGCCGGGCACGCTGCAGCTGACGGAGCAGCAGCTCGCAGAGGTTGCGCCGCCCTCGGATTTGGGCGCCCGCGCCGCGCTCGCGCACGTGCGCGCGGCCGTCGAGCGGCTCGCGGGCGCGCGGTGCTGCGCGGCGCTCGTGCGCGCCGGCGACGGGGCGCGCGGGAGCGGCGTCGCGTTCGTGCCGCCGAACGAGCTGGCGCGGGCGGGGACGGCGGCGGAGCCCCTGCTCGTCGTGCTCGCCCGCTGTCCGGCGGGCGCGGGCGGCCTCTTCGTCGAGGGCGAGGGCGGCGGCGCGCACGCCGACGCGCAGACGTCCAAGCTCGCGACGCACCTGCTCGCCGACGCGCGCGCCGGGTGGGGGCGCGACGTCGTCGCGCTCTGCCTCGAGGCGGCCAACCCGCTCTGGTTCTGCCCGCGGCTGCAGGCGCTGCACTGCGCGCGCGACGGTGCGGTCACGCAGCAGGCGGATCCGTGCGCCGGCGGGCACGCGCGCCGCGCCGCCTGCGCCGGCAACGCCGCCGGCGCCGACGCGGACGCTGACGGCGGCGCGGCGGGCGCGGCCGAGCCGCGGCGGAGCGAGGCCGCGGCGGGCGCCATCAACGCGGCGGTGCTCGCGGCCGTGCGCGCGCGCTACGCGCTCGCCGCGACGTACGAGTTCGCCGGTGGGCGCGACGCCGGCAGATGGCTCGTCGAGTGCGCGGCGCGCGCCGGCGGCGCGGGCGAGCAGCGCCCGAGCGCCGTCGCGCAACTGCACGCGGCGGGCGGCGTCGGGACGCTGGCCGTCTGGCCGGCGATTGATGCGCACGCGGCCGTCGTCTCCGTGCGCACGCCGCACCTCAGCAGCGCGCTGCGCAAGCGCGGCTGCGGCAACGTCGTCGCCGCATTCGACGACATGCGGCGGAGCATGGCGCTGCTCGCGCGCGCGGCGCGCGACGCGCAGGCCGTCGTCGCGGCGGCGATGGCCGGCCGCGCGGGCAACAAGGCGGGCGCTGCGTCGCGCGCGCTGCTCGACGCGGCGGTTGCCTGGGCGCGCGACGAGCGCGGCTCCCTCGCGCCGCCCGACGCAGCGGGCGGCCCGCCCGACGACGAGGACGAGGCGGACGACCGCCCGTCCGCGCGGGCGCGCGTCGGGCCGCCCGCCGGGCCGAGCGGCCTCGATTCGGCGGGCGAGCCGGCGGCGGCGCTCCGCGCCGTCACGACGGGTGGCGCAGGGCCGAGCACCGCGCCTCGCGCCGCCGCGCCGCGCGCGGCGGCGCGAGGCGCGCCGGCCCCTGCCGCCGCCCGTGGCCGAGGCGCGGTCGCCGGCGTGACGGTCGAAGCCGAGCCGCCGCGCGCGCCGCTGGGCGAGCGTGGCCGGGCGGGCACCGCGGCGGCCGCGGACGCGCCCGTCGCCGCCGCCGCCGGGCTGGCCACCGCCGGGCCGGGCGCGGCGGCCGTTTCGGGCGCGACGGCGGACGAGGAGGAGGCGCGGCGCGACGCGCGTGGCGGCGGCGCCGGCGGGCGCGGCGGAGGCGGGGGCGGCCGCTCGTCGGGCGGCGCGCGCGGTGGCGGCGGGCGCGGCGGTGGGCGTGGCGGTGGCGTGGGCGACGAGGGTGCGCTCGCACGCGCGCGCACGCCGCCCGCGCGTCGCGCGCCGGCGCGGGCGGCGGCGCAGCCCCACGGGGCGGTCGACGCCGGCGCCTCGGGCGCGGACGAGCCCGGCGTGCGAGCAGCCGCTGCCGGCGGTGGCGGCGGCGGCGCGGCGGGCGGCGGCGGCGGCGGCGGGCGCGGGCGCGGGCGCGGCGGCGGCGGCGGCGGCGGCGGGCGCGGCGGCGGGCGCGGCGGCGGGCGCGGCAGTGGCGGGCGCGGCGGCGGCGGCGCGGGTGGCGCCGGCTCCGCCAGGGCGCCCCGCCCCGGCCCCGCGTTTGCGCAACTCGAGCCGCCGACACGTCCGCCCGGTGGGCGTATCGTCGACGCCTTCGAGGAGGTGGATGCGCTCGCGAAGCTGGCGACTGACCTCGAGACGCGCGGTGGCGATGCGGCGGCGCTGCGGTCGGTGCTCGCGCGCGTGCGGGCGGGCGCACCCGCGCAGAACACCCCCGCGTGGCTCGAGGAGCGCCTCGACTACACGACGGGCAGCACCGCGCGCACCGTGCTCGGGGGCGACGGCGCGATGCTCGACAACCTCGTCGAGGTGCAGGCGCGCCGCGTGGCGACTGTGGGCATCACGACGCCGGAGATGACGCAGGGCCACATCAACGAGCCGCTGGCGCTCGCGAGGTTTGTCCAAGCGCACGGCGGCACCATCGTGCGGAATCTGCCGCTCGTGCCGTGGGAGCACTCGCAGCCGCACGCGCCGCTCGCCCATTCGGCCGACGCGCTGTGGCTCGACCCCAAGGACACGCTGCACTACGTCGAGGTCAAGACGAAGACGGGCGCGCGCGAGGTCAAGATGCACGCCGCCGGTCCGCCGTCGACGGACGTGCCGCAGCTGCAGCTCGGCATGCTCTGCCTCGGCCTCGCGTCGTCCGTGTACCTGCAGGACGCACCCTTCGTCAACGTCCGACCGTTGGCGCACGTGGTGCGCCGGGACGCGAGGTGGGTCGACGTTGCGCTCCCGCTCGTCGCGCGGCACTGGCGGCGCGTGCGCGCGCGCCGAGCGGAGCTCAAGCTCGAGGCCGCCAACGCGGCGCCGCCCCGGCTGCGGCCGAACCCGCGCGTGCGCAAGCTCGAGCGAGCGCGTGGCGTGCCGCAGGGCGTGCACGAGGGCGCGCGCCGACGGCCCCTCGCCCTCGCCGCGAGCGCCAACGTCCCCGCCGTGCTCGGCGCGGCGCTGCACGCGCTGTTTGGCACCACGTTTGCGCACGCCGGCGACGGCGCCGTTGACGTTGACGCGGGCGCCATCGGCGGCCTCGTGCGGCGCGCGCTGCGCGCCCTGCGCGCGCCCGCGCTCAACGCCAACGCGCCAAAGGAGACGATCGCGGCGGAGGTGGCGGGGGAGGTCGCGGCGCGGGACGCCGCGGTCGAGCTCGCGGCGGCGCTCGGCGCGAGCGGCGCGGGCGCGGGCGCGGCGGACATGGACCCGGCCGCGCTCGTCGCGCAGCTCGCCGACGCGCTGCTGGACGAGAGCGACGGAGGCGTCCCCACCGTGACGTACGCGCCGGTCGACGGCGCGGAGGCGCCGACCGCAGCCGAATTCGGCGCGTGGCTGCGGGGCGAGCTGAGTGGCGAGGACGCGCTCGCGGCGGTGGCCGTGCCGCGAGCGGTCGTCGTCCGCGTTGCGCCGGGCGGCGGCGCGCCGCGTGGTGGCGCGCCGCCGACGCTCGCGCAGAGCGTGCCGCTCGACGACGGCGGTGCGGCCGACCGGGCTGTGGCGCCGGTGCGCGGCGCGGAGGCCGGAGGTTCGGCCGACGCGCCGACGCGCCGCGCCGCGCGCGCGCGCCTGCAGCTGCGCGGCGTGCTCGTGCGCAGCGGCCGCGCGCCGGCGAACGTGGTGGCCTTCGCGCGCCACGGTGGGATGTGGGTGCGCTGCGCGGGCGGGCGGGCGCGACTCGCGCGCTGGGCCGAGATGGCGCGCGCGGCGGCGGGCGTCGAGTCGGACGCCGACGGGCTGCGACGCTGGAGTCTGTGCGCGCTGCTCTACGAGCGCACCGACCCGCCTGCGACGGCCGATGCGACGGCGCGCGCGGGCCCAGGCGCGGGCGGCGCGGGCGCGGGCGGCGGCGGCAACGGCAGCGGCGCGGGCGCGGGCGCGTGTGGCAGCGGCAGCGGCGCAGGCGGCAGCGGCGCGGGCGCGGGTGGCAACGACGATGGCGCGCGGGGAGCGGCCGAGGACGAGGGCGCGACGAGCGGGGCGCCGGGCAAGCGGCCGATCAGCGTCCGCCGGTCGGCGCGGGTCGCGGCGTTGCCGCGCGACCCGTTTGCGGTCGATCGACGCTGGCTCGAGGGCGTGAGCAGGCCGGGCTCGGAGGGCGCGCGCGACGCTGCGGCGCGTCGAGCGGCGAGCCGCCCGACCGTCGAGTACGCGGAGCGGCTGCTCGCCGAGCGGGCCGTCGGCGCCGCGCGCGCGCAGCGCCACCGCGCCGCGCTCGCGCCGCCGCACCCCGAGCCGCTCGCGCACCTCGACGCGCCGCCGCACGCCCGGTGCGCGAGCGAGAAGGTCTTCAAAGCGGCGTACGAGGCGTCGCTCGAGGGGCGCGTGGCGGCGAGCTGCCGCGGCGCGCGCCTGGCCGAGGAGGGGCGGCGCGCCATCGCTCAGCGGCGCAGGCCCAAGCTGCCGCTCGCCGTCCTCGCCGCGGAGGCGGCGCACATCGCGCAGGTGCACACCCTGCCGGGCGGCGATGCGCGCGTGCTGCACATGCTCACGCCCGCACAGCTGCTCGCGCTCGAGGCCGCCGGCGCGACGGAGGCCGCGGGTGCGATGGAGATGGCCGACGCGGAGGCGCCCGCGGCGGGCACCGACGCGCTCGCGCGCGCGCTCGGCGCGGCGAACGCGGCGGGCAAGCCGGCGCGCGTGCTCGTGCCCCTCCCCATGAGCCAGGTCGGCGCGGCGCTGCTCGTGCTGCACGTGACCGCCGACGGCGCCGTGGCGCGCGCGGACGGCTTCGTGCCGACGCGCGCGACGCACCCGACGACGGGCCAGCCGCGGTGGGCGCACGCGCGCGCGCACGGCGCGCTGCGGCGCGCCGCGGCGCTGCTCGCGCCCAGCGTGGCGGTGTGCGTGCGGCGCGCGCCGCAGCCGACGCGCGCGTCCAACTCGCGCGTCGCCATGCTGCTCTGCCTCGAGCGCGTCGCGGCCGCCGCAGACGCCGAGGGCGGCGTCGCCGCCGTCGCCGCGCTCGCCACCGCGCGCGGCATCGACGACGCGCTGCACGCGGTGCGGCGGCAGCTCGCGCTCCTGGTCGAGTGGGCGACCGTCGACGGCGTCGCGCCGACGACGCGCGCGCGCGCCGAGGCCGGCGACGCGGACGTCGCCGACGTGGCCGCCGACGCCGAGGCCGTTGCCGCGTCCGTCGCAGCCGCCGCGGCCGACGCGGCCGACGCGCTACGCGCGTCGATGAGCGCGCCGGGCGGGACGGTCCGCGTCGACGCCTTTGCGGCGGCATGCACCTGGCTCACGCGGCAGTCGCAGCAGCGCCGGACGCTGCGCGTGGCGCTCGCGCTGCGCGACGGGCCGGAGCTCGTGCGCCAGGGGCGCGAGGCGCTGGCCGGCGCGTGCGCGCTGCTCGCCGTCGTGCTGTGGCGCGAGGGCGCCGACGCGCCCGCCGGGCTGCTCGTCGCCGACCAGCCAAGGCGTCGCCACGGCGCGGCGGCCAACTTTGTGTGCTACGCCTTTGCGAACGAGGGGGGGCGCGAGGCGCGCGACCTCGCGGAGGGGCTCGTCGCGGAGCTGCGCTCGGCGTGCGTGGGCCCGGCCGCCGAGGCCGGCGGGCCGCCGGCGCTGCGCGACGCGGTGGTCGAGCTGCTCGTGCGCGCGCCCGGCGGCGAGGGCGGCGTTGAGGCGGCGCGCTGCGCGGCGGTGCTCGACTGCCTGCACGGGCTGATGACGCGCAGCATCGGCGAGCACGGCATCGGCGACGGTGGCGGCCTGCAGGCGGCGCGCCCGCCGGCCGGCAGCGGCCATCCGTGCGAGGGATTTGCGGCGCGCGTGGGCGCGCCGGCCGGCCCGCCGCCCGAGCTGCCGGCCGCGCCGCCCGCCGCGTCGCCGGACGAGCCGATGCCCGACGCGCCGCCGCGCGAAGAGTTGCCAGACGAGCCGATGCCCGACGCGCTGTCGGCGCCACCGCGCGGCCGCTCGGCGGCGCCACCGCGCGGCCGCTCGGCGGCGCGCGCGCGCGTCCACGGCGGCGCCTCGGCGCCGCCGCCGACGCGCCGCGGCCGCGGCCGCGGCGCGTCGGCGCCGCCGTCGGACGCGCGCGGCCGCGGCCGCTCGGCGTCGCCGGCGCGCGGCGGGCGCGGCGGCGGCGGGCGCGGCGGCGGCGCGTCGGGCGGCGGCGAGTCGGGCGGCGCGGGCGCGCGCGATGCGGGCGGGGGCGGCACGACGGGCGGCCGAGGCCGCGCCAAGGGCGACGGCACGACGGGCGTCGGCGCACGAGGCGGGCGTGGCTCGACGCGCAACACGGGGCCGCACGCTGTGCACGACGAGGCGCGCGACTGGATGAACGCGCTCGTCGTGGAGGTGCAGCACACAGTCGTGCGCGTCTACGACGCGCTCAACGTCCAGGCTCGCTGCGAGGGCCAAGCGGAGACGACCGTGCCAAACAAGACGGTCGTGCAGGCCGTCTTCCAGAGCATCGGCGTCGGTGGCACGAGGCACCGTACGGACGGCGAATCGGGCCACGCCCGCGCCAAGGCGCTGTACAAGGAGGCGTGCCGCCGTGTGATGGATGCGGATCGGCCGTGCAGCAAGCGCAAGCTGGGAGACGTGATGGACTTTGCCGCGACGGAGGTGGCGACGGCGTGCATCGAGCACCCGCGGCGCGTCGTGTCGCCGCTGCTTAAGGCGATTGTGCGCTACGCCGTGGAGCGCGACGCGAACGCGCCTCGCAAGCGCGAAGAGCGCAACGCGCTGGCCAAGGCGCTCTCGACGCTGCTGCTCACGGGCGACGCGAGTGGCGCGGCGGGCGACGCGCCGATGGCGCTCAGGCCGCACCTGGGCGCGATGGTCCTCAAGGGCGTGGACTACACGTGCGCATCGACCGAGGAGTGGACAGGCACCCGCCACTACACCAACTACTTCCTCAAGCGGAAGGAGCACCGGAAAGAGGGCCACGCACTGCTGCGCCGGCTCGCGGGCGTCTACACCGAGCTGACCGGCACCGCGCCACCGTACGGCATCCTGCCGCGGCGCCAGGCGCAGGTGCCGCGCTACGTGCGCCTCGACGCGCGTGCAATCTGGGCCAGCGCGTCCGAGACGGACCGCACCGCCGTGCGGGCTTGGGCGCGCGGGCTGCTCAACCACGACGGCACGCCGGCCGTGCCGTTCAACAAGGAGGGCCGACCGGTGACGAGCGACGTGCGGATCAGGTATTGCATCTTTGCGCTCGTCTTCGACATCTCCAATCGCGCCTTCGACTACGCCGGGCGCGAGCGGCCGCCCGCCGGCCTCGCCGCCGACGCGCGGCGGACGTGGGTGGGGCGCACGCCGTTGCCGCCCGCACACCTGCCGGGCCGGGAGCCCGTCACGTCGGTCGACACCGACGGCGTCGGCGTGCACACGTTTTGCCACGTGCGCGTGCCGGCGCCCGTCGAGCCGTCGGACAGCGCGGCGCCGGCGACGGACGGCGCCGAGGCGGGCACGGCCGCCGCTGGCGCGCGCGAGGGCGAGTGGCTCGCGCGCCGCTGCCGCGAGCCGCGCGCTCCGCTGCTGCACGCGTCGGCCCGGCAGCTGCATCTGCTCGTGCGCACGGGCCTGCGCAACGTCGTGGCCATCGACGCCGGGCCGTGCGGCTGGACGACCTTCTCGCGCCTCCCGCGGCGCGGCGCGGTCAGCACGCAGATGACGCAGCGGCAGCGCGCGCGCGGCGCCGGCTTTGCGCGGCGCGCGGATGCGACCTTCAACGCGCGGCGCGCGACGCGCACGGACGCGCAGGGCAAATTCGTCGTCGAGGCGCTCGAGGCGGCGCTGGGGGACCTGCCGAGCGCCAACGCCGTGGACAAGGACGACTTCCTCGCCCGCCGCGACGGTGGGCAGGCGGTGCGCGACCGTGCGGGGCCGGCCGTCTACCTCCCGCGCGAGCGGCGGCGCGAGCGCTGGCGCAGCGACGGCGCGGCGCGCGGCCGTGCGGCGGCGCGCGCGGCAGAGGCGGTCATCGGGGCGCACTGCGTCGACGGCGTGAAGAAGTCGCAGCTGCTCGTCTGCGTCGGCGACTGGCTGCGCGACCAGCGCGCCGGCCGCATGCGTGGCCGCGGGCGGCCGGGCGCGCACCCAAAGGGCGCGCCGCCCGCCTTCGTCGTCGGCGTGACGCGCGCGCTGCGCGCGCGCGGCGTGGCGGTGGTCTACGTGCCCGAGCCGTACACGAGCATGCACTGCTCGCGCGTGCGCGAGGTCGCGCCGGGCAAGCTGCAGCGCTGCTGCGCGGTCGTCGAGCAGGACTTTCTGCCGGCCGCTCGCGGCTCAGCACGCAAGGTCCACGCGCTCTTGCGCTGCCCGCGCTGCGACGGTGGGCGCATGGTGGAGCACCGCGACCTGGCGGGCGCGCGCGGCATCTACCACGACGTGCTCGACATGATCGCGCAGCTCGACGGGCGGGCCGACGACATCACCTCGACGCCCGATCGCTGGGAGCTGGTGCGAGCCGTGTGGGAGGCGCGTGCCGACGACGGCGGCGGCGGCGGCGGCGACGACGATGACGACGACGACGACGATGACGACGATGACGACGGCGGCGGCGACGGTGACGGCGGCGACGATGGCGCTGGCGATGGCGACGAGGGCGGCAGCGACGACGACGACGAGAGTGGCAGCGATGGCGACGACGGCGGGTGACGTGGCTGCTGCGGCCGCTGCGCGAGCAGCGGCCGTGGCGACCGTCAGCACCGACGACCGTGCCGCGACCTGTGCGTCGCGAGACGGCCGATTGCGCGGAGAACGCTCTTCGTGCCGTGAGACTGTTCGCCCGTTGGCGCGGCTTGGGGGGGGGGGTTGGGGGGGATGTGGGGCTGGCAAGGCGAGGGGCCGGGGGAGGGGGCGGGCATGGCATGAGGTTGAACAGGCGTCGACGATGGACGCGCGCGCGTAAGCGCAGGCAGGTGCGACGACGCGCGCCTGCTGCAGCGAGCTGCGCCGCGCGCGCGCCACGCGGTGTTGCGTGTGCGCCCGTGCGCTCGGCCCTTGGGCCCACCCACCAGCGCCCGATCGCATTTGCCGGCGCGACCGCCCACTGTCGCACAGGGCGTGCCAAGCCGGCCTGGTCCAGCGCCTTGTGCGAGAGGGGCCGTTCCGCGAGAGCGCACCGGGTGCGCGCGCGCGCCATCGCGCATCCGGCCGGCCCTTCGCGCATCCTCGCGCCAGCCGACCCGAGCTTGTGTCCCGCGTGGCTGTGCGCAGGCGTTCGTTCGCGCTGCAGACGCGGTGGCGCTGTTCGCGCCGCCGCGCAGCACTGCTTCCGCGTGGCGACGCAGCGTCGCCCACGGTGGCGGCGAGGCGAGGACCGCTGGGCGCCCGTGTGGTGACCGATACGCTCAGGCTGCGCGCGCTCGCCAGGACGTCGTGTACACGGCATTGTCCCCAAGCCTACACTGGTAGGCAATTCGAGGCTACACCGTCGCCCTTCGCGCGCGCATCAGGGGGCTCACGCCCCTTCCCAAACACGCGCAAGGGGGTGTGCCCAAGTGGCACACCCATCGGATTCGGACAAACCGTATATACGGAGCATTAGTCCACGTGCTCGGTCACCCATCGTCATCGCGGCGCGCGCTCCTCAAAAGTCAACCGCGAAGAAATCGTCGAGCCCTCCGACGCCGAGCGCAAAGCACTCGCTCTGGTGCCGCTCGAGCCAGTCGCCGCACGCGCCGCGCGGCGCCTGCGCGCCGCACACGGGGCAGCTCGCCGTCGCCGCCTCGGCGCAACGCACGGCCGCGCTCGCGGCCGGCGGCGCGCGTGCGGCGGCGGCGTGCGAGTGGGCGGCAGCCATCGGAGCGCCGAGGAACGACGGGCATGCGAGCGCGCTGCGCTGCTGCGCCGGCAGCCATCGTTCGGCAGCCATCGGCGCAACGTTGCGCTGCTGCGCCGAACGACCGGCGCCGCCGGCCGCGCACGGCGCGCGCGCGGCCGCGGCCTGTGCGCGCGGCGCAGCGTTCGCTGCGCGCGCGCCCGCGGCGAGCGCCCACGGCGTCAGGCGCGGTGGGACGGGCGGCGCGCTCGGCCGAGGAGGCGCAGCGCGCGCGCCCTGCGCGTCGCGCGCGCACGCCGCGCGCTCGCGCACGCCGCCAGCGGCCGCATGTGCGCGCGCGCGCGCGTCGAGCGGCGGCGCCGTTGCGCGCGCGACCGCGCGCTGCGGCGAGGCGGTGGGAGAAGGGTCAGGCGAGGAGCTGCAGTCGATCAGGATCCGCTCGCCCACTGCCGCGCGCCCATCGCCGCTCGGCGCGCACGGGCCAACGAGCGCGGCCGCCGCGGGCGCGCGTATGGCCGGAGGCGCGGCTCGACCGAGCGCGCCATCGGCGATCGTCGGCTTGGCCGCGCTCTGCAGCGCCGGCTCCGCCACCGAGCGCGCGCACGCGGGCGGTGGCGTCGAGCGTGGCCGCGCGCCCTCGCCGAACTGGCGTTCGAGTAGCGCGGCGCGTGCGCGCAGCTCGTAGTAGGCGCGGTCGGCGCTCTCGACGAGCGCGCGCGGCGGCGGCGGGAAGCGGTAGGGAGCGGAGCACGACTCGTCCGCACGCGCGGACGCCTCGCCGTCGGTCGGCGCGCGCGCAAAGAGCCACGCGTCTTCGTCCTCGGGCAGCACGACGCGCGCGCGCGGCAGGCGCGCATCGTCGCCGATCGGCGCGAGCGGCAGCCTGAGCAAGCCGTCGAAGCGCGGCGGCTCGTAGCATGCCACGGGCGACGCGCGCACGGCCGTCGCGGCCGCGAGCGCGCGCGCCCGCTCGTCAATCTGCTTGCGCTTGGCGTTGCTCCGCTTCAGCATCCGCGTCCGACGTGTTCGAGCCTCACCTTGGCGCCATTTTGGTGGTCTGGGGCGCCCCTGGCCCTTGGCGCGCGAGGCTCCAGTCACGTGTTCGGCGTTTGGCTAAAAAAGTGTTGGCCAAACAGCAAACAGTTTGGCCAACGCATTTGCCAAACAGCCCGTTTGCCAACGTTTGGTTGACGGTGCTCGACAGACCTCCCGGCAAACAGTTGGCCAAACTGTTTGGTTGAGCCTCGGTTGGCCCAACTGTTTGGCAAACTACGCAGCCCTCGGGGAGAGTCCGCGGGGCACGGGGCTGGGGAAGTCGGAGATGCATGATGCCGTCGATATGATTGTTCGCCGGCGGGGGCGCCGCCGACATCGACATCTATGGCGACGTCGACGCTGAGCCTGGCGACTACGACGCCGACGTCGATGCTAGCTTCTGGCTTGGCTGCTGTGACCGCCGCGGACCGGCATGCTCCGTTCCCAGCCTGCTGTACGACGGCGCCCCCCGTCGTCACGGGTAAGCGAGGATCGTAGTCGAGCGTGTGGCAGGTCTTTCGGCCGCTCACAGCCGAGGGCGTCGCCCGCCTCCACGCAATGGCATGGGGAAGTTGTTGGACTCCGCGTACATGCCGACGCACGTCTGCTGCTTTGCCTTGGACGCGGGTCGGCGCTGCGACCACGCCGTCCAGATCAACCGCGGTGTCAAGAACAAGGACGGGACTGACGGCGCGTGGGTCACGACGCCGGCGGTCAGGCACATGGGGGCGGAGCACCCCACCTCGACTGTGGCCGAGCAATCGTTGCATCGCTCCGCGGTGGCGCGCTCGTCGCGCGTCGCGTCGATGGCATTGGTGGCCGGCCAAGCTGCGACGGCAACGGCGGCGGCGGGCAAGGCCAAGCAGACGTCCCTCGACGGGATGATGACGCTCTCCGAAGCCGAGCAGCACTCCTTGGCGACACCCTCCTTGTCATCCGGCAACACCCCCTTGGCGAGGAGGAGCTCGAGATGCTCTGCCTCCTGCGCATCAACTTTGGCTTCATGGAGCACGTGCGCGGAGCGCACTGCGCACCCCGTGTTGGCATTGTGTCTGTGCTGCATGTGTGAGTGTGACAGCATGTCCGTGTGACACACACGACGGATCCCACTGGTGGCCAGCGAAACGTTTCGCTCGCGCCTTTTGGGCGATTCGGTGTCTTAACGAAGACGGAAAGAAACGAAGACCGCGCTCGGCCAGGCCGAGCACTAGGTGGCGCTCGACTCGCCTGGTCCGCCCATCGGGGACAGGGAGTCGGAGTGAGCTACTGCGTCGACAAGTTGATCGGGAAGTCTAGCACCCCGACCTCTCAGGGTAGAGATTCAATGTCAATGAGCCAGCGGCCGCCAGTGACGACTCTGAGTCTGAGAGTGACTGAGTGCGACAGCGTTTCCGGACAAGGTCCAGCACAGTCCGGGGCTCCGGGCACGTGCACAGTTGGGCCAACGGTTTGGCCAACTGGCCGAACTGTTTGCTAGACTTCCCGATCAACTTAGCTCACTCCGACTCCCTGTCCCCGATGGGCTGACCAGGCGAGTCGAGCGCCACCAAGTGCTCGGCCTGGCCGAGCGCGGTCTTCGTTTCTTCTCGTCTCCGTTAAGACAGCGGATCTCATGAGTATCCAACTGACATCCGCCAAATAGACCCCCGGCGAGCGTTGGATAACGCCGGATGCGCGGGGTCCTCGGACGGACGTCCGCCATGCGCCTCACACACACACACATGCAACACATGCAACACAGACGCAATGCCGACATCCTGCACGGTGGGGTACTCTCATAGTCCGGCCGACGGAGAAACGGCCCCCCGCCCCCCGGTTTGGCTACTCGATTCCCCCGCAGCTGGTGCTGACCCCGCTGTCCTGACGTGAGCGCCGTTAGTTAATTAAGAAACGTCTTTGCACACCGGAGAACAAAGAGATACTAACGACGCTTACAGGCGGGTCAGCAGGAGGGGCGCGCACGGGGCCGAGGCTGGACAAACGGAGCGAGCGAAAGGGCGCACGCAACATCAGGAACATCAGAACAAAGAGATTAGAGACCTACGGTCCAGCTGTTAACGGAACACAGTTATAAGTACCATGGGAGAGCACGCGCGGCCGCCCTTTCTGCTGAGCCTCTTCCTACTGGCCATCGTGCACAAGGACGCGAAGCGCGGGCCCATTGAGCTAAACATCCACAAGCCTAACGTGCACGCGCTCGCGTACTGGATGCTGCGAGCAGCGCGGCTCGGCATGGCGATCGAACGGCGATCTGGGCGCGACGTTGCGCTCGACGTGTACACGACGCTCATGCCGGCGGGCGTGACTGAGACGCGCTCGAACGTGACAGTGCGCATCCACGCTGCCCTGCCCGACGAGCTCGCGCAAACTCAGGCGCACGCGCCGTCCACCTTTTCGCG
Source organism: Diacronema lutheri (assembly GCA_019448385.1). Taxonomy (NCBI): domain Eukaryota; phylum Haptophyta; class Pavlovophyceae; order Pavlovales; family Pavlovaceae; genus Diacronema; species Diacronema lutheri. The sequence goes on along the minus strand of JAGTXO010000024.1, from coordinate 346,758 downwards.
CACGCTCGTGGTCACGCTCCAAAAGTGGGCTGCCGTCTCGCTCGTCGACGCCGAGTATGTGTGTGCGCTCGACCTGGACATGGACGTGTTTCTACCGACGCTCGAGCCTTTTGCCGATGCCGTCGCCGACGAGTGGCTCGACGCGTTCGCGCGCATGCGTGGCGTCGGCGCGCACCTCGCGTCGTACCCAGACCACTCGTCGCCCATCAACGCCGGCTTCATGCTGCTTCGGCCGAACCGTAGCTTGTACGAGGAGGGCGTGCGGCTGCTCGCGCGCGCGGACAGGGCCTGGTCCGTCGACGCGGGCTGGGATCTCCTCGGTCGCCCGCTCGACGTCGTGCCGCGCACCGACGTGGTCATGCTCGACGATGGCAGAGACCATGCAAAGGCATTGTGGGTCTCAGAGGGCAAGTGGAATTTTCACGGCGCGATGCTCGACCAGGTGCGCGCACTCCGGCGCGCCGCGCCACCGCGCCTCCCGCTGCACGCGCCGCGCGCGCGGAGCCGCAGCGAGCCGCTCGCCCGCCCGTCAAGCCGCACGCGCCGCAGCGCCTCCCCTCGCCCGGCCTGCATGGCGCCCGGCTCGCCCTCAGGGTTTTTTCTTCCACATGTACCGGGTGCGAAGGAGCTGGCCGTACGGCATCGACGTGCGCTGCCTGCCACCCGTGACGGCGAGCGAGGGCGTGGCGCGTGCCTCGGCGAACGCGCGCGTGGCGGCATCGGCAGCGTTGATGGCGGGCGCGGAGCCGAAGCAGCGGTGGCAGTGGCGCTACCGCCTTGCGCACATGTACAAAAAGCCGTATGGCCGCAACATGTGCGCTCTTTTGAATGCGACGGGGCTCTCCGACGCGACGATCAAGGAAAACGGCGTTTGCGCACGCAAGTCGATCACCTGGCACACAGGCCTCTTGCAGGCGTTCGGCGGGCGCAGTGCTGACGATCCGTCGCTCATGTCCGCACAGCTGCGCGCGCGCTGCGTCGCAGCCTCGGTGCAGCAACTCGCGTGCGCGCGCGCGAGGCTCAGGCAGCTCGGAGGCCGCTGGGCGAAAATCGCCGAGTTGACGGCGCCGCTCGACCGAGGGTTCAGCACTCTGGTCGTCTTCGCCTACAACGCGAGCGGTTGCCCACAGCTCATTGTCGGCGCAGCATAAATACGGAGCGTCGCCCTCGCGTCGACAAGCTGACTTCCCGATCAACTTGTCGACGCGGTAGCTCACTCCGACTCCCTGTCCCGGCGGACCAGGCGAGTCGAGCGCCACCTAGTGCTCGGCCTGGCCGAGCGCGGTCTTCGCTCCCCCCCCCCCCCCCCCCCCCCGCCCTCGTCTTCGTTAAGTCACACACATGCAGCACAGACACAATGCCAACACCCCCCCTTGACGCGAACCGTGCGTGCGGCGCGCGCGCGCGCGCAGAACGCACTCAGCGGCGGGCAACCATGAAGCTCGTAACGTGGCGAGCGAAATTGGGGGGGCGTTGCTCACAACGATCCGACCCTTCTCCTGCGCGTCGCGCACGTAGTGGTACTTGACCTCGACGTGCTTGGTGGTGCGCCGGTGGTGCACCGGGTTGTTGACGAGATCGATCGTCCCCTGGTTGTCTTCAAAGATCTCCGTCGGCGAATCCGACGGCTGGTGGAGGAAGTCGATGATGCTCCGGAGGTAGTCGCACTCGCTCAATGCGACATACTCCGCCTCGCAGCTGCTGAGCGAGATGGTGCTCTGCAAGCCGCTGTGCCACGAGATCGGCTCACCGTTGAAAAACACGATGTAGCCGGTCGTGGACTTGCGCTGCACGGGGTCGTTGGCCCAGTCCGCGTCGGCGTACGCGCGCAGCGTCGCGCACTCGGCGTCCTCGCCGTACTTAAAGAGCAAGCCGAGCTGCGCGGTGCCGCGCAGGTACTGCAGCACGCGACGTGCGGCGCGCAGGTCGAGTGTACGAGTGCACAACCAGGTGCGTCTCGCACTGCGACACTCGAGACGGAGTCGCGGGCTCGCGACAGCTCTCGGCCGAGCATCAGAGTGCGTCGGCCGACCCACACGAGACATGCCCGCCCCTCACGCCCCGCTCCTCCTCCTGCCGCTGGCGGAGCAGCGCGGCCTGCCGCTCGCGCGCGGCCGCGAGCCGCGCCTCGCGCTGGCGCGCGAACTCATCGGCGGGCGGCGGCGCAAGCGCCTCGACGCGCGCGCGCAACGCAACGTGCGGCTCAGCGCCGTCGGGCGCAGGCCGCTTGTGGCCGCGCTGGTCGGCGCCCTGAGCCCAGCCGCAGCCGCTCTCGGGCGCGCGCGCGCCGCCGCCATACGCGCGGCCGCGCGCCCTACCGCCTTTGTGCTCCTCAAAGGGCACGTTTTCAAACGTGAGCTCAGCCTGAAGAGGCGCGCCGACCGCCGTCGCGGCCGCGCCCTCGGGCAGCAGCAGCAACTGGCGGTCGTCGCGTCCGCCTCGCTGGTCAATCAACCGGACCGCACGCACGCGCGCGCGCGCGAGCAGCTCGCACTCGCGGCGCAGGTCCTCGTCGCGCCCGCACACGATCACGCCGCGCGGCGCGCACGCGACGCCGAGCGCCGTCGGACACGATGGCAGCTCAGTCACGCTCGCGGCGAGCTGTGCGGGTGGCGACGGACCGTTGAGCCACGCGCCCAGCCACGCCGCGCATTCCTCGGTGCCCATGTCTGCGCAACGCGCGCGCGTGGTGGACGCGCGTGGTGGACGCGCGGGCGGCGGGCGGCGCGCGCGCGGGCGAACCGCGCGCGGGCCGTGCGCGCACAGTGGTGGAGCACGTAACTGACGATCGCAAAATCGATCGGTCCGCCCGCGCGCTCGAGCAGCCCGGCGCCGTCGCGCACGTCCCACTCCGCGTAGCCGACGCCGAGTGCGGCGCAGTAGGGTCGCCATTCCGTCGCGAGGTCGAGCGAAACGGCCTGCACGCGCACCGACGGGAAGTGGTGCTCGAAGAAGACGCGCAGCGCGAGAAGCTCGAAGCCTGGGCCGCCGCCGAGCGAGGCGACGCGGCACGCGCCGCCACCGCGCGTGTGCGCATCCGCTGCCGCGCCGAGCGCGCCGAGCGCGTGCGCGCGCTCGAGCGCCGCCCACGTCTCGGTGAAGCGCTGCACGCTCTTGAAGCGCACGTACTCGCGCTGCAGGCCGGCGTGCGCGTACTCGCGCTGCGACCAAGTGACGTCCTCGCTCTTCTTGTTTGGCTTGCGCGCGTAGATCGACTCGCCCTCGCGCCGCAGCCGCTCGCCGTCCACGGCGGCGGCGAGCTGCGCGTCCGCGACGGCGACGAGCCGCGCGGCCTCGCCGACGAGGCGCTCGAGGAGGGCGTGGCCACGCGCGGATGTGTAGAACGGCCAGCGCCGGTTGCGGTCCTGGTAATACGTACAACGCCCGCGCTCCACCGCGCAGAGCACGCCGTCGAACGTGCGCGACGCGCGCGCGATCGCCTCGGCGCTCGGCCCCGCCCCGCTCGGCTCCATGGGGGGGGTGAGCCACGGGCGGGCGAACGGCCCAGTTTCATGCAAGCAAGGAGGGTTGGCATGAGATTTTCGCGCCTCGCCACGGACGAGGAGCACGCGGCGCGGGGGGCGGCGGCGCGCGTGTCGGCGCTCAATGGCGCGCCCGACGGCGCGACGCCGCCCCGCTCGGCCGCCACCACAGCGGCGGCGGCCGTCGCCGCCGCCGCCGCCGCCGCGCTCCCGCCGGCGGCGGGCGCGTGCGCGTGCGCGGCGCGCGCGCCAACGGCGGCGACGCGCGTCGAGCGACGCACGTCGGGGGAGGACGCGTCGGAGACGGTGCGGAGCGAGCCGCCGCGCAAGCTGAACATGCTGCAGCTCGTGATGATCACCTTCTTCTCCGTCTCGGGTGGCCCGTTCGGCCTCGAGTCGATCGTCGGCACGGCGGGCCCGCGCGTGTCGCTGATTGGGCTGCTCGTCGTCCCGTGGGTGTGGGCGCTGCCGCAGGCGCTGATGACAGCGGAGCTGGCGACGGCGATCCCCGAGATGGGCGGGTATGTCGTCTGGGTCCACCGCGCCTTTGGCGAGGCGCTCGGCTTCCAGGTGGGCGTGTGGAAGGCGGTCGAGTCGCTCCTCGACCTCGCGCTCTACCCGGTGCTGCTCGTCTCGTACGCGGAGGCGTTCTTGCACGTGCAGATGGACGCCCTCACGCGATGGACGGTGAGCGCGGGGATCATCGCGACCGTCTGCGTGCTCAACGTGCTTGGCGCCGAGATGGTCGGCGACTACGCGACGGTCTTTGGCGTTGTCGTCCTCCTGCCGTTTGCGATCCTCGTGTTGCTCGGCGCGCCGTCCATCTCGGCGAGCGCGCTGCTCGCCGACCCGCCGGCGCCGCCGCCTGGCGAGGAGGCGGAGCCGATCGAGTGGGGCGTTTTCTTCGCCATCCTCCTGTGGAACACCTCCGGCTTTGATTCGGCTGGCACCTGCGCCGCCGAGGTGGCCGAGCCGGCGAGATCCTACCTGCCCGCGATGGTGGTCACGCTGGCACTCACGCTCGGCATGTACCTGCTCCCCGTTGCGGTGGGCGTGTCGGTGACGGCCGCGGCGGACGGTGGCTTCGGCGCGTGGCGCACAGGCCATTTCGTCGAGGTCGGCCGTCTCGTCGGCGGGCCGTGGCTCGGCGGCTGGATCGCAGCGGCGGGCGCCGTCTCAGCCTTTGCGCTGCTCACCTCGCTGCTCTGCACGTCGTCGCGCGCGCTCGCCGCGCTCGCCGAGCTCGGGATGGCGCCCGCCGCGCTCGGCCGGCTGCACCCGACGTATGGCACGCCGCACGTCGCCGTTCTCGCCAACGGCGCGCTCACGTCGTGCCTCGTGCTGCTCGATTTCGAGGTGATCGCCGAGATGGCCATGTGTCTCTACTGCCTCGCGATGAGCGTCGAGCTGCTCGCGCTCGTGCGGCTGCGCGCGGCCGAGCCGCTGCTCGCGCGGCCGTACCGCATCCCCGTCTCCGACACGCTCGGCATCCGCCTCTTTGTCGCGCCGCCCGTCGCGCTCTGCCTCGCGCTCGTCGCAAATTCGGGGCCGGTGCCCGCCGCGCTCGGCGTCGGCGTCGTCGGCGCGACGGGCGTCGTGCACGCGTGCTGGTCGCGGCGGTGCGGCCTCGCGTCGGCGGGCAGCTCGCTCCGACGGTGGCGCGACAGGGGCGCGTACGTCGCCGTCCAGCTCGCCGGCGCGGTGGGCGCGCGCGCCGCCGAGCTCGATGCCGAGGCGGAGAGCCTTGTCGCTTCTGGCGGTAGAGAAGACGCTGCGGCGCGCTGACGCGCGGGGCGGCCGCCGCCGCCGCCGCGGCGCGTCCGCGCGGGCGGGGCGCGCGTCCTACTCAGCCTGGTCCTACTGTACACGTACACTGGGATTTGACTGAGAGGACTTTGGACCATACTCACATACGTTTCACGCACTTCGAGACTCGCGCGGAGCTGCGCGGGAGAAGCGCGCGGCAAGCGGCGGCAGCGGCGCGCACGCGTAGAGCGCCAAGAGGACTCGCTCGCATTGCACGTGAGTCGGCTTGGGCCATGAGCGCGACGGTGCACTGGGCGCAGCGCGCGGGCACGGTCTACCTGACCTGGGAGTACGTTGCCGCGAAGGACGTCACGGTTACGCTGTCCGACGCGGCGCTTTCGTTTAGCGCGACGGTCGGCGACAAGCAGCTCGCCATGGCGGACATGGCGCTCGGCGGCGCGATCGTGCCGGCCGAGTCCAAATGGTTTGCGAACGATCGGTGCGCGCGCGCGCGCGCGCGCGCGCGCCGTTGCGCAAAGCCGCCCGCTCGGCCCGCACGCTCGCGAGCTCTCAGCCGCCGGCCTGCCGAGCTGAGCTGGGCGCACCGCGCGTTGCACGGCTCCGGACGGCGACGCCGAGCAGCGCTGCATCGCGCCGCTCGCGCGCAGCGCGGCCGCTGGCGCCAACTCGACGAACGGCTCCGCCGTCGCGCGTACGCACGCGTGCGTGCGCTCGCGCCGCGCCGCGCCCGCCGTGCCCCGCGCAGGTGCGTGCAGGCGATCCTCAAGAAGGCAAAGGTGGAGTGGTGGGACAAGCTTTGCGCCGACCGGGCGTTCAAGCCGTTCGTCAAGCCCGACTGGTCGCGCTGGGTGGAGGAGGACGACGCCGAGTACGCGGGGCGCATCAACGGCATCGACTTTGACGGCGCGGGCGGCGACTGGGACGACGAGGCGGACTCGGACGATGACGACGTGCCGCTCGACGACCTGGACGTAAGCGTGCCCAAAGAGCCGCAGTGAAAGTCACGGGAACGGAGGGGGGGGGGGGGGGGGGGGGGGGGGGGGGGAGACGATGCCCGTGCGGCGTGCCCACGACCACTGTGATCATGACTGAAGCAGTGAGACGACGGCATCGTCACTGACGTGCACGGCAACACGATCCGTTGATCGCCGGTCGTGTCACGCGCCCCACTCAAAGTTGACGCGTCGGCCCGCACCCGCGCCGTCGCCCGCGCCCGGCCCGTTCCGCGGAGCGACCGCTGGCGCCTTCGAGAGCAGCGGCGTGCGCCCGCGCAGCAGCGGCGTGGCCGCCGCGCCCGTCGGCTTGGGGCAGCGCTGGAGCAGCTTGAAGAGCCCCGTACCGAGCGGGATCGGGATGCCCATGATGATGCATTCACTCACGCCGCTGATTGAGTCGCGCCGCGCGTGCGCGGCCGCGTCGAAGAGATGGTCGGTCGTCTTCTCGAAGGACGCGAGCCTGCGCGCGGGGGCGGCGAGCGCGGCGCGTGAGCGGCGGCCGAGGGCGCGGCCGCGGCCGCGGTGCGGTGCGGCGCGGTGCGGCGCGGCGCGGCGCGGCGCGGCGGCGGTCACATGAGCACGCTTGTCTTCATCTTTGCGATGCCAAAGCGGGTGATGCCGAGCACCTCGCCGCGGCAAGTCATCACGTCGGCGAGCAGCATCACGTGCCTGCGCAAGCGCGGCGAGCGTCGCGTCGCGGGGCAGGTCACAAAGGGGGCGCGTCCGGGAGCAGGAGGCGCGTCCGGGAGCAGGTCATCGCGTGCCTGCGCGCGCGCGCGACGCGGGCTGCTGCGGTGCTGCGGTGGTGCAGTGGTGCGGTGGTGCAGTGGTGCAGTGGTGCAGTGGTGCAGTGGTGCAGTGGTGCGGTGGTGCAGTGGTGCAGTGGTGCGGTGGTGCAAAGGTGCGGTGGTGCGGTGGTGCGGTGGTGCGGTGGTGCAGTGGTGCAGTGGTGCGGTGGTGCGGTGGTGCAGTGGTGCAGTGGTGCGGTGGTGCGGTGGTGCAGTGGTGCAGTGGTGCGGTGGTGCGGTGGTGCAGTGGTGCAGTGGTGCAGTGGTGCAGTGGTGCAGTGGTGCAGTGGTGCGGTGCAGTGCGCGGCCGCTCGCCTCGTGTCGATATCCATGCCGTGCTGCCCCATCGTGTATTGGATCTCGGACATGATCGTGCCGCGCGCCGCCTCAATGCCGAGGACGCGCTCGACCTCGATGACGTGGTTGGATGAGGTCATGCTCCCTTTCACGCCGGGCACGCCCATCACGTGCGTCAGCCCCACGCCCTCGACGAGCAGCTTGTAGCTCTTGCCCTGCCCGTCCCCGCCAGGCTCGCCGCCGCCGCCGCCGCTGCTGCCGCCGCTCGCGCCCTCCTTCTCATTGATCACCGCGCGCTCGACGGACGGGATGCCGCAGACGATCACGCCCATCAGCTGCGCCTTGAGCAGCTGTAGATCATACCAGAGCATGCTCGCATCGGGGGACGAGTCGGGCCGCTTGATGTGCTTGCACGGCGTGATGCGCAGCCGGTCGGCGCCCTCTCGCACGATCGCCGTGTGGTTGAGCTTGAGCTTAGGGTCGGCAAGCAGCGCGGCGCACATCGAGTTGGCCGAGAGCGAGAGCTGCAGCGCGCCGATCTGCTCGAGGTCGAGCGTCAGCCGCACGCACGCCTGCGCGCGCGCGGGCGCGGCGTGCGCGCGCGTGAGCGCGGCCGCGCGACGGCGGTGCGCACGGCGCGCCCGCGCGCGCCGGACCCCGCGCGCACGGCGCGTCCGCGCTCGCCTCGGTCGGCTCGATGACGATCGCGACCGCCGAGCAGACCGAGCCAACGGTCGTCTTCTCCACGCGCCCCTTGACGATGCGCGCGGTGCGCACGTCGCGTGCCGAATCGAGCTCGGCGGTGATGATCGGCGTGGAGATGGTGCGCGCGCCGTTCACAATCTCCTTGATGCGCGGCACGCCGAGCGTCACGTTCATCGACGCGACGCCCGCAAAGTGGAACGTCTTGAGCGTCATCTGCGTGCCGGGCTCGCCGATGGACTGCGCGCCGATCGCTCCGACGGCCGAGCCCGGCTCAATGCGCGCAACGTTGAGCCGGCGTGCCACCTTGCGCGCGAAGGCACGCAATTGCGGCTCTGTCACGCAGCCGAGCCGCGTGCGAAGCAGCGCGCGCGTGCCGTCGTCGAGCGGCGCGTCGGCGCCGCCGCCACCGCCGCCGCCGCCGGCGCCGGCCTCGGCCGCGTGCGCGTCGCCCGCGTCGGCCGCGTCCTCCGGCGCGCCGACGCCCGAGTGGCGCTGCGCGAGCGTCTCGACAAACTGCTCGAGCTCAACGCGCAACTGCGTCTTGCCGTGCGGCGCGCCGCACCCGCCGAGGTCGTCGCCGCCGCGCGCGTCGGCCGCGCCGCCCGCCGTCTCGCCCCAGAGGCGCGCGTCCCACAGCTCCTCGTCAAGCACCTGACGCATGCGCGCGCCGCCAATGGGCTGCTCGGCGCCCGCCGCGCCGGCGAGCACGGCGCGCGCGAGCTGCGCCGCGGCGTCCGCGCGCGAGCGCACGTCGCGCGGCGCGCCGCCGGGCGCGGTCGCGCGCGCCGCGTTGAGCTCGGCGTCGGTGAGGTGCGCGAGCGTGCGCGCAAAGTGGACGGGCCTGCCCGCCGCGGCCTCCATCTCGGCGGGGTCGAAGCCGTCGTCGCCGTACCGCAGCTGCACGAGCGCGCCCTCCGAGTTGCGCACCGTCTGGTCGTAATGGATGTGCAGGTCCTCAAGGGCCTTCATCAACCGGCGCTGCATGTAGCCCGTCTCCGCCGTCTTGACGGCCGTGTCGACGAGGCCCTCGCGCCCGCCCATCGTGTGGAAGAAAAACTCGGTGGCGGTGAGGCCGGAGAAGAAGGAGTTTGAGACGAAGCCCTTGGCCGCCGGCTCGCGCGACATGCGCGCAAAGTGCGGCAGCGCGCGCTGCACGAAGCCGTCGGGCGCGCGCTTGCCCGAGACGGTCTGCTGGCCGACGCACGCGACCATCTGCGAGATGTTAATGTCCGAGCCCTTCGAGCCGCACACGGCCATCATGAGCGGCGCGTTGAGCCAGTGCAGCTCCTTCTTGCACATCTTGCCCGCGTCCGAGCGGATCTGCGAGAGCACGCCATTAATCTTCGCCTCGAGCGTCTGCTCCGCATTGCAGCCGGGCGCGGGCGTGAGCTTGCCCGCGTGGAACTGACGGATGAGCTCGAGGCAGGTCTGGTTGCCCTCGTGCACGAGCTCCGACTTGCGCTCGGTGAGCGCCGCCGACGGCGTCACGTCCGAGATGCCGATCGAGAAGCCGTAGTTTGCGAGGAAGCGCGACGTGAGCTTTGCAAGCCGGCCCATCGCAAGACCCGCGGCGACGGGCGAGAGCTGCCGGAGCAGCACGGCGAAGAGCGAGTCCTTCGAGCCCGAGCCGACGGCCGACTTGTCGAGCACGCCCGCGAGCAGCTCGCTCTGGTGCACGACCACCCAGCCGTCCGCCGGGCAGAGCATCTCCGGCTGGTACGTGCCCTTGCCCGTGTACGAGCGATTGCGCCCCTCGATGCTTACGACGACGGACGAGCGCGCCGACGGGCGGAGGAGGACGTTGATCACCTGCTTGCCCGTCCACAGCTCGCATGGCTTGAGCAGCGCGGGCGGCGGCAGCTCCACCTCCTCGCTCGCGTCGGCGCAGTAGGCGCAGAGCAGCGCAAACTTGTCGCGCGTGAGGAACACGTTCTTGCGCGTGAGCGTGTACGCGCCCGTGATGAAGTCCTGCGTCGCGGCGATGATCGGCTCGCCGTTGCGCGGCGTGACGATGTTGCGCATCGAGCCCATCAGCTCCGACGCCTCCGCTCGCGCCTCCTGCGTCTGCGGCAGGTGCACGTTCATCTCGTCGCCGTCAAAGTCGGCGTTGTACGGCGCGCACACGCATTCGTTGAAGCGGAACGTGCGCGACGGCATCACGCGCGCGCGGTGCGCCATGATGGACAACTTGTGCAGCGATGGCTGTCGGTTGAAGAGCACGATGTCGCCATCGTGCAGGTGGCGCTCGACCACGTCGCCCACGCGCAGCTCGGACGCCGCGCGCCGCCGGTCGCCGTACTTGAGCGAGCGCTTCGCGCCGTCGACGCCCTCCACGTAGTTTGCGCCCGGGTGCGTGTCGGGCCCGGCGAGGACGAGCTTGCGCAGCGCGGAGAGGTTGTGCGCGCACGCGCGCTCGGGGAAGGTGAGCGTCTGCGCGATGTGCACCGGGATGCACACCTCGTGGATCCCGACGTTCGGGTCGGGCGAGATGACGGTGCGCGCGGAGAAGTCGACGCGCTTGCCCGACAGGTTGCCGCGAAAGCGGCCCGTCTTGCCCTTGAGGCGCTGGCAGAGCGAGCGGATGGGCTTGCGGTCGTAGGTGGAGGGGAGGCCGGGCACCTGCGAGTTGAAGTAGATCGCCACCTGGATCTGCAAGAAATCCCAGTCCTCCATGAGCGTCGCGATCGGCGCGCCCTTCTCGAGTGCGTTGCGAATGATATTGTTGATGTGGATAATCTCCGACAGCTTGATCGTCAGGTCGTCCTCGTTCGAGCCGACGGACGCGTCCATCAGCACAGACGGGCGGATGCACACGGGCGGCACGAGCAGCGTCGAGACGAGCAGCTGCTCGGGCCGCGCGTGCTGCCCATCCATGTTGAGGAGCGAGACATCGTCATCGACCATCTGCCGGAGCAGCTGCTGCACGCGCAGCGGGTTGAGCTCGTCGGCCGCCTTGTTGACGAGTGAGCCGAGCTCGGCGTTGAGCTCGGCCGCCTGCGCGAACGAGCGCCGCCACGCATCCACCTCCGCGAGCGCGCCGTCCTTGTCCTTTGCAAACTTCTCGTGCACGACCTTCATGCAGCCCGCCTTCTTCACGAGCCCGTTGCACGCGCCGCACCACGGGCACTCACTCACCTTCTTGCAGCGCTCGTTCACCTTCTTGAGGATAGCCCTGCGCCGCAGCGGGTCCGCGCCCGACGGCGCGCTCAGCGCGCGCGCGAATGGCCGCCGGTCCTCGTCGTCGAGCAGGACGCGCGAGCATGTCTTGCAGATGCACTGCAGGATCGTGATCGTGTGCTTGAAGTAGCCGACGTGGAAGACGGGCAGCTCGAGCTTGACGTGGCCAAAGTGGCCGGGGCAGTCGGCGAGCAGCCGGCCGCACGTGCCGCAGTGCCCCTTCTTGTCCGAGATCCCAAGCCGCCGGTCGAGCACGCCGTTCGCCTGAGGCGTGCGCTGCGGCAGCTCGTACAGCTCGCGGTTGAGCACCTGCAGCTCGGAGAGGCAGGCGGCCTCGGCGTCGCGAAGCAGGCCAAACTGCATCGCCGTCACGCGCTTCGGCGCCGTCACATTGGCCAGCACCTCCGGCTTGGGCATCTCCCGGCGCGCCGGCGCGCCGACGACGGCCGTCGCCATCGCGCGTCGCCGCCTGCCAAAAGGAAAGGCAAAAGGGCCCAGAGGTGCAAAAGCCTCAAAAAGCCGACGAACTTTTGCGCCGTGGCTTCCCTACTCTGCTGGGCGGGCGAACTCTCGCGCGACGGTCACGATCATTACTTCCGGCGCGGCGATGCACGGCGCGCGGAGGAGAGCAGGGCAGCAGGTGGCGACGATGCTGGTGCTGCTCGCGCCAGTGCCCGCAGTCCTTGGCATGGCGAGCCGCACCAGCGCTGCGCGCCGCTTCGCCAGCCCGCGGGTACGCCGCGCCACGCCGCCGCGCGCCGCGCCACGCCGCCGCGCGCCGCGCGCCGCGCACGCGCGCCAATAGCACGCGGCCTGCCGCCTCCGCGGTGCGGGCGCCGCGCCCCCGCCGCTGCGCCCTCGCCGTGCGCAGACGACGCGCGCCGTCTCGGCGGCGCCTGTCCTGCGCGCCGCGCGCGCGGGCCGGCCGCTGTGGCACGGGTTTGCAGCGGGCGCGACGACGAGCGCGTCGGCCGGCGGCACGCGCACGCTGATCTCGGACGACCCGAGCAACAACGTGACACCGTACATTGAGAAGCTGGTCGGGCGCAACCTGCACCTCATCCCCAACCACCCGCTCTTCATCATCAAGCGCAAAATCGAGGGCTACTTTGCGGAGCTCGGGATCAGCTTTGAGATCTTCGACTCGCTCGACCCGGTCGTCACGTGCACCGCGTGCTTCGATGATCTCAACATCCCGCCGGGCCACCCGGCGCGGAAGCCGTCGGACACCTACTACCTCTCCGAGGGCACCCTCCTGCGCACGCACACCTCCGCCCACCAGTCGGAGCTGATGCGGCGCGGGCACGAGCGCTTCCTCTGCACGGGCGACGTCTATCGGCGCGACGAGATCGACGCGTCGCACTACCCAGCGTTCCACCAGATGGAGGGCGTGCGGCTGATGGACGTGGCCGACATGCCCGCGCAGCTCTCGCGCGACGAATGGCTCGCCAGCGACGCGTGCGCGCGCACCGCCGCGGAGTTGAAGGGGACGCTCGAGGGCCTTGTCGACGCGCTCTTTGGACCCGTCGAAAAGCGCTGGGTGGAGGTGCGCGCGGGCGCAGGCGGCGACGCACGCGGCGCGCGGCGTGAGGCCCGCTTCGCGCCCGCAGTGCGAACCCGAGGAGCTCGCCGCGCGGGCGCCGGCCCCGCGCTGCGCCGCGCCCGGCCGCCGGGCGCACTGCCTGCCGCCGCGCCGCGCGCGCGCGCGCGCGCGCCGACGGCGCGCCGCGCCGCGTCGCGCCGCTTCGCACCGCGCGCCGCGCGCGCAGGCCTACTTTCCCTTCACCGAGCCGTCGCTCGAGCTGGAGATCTTCTTTCAGGGCGACTGGCTCGAGGTGCTCGGCTGTGGCGTCATCCACTCGGAGGTGCTCGCAAAGTGCGGGCTAGAGCACCGGCACGGCTGGGCATTTGGGCTCGGGCTCGAAAGGCTTGCGATGATCCTCTTCTCGATCCCGGACATCCGCCTCTTCTGGACGGAGGACACGCGCTTCACCTCGCAGTTTGCCAGCGGCGAGGTTGTCAAGTTCCAGCCCTACTCAAAGTACCCAGAGTGGTGCGTGCGGCATAGCCCGCAGCGGCCGCTCGGCCGTCCGCCGCCCGCCGCTCACGCGCGCCGCGCGCCGCGCGCCGCCCACCCCGCGCGCGCGGTGCGCGCGCAGCTACAAGGACGTGGCCTTCTTTGTGCCGGAGACGTGGGAGGAGAACGACTTCATGGAGCTCTGCCGCGAGTGCGGCGGCGACCTGATGGAGAACGTCAAGATGATCGACGAGTTTACCAACCCAAAGAGCGGCAAGCGCTCGCTCTGCTACCGCATCGTCTACCGCAGCATGGACCGCTCGCTCACCAACGAGGAGGTCGACGAGATCCAGTTCCAGCTGCGCGAGAAGGTCGGGCCCAAGCTCGGCGTCGAGCTGCGCTGAGCGCATGCCGCCGTGCGCACCGTCGCGCGTGGGCCTTGCGGCAACCATTTTCTTAAGACCCGCCAGGTCGGGCGTGGGCCTACGGCGCGCCTGTCCGTCGCCCCCAGAATCAGACTCAGAGCCGGCCACAGTCAGCGGCTCAGCGCTCGCCCCCCGACTCTGCCGCCCTGCGCTCCCTGCGCGCCACGTGGCGCAGCAGCCGGTCGGCCATCTCGGCGCGGCTGCCCGACGACGAGACGCGCGACTCCTCGCACAGTGCGACCAGCTGCGGCAGCGGCATGGCCGCGAGCTCTGCGCGGCTGCCGAGCGCCGCACCCGCCGCGGCCCCCACGCCCGTGCCGTCGGCGCGCGGCGCGCCATCGAGCGGCACGCCGTCAATGTCGGCGGCGGCGGCAGCGGCGTCGCCGTCGGACGGCACGCCGTCCACGTCGTCGGCGCGCGCCGCGCCCGCGGCCGCGGCCGGCGCGCCTGCCGCGGGCACGCCGCCGTCGGCGCCGTGCGCAAACGCCTCCTCGAGGGCCTGCAGGAAGTGCGGCGGGTAGACGGCCCACGCGTGCCACGCGCGGAGCACGCGCGATACCTGCTCGCGCAGCATCTCGCGCCCGATGCGCGAGCCGATCGCCTCGAGCGTCTCGTGCAGCGACGCGAAGACGGCGCGCAGGCTCGGCTCGAGAAGCGAGCGGTAGGACGACGCGTTCGGCACGCCCGATGCGGCCGCGTTGTGCAGCACGTCGGAGAGGAGGTGAAGGCGTGCGACCTTTTTGGGCGGAGGCGTCACGCGCAGGCAGAGGCTCTCGCACAGGGTCTCGACCACCTCGACGGACGCGGACGACGCGTCGAGGCAGAAGCCCATCGCCTCGCGGATGCACGCGCGCGAGATGGTCAGACTGCGTAGCAGGCCCTCAAAGTGGTCGCGCTCCACCTCGCTCAGCTCGCGGCAGCCCGCCTGCGCGCGCACAGCGCGCGGGGAGGGCGCGAGGGGCTCTGTGGGTGTCGAGAGGTTCCCGCCTTTCCTCCCGTGGTTCCCGCCTTTCCTCCCGTCCCCCCTGTTTCCCTCTCATCCCCCCGCCTGTCTCCCACAGAGCGCCGACTGTGGGTGTCGAGCCGAGGCGCACGCGCGGCGGTCGGCGCGCGCGCGCGTGCGCCGGCGGGCGTGTGTGCGGCACGTACCGTCCTGCGCGCGGGCGGCTGCACGGGCGGCGGCGGCGCGCGCCTCGGCTGCGCCGCGGTTGCGGACGGTGCGCGACCGTCCGGCTGCGGCTGGTTCGGCCTGCCCGAGCCGCATGCCGGCCAGCGCTCCGCCTCGGCGGCACGTGCGCCTCCGCCTCCGCGCGCGCCGCCGCTCGCGCTGGGGCGGCGGTCGCGGTCGCGGCTACGGCTGCTGCTGCGGCTACGGCTGCTGCTGCGGCTGCGGCTTTGTCGGAACGCGCGCGCGCGCGCGCCGCGATCACGGCTGCGGCTGCGGCCGTGGCCGCGGCCGCGGCTACGGCTGCGGCTGCGGCGGCTGCGGCTGCGGCAGCCGCGGCCGCGGCTGCGGCTACGGCTGCTGCTGCGGCTGCGCGCGTGCCGCCTCACCCGACGAACGCGCTCGGCGCGCCCGCTGCGCGACGGTGAGCGCAAGCGCGTCGCACTCGCGCTGCGGCTGCGCTTGCGCCGGTCGCGCGCTCCGCCCTGGCGGCCGGCTGTGGCGGCGGCCGCTGCAGCCCGCACTTTGCCGGCTGTGGCGGCCCTCCGCCCGGGAGAACGCGAGCTGCGGCTGCGGCTGCGGCTGCTGCCGCGGCTGCGGCTGCGGCTGCGGCTGCGGCCGCGGCGGCCACGCACGGACGCGCGCGCGCAGCCGACGGCGCCATCGTGCAGCTCGGCTTCGCCATCGTGCAGCTCCCCTTTGTCGTCGCGCGCCGCCCGATGCGCGGGCGCGCCGCCTCGCACGATGGCGCCGTCGGCTGCGCGCGCGCTGTCGCCTCCGCCCGCGCTGGGCTCGAACTCGGCCGCGGCGGGCTGCGCGCACGCGCTCGTAGCGCCGCCACCGGCTCCGACCACTGCGGACCCGCCATCTTGCTCGGGCCACGGCGGCGCGGCCGCGCCCTCGCCGCCGCTCGCGCCGCGGTGGACACACCAGCGGTAGTAGGTGTAATGGGCCGAGGGCGGGTGCGTCGCGCGCGCAAAGTCGACGTCGAGGCCGAGCTCGTGCGCGCGCGCCAGGGCTCGCGCCTCGTAGTCGGGTCCGTGCAGCGCGACCTGCGCGGCAAGTCGCTCCAGCCGCGAGCGCAGTGCGCCGTCCGCGGGTGACGGCGGCGGCGGCGACGGCGACGGCGCTTGCAGCGGCGGAGGCGGTGGCGGCGGCGCGCGGGGCTGGGCGCCGGCCGCGGACGGCTCGGCGCGCACGTGCGGCGCGGGCGCGGCGGAGCAGGCGAACGACGCAACGGCAGCTGCGACATGCGCTAACGCCAGCTGCGCCGGCGGCTGCGGCGCGGGTTGCGGCGGCGGCAGGGGCGGCGCGCCCGCGTGCGGCGGCATGGGTAGATGCGGCGCCGGTATGGGTAAATGCGGCACGGGTAGATGCGGCGCCGGTATGGGTAAGTGCGGCACGGGTAGATGCGGCGCCGGTATGGGTAAATGCGGCACGGGTAGATGCGGCGCCGGTATGGGTAAATGCGGCACGGGTAGATGCGCGAGGAGGTGTGGCTGCACGCCAACCGATGCGGGCTGCGGCGGCGGCGGCGGAGCGGCGCGCGCGAGCGCGACGGGCTTGCCCCAGCCGATGCGCAGCTCCGACTCGGCAAGGAGCACGCCGCTCATCGCGTCCTTCGCCGCGGCCGCGTCCGCGCGCGCGGCGAAGGCGACGAAGCCGCAGTTACGCGCGCGTGCGCGCTCCTCCTCCGTGCGCGGCCACATCACCTTGATGGACGAGATGGGGCCGAAGGGCGCAAAAGCCTCGAAGAGCAGCTCCTCCGTCACGCTCGGCGCCAGGTTACCCACGTACAGGTTGGTCGACGCAGGGTCGGCGCAGTCGAGAAATGGCCGAGCGCTACCGCCACACGCGCCGGCCGCGCCGGCCGCGCCGGCCGCGCCGCCACCGGCCGCGCCAGCGGCGCGCGCGCCGTCCGCGCCACGGCCCGTCCAGCTGCCGCCGTGCACCTCGTCCTCGTCTTCGAGCGGCTCGCCCGCTGCCGCGCGCGCGTCGCGCCGTGCGCTCTGCTCCTTGAGCTCCTCGAGGAAGGCGAGGGCCCCCGCGCAGCGCCGCCTTCCGGCTGCGCCGGCCGCCGCGCCGTCGGCGGCGGCGGCGGCGCACGCGCCGTCCGTGGATGCGCACGCCGCGCTACTCGCGCTCGCGACGCCGCCGCCCATGCCGAGCGGCGCGCCCGTGCCGCCCGCCGCGCCGCGCGACGCCAGCCGGGGTGGAGCCACCCTTCCGCCGTGCGCGGCCGCAAGTTTAAGGCTCAGCCCGCCGAACGCGGAGGGCGGCGGCTGGGTGGCGGCAAGGAGCGGGCTGGCCGATGTAAGCGCCACGCCGTCAATGTCGTCGGACGCGCCGAGCGGCACGCCGTCCACATCGTCCGCGCCGCGCGCGCGCGGCTCGTGCGCGCTGCACGCGTCGTCGCCCGGCACGATCGTGCCGCCGCGCACGAAGGCGCCGGCGAGCTTGCGCTCGGGGTCGGCGGGCGGGCGGGCGGGCGTGTCCGCGTCAAAAGACTCCACAAACTCGGCGAAGACCGCGGCGGCGGCCTCCTCCTGCACGCGGCGACCGTGTCACGCGGCCGCCATCAGCGGGCGAGGCGGACACGCGGCGGCCGCGCGGCGGCGCGCGGCGCGTGGTCGCGTCGCGGCGTGCGCGCTGGCAGGCGGAAGAGGCGCAGCCGCCGCACGTACTTCCTTCTTCTGCCGCGCGGCCAGCTCCTCCTTGTGCTGCTGAAACGGGTTGCGCCGCCGCATGCTCGCCGCCGGGCTGCCCGCTCGGCTCCACGGGGCGCGCACGATGGCGGGCCCGGCAACGTCAGGATGGGATGCGCGCAAGGCGACCGTGCCGACGCACTGGCAGGTGCCTCGTGCCACCAGCTCCTCCGGCTACTGCCGACGGCGTGGTGCGCGGGCCACACAGCAGCCGTGCCTACGCACTGGGATGTCGTCGCCGCCGCCGTGCGCCGCGTGCGCTTGGCCGCAGCCGAGCTCGACGCCGCGCTCGCCGCGGGCACGTCCGACGGCGAGTGCGCGGCGCGCGCCGAGCGCGAACTGCTCGCGGTGGAGGCGGCCGAGCTGGCGCGTTACCTCGTTGACGCGCCATTTATACCGCTCTACCAGCTCGGCCTCGTGCGCGCGCTCGCGCCGCACCTGGCACTGAGCGGCGCGTGCTAGCGCGCGCTCGTCCGAGTGCTGCGCCAGCTCGTGGTACTCGCGCGCCGGCCGCATGACGGCACGCGCCACCCGCGAGGTACGCTCTTTGTCGCGGCGGCGGTCGTCGAGCGTTTGCGTGAGGCGGCCGAGCCCGCGCGCCCGCGCGTGCTCCACGCACTGCGCGGCTTTGTCGCCGAGCAGACGGCGCCGATTGCGCGCGATGTCGCGACGCTCCTTTGGCGCGTCGGCTGCGCGCTGCTCTGCGCGGGGCTTGTCGAGTGGACGAGTCGGCTGCTCGCACTTGCACTGCCCGCCGCGCGCGTCCTGCACGTCAGCCTGCGCCTGCCCGCCGTGAGCACGGCGCAGCAGCAGCACGTGCACGCGATGGTCGAGCTTTGTGCAGCTCGGCGCGCTCGTGTGCGTGCTCGCGCTCTACATCGGCGCGGAACGGCACGCGCTCGGCGCACACGCGGCGCTCGCGGCGATGTGTGCGGGCGTGGCGCTCGTCGCGCTGTCGTGCTGCTCGGAGCTCGTGCGCGCGCGCGTCTCGCTGCTGCACGCCGCGCTCGGGCCCGCCCTAGCGGCCGCGCGCGCGGCGCGCTTGGCGCAGGCAGCGGCCGAGCGCGCACTGGCGCGGGAGCTGCTCGGGCAGCAGCTGCCCACAGGCCCTGGCACGCTTTAGCGCCTACTTGCTGGGCGACGCGAGCGTGTCGACAAGCACCGCGTCGTTAGTATGGGGGTATATCAACAGATGGGGTCAGGAAGTGCGCAGCGAGGCGCCAGGCGGAGCAGGCCCAAAGGCCCACACGCGCCTAGCCACCGCGCGCCGCCGCCCGCGCGCCGCCGCACCGGTGGCCGCCGTCAACCACACAACCGGCCGACGCGCACGCGCACGCCGAGGCCCGAAGATCGTCGGCGACGACCGCCACCCCCGAGCCGCCGCCTGCCACGTCGCCAAGCCGCCCGCCGCCGCTGCAGAGCGCGACGCCCGCCGCCAGCGAGCCGCCGCCCTCCCCGCCGCGTCGCAGCCCCCTGCCGCCGCCGCCAAGCGCACCGCCACCCGCCGCCAGCGTGGCAAGCGCCGCGATGCTGGCCGCGTGGCCGCGAACGCGCGCCCCGCCGCCCCCAAACCCACCGACCGGGGCTAAAAGAACGTTGTTCGCGGTGTCGGCGCAGTCGATGGGCAGGGGCGGCGGGGCGCGCGGAGCGCGGCCATCAGAGCGCGAGGGCGCAGCCGTCGCAAGCGAAGGTTTCGTCGTAGAGAAGGCCACGCCGCCGTCGCTCGTGCGGCCGTGCGCGCGCGCCCCGCCGCCCCCAAACCCACCGACCGGGGCGAAAAGTACGTTGTTCGCGGTGCCGGCGCAGTCGATGGGCAGGGGCGGCGGGGCGCGCGGAGCGCGGCCATCAGGGCGCGAGGGCGCAGCCGTCGCAACGAAGGTTTCGTCGTAGAAAAGGCCACGCCGCCGTCGCTCGTGCGGCCGTGCGCGCGCGCCCCGCCAACCCCAAACCCACCGACCGGGGCGAAAAGTACGTTATTCGCGGTGCCGGCGCAGTCGATGGGCAGGGGCGGCGGGGCGCGCGGAGCGCGGCCATCGGAGCGCGAGGGCGCAGCCGTCGCAAGCAAAGGTTTTATATACCTAAACTAAATACTAACGACGCTTTCCGACGGGTCAACAGATGGGGTCAGGAAGTGCGCAGCGAGGCGCCAGGCGGAGCAGGCCCAAAGGCCCACTCGCGCCTAGCCACCGCGCGCCGCCGCCCGCGCGCCGCCGCACCGGTGGCCGCCGTCAATCACACCACCGGCCGACGCGCACGCGCACGCCGAGGCCCGAAGATCGTCGGCGACGACCGCCACCCCCGAGCCGCCGCCTGCCACGTCGCCAAGCCGCCCGCCGCCGCTGCAGAGCGCGACGCCCGCCGCCAGCGAGCCGCCGCCCTCCCCGCCGCGTCGCAGCCCCCTGCCGCCGCCGCGAAGCGTACCGCCACCCGCCGCCAGCGTGGCAAGCGCCGCGATGCTGGCCGCGTGGCCGCGCACGCGCGCCCCGCCATCCCCAAACCCACCGACCGGGGCGAAAAGTACGTTGTTCGCGGTGCCGGCGCAGTCGATGGGCAGGGGCGGCGGGGCGCGCGGAGCGCGGCCAGCAGAGCGCGAGGGCGCAGCCGTCGCAAGCGAAGGTTTCGTCGTAGAGAAGGCCACGCCGCCGTCGCTCGTGCGGCCGTGCGCGCGCGCCCCGCCATCCCCAAACCCACCGACCGGGGCTAAAAGAACGTTGTTCGCGGTGCCGGCGCAGTCGATGGGCAGGGGCGGCGGGGCGCGCGGAGCGCGGCCAGCAGAGCGCGAGGGCGCAGCCGTCGCAAGCGAAGGTTTCGTCGTAGAGAAGGCCACGCCGCCGTCGCTCGTGCGGCCGTGCGCGCGCGCCCCGCCACCCCCAAACCCACCGACCGGGGCGAAAAGTACGTTGTTCGCGGTGCCGGCGCAGTCGATGGGCAGGGGCGGCGGGGCGCGCGGAGCGCGGCCATCAGAGCGCGAGGGCGCAGCCGTCGCAAGCGAAGGTTTCGTCGTTTAGAGTCGCTCGCTCCGTTTGTCCAGCCTCGGCCCCGTGCGCGCCCCTCCTGCTGACCCGCCTGTAAGCGTCGTTAGTATATACTAACGACGCTTTCCGACGGGTCAACAGATGGGGTCAGGAAGTGCGCAGCGAGGCGCCAGGCGGAGCAGGCCCAAAGGCCCACACGCGCCTAGCCACCGCGCGCCGCCGCCCGCGCGCCGCCGCACCGGTGGCCGCCGTCAATCACACCACCGGCCGACGCGCACGCGCACGCCGACGCGCACGCGTATGGGGTATACGAAAGCGTCGTTAGTATACCTAAACTAATGACAGTTGAGAGCAAGGGGCCTCAACTGATGCGCCTCGCGCTCGTCGTCCTCGCGCTCGCGCCGCGCGCGAGCGTCTCCGTGTGCCACCGGCTCCTGGTGTTCCACAGCTCGCATGAGGGTAGCCACGCGCTTGCCCTCGCCATCAGCGTCGAGAGCGGCGCGTTCGACCTCGGCGAGAGCCTCGACGTGCGCTACGTGCGCGCCGAGCGCACGCCGAGCGTGTGGAACGCCGCCATCTGCGACGGCGCGCTCGATGCGCTGTACGCGCAGGGCGACGCAGAGTGGCGCATGCCTTTGATTGCCATGAAGAAGTTTCGCTCTATGTTCGATCGCCTGCGCTCGATCCGCTGCGACGACCCATCGAACGTGCAAGCGACGGTCACGCTGCTCGTGCGTAACGACCACTTGCGCACGCTCACCGCGTGCGTGCGGCAGACGCCCCTCGCGCCGCGACTCAATTTCGTGGATGTACTCGTCCTCGTGCGCAGGGATCTGATGCGCTGGAGCCTCGCGGCGTACGGGCGGCACGACCCCAACTCGCGATTCAGCCTTTACCCGCAATTTGAGCCCGAGCCGACGCCCGGCGCGCCAACGCAGCGCTTCGTGTACAATCTCACGGCGCTTCACCTCACCGCCGTGGATGCCGTCAAAGCCTGGCAGCACAAGGCCATTGACGTGTGCAGGCTGCTCGCCGCAGGGTTCTCCGCGCGCAACGTGCATTTCGTCTCGTACGAGGCGTTTGCGCGCAATCCGCGCGCGGTCGCGCAGCTCGTCGCGGCACCGCTGAACGGCACGCGGCTCACGTACCGCGAGCGGGCGCCATTTGAGCGGACGCGCAAGGTGCACCCGCACGACATCTCGGCGTTCGCTGCCAACGCCGACGACGTGCGCCGACTGTTTTGGCCCGGTGGGCGCCCGGCGTTCCCGACCTTTGAGAAAGTCTTGCGCAGCGTCGGCGCGCGCCAGCGCGCGGCCTGCCCGCAGCTCTGGCCAATGTCTTCGCAGTTCGGCTCGGCGGCATGGTGACTTGGCTGTGCATTGCCACGGACATCTTCAATCGTGCACCTTGGCGGCGCGCGCCTTCGCCTGCTCCTCCCGGGCCTCCGCGACCTCGCGCTTGGGGTCGGCGGCGCTCATCGTCGTTGGCCGTCTGCGCCCGTCGGCAGACTCAACCGTCGCGCCGAGTGCCGCGCTGGTCTGCAGAGCGCTGATCTCCTCGGACATCTCGCCGAGCGTGAACGACGCCTTGATACCGCCGCCCTCCTCGACGGACGCCGCGGGCGCATGCATCCGCAGCCATTCGTGCGATTCGACCTCGTCGGCGGACGGGCGCACCGCCGGGTCGACGGCGAGCATCGCGCGGATGAGCGCCGTCAGCTGTGGCGAGAGGCTCGTCGGGAGCGCGTAGTCGTCGGCGGCGATTACGGGCAGCGTCTCGCCCTCGAAGGGCAGCTTGCAGCAGACAAGGGCGTACAACTGTACCTCGCCAGCGGAGGGCGGGGGGCGACGGAGAGGCAGCGGTCGCGCGGCTCGGCGCGGCTCGGCGAGGAGGCGAGTGCGCGCCACGCGACACGGCGGCTGCCGCGCGTGTGCGCCGCGCGCCCCGTTGCTGCGCTGTGCAGGGCCGTGCGCGCCCTCACCCCCGAGAGACCAGACGTCCACCTTGGTCGCATCGCACGCCTCCTGGTTGCGCAGCAGCTCGGGCGCGGCGTAGAGCGGCGAGCCGCAGTGCGTCTCCATGAAGGAGGAGCCCGCGATCGGGGTGTTTTTTTGGGGGGAGGGGGGGGGGGGGGGCCTTGGGGGGGGGGGGGGGGGGGGGGGGCGAATAGTTTGCCAGCACAAAGTCGGCAATTTTGACCGCGCCGTTGCACAAGAGGAGATTCTCCAACTGCGGGGCGCGTGGCCGCACGCGGGCGCGGCGGGCGTGGCGCGCACGGCGGGGGCCGCGCAGCGCAGCGCAGCGTTAGCGAGCGGGGAGGCGGGCGGGCGGGCGGGCGAGCGGGCGGGCGGGCGGGCGGGCGGGCGATGCGCGCCGTCGCAGCCCCCGCGCGCGCCTTCAGGTCGCGATGGCAGACGCCGAGCTTGTGGCAAAAGTTGACGCCCGCGACGACCTGCCCGAAGAGCGCGGCCGCCTCGGGCTCGGTCAGCTGCTTGCGCGAGTTGACAAAGGCGAGCATGTCGCCGCCGTCGGCGTGCTCCATCGCTAGGTACACCTTGGTCCGCGCGACCACCACGTCGTAGAGCCGCACGACGTTCTCGTGCCGCAGGAGCTTCATCATCTTGACCTCACGCTCCATGTTGCCGACCGCGCCCGGCCCGACGAGCTTGGCCTTGGGGATGACCTTATTTTTCAGCTTCACCTGGTATATACGACCCTTACGGGTCGTGCGAAGCCGCAAGCGGCTCGTGCTGAGGCTGAAGAGCGCCATGAAGCGTCGTTCTCAGCAGGGTGTGGCAGGCGCGCTTGGTCGCGCCACCGGCTGCGCCGCCGCGCGGCGCCGCCGCGCGCGTCGCCGCGCGCGCGGGCGCGCGCGCGGCGGCGGCCGCGTCCTGTACGCCACTGCGGCTCGCCCGTGCCCGCTTCGGGGCCGGGGGCGCGGCGCGCATGCTCGGGCTGGCCGAGCCGCCCCGCCGCAAGGTCGCTGCCGACCGGCTGAGCGCTGCGCCGTTCGCGGCTGCCGTGTTGGCGCGACGCGGGCGCTTCGCCTCCGGCGCGGCGCCGCGCGCGGTCGCGAGCGAATCCCGCGCGTTGCCGCCGGTCGTGCCGGTGCCGGCAGCGGCAGCGGCGGCGGCGGCGGCGGCGGCGGCGGCGGCGGCGTGTGCGGCAGCGGCTGCGGCACCGTCGGCGGCGCCGGCAGCACCAGCACTGCCGCTGCGACCGCGGCCGCGGCCGCGGCCTCCGCGTCCGCCGCCGCGTCCGCCGTCGCGTCCGCCGCCGCGTCCGCCGCCGCGTCCGCCGCCAAGGACGCCGCCAAGGACGCCGCCGCCGGCACCGCCGCCGCCGGCACCGCCGCCGCCGCCCGCCTCGTCTTCGTCCACCTGCAGCTCGCCCTTGTCGTGCTCTCTCTCGCGCCCGAGGGCGCGCTGCCAAAAGGCCTTGACGCGCTTGAAGCGGCCGGGCTCGGACGTGATGCGCTCATGCCTGCCGAGGTGGTCGGCGACCATGTCGAGCACATCGTGGTAGATGCAGCGCGCCGCCGTCCAGTCGCGGTGGTAGATGATGCCGCACGCGTCGCACCGCGTCGCCCGCCACGCGCCGCGGCCGCTCGGCGAGCTGCGCGCGTACGGGTGCAGCGTGCCTCCGCATCGCTGCAGCGGCCGCGGCTGCCCCGCCGCCTCGTCCGCCGTCGTCGGCGCGCCGCCGTCGGCGGGAGCGCCTGCGCCGGCGTCGGCGGCCGGCGCCGCGCTCGCAGCGGGCGCGCCCCGCACCTCGCGCAGCTCCGAACAGCACTTGGAGCTGAGCGGCTCAGGCACGAGCGTCGCCGCGACGCAGCGCCGGCGCAGCGCGCAGAGCACGCCGACGCCGAGCGCCGGCGCCTTGCCGCGCACGCAGCCGCCGCCGCGCGACCGGTGGAGCCAATCGCCGAAGAGCACGATCAGCTGGTCTGGCCGCAGCCCTCGGTCGGTCGCGTGCACGCGCACGATCCGCGCCGCCGCGCGCGCGCACTCGCGCCGGTTCGCGCCGCCGCGCCGCTTGCGCGCGCGCAGCCGCGCGCGCGCGCCGTACACGGGCAGCGTAGCCCGTCGCACGCGCTCGTGCGCGCGCGCGTAGGCGACCTGGTCGTTCGCGCCGAGCGCGGTGCGCCCGCCGTGCGCCGCGCCGAGCTCCGCCTCGAGCGCGGCCGCCGTCGGCGGAGCACGCGGCGCGCGCGGCCGCGCGCCGCCCGGCCCCGACGGGCCGGCGCGCGCGCCCGGCTCGACGAGCGGCCGTTGCCGCGCGCCCTCGAGCTTGCTGCGCTCGCGCGCGTGCCCCGCGCGCGCGGCGCGCTCGCGCTGCGTGAGGCGAACCGAGGTGGGCTCGAGCCCGTGGCCGTTCGGCGCGTACGTCACGAAGCCGTCGGAGCCGGGGTCCACCGTGGCCGCCTTGAGGCCGTGCACCTCGATCGCCTCGGCCAGCTGCTCGGGCGTCGCCTCGTCGAACGTGCCGTTGGGATCGCGCCAATCGTCGAGGAAGGACTTGCTGCCGCCGGGCGGCGGCGGCTTGAACACCGGCACGACCACCTGCCAGGCGTGGCCGTTGTGGCGCAGGTACACCGCCGGCTGCGGTCCGGCGGACGCGATCGCGGGTGGGACGGCGGTGCCGACATGCGTGCGCCGCTCCTCCGCCGTCACGTCGCTGCTGGGCAGCTCCTCGCCTGTCCACCGCATTGCCCGCTCGTCGAGGTTGATGAAGTGGCCGAAGATCATGTTCCTGACGCGCGGGTCGCTGATCGAGGTGCGCGGGTCGTCGTGCGCACGCTGTCGGCCGTCGGCAGCTTGCACACCCACTCGCGGACGAAGGCCGTGTCGTCCTCGTCGAGCAGGAGGTACAGGTCTGACGCGGACAGCTTGACAACGCGCTTCTGCATGCTCCCGCGCCGGGGGCAGAGCGCGTACGGCGGCGGCTCGCCGGTGACGTGCGTGTAGAGCATCGCGAAACGCGCGAGAAGCGACGCGCCCATCGCCGCCTTATCCGGCTGCGCGGCGCACGCAAGGGAAGGAGGGGGGGGGGGGGGGGGGGGGGGTCGGAGAGCACGCCATCAGCGTCGTCGGGCGCTCCGCGCGCCGTGGCCCTCCTGCGCGCGCGCGCGGCACGTCGTCCGCACGGCGCGCGCCCGTCCATGCCTGGCTGCGGCGCCGCGCCGCGGAGCACGCGCGAGCGGGGCGCGCCGCGGCACGCGCGCGCGCCGCGCGGACGACGCGGCCACCGTCGCGCGACCGGCCCTTGCGCAGCCCCTCCGTCCCCGCGCGCGCCGCGCGCGCGCACGCGCACCGTCAGGAAGTAGTTGGTCGTGTGCCTGACCTTGGGGTCATCCGTGCTGTAGTCGCATGGGAGCACGAGCCAGTCGGCGTGCTGCGCGAGCGCGGGCGGCAGTCGCGGCGCCGCGCCGGCCGTGTCGCCGGACCACAGCAGCTTGAGCAGCGTCGCGACGTCCGCGTCGCGCTGCTCATTCGACGTGCGCGCGCCGCGCGGCTTGGCGGCCTCGTCCGCGTCGACCGCCGCGCGCAGCAGCGCGCGCAGCAGCTTGTACGCGACGCGGCGCGGGTGCATCTTGTACGCGGTGAAGATCTGCTCCGCCGCGGTCTTGTCGCAGCCTTCGAGCGAAGGGTGCGAGCGCGTCGCCGGCGCGTCGCCCTGCGACAGCCGGTCAATGTGCCGCCGGTTGCGCGCCCGCTGCGCCGCGTTGGCCTCGCCGACCGGATGGCCGCGCTTCTGGTCGGGCGGCAGCTCGATCTGGCGGAGCAGGTTGAGCACGTCGTCCTCGTCCTTGGGGTAGCCCTCGAGCTCGTCGTCTGGGCGCTGCAGCTCGTCGCCGGGCGAGCACTGCCGGGCGTTCGGCAGCGATGTGTGCGCGCGGTCGTTGAGCACGTTGTACGTCATGCGCGTGCTGGCGTTCGCCTCGTCCACGACGTGCATCAGCTTGACGCCGTACTTTTCCCGCCCGCGAAAGGCGCCGTCGCTGAGCTCCAGGGTCCGGTACTCCGTGCGCCAGCCCCG
The DNA here is from genome assembly GCA_019448385.1 of Diacronema lutheri. Taxonomy (NCBI): domain Eukaryota; phylum Haptophyta; class Pavlovophyceae; order Pavlovales; family Pavlovaceae; genus Diacronema; species Diacronema lutheri. The sequence continues at coordinate 320,221 of JAGTXO010000024.1, read as the reverse complement.
CGGCTTCTGCAGGCAAGCGATGCGCTCGCCCGTCGCGTCCAGCGGCTCGGCCGGCGGCTCGGCGCTCGCGCAGCACGCGCAGGCGGACGCGTTGGCCGCGCCGGCCGCCGGCGCGGCCGTCCGCGCGGCGCGGCGCGGCGTCGCGGCCGGCTCCGCGCACGCGCCGCACGCGAGCGCGTCCCCGCCGACCGCGCCGGCCGCGCGCGGCCGCGCCGCCGCCGCACCGCGCCCGGACGCCGGCGCGGTGCTCACCGGCGACTTGAGGGCAGCGGCCTCGCGCTTGGCCTCCGCGCGCAGCTACGCCTCGAGCAGCGAGCCGGTCGCCTGCGCGTCGCGCTCGCGCGGCCACACGCGCCCGGCGTTGCCGAGCAGGCCGCCGCGCTCCACGCGCAGCACGCACAGCGCGAGCGCGAGCGCCCACACGCCCGCGCGGCCGGCGGGCGGAACGTACGCACGCGAGCGCTCCGACCGGCGCAGCGGCTCGAGCGTCGCGCCAAGGCCGAACACACGCCTGACGAACCCGCCCGCCCAGCTCGGCGCCGCCGCGCCCGCCGCGCCATCGCGCGGCGCGCGCTCGAGCAGGAGGAACCGGCGCCAGCGGCCGCTCGGACCTGCGCCGTGCACGTCGGCGGCGAGCAGGAGGAGGAGCTGCGGGTCGGCGCCGTCGCTCGGCGAGTGGACGAGCAGCAGCGCGTCGCAGTCGGTATCGTCGAGACGCTCGCGCAGCCGCTCTTGCGCGGGCTCGTGCCGTGCGTCGCGCGCGTCGAGCAGCGCGCGCGTCTCGCCCGGGCCGAAGAAGGCACGGAACCCGCGCGCCGGGTCGTGCACCTGGGCGAGCACGCCGTCAATGGCGGCGGGCGCCACGACCGCATGCTTGCCGCCCAATGCCTTGAGCTCGTTCAGGCACCGCGCGTGAGGCTTCTCCGGCGTCAGCGCCGCCGACGCCGGCGCGGACGCCGGCTGCCGCGTCACCGCCGCGTCGCGCGCTCGCAGCCGCGCTGCCGTCTCGCGCAGGATGAGCGCAAACACCGCCGCGCGGTACTCGGCGAGCTGCGCCGTCGCGTGCACATTGAGCGCAAGCACGCTCGCCGCGGCAGCGAGCGCGCTCTGGTCGCCGCCGCCATCGCCGCCGCCGCCGCCGCCGCCGCCGCCGACGTCGGCGGCGGCGTCACGCGCGCCGAGCGCGAGCCAGGACATGACCACGACGCAGGCGGCGCGCGAATCCGCCTTGCGCTCGACGCGCCAGTGGCTGCCGACCGCGCGCCCGTGCGCCGTCGGCTGCGCCGACCGCGCGGTCGCCGGCGCAGCGCCGGCGACGGGCGGAAGCGCGCGCAGGCGGAGCGCGCGCGCGAGCCCGCGGACGAGCTGCTCCGCCTGGCGCTCGATCTCCTTGGCGCGCTCGCGCACGGCGATCGGCTTGGCCCCCGTGGCGCGCTCCGGCGCGGCGGTCGGGTTGTAGTGCTGCACCCAGCCGCCCTCGCCGTCGCGCACGACGACCACGACGGCCGCGCCGACCCGCCGATTGGTGCTGGCGAAGAGCAGCGCGAGGTGCGTGCACTCGCCGAGGCCGTGCTCGTCCAGCGCGGCCTGCTCGCGATCGGGCTCGCCGCCGTCGGCGCCGTCGGCGACGGCGGCGAGCAGCGCGCGCGCGACGGCCGGGCCGGCCGTCCTCCACGGCCGGCCGGCTTTGTCCGCGGCGCGGTTGATCGCGCCGAGCTCGGCCTCGACGACGATCGAAGGCACCTCGGTGTACTTGCCCTGGAGCGCGCGCACGTCGTGCGTCGACAGCGGCAGCCGCCACACGTGTACGTGAGCGGCGGACCGCCGGGTCGCGCCGCCGCGTCGACGCGCGCGGTGTCGGCCGCGAGCCGCGCGCGCGCCTCGGCATCGCCCTTGCGCTTGCGCGGCAGCGGCTGCAGGTGCGGCGCGACGCGGCGGCCGCGCGACTCGCCGGCCGGCTCCGCGCTCGGCGCGCCGGGCGCGCCGGCCGGCGCGCCCGCCGCGCGCGCGCGCGCGCGCCGTCCGGCTCGGCCGCGTACACGAGCAGCAGCGCGCGGCCCTCGAGCGCGACCCTCGCGGTGCACGCGCGCCTGCTCGCGGCGGCAACGCGCATCCAGTCGCGATCGCCGGGCGCGAGGGCAGCGCAGGCGACGAGCCGCTCCTTGTCGTCGCACGCTTTGCGCAGCACGACGGCGACCAGCCTGAGCACGGCGGCGGGCTCGGCGTCGGCCCCGGCCCCGGCGGCGTCCGCGGTCGGCTCGGCCGGCTCGGCGCCGCGCGCGACGCGTAGCGCGAGCCGCTCGGGCATCTCGAGCAGCGACTCGGTCGCGTCCGCGACGTGCACGACGACGAGCCGCGGCGGGTTGCGCACCCCGTGCGCGCCGAGCGCGCGCGACACGGCGGCGCTGGCGCTTGCGCCGCGCGCGTCGTCGGCGCGCAGCGCGACGAGCGGCCACGCGGCCGACGCGCCGCGCGCCGAGGGCGCGCCCGGCGCCGGCGGCTCGCCGCCGCGCAGCGCGCGCTCGAGCTCGTCGCTCGCGCCGCACGCGCGCAGCACGTCGAGCAGCGCGCGCAGCGCGCCGTCGGCCGACAAGCCGCGCGCCGTGCCCGCCGGCCAGCCCGCCGACTGCTCGAGCGCGGCGGCGAGCGGCGCGACGCGCGCCGACTCGGGCGCGCTCTCGTCATCGGGCTCGAGCGCGTTGCGCAGGCGCGCGAGCGCGCGCGCGACGGCCGCGGCGCCACTGCCGGGGGCGCGGCTCGCCGCGCGCACCGCGCGCCGCCAGGCCGGCACGAACATGAGCGCCGACACGAGCGCCGCGAGCGCGCGCGCCTCGCGCGCGTCGCTCGCGCCGAGGCGCGGCGGCACGCGCGCGGCGCCGCGCGGCGCGGTGCCTCGGAAGCGTGGGCTTAGCGTGTAGGCGAGGTGCTGCGGCACGCCGCGCGCCTCCGCGAGCGCGCGTCCGTCCTCGACCTCGCGCCACGCCTTCACGATCGCCGGCGTGGCGCGCGCGAGCCAGTCGGGGTCGGCGGGCAGGTGGATCACGACGAGAATCGGCCCCCAGACCAGCCGCGGGTTCTTGTGACGGTCGGGCACGACCCACACGAGCAGCACCGTGCCCTCCGCGCCGCACGCCGCCTCGTAGATCCTGGGCTGCGAGCGCCACTCGGGCTTGACGCGCAGCGCCCGCGCGTGGTCGATGGCAGCGGCGCGGTCGCCATCGTAGTGAACCGTCTTGCACCTCGCCGATGACGGACTGGCCGGACGGCCAGCAGAACACCGCGTCCACCGACCCGCCGGCGATGGCCGCGAGCGGTCCGGGCGCGGCGAGCCGCGGCAAGCCCTCGAAGGCGGCGAAGTCCTCGTCCGCATTGTACACGTCGCCCCAGCCGTCGAGCGCGAGCGCGCGCGCGGCCGCTCGTACCGCGCGCGGCTGGTTCTCCACGCCCGACGTCATGTGCCATGTCGTCCCCGCGAAGCCGGGCTTGCCCAGCTTGGCCAGCATGACGTTACCGTACCCCGCGCCCTGCGTCGGGGCGGCGAGGTGGTGCATGTCCGCGCCGGTCACGCCCTCCGTGCGCTGCCACGAAACGATCGTGCCCGTCGCGTGCGCGTCGAGCGTGCCGACCACGGCGGGCGCGGGCTTGCCGCCCGCCTCAAGCCGCGCCCTGCCCGCTTCCAGCTGCTCGGGGTCCTTGGCGTCGTACACGCGCGCGTTGGTGTCGCCCTGTCCAGGCGCAGTGTAGACGCAGCGGCGTTCGAGCGGCGCCGAGCCACCGCCGTCCGCCGCCGCCGGCGAGGTTATGGCCGCGCCCGCCGCCACCGCGCTCGTCGCCGCCGTGCTCGTCACCACCACCGCCGCAGCCGCCGCGCCCGCGCGTGGCGCGCACGGCGCCCTCGGTGCCGCGACGGCCGCCGCCGCCGCCACGACGAGCGCGCCCGCCGCCGCGTTCGCCGCCACGTGCGCCACCGGCGCGCCGAGCGGCGCCGAGCCACCGCCGCCCGGCGCCGCCGGCGGGGTTGGCGCCGCGGCCGTGGACGCGGCGGCGGAGCGCGCCGCGAGCGGCACGTCCCTCCGCCAGCGATGCGCCGCAACGGCCATGGCCGCGCGCTCGACACCGTCGCGCGCGTCGGGCAGGCCGGCGATGTGCGCGTTCGCACTGCGGCACATCTCGTCTGCGCTCTTGCACCGCGCCCACGCGTCGCCGAGGTCGTGGCACACGACCGCACGCGCGAGCAGCGCGAGCTCGAGCGCAAGGACGTGCGGCTGCGCGCGCGCGTCGCCGCCGATCGCGACGTCCGTCGGCTCCGTGCTGAGCAGCTCCGCGCGGCGCAGCTCGCTGACGTGCGCGCGCGCGATGCGCCGGTCGTCGTCGCCGCCGACGCGCGGCGCGACGAGCAGCGGCCTCGCGACGGCGCCCGCCGCGCGCGGCGGCGGCACGACGAGCAGCGCCACGACCCGTCCGCCTGTGCACTCGCGCAGCGCGACGACGAGCCTGGAGGGGAGTGACGGCGTCGACCGGCGCGTGCGTTTGCGGACGCCGTCGGCGGCGGCCGCGCTGCGCGCATCCGCGAGCGCAGCGTCGCCGTCGCGCGCCGCCCACGCGCCGTCGACGTGCGCGCGCGCGAAGAGCGGCGCGAGCTCGGCGGCCGCGAGCGCGGCGCACGCCGACGGCGCGTCGGCCCCGCCGCGCAGCACGGCGAGCGCGTCGCGGAGCGGCGGCGCCGTGTCCGTCGCCCACCGCCACACGTGCTCGCCGCCCGCGTCGAGCGCGCGCGCGACGGCGCCCAGGCGCGCCTCGTCGGCCGCGTCGGCCACTCGGCGCGTCGGCGCGTGCGGCTCGACGCGCTCGTACAGCGCGACCACGGCGAGCTCGCGCACCTCGGCCGCCGCGCTGCCGGCGTTGTCTCGCTGCTTGCCGCCGCCGTCGACGCGCCACCAGCCGCCGTCGGGCGCGGGCGCGAGCACGGCGCACGCACCGCGCTTGCGGCCGCGGCGCTGGACGAGCACGCTCGCCAGCGCGAACGTCGCGTCGGAGCCGCCGACGGTGCGGAGCACGAGCGCGCCGCCACCGCCGCCGCCCGGCCCGCCGAGCTCGACCGGCTCCTTGTCGGCCGACGGGCGGTCGATCGCGACCAGCAGCGCACGCGGCGCGCGCTCGAGCCGCACTTCGCCGAGCAGCTGGGCGACGCCGCGCACGCCCGGCGCGCCGCGCTGCCCCGGCCGCGGCGCGACGCGCAGCATCGTGAACGGCGCGACGGCCGAGCCGTCTTCGCCGGCGCAGACGCCGGAGAAGAGCTGCCAGTCGGGCAGGGCCACGTGCAGCTCGGCCACGAGCCGCTCGGCGACGCGGCGCGCGTCGCGCAGCTCGTCCGTGCGCCGCCGCGAGCGCTCGGCAACGCGGCGCGGGTCGCGCAGCGCGAGCAGCAGCTGGCGGAGGCGCAGCCGCGCGACGCGCACCAGCAGCGAGCGCAGCACCTCAAAGGGCGCGCGCTTCGCGTCCAGCGCGTCGCCGCGCGCGCCGCCGGACGGCGCAAATGCGAGCGCCAGCTACTCGCGCACAGTCGCGGCGGCCGCGAGCAGCTCGAGCACCGCCTCGGGGCTGGCCAGCGCGAAGTCCTCGGGGGCTGCCGGCGGCGAGCCTTGGTCGCCGCCGCCGCCGCCGCCGTCGCCTCCGTCGCCGTCGGCGGAGTCGTCGTCGGTGTCGTGACCCGCATCGTCGTCGGCGAGGTCGTCGTCCCCGTCCTCCGCGTCCTCCCCGTCGTCGGCGGTGGTGGCGTCGCCATCGTCCCCGTCGCCCTCGCCCCCGCCGAGGCTGCTAAATGGTCGGTGCCCCCACGCCGAGGCGGCGCGCCGCAGCGGCGCACGCGGCGGTGGCGCTCGCGACGGCGGCCTTGGCGCCGCCGCGCCGCGCGGCCTGGCCGCCGTCGACAGCGCGCGGCCTGCAGCGCCCGTGAGCGCGTCGAGCGCGGCCGTGCGTGCGATGCGGTTGTCGGGCGCGCGCAGCGCCGCCTCGACGGCCCGCAGCAACCCGCCGGGCGCGGATCCGCCGACACGGGCACCGCACGCCTCGGCGAGCCGCGCGGCCTCGTCGCGCGGCGCGCCGAAGCGCCCGGCGCGGTCGTCGAGCAGAGCGCCGATGGCGGCGCGGAGCGTGCGCTTGCGGGCCTCCTCGTACGCGGCCGTCGTGAGGCGCGTGAGGCGCGCGTCCAAAGCCTTCTTGATGCCGACAAAGACATTCGCGCGGCGGCCCGCCGTCGTCGCTGCGCTCGCCGCGACCTCGGCCGCGAGTGTTGCCGCGGCGAAGCAACACTCGGTCCCACTCTGCGCGGGCGCCTTCAAGGCATCGATGGTTGGCGCTGCGATGCCGATGCGCTGCGCGAGCGCCTTGATGAGCTTGCCGGCCGCCGTGGCGTGCGCCGACGGGCCGTTGCCCAAGCTGAGCGAATCGGCGTGCAGGGCGAGCGCGGCGCCAGGCCGCGCACTGGACGGCGGCGTACCTGCTCCTCGCGCCGCCCGCGCAGCCCGGCGCGCCGCCCATCACGCGGCCGGCGAAGCGCGCGCGGCGCAGGCTCACCGCCGCTCCAGCCGCCTCGGCCGTTGCGGCCGCTGGAGGCGCACGCGCTGGCGCACGCGGCGCGGCCGGCGCGCCTCGCGCGCGCGCCGCGCGCGCGCCGGCCGAGTACGTCTGGCTTGCCATCGCGCGCCGGATGCTGGCGGCGCGACACGCGGCGGCCGCGGGCGGCGACTTTGTCGCGTGGTGCGTCGCCGCGATGTAGGCCGAGTACGGCGACGGCTGTGCCGTCGTCGTCGGCGACGCGCCTGATGACGCCTTGGTCGAGGCTGCGGCGGCGGCGCTGCTCGAGGGCAAGCACGCGGCGGTGAGCCTCGGCTGCGTCGACCGGCCGGCGGTGCTCGTCGTGCAGCGCGCCGTGGACGCGCCCACGTCGCGCGTGCACGGGTGGTGCGCGCACGCGGCGGGCGCCGCCGAGTTTGACGAGGGCGCCGCGCACGGCGTGTTCAAAGCGATCGTCGAGCGCGCGTGGGCGCTGCGTCCGGACCCGGCCGACAATAGCCCGCCGCCCACGCGCACGTGGGAGGCCGAGCGCATCTCTGGCGACGCGCTCGAACAGGCGGGCGTGGCCGCGCTGCGCGTGCTCTGCGCGCTCGTCGCGGCGCACGGCCGCTACCGCTCGGCCGCCGCGCTCTTTGGCGCGCTCGCGCAGCTGCACGCGCCCGACGCCGCCGGCGCGCGCGCGGAGGTCGCCGCGGCGGCGTGCGCGGTGCCGCCCGGCGCGCGGCCGGGCGCCGCGCCGGCGGCCGCGCGGGACGACGCGAGGGAGCGCGCATGGGAGGGCGCTCGGATCGCCGCGCTCGCCGTCGGCGCGGACGCCGCGCGCAGGCGTGTCGCGCCCGTGCGCGCGCTCGTCGACGCGCTCGGCACGCCACCGACATCGGCGATCACGGGCGGGCCGGCGGTCCGGCTCGCGGGCGCGGGCGACGGCGGCCACGGTGCACGGTGGGTGGGCGAGCAGGCGGCGACGCCCGCCGAGCAGCTGCCGAGGGAGCTGCTGCGCGCCTACCACGAGGCGGTGCTGTGCGTCACGCCCGGCAGCCTCCTGCTCGGCCCGGCGGCGCTCGGCGCGGTCACGCGGCCGCGCAAAAACGACACGTTGGAAGGCCTCCTCGCGCGCGTCAGCTGGCAGTGCGGCGCGAGGGCGAGCACGTGCGCCATGCTCGCCACGTTTTCCGAGCAGGCGGGCACCGGCTCGCGCGTCGCGCTCAAGGCCCTCCGCACGAGCTCCGACTTGGCCGGGCTGACGGCGGCCGCGGTCGGGCGGAAGGCGCCGCAGACGCCGCCGCCGCCGCTGCTCGTGATGCTCGGCCGCTGCCCCAGCCCGCTCGTCGGCGGCGGCCTCTTCCCGCCCGACCGCGCGACGGGCGAGCCGGCGGTGCACGCGGCGACGTCCGAGCTCGCCGTCGAGCTGCTGCGCGACGCGCGCGCGCTGGCCGGCACGGACGGGCGGCTCGTCGTGCTGTGCCTCGAGGCGTCCAACCCGCTCTGGTTCTGCCCCAAGGTGCGCGAGCTCGAGCTGCCGCGGACGCGGTCGGACGGCGTGCGCGCGTCCGGCTGCACCTGCCCTGCGACGTGCAGCGATGCGCGCGGCGCGGCGGGTGGCGCTGCCCGCGGCGCATCGACGCGGCCGGCGGCGCGCGCGATCGACAAGGCGGTGCTCGACCACTTCGTCGCGCTTTTCGGCCGCGAGGGCTTCGCGACCTTTGAGTTTGCGGGCGGCGGCGAGGCGAGCTGGCTGTGCGACAGCGCGGCCGGCAAGACGACCATCGCGGCGTGCGCGTCGCTGCCGCCGCGCATGGGCGATGGGCAGCTGGCCATCCGGCGGCACACGCTCGGCACGGGCGCCGACGCGCCGGCGCACGCCGTCGTCTCGCTCCGCGTCGCGCACGTGAGCCACGCCATCCGCCGCGCGGCGGACGACGGCGGCGCGCGCGCCGAGCGGATGGCGCGCGCCGCGCGCGCGATTTGCGATGTGGCGGCCGCGCTGCGCGTCGACGCGATCCTGGCGGAGGTGCCCGAGGACCGCCCGACGGGCACGCCCTTCCTTGGCGGGCTGCTCGAGTTTTGGGACAAACACCACGGGAGCTCGACGGCGCCAGCCACGCTCGCGCTCGGAGACGTGCGCGAGGTGGCCAAGCGGACGGCCGACGCAGCGGCCGGCCGAGCGGACGAGGTCCGTGCGGCTGGCCGTCCGCAGGTCGCGGCGCGCGCGTGCGCTGGCGCGATTGGCGGCGGCGCGGGCGCGGCGGGCGCCTCGGACGCTGCGCCCCGTGCACTGGCGGGCGCGTCGGGTGCGCGCACGGACGGCGGCCCTGCCGACGCACGCCAGCTGGAGAGCCGCTACGGCAAGGCGAGCGAGCACGGCTTAATCCAACATTCCACTACGGGCAGCGTCCTCGACGCTCGCGAGGCCCAGGACCGCGCGCGTGTGCCTGCGCCCGACGGCACAGCGCTGCGCCGCGTGCTCGACGCCGTCGGCGCGGGCGCGCCCGCGCAGCGCAGCCCGCGCTGGCACGACGAGCGATGGGAGGAGGTCACGGGCAGCAAGGTTGGCGACGTCGTGAACGACAACGCCGGCGTCGCGCACGAGACGCTCACCGACGAGTACGTGCACCGGCGGCGGCGCGAGGTGCGGACCAAGGCGACGAGGGCGGGCATCCTCGGCGAGGCCGTCGCGCTGCGCAAGCTGGCGGCCGACGCCCGCCGCCGCGCCGCCGCCCGCCTGCCACGCCGCCGCCCGCCGCCGCGCCACCGCCCGCCGCCGCGCCGCCGCCGCCGCCACCGGCGGCGCTCGGCCGCCGGCAGCACGTCGGCGCGGGCGGCAGCGTGGCAGGCCGGCGGCTCGCGGCCATCGCACGGCGGGAGCGCGGCGTGCGCGCGCCGCCGCCCGCCGCGCGCTTCCTCGCCACGCTGCCGCCACCGCCACGCGACGGCCTCGCGCGCACGAGCAAGCAGGCGCGCGCGAGGCGCAACGCGGACGGACGGCCGGCGCACGCGCGCGCGGCCAACGCGCGCGCCTTCTACCGCGGCGTGGAGCTCGGCGTGCACGCGACGCGCGCCATCGTCGACGCGCGCCACGCCGACCTGCCGCAGGCCGTCTTTGTGGCGGAGGCGCGGGCGATCGTCGCGCGCTCCGCCGGCGGCGGCGCGCTGCTCGCGCCGGACGACGTGCGCGACCTGTGCGACGCGCAGACGGACGCCGATCGCGCTGCGATCTGGGCGTCGGTGGGCGCGCACGAGGCGACGCGCATCTTCGCGCTCGTCACGCGCAACGCGAGCTTGGCGGGCGCGGCACTGCTCGTGCTGCACGTGCCGGCGGACGCGCCGGCGCGCGCGCTCGGGCTCTTGGCGACGCGCTCGCGCGCGCCGTCGTCGGGCGCGCCGCGCGACGCGCACGGGGCGCTGGTGCAGCGGTTGGACGTGCTGACGGGCGCGATCGCCGCGGCGCGAGGCGCGCCGCCGCTCGAGCTCGAGCTCGCGCTCGCGCCCGAGCCGCAGAGCGCGTGCAACGCGCGTGCGGCCGCGCTGCTCTGCCTGCAGGCCGTCGCGGACGCGATCGACCGTCCCGCCGCTGAGGACGCGCTTGCCGCGCTCGACGACGCGCGCGGCATCGACCGGCACTGCCACGCCGTCCGGCAGCAGATCGAGGCGAAGCTCGCGTGGCGGCGCGCCGACGGCGCCGTGGGCGTTGACGGCGCCGACGGCGCGCCCGCGCTCGCGCCTGCCGCCGCACCGCCGGCGTGCGCGCCGGCGCACGCTGCCGGCGAGGCTGCAGTCGACCAGGCGATCGTCACGCGGGTGCGCGACACGCTGCGCGCGTGGGCGACGACTGGCACCGCGCCCAGCGCGGCGGTGCTCGACGACGCCTGCGCCGCGTACACGGCGCGCGCACGCGCGCGCAAGGACGCGCGCACGGCGCTGGGTCCGACGCGCGCGGCCGAGCTGCTCGCCGCGGCCGCGCGCGGCGGAGCCGACGGGGCGGATGCCGCGCGCGCGCTGCTCGGCGGCACGCCGCGCCTGCTCGTCGTGCTCCTCTGCGTGCCCGTCGCCGCGCCGTCCGGCGAGCCGCCGCGCCCGGTCGGGCTGCTCGTCGCCGACCGGCCGACGGACGACTCGCGCCCGGCCGCGCTCGTGCGCTACGACTTTGCGCCGCTCGACGCGGACGTGGCCGTCGCGGTCGGCGCGCATGCCGTCGCGCTGGCCGGTGCGATCTGGCCGCTGCTCGCGGCCGAGGGGGAGCCGCAGCCATCGCCCGTTGGGCGCTCGCAGCCGCGCGGCGGCGACGATGGCGCGCGTGCGCTCGCAACGTTCGCGTGCCTCGACGCGCTGATGACCGCCAGCGTCGGCGCGCACGGCCTCGCGGGCGGCGCGGGCATGCTGCCCGCGCTGGTCGCGCGAGGCGCCGCGGCCGTCCAGCGCGAGCGGCAGCTGCGCGCGGCCGCCGAGAGGCTGGGCGGCACGGTCGCTGGGTGGCCGGACACGGGCGCGAGCGCGGCGGGCGCGAGCGTCGACGATGAGGCGCGCACGTACGAGGTCGAGGCGGTCGTCGACGAGCGCCGCAAGGCGGGCAAGAAGGTGACGTTCGAGTTCCGGATCAGGTGGCGGGGCTACGACGAGAGCGCCGACACGTGGGAGCCTGAGGCCAACGTGAGCAGCGACCTCGTCGCCCAGTTCCGCAAGACGCGCGACGAGCAGAAGCGGCGCGCGGGCGGATCGGGCAGCGGCGGCGCGGGCGCGGCGTCGGCATTGGCGTCGGCGCCGCGTTGCGCGCACGGCGTGTCGGGCGCCGCGGGCAAGCGCGCCGCGGCGGGTGCTGCCGCGGGCGCGCGCGACGCCGCGGGCGCGCGCGCGCCGAGCGTTCCCCGCGCGCGCGGCGTCGGGAGCGCGCGCGTGGACGAGCCCGCTGCGCCGAGCGCGCGCGCCGCCGGCGGCGCGACGGCGCGCACGCGCGGCAGCGTGCTGCCGGGCTTCGTGGTCAAGCGCTCGACGCTCAACGCGGGGCCGCAGGCGGTGACGGCGCAGCCCGGTGCGCGGAAGGAGCTGCGGCGCATCGCGGCGGCCGTGCACAGGCTCACGACACAGGCGTACCGCGTCATCAACAAGGTGGTGCGCGACGAGGCTTCGGTGGCGAGCGCGCAGGCCGCCGGCGCGGCGTCGGGCGGCCCGTCGACCAGCGTGCACACGTCGACCACGATGGACAAGGGAACCGTCCGTGCGATCTTCTCGGCCATCGGCTGGCACAAGGACGAGAGCACGTACGGTGCAGCGCCCCGAGGCAAGCCCGCCGAGCAAGCCGCCGCGCAGACCAAGGCGGCGACGGCGCGCGCCGTCGGCGAGATGGCCGAGGGCGTCCAGCCCGTCTGCGCGGTGGGCCTCAAGAGCATCCTCAAGTAGGAGGCGACGCAGGTGTCCACCGCGTGCCTGATGCACCCATCGCGCGTCGTGAACGGGCTGCTCCGCGACGTTGTCCGCGCGGCAGTCGAGCGCGACGAGGCGCTCGTCGCGCTGCCTGAGATTCAGCGAAACGCGCGCGTGCGCGAGCTGTGCGAGCTGCTGCTGCGCGGCGACGTGGAGGGCGCGCGCGTCGGCTGCCCGCCGCGCTCGACCGCCACCCGCCCGACATGGTCCTCCACAAGATCGACTACGAGTGCGCGCCCACGCCCAGGTGCAACCGGCACACGACGCGCTACTTCCTCGTGCAGATCCGCAACCTGCAGCACGTGGCCGAGGGGCAGGCGCTGCTCTGCCGGCTCGCGCACATGTACACGCAGCTCACCGACCGGCCGCCGTGGTACAACGTGGCGCCGCTGCGCACGCACAATGTGCGCGCGGGGCGCGGCTGACGCTGCCGCCGCCGTGCGCCCAAGCGCGCGCGCGCCGCCGTGCGCGCCGCCCCGCGGCCAACTTGCTCACGCGCCCGCGCGCTCGCGCGCCGCGCGCTGCGTGCAGGTGCTGCGCAACGTGCGCCTCACCGCGAACGCCATCTGGGACACGCTCGGACAGGACGAGCGTGAGGAGCTGTTCGTGCACCTAAAGGCGCTAGACCTGCGCGACCACGATGGCAAGCCGATCAAGTGGACAGGCACGAACGGCCTCACCCCGCCGATGTCGGACGCGCGCGTCAGGTACGCGGTCTTCGCGACGCGCTTCGATATCTCCAACCGCGTCTTCGACTACGCCGGGCGCGAGCGGCCGCCGGCCGATCTGCCGTGGCACGCGCGGCGCTCGTGGGTTGGCCTCGCGCCGCTGCCGCGCGTGCCGCTCCCGGGCCGGCAGCCCGTCACGTCGGTGGTGACGGATGGCGTCGCCGTGCACGCCGTCGGGACTGTCCTCGTGCCGAAGGCGAAGGCGCCGGCCGGCGGCTCGAGCGTCCTGCACCGCTGGCGTCGGCCGGACGGGCGCATCGCCATCGCGCTCGGCTCCGAGCTGCGGCGGGCGATAGATGAGGAGGAGGCGGTCGTCGTCGCGGCCGACCCGAGCATGGGCAACATCACCACCTACTCTGCGCACGTCGGGCGGGCGGCCGTCTGGCGGCAGTTCACGCAGCGCGCGCGCGCGCGCGCCGCGGGCTTTGCGCGCGAGACGGCCAAGACCAACGCGGCGCGGCGGCGCGTGCGCAAGATCGGGCGCGGCGGTGAGTTGAGCGTGGAGGCGGACGAGGCGCGGCTTGGCGAGGCGCACAGCGCCAAGGTGCTCGGCGAGGGCGAGTTCCTCGCCTTCCACCGCGCGAGCGCGCGTGTGCGCGAGCGCGCCGCCGAGCACGTGTACGACGCGCCGGCGCGCGGGAAGGAGCGCTGGCGGCGCGACAGCGGCGGGCGGTCCAACGCGGCGCGCGTCGCCGAGGCGCTCATTGCGGCGCACTGCGTCGATGGCGTGACTCGCGACCGGCTGGTCGCGTGCGTGGGCAAGTGGCTGCACGACCACAGGGGCGCGCAGCCCAAGGGCGCGCCGCCCGCCTTCCACGTGGGGCTGCTGCGCGACCTGCGGCGGCGCGGCGTCGCGGCCGTCTTCGTGCCCGAGCAGTACACGTCGATGCACTGCTCGATGCCGCGGCTCGCCATGGGCGGCAGGCTGCAACGCTGCGGCGCGGTGCTCGCGCAGGACCCGCGCCTGTCCGTGGCAAAGGGCGGCACGCGCACGGTGCACGCGCTCGTCATCTGCCCGGCGTGCAACGGCGGCAAGAAGCCCGTGCACCGCGACTACAACGCCGCGCGCAACGTCTTCTACGACGTGCACGACATTGCGGCGCACGCACACCACGTCGACGCCAGAGCGCTTTGCCCTAGTGCTCGCCTGGTGGGCGCGCGACGAGGTGTGGGAGCGTGAGGAGCGCATGGTGCACGGCGAGGGCGACGACTGCGACGACGAGGGCGACGGCGACGACGAGGGCGACTGCGACGGCGACGACGACGGCGACGGAGGCGGCGCCGGCGACGACGACGATGACGGCGGGCGCGGCGGCGGCGGCGATGGCGGTGGCGACGACGGCGGCGGGCGCGGCGGCGGTGGCGGCGGCGGCGCTCGCGCTCGCACCCCCGCTTGCGGAGCTGCGGGCGCAAGTGCCGGCGGCGGCAGCGCGCGTGGGCCGAAGCGCGGCCGGCGTTGACGCACGGCCGAGCCGCGCAGCGGTCGACGCTTTGCGGGCTCTGCCCAGGTCGCGCGCGGCTGGCGACGCGTGCCGCGCGCGGCACGCTCGTGCACGCCGCCGCCCATGGCCGAGCGCGCCGCACCAGCCGGCCCGCTCCAACCGCCGCGCGGATCACGGACGTTCGCTACGGCTCGTCGGCGCGCGTCACCTGCGCCGGCGGCCACGGCGCCGTCTGCTCCAGCCTCGTCTCGAGCAGCCCGACCGCTGCTCGCCGCCCGCACGCCGCCGCAGCAACGCTGCGCGTCGTGCTCTCGCGCTCGCCAAAAGCAAAGAGCTCCCTCACAAGGACGTCTTTCCGAACGGCCCGCGCTGCACTCGGGGCGCTCGACCGCGCCCCTCATCGGATTTGGCTTAGGCTCGGAGGGGCTTGAGGGGATCTGCGGGGCGACGCTCCGTATATATGGTCAATCAGCCTGATGGCGTACCCACGGTCTCCCAGCGCCCCAGAAGGCACAGCTGAATGCGCGTGCGGGCAGCTTCGTTCGCGTCCAGCTGCTGTCGGAAGGCGAGGGTGGGAAGCGCGTAAAGCGCCTTGAGCGCGCGGCCCTCATCGACCTCGTTTGCATCATCGCGTGCGGCAAGCAGGAGGGCGATGACGTTGTGCACGACGATGACCAGGTCCTCGCGAATTGCATGCGGGATGTACGAGAACACCGGGAACGCGGCCTCGTGGCCGCCGAGCAGGGCGGCGACGCTGAGGCGATCCATGTGAGCGAGCGGGTGTCCGTCGTGGAGCGAGCCGACGGCGGGCGCATTCGGCTTCTGCGCGGCGCGGTCGAGCGTATCAGTCAAAGCGAACGCTGGGCGGGGAACGCTGGCACCCTCGACGGCCGTGAGCGCTGCTCCGGGCGCGCCGGGCGGCTGCGGCGTCGCGCGCGCTGCGCTCGGCCGGCGCGGGGGCGCGCTGCGCGGTCGGCCCGGCGAGCGGGCGCGCTTGCACGAGTGGATACGCGCGAAGAGGGCCGCGGCCCGCGCCGCGTCCCACCCCACGGATGCGTCCACCACGAGCAATGATGCCGGCCAGCACGAGCTGCCCACGGCGCGCCGGCGTGCCGCACGCGACTGGTGTCGCGTGCGCGTATGCGCCCACGGTCGTGCCCACGGCCGGGGCATGCGATGCGAGCCCGGCGAGACGGGGGCTGGAGCGGAGGAAAGGCGTCGCCCGTGGCGGGGCTGCGGCTGCGCGAGTGGCGAGAGGAGACGGGCGGGTAAAATCAGCACGCACGCGCGCTCCTCCCCCGGCGGGCGTCGTCGGTGAAACGGCTGACATGCGTTTAGTCACTAGTTGGCCTATTTAGAAACGTGTGTGGGTGTCCGCCCATGACGCGTCCTGCCACGTCCTTGCCGTCCCGGCCGTTCCCGCTGCCGGCGTGCACAGGGTCGACGCCCTGATTTCGGCCTGATGTTGCGTGCGCCCTTTCGCTCGCTCCGTTTGTCCAGCCTCGGCCCCGTGCGCGCCCCTCCTGCTGACCCGCCTGTAAGCGTCGTTAGTATTTAGAAACGGCGCTAACATCAGATAATACTGAATATGAATACTGTTCCCATATTAGAAGCTGGAGAGAGAGCCCGTCGCCCTCACGATCTAGCCCCTGCTTGGAGGAATGCCAGGTGCCATGTTCCTGTTCACGTCTCCCGTGACGAAGAAGAGCCTCAGCATGTGCGTGGGCCCAAAGTGCGGCTCCACGTCGATGTTCCTGGCGCTCTATCTGTCGATCGTCGGGCGGAGCAAGCCACCGGGCAGGCTGGCGGTCAACATGTTCCCCAAGTGGAATGCATCAGGCGTGTCGTTCACGCGCGCGACCGGCGACGTCCACGTGCATGTCGTGCGCGACCCCATCGACCGGTACATTTCCGCGTTCCACTCCAAGCTCAAGTGCTGCCCGGGCACGTCTGGCCTCGGCTGCTTCCAAGACAAGTCCGAAACGCACATCGCGCCGCTGCTCGCGCTCAGCGGGAACACATCGGGCGCATGCTGCTTGCATATGCACGACTATGCAACCGCGCTGAACGACGTGCACCGCAAAGGCTTGCAAGCCCACTTGGACAGACATTTTCGGCCGCAGCATCTGATGTGCGCTGTACATCCCGGTGCCTTGGATCTTGCGAGCGACCGAGCTGCGTCGAGCTCGCACGTGCGCGCCGCGATCGCGCGCAGCGCCGCGCGCGGCACGCCGCTCGTGCTGCGTGGGAACGTGTCGCAGCTCGCAGCGCCGCTCGCGCTGCTCGACGGCTATGCATTCAAGGGCGGGCCCATCAAGTTGGGCTACGCGCATGCTACGCCGCGCGAGGAATCGTCCGGCAAGTACGACGTGACGGAGGCAAGCTGGAGCGCGCTGTGCCGCGTGAGCGCTGCGGAGTACGCCGCGCTCGGCATGCGCGCGCCCGACCGGTGCAGTAACGGTCGGGGAGGGGATGGGGGGGCCTCGGCCTCGTCCCCAACCGGAGAGCACGCCGCGCGAGGAAAGATCGCGCTGAGACGTGCACCTGGAACCCATCCAGCTCATTCTCACGCGTGTGCCAGTGCCGGCGGCTGCTGCCGGCGCGGCGGCGGGCGCGGCGGTGGGCGGCGGCAGCAGGCGCCTAGCCAACCCGACCTCGGAGGTCGGGTTGGCTAGGCGCAGCTGCAGTGCAGCAGCTGTTCGAGCCGGGCACGGAGCCCAAGTGCGCCAACGTGCCGCCGAACTCGCCCGAGCTCTCGCCGGTCGACAGCCAGGCCACCGAGTACAAGACCTACTACGCGAACTCACGTGCTCGCCATCTGCAACGCCTCGAGTTCACGCACGCGTTCGAATCTGTGCAGGCCGAGGTCGATTAGTCCAAGCGCGCCATGGTTCCGGAGGAGGCGAACTGATCTGCCTTGATCGGACGTGTGAATGTGATTGGTCTGGTCGTTGCGTGCAGCCCATGTGCACCGCCGTGACGCGCAACGCACTCAGTTGCCGCGCGGGCATGGCCAGGTGCACGCGAAAATCGCTGCGCAGCTCGTGTGTATCACGGTTCCTCCTCGGGCGGGAACACCGCGAAAAAGGCACGTTTAAAAAAAAGTTGTCGGCGGCGCAACGACTTGGTCCCTGGAGTGCCGCCGGAGGCCGCGGAGATGGCCGACCACCGCGAGTTCCAGGAGATATGCCTGGAGGTTGACAACGAGCTGACAACGCGCGGCTTAGCGCTCGACGCTCAGGGTGATTATCGCGGCGCGCTTCGCGCCTTCGAGGCCTCGTACGTGCTCATGTCGTCCGAGTCGTCGCTCGTGTCGCTGCTCGGCGCGCAGCTGAAGCTCGGCGAGCCCTTCCTCGTCGCGGCGGCGTTCCGCGCGCTGCGCGAGGAGCTTGACGGCGGCGACGCGCGCGACGCGTCGCTCGCCGCCGAGCTCACCGCCGTGCAGCGCAAGCTGGACGAGGCCGAGGCCGCGTGCGCCGTGCGGCGCGCGCTCGCCGCGGCCGACGGCCGGCCGGCGGCGGCGCTGTACGCGCTCGGCCTCGCGAGCAACCAGCAGTGCGACCCGAAGGCGGTGTACTGCTACTTTGCGTCGGCGTACGCTGCGCAGCGCGCCACATCCACCTTCCTCTCGATGCTGAACATGAAGCTCAAGGCGTGAGCGCTGCCGGTCGCCGAGCTCGTGCTCCGCCACCTCGACAGCGCGCTCGAGCCGCAGCTCGCGATCTCGGAGGCGAAGGCGGCGATGGCGGAGCGGAAGCGCGCGGAGGCGGCGGAGGCGATGCGCCTGCTCCGCGCCGCGCAGCTCGCGAGCGCGCTCTCGTCGCCGCTCGTCTCGGCGCCGCTCAAGGCGCGCGCGGCCGCGCTCGCCGCGCGGCTGCGCGACGGCGGGCACGGCGCGAACGAGCGCGGCGAGCTGGCCGAGGCGCACGGCTGCTTCCAGGCGGCGTACGCGCTGCAGCGCCACCCCGCCGACGGCATCTCGATGGCCAACATGAAGGCGAAGAGCGGCGACCTCGACGGCGCGCGCGACGACTACCTCGAGCTCATCGCCGCTGCCGACGCCGCAGACGCGAGCCTTGCCGACCGCGCGGCCGACGCGTCGCTGCTGCCGGGCGCGCTCTCGCCACGGCGGCCGGCGAACGGCCGCACGCCGCGCATCGCGCGCGACGCGCGGCCCGCGGCCGCGCTCGTCGCGCCGCCGCCCGGCGCAGCGCTGCTCACCGCCGAGCAGCGCGCCACCGTCGAGGGCAAGCTCGCCGCGCTCGACGCGCGGCTCAACGGGCGATGCGCGCGCGGCGCGGGCACGGAGGCGAGCACGCGCGCGGCGGGCGGCTCGGCCGCCGCGCCGGGCGGCAAGGGCGCGCGCCCCGCCGGCGCGGCTGGCGCGCCGCCCGCCGCTGCCAAGGCGGCGTCCGGCGACGCGCGCCGGCGTGAGCAGGCCGGGGCCGAGGCGGCGGCGGCGGCGCGCGACACTGAGGTCGAGGCGGAGGCGGAGGTGCACACGCACGCGCAGAAGCGCGAACGAGAGCGCGCCGACGCCAAGGGGCGCGCCGACGAGGCGGCCGCGCGCGAGCTCGCCGCCGCCGCGCCGCCGCGCGCCGACGGCGCGCGCGACGCGCCCCGAGCGGCAAGGCGGCGGCGGCGGCGGCGGCGGCGGCGGCGGCGGTGGCGGCGGCGGCGGTGGCGGTGGCGGCGGCGGAGGAGGAGGAGGAGGAGAGGGCGCGCGCGGCGGCGGAGGGGGCCGGCGGTGTGGACGACGCGCCCATTGTGCGCGCGCTCTACGCGGCGGCGAGCGCGGCGGGCGGCTCGGCGGCGGCGGCGAGCGGTGCGCGCGCTGACGTGCCCGGTCGTCCTAGCCAGGATTGCCACTTTGCGCTGCACACGGCGGTTGGGCTCGTCGTCGGCGTGCTCGACGGGCACGGCGGCGCGCACGGCGCGATCGCGTCGCGTGCCGCAGCCGACGCCATGTGCGCGTGGCTGCGCCGGCCGGAGAAGGCGCGCACGCTCAGCACGGACGCGCAGACGGCGCTTGGAGAGCTCTTCCTCGAGGGGCACGTCGGCGTGCTCGATGCGATCGGCAGGGCGACGGGACTCGTCGACACGCTCGGGCGCTGGTCGAGCGGCGGCCCCGAGGTGGACGCGCGCGTGCGCACCCCGCTTGACGCGGACAGCCGCCTGCCCGTCGAGGGCGGCACGACTGCGACCGTCGTCGCGCTCGTGCACGGCCGTCAGCTGCTCATCGCGCACGTCGGCGACTCGGACGCGGTGCTCGGCGGCGACGCGATCGATGGCGGCGGCGGCGTCTCGGCTGAGAAGCTGACCGCCGACCACACACCGTGCTCTCTCGCCGAGTACATGCACACGCGCGCGCGCTCAGCTTGGCAAGCAAGGCGAGCCCGGCGGCGATTGGCGGGAGAGCGACGGCCGCGCAGCGGCCGGCCATGCACGCGGTTGGGCACGCCAGCCCTGTGCAGCACAGCGCGAGCGCAGCAGCGCGCGCGCCGCGCGCCGCTCGCGCGCGCAGCGGCACGCGCCGCGCGCGCCGCGCGCCGCGCGCGCTCGTGCAGAGTCGGCGGCGGCAGAGCCGCCTCGCCCGCCGCCGCGCTGCGAGCGCCTCCTGCCGGAGAGCCGCTCTCCGACGCCGCTCTCCGACGCGGCGGGGAGGGCGGCGGCTCGCTGGCGGCGGGCGTCGCGCTCTGCAGCGGCGGCGGGCGCTTGGCGACGTGGCAGGCGGCGGCTCGGGGGTGGCGGTCGTCGCCGACGATCTTCGGGCCTCGGCGTGCGCGTGCGCGTCGGCCGGTGGTGTGGTTGACGGCGGCCACCGGTGCGGCGGCGCGCGGGCGGCGGCGCGCGGTGGCTAGGCGCGTGTGGGCCCTTGGGCCTGCTCCGCCTGGCGCCTCGCTGCGCACTTCCTGACCCCGCGTCGGAAGCGTCGTTAGTATATAGTGCCGCCGGCGAGCAGTGGTGCGACGAGATCACGTCCGAGCGCACGCGCTTCGTCAAGGTCGCGCGGCTGTGGGGCGTGGCCTTCGAGCAGGAGCGCGCGCACGACGAGCGTCACGGAGCGGCGGACGCCGGCGGCGGCGATGCCGGCGGTGGCGACGACGGTGACGAAGACGACGACGAAGGCGGCGACGCCGGCGGCGACGGCGGCCGCGGCAGCCAGGGCGGCAGCGGCGGCAGCGCCGCTGCACACGGCGTGCGCAGCGGAGGCGGCGCGCGCGGTGGGCGCGGTGCGCCCGCCGCGCGCGGCGCGCGCGCCGGGCGCGGTCGCGCTCGTGGCCGGAGCGGCGGAGGTGCAACGGACGATGCGCTCTCGCCAACGTGCGACGGCGCGGCTTGCCGGCCACGTGCAGCCGCCGTCGCCCAGCGCGACGCCGCCGACGGCCAGCTGGCCCGCGGCGCGACGCGCGCTGGACGCCGCGTTGCTCGATGCGACCGCGGGCCGCGTCGCCTGCGCCGACAGTCGGCACAACATGCACGACCCGCTTGCGCTCGCCGCGACAGGCGGCCGCTTTGGGCGACACCCGGCGCCCTGTCCCCATACGGTGTGTGCGCTCAGAGGGGGCTTTAAGGCCCGGCGCCGTGCTGGCGCCATGGGAGCGTCGGGCCGGGGGCCACTGCCGTGCTCGCCGCGGGAGGGTCGTCGCAGCGAATTGTAGAGCACGGCAGACCGAGCAGCCGGTTGGTGGGTGATCGGGCGGGGCGGCGAGCCGGGAGGCGGGCCGGCCGGCGGCTGCCGCGCTCGCCGCGCGCCTGCCTCACGCGCCTGGCTCACGCGCCTGGCTCACTTGCTCGTGCGCTTTGCGCTGGGCGCCGGCTTCTCCTCGTCGGGCGCGCTCAGCTTGGCCGGCGGAAAGGCGATCGACAGGAAGGTGGTCCACACGAGCGACACGAGCAGCACGACGTTGAGCTGCGGGCGCGCGGCGAGAGCCGAGCGGACGCGGCACGCGCAGTGCGAGTGCCTCAGCGCGCGCCGCGCGCTCCGTCCAGCGCGGCGCGGCGCGGGCGCGCGGGCGCGCGCGGGCGCGCGCCTGGTGTCGGAGCGGGACAAACTTGAAGTTGAGCAGCTGCACGGGGATCCAGAAGGCCCACTGCGCCTTGAGCGTGTCCCACAGCGTGTCGGCGACGCGCTGGTAGATTTGCGCAGGGCCCATGCCCTGCAGCGCGCCGAGGACCGCGTGGTAGTAGGCGTTGGAGAAGTAGGCCCAGTAGACAAACTGCTCGAGCACCATCTTGGCCCACGGCATCAGCGCCGTCGAGACCGCCCAGCGCTTGACGACGATCCACTCGAGGAAGTTGTAATGCACGTGCGCGAGGGGTGGGTAGAAAACGCCGCCAAACGCCGTCGCGCGCAAGAATCGGCCGACGTCGAAGCCGGGCTTGGGCTCACCGGCGGGCGTGCGTGAGTTCACGATCGCCTGGCCCATGCAGTCGCCCACCGCGTAGAGCACGCCGCTTGTGGCCATCTTTGTGGGCAGCGGGCGCGCGGCGAGGCAGGCCTCGTACCACGCGGCGAACTGGCTCGGCAGCGACTGCGCCGCCGGCGCCGCCGGCGCGCGTGGCGCCGGCTGTGCCGCGGCCTTTGCCGTGCCCGCCGCGCCCGACGAGAAGCGGCCGGCGCACCGTTGGCTCGCGGCGGCGAGCAGGCGCTGCCGCGCGATGGTCTGCGCGGCGTGCATGAAGCGCGCCGACATGGCGCCTGGCGTGCGGCGCAAGCTGGCGCAGGCGGGGCACCAGCGCGATGCTGCAGCGAGCGCAAGGCTGCGCTGGACCGTTTTCTCCCTCTGTCGGGAGGCACGCGTCGGCGGAGCGGTTCGGAGGGAGGCGTGTCACACACTTTGATTATGCGCGGCGTGCGGTTACGTCACGGGTGGAACGGCACGAAAACCGAGCCCGCCAAAGACAAACTTCGCGGCGCCCGGCCGTATCGCTCGACTACGCCGATGGAAAGCGGCGGGAGCGCGTCGCCTCCGATCCGGCCGGCGCTGGCTGCGGGCGCGCCGCCGGCGTCAGCGCCGAGCCAGCCGGAGCCGATGCGCACGGCGCCGTCGTTCGCTTCCCACGCGTCCGGCCCCGTCCCGCGGCTCGCCGAGAAGCCGCGCCGAATGTACAGCTCGAGCGTCTCGCTCGGCTACGACGACTCGACGCTGATCGGCTCGCTGCGCAAGCGGGTGATCGCGTCGTTCGCGCGGATCCCGGCAGACTGGGATACGAACGTGTTCATCACCACCTGGAACTACATCCGCTTCGGTCACCTCCACACGCTCCGCTCGATGCAGCCGCTGCTCTACCCGATCGCGTCGCAGGAGGAGCGCTCCGAGCTCTACCGCTCGTACGGCATCCGCAGCACGGGCACGCTCAATCTGCTCACGTGGCGGCGGTCGGCGCTGGTCGCGTGCTTCGTCATCGCGCTCGGTGCCTCGACGCTCCTCGCCGCCGTCGCGCGCACCTCGTCGGACGACCTATACGTGATGGAGCAGACGTCTTACCTGCCGACCAACGGCACCGCGCTGCGCGACTGCCAGTACGAGGCGCAGCAGCCCATCTACGTGGCGTACAAGAGCCCGGGGGGCAACACGAGCTTCTACACGTACGCCCAGCCCGACCGCCGCGAGTGCACGATGCCCTTCGTCGAGTACCAGAGCAAGATTGTGCAGATCGCGCTCGCGCGCACCGCGCTGCCCGCGAAGCAGATCGACGTGATCCTCGACGTGATCCTCGCCGCGTTCGCGTGGATCGCGCTCGTGCCGACGCTGATGGCGCTGAGCCGGTGGCACCGCTACGGCCTCTCCCTCCGCCTCGTCAGCGCGGCGTGGCTGCTGACGTTTGTGACGCCCTTCCTCGTCTCGATCATCCCCGTGCGCATGTTCGTCGACTGGGACGCGATGGACGCCATCTTCGCGGATTACGCGGCCGAATTCCGCACGCACTTTGGCACCGCCACCTACGAACAGACGCTGCTCGACCTCTGCGGCTTCGTCTCGGGCTACGCGGGAGACGACCCCGCTGCCATTGTCGACAACGTGTGCAACGTCGTCGACCGGCTCCCGTGCGGCGCGCGCCGCGCGCGCGCCGTTGGGATGTCGGCGCGCCGGTCCAAAGCACGCGCCCAGAGCGGCGTCGCGATGCGCGCCGACGCCGACGCCGACGCCGACGCGCCCGCCCGCCTCGCGGCCCTCCCCGCGCCCCGCAGGACGTCGGTCGATGGGAGCGCATTCGCGACAATCAACGCCAACCTGGCGGCGGCCAAGGTGGCTTGCGAGCAGGCACGCCAACTCATCGGCGCGGGCACCGACCAGATGTACCTCGCGCAGGCGAAGGGCATCTGCGCGAGCGTGACGCCCTTCCTCGACGGCTCCGAGGGCGGCGCGGGCTCGGCTGAGCTGATGCTCGTCGTCTCGAAGCTCATCGAGCAGATGCGCGGGTACGTCGAGCTGACGATCGGGCTGGCGCACGCGCTGATGAGCTTCCAGATCATGGTGCCCGCCGCCATCTCCCTCGCGCCCGGCTTGATCCGCGGCGCGATGCGCGCGAAGACGCTCGTGCCGCAGTCGTCCATCCCGGGTATGTTCATCCTGATGCTGCCGTGGCTTTACTGCCCCCTCGTCTGGTGCATGTACAACATCATCTTCCAGCTCCTCGGCAACCTGATCATGCTCATGGGCCTGCTCCTCCTCGCCTACGGCCCAATGACCTACTTTGTGCTCGGTGAGCGCACCGCGCACCGCGCGCGGAGCGCGCGCAGCGGCCGCGCTCACGCGGCGCGCGCGGCGCGCGCGGTGCGCGCGGCGCGCGCGGCGCGGCGCAGGGCTGCATTTCAACGTAACGAAGCCGATGACCGACCACAAGATGCGCCAGGTGCTCACGTGGATGAACTATTACATCATCATGTACACGTCGGTTGCGTACTCGTGCATCGTCTACTTCATCTTCTTCACGGATGCGCGCGAGCTCATCGAGAACGCGCTCAAGGAGTTCAAAAACCCGCAGCTCGCCCTCGCGATCCTCTTCTCGATTCTCTCAAAGTACCTATACACAACGCTGATGGGCGTCGACTTCATGGTGCACGAGATTGCCGAGCAGCGGCGGTGGGAGACGTACCTCTCGACTGGCGTGATGCCCTTCGCCGATGTGCGCAAGCTGCACATGAGCGACGAGGCGCGTGATGGCGTCAAGCGGCTCATGTACGAGCGCACCGCTCGGCTCGACGAGCTCGCGCGCATCGTCAACGATAAGACGGCGAGCTGACGCGTCCAGAGTAGCACGACTGCCACGACATGAGAAATGGGTTGAGGGGGGGGGTGGGGGTGGGGGGTGCGAGACAGGGGGCGAGGTTCGGGCGCTGGCACTGGCAGCTCGCGCGCGCTTCATGCGCGTGTCGGGGCGAGAGGGGCGCGTGCAACCATCATGCAATGGTTTGCCACGTCTGCGCTTTGCCACTCGCCCGTCAATCGGCAGATGCCGTGCACGCCTCTCGCCGACGATCGACCCACGAGCCGCGCGCTCTAGTCGGCCGAGGCGAGGAAGCCCTCAATCGCGTCGAGCACGTCATCCACCTCCTGCTCGCTCTCGCACCGGCCCTGCCCGCGCTTGGCCTTTGAGTGAATGAGGAGCGGTGTCGCCGTGCTCACGAGACGCACCTCGAAGTTGCCCGTGCTGCCCGCGTTGCGGATGGGCACGACCTTCGCACGGCCTCCAAAGCGGCTCTCAATCTCGAGCTTGAGCTGCTGGTAGAACCGGTCGTACCCTCATCCCCTAGGCCGCGCGCGCCAGCGCGTGCGCGCGCGCCGCCGTGCGTGAGCGTGTGCGCGAGCGCGCGGCCGGCTTGGCCGCAGCGGCGCGACAGAGGCTCGCCGCGGCGCGACTGCGGAGCCGCACCCGCAATACTCGATCTCGACGAGCGCCACATGCGTGCGCCCGGCGGGGCCGTCAAGCGAGGCCATGCGCACGGCGGCCCTATGCGAGTAAAAACGCGCCGCGCGCGAGATCTCGGCGGTGCGCTCGGCGCGTGAGGCGGCGACGCGCACGCGTGGCAAAAGATGGGCAAGACGAGGCTCGCGCGCACCGCTGGACGCGCGCCCATGCGACGGGCGCCCGCGAGCAGAACGCCGCGCAGGTATGCGCCCGCGGCCAGGGGGCCGGCCATGGCGGCTTTGTGACGCTGTCACGTTTTAACTTTGATGTTCTTTATTTTTATTCAGTTGAGGGCGTGCGCAAAAGGCCGAAACGGGCTTTGGCCTTTGGGGCCTTTTTCTCGGTCTCGTTCGAAAGAGGGCTTTGGGGCGTATTATAAGCGTCGTTCATAGTAATACACAATATTATACAAATGACGCTTGAAAGGTCCCGCCTGCAAGCGTTGTTAGTAGTATCAGACCTTTACATGGGGGCGTGCACGGGGCCGGGGCGTTAAACGACCGACGACCCGCATGAGGGGAATAATCATTAGACTCCTCACGCTCGTCGCCGCGCTCATAACCACGGCGACAGCACTACCGTCCATCGAGCCGTTTCGCCGCCCGCTCGAGCGCATGTTCAACTCGACGATCGGCTCGTTGCGAGTCGAGGCCGCGTCGGCCGGCGCATGGCCGCCGGCCGACGTGCGCGTGCCGTGCAACAGCCCGCGGCTCTACGTCTTTTTGAGCGGGCATTACCGCTCGTTCTGGCTCACCCAGGGCATCTTCGCTGAGATGGCCTCGCGCGCGTCGGACGGCTGCTTCCTCGTGTGCGCCTTCCTTCCCGTGGAGGTCGACGCCTCGACTCGCGCCATGAGGAATGGCGTCAAGGGCGGCAAGGCGAGCGCGTGGGTCAAGATCTCGCGTGCGCATGGCTTTACGAGCGGGGCACGCGACGAGCATGTGACGGCGACCGACATGCTTCGCGCTTCGCCGCTCGGCGGCCGGCTCGTCTTCGCGACCGTGCGCCGACTCGGCTTGCTTGACACGTATGGGTCCGGCCTCAAGCTCAGTTGGTACGGCACGTGGGCGCTCGCTCAGTGGGCCGCCGATGTGCACGGCTTCACGCCCGCGCCAGGCTCGATCGTGCTCCGTACGCGATCCGACGTGCCGCTGCAGACGCCGCTCTCCTTGCGCTCATTTGACTGGGCGTACGCATACCTGGGCGTGCGCGGCCGCCACTTCGCCATCGGCGGTTTTGGAGACGTGCACGACCGGCGCGGGGCGTTCCAGGGCGACCTGCTGATGCTCACGTCGATGCACATGTATACGCACGACTTTGCCGTACCGTGCCAGATCCGGCATGGCGCCTACGCGTCGCACGTCGAGTCGCGCGCGCTGCGCCGCGCGTTTGGCAGCCTCGCACTACGGAACGGCTGGCTGCGCGGCGGCTGCGTCCCGACGCACGAGTGGTGGGTGCGCGAGGGCTGCCTGTGCCCAAGCAACGATCTCGATTGCAAGCAGCCCTCGTGCCCCATCACTGTCGCGGTCGCCGACTGGGTGCCGCGCAACAAGGATCTGCTGCGCATCGGCGCGATGGAGGCAACGACGCTCGCTTACTGGCAAAACGTCAGCCGGCACCTGCAGACAGGCCGCCCCATCGAGGTGGCCGCCGAGCTCTTCCCGTACTGCCCTCTGCCTGCCAACCAGACGGCGGTGCTGCCGCCGTATGATGCGAGCCGCTGGGCGCTCGGCGGCGTCAGCGGCCGCGCGCGCACACCCCACCTGCGTGCGACCGTGCCGATCCGCACGCGGCAGATGGGCGTGGACGTGCTCGCGAGGTGGGACGTCTGCCCGCCCCATTATGAGGTGGCGCCGCGCGCGTTCCGCCCTGTGAGTGTCCAGTGAGAGCTGCCAGCTGCCACGCGAAGCTGGCGAGCGCCAAGGCCGTGGACAGTGCCTCTCAGCCTCTGACGGATCCATTCGCCGCTCGGCCCCTCCACTGTCCTGTGTCCATTCAAGGCAGGCGATCTATTTAATAAAAAGTTTTCAGTTTTGCGTCACGATATGTACTAACGACGCTTTCCGTCACGATATGTCACGCTGCGACACCCAGCAGACGACCTTGAACCCAGCTCACAGCCATCAACGAGCCGCAGCAGGCGTGTCGAACGCGGCGCTCGGCAAGTGGCAGCGACCGTCTTTGCAGCGTGACAGCTAGGGATGGCGAATTTCGTCAACCCGCTGAGCTCGGAGGCGACGCTCGCCGTCGGCGCGCTCCTCCTCTTCCACGTGGGTGCGTTCCTCTTTTGGGTTGGCTCGGTTCTAACCGGCCAGCGCCAAGCAGCTGCTGACGTCGTTCGCGCCAAGGAGGATTGAGCACGCGCCACGGAGAATCGATCCACATGGCCGCGACTTGAACTGCTACCGCTCAGGCCGCAACTTGTGCGCCATGGCGCGGCCGTGACGTATGGGCTGGTGCGTTCAACGGTCGGTGCCGTGACGTATGGGCTGGCGCGGCCGTGACCCCCCGTATGGGCTGGTGCGTTCAACGGTCGGTGCCGCTTTCAATCCTCGCAAGCTCAGCCTGCAGCTCAACCTCCCACGCGTCGATCTCGGCCGGCGCAGGCAGCGCAAGCGCGCTGGCGACGGGCGACGAGCCGGCCGGCGGCGCAGGGGCGGCGGCGGCGACGACGCATGGCGGCGACGGCGCGCCGCTCGGCTGTGTGGCGTGTCGCTGCGTGACGACCGCGTCCGCGCACTCGGAGAGCTGTGAGCGGCCGAGCCCTTCGAGCGTCGAGATCATCTCAAAATGCTCAGACTCGCCCGCAGATGGTGCGACCAATGAGACCACTGAGCCGCCCACCGAGTCGGCCGACGGCGTCGCCGAGCGCGCGGTGGGCCCGCTGAGCGCGGGCGGAGCGGGCGCCGGCGCGTCGGCCAGCGCGGGCGGCACGTCGCCCGCGAGGAGGGCGAGCTGAAAAAAGTAATTCCGAAAAAAGTCGCCCTCGCAGATTCTGCGCGAGGTGATGCGGCGGCGCGCGCGCGCGCGCGGCGATGCACGGTGAGCGCGCGCGTCGCGCACCGAGCGCCGCAGCGCCGCAGCGCGGCGGGCGGAGGACGGCGGAGGGGTCGCGACCGTTTGGGCACGAGGAGGAAGCGCCAGCGCTCAATCTGCGGGTCGGCTTGCAGCAGGCGGAGGATCGTGGGCATCGCGAGCGTGAGGTCAAAGCTAAACGGCGCCTCCTCTGGCGGCATCGTCAAGAAGGCCATGTGGTCCTTTGAAAGCGCGCTCATTTGCGCGCGCACCGCCGCGCTTAGCTCGGGCCGCTCCCACGGTAGCCGCTCGGCCGCGCTGGCGGCGGCGCGCACGGCGGCGTCATCGCCTTCGTCGTCACCGAGCGGGTTCAGCATAACGAGCCCAACGTGCTTGAACTGGTCGGCGCGGCCCTTGAGCCATGCCTCCGCCTGCCCGATCCCATGCTCGAGCCCGTGCGCGCCGGCAGACGCATCGCCCGAGAGCTCGGCCGCGGGCGCGCGCGGGGCGGTCGGTGGCGGCGGCAAGTCG
The DNA here is from genome assembly GCA_019448385.1 of Diacronema lutheri. Classification (NCBI taxonomy): domain Eukaryota; phylum Haptophyta; class Pavlovophyceae; order Pavlovales; family Pavlovaceae; genus Diacronema; species Diacronema lutheri. The sequence continues at coordinate 291,594 of JAGTXO010000024.1, read as the reverse complement.
AGCTGCGCGGCATCGCCGCAGAACTTCGCCTGCTCTGCGAGGAACTCGTCGGTAGACTCCTGAATACTCAGCTGGATCTTCGAAACCGCCGACGCGAGCCACTCCATCAACCGCCCAACTGGGCGGGCCTCTTTCTCACAGAGTGGACCCCGCAAAGGGAGGCGACACGATGGCGGCGCAGCACTGGCTCCCGCTCGAGTCCAACCCGGAGGTCCTCAACGGCTTCGCGGCCAAGCTGCGTGCGAGCCCATCGCATGCCTTTCACGACGTCTTCGGCCTCGAGGCTGAGCTTCTCGCGATGGTGCCGCAGCCGGCCATTGCCGTACTGCTCCTCTTCCCGCCTGACCAGATGCGCGAGGCAAAGGCGGAGCAGCTCGAGCGGCTGCGCGCCGAGGCGTACGCGCCCGAGCCGGGTCTCTTCTTCATGCGCCAGTACGTCGGCAACGCGTGCGGGACGATCGCCGCCGTGCATGCTCTACTCAACAACAAAAACCTCGTGACCGCAGGCTCCGAGCTCGGCGCTTTTCTCGAGGCCAACGCTCAGCTCACGCCCGAGGAGCGCGGCGCAAACCTCGCGCGCGCAGAGTTTGTCAGCGCCGCCACGGCCGAAAGCGCGCAGGGCGGCCAGACCGCCGCGCCCCGAGTGGGCGAGGACGTCGAGCACCACTTCGTCGTGTTCGTTCAGCATGGCGGCAACGTGTACGAGCTCGACGGCACGAAGCCCTTCCCGATCAAACACGGGCCCGTGCTCGGCGGCGACCTGCTTGCGACGGCCGCCGAGGTCATCAAGCGCGAGTTCTTCGCGCACGCGCCCGACGGCCAGTTCAACGTGATGGCGCTCGCGCCCGCCTGAGATGCGCGCTCGCTCGCCAGCCGAGCCCACGCTCTGCTACCAACGGCTCAACGCCGGCCGCGCTTCGGTCCGCGAGCGCTGCCACCGCCAACGCTGGCGCCGGCAGCTCTGCGGGCGGGGGTGCGGGCGCGAGCGCCACCGCGGCGCCCGCCGCCGCCGCCGCCGCCGTCATCGTCGCCGTCGCCGCCGCCGCCGCCGTCACCGTCGTCACCGTCACCGTCGCCCTCGTCGTCGCAGTCGTCGCCGTCGCCGTGCACCATGCGCTCCTCGAGCTCGCACACCTAGCCGCGCGCCCACCAGGCGAGCACGACGGGCGGGCCGAGGGGCGCTGCCCGGATGATCGATTGACCACCGCTCGGTGAGCGCGCGACTCTATATAAGCATGTATGCGCGAAACCCGTTGCGCCTTCATCCTTTTCCAAGGGGAGTCGGGTCACCTCGCGCGCCGCGGCAGGCTCCGACTCAGGACTCGCCCTTCTCCTGACCTCTTTCACCCCTCCCCTTCGGCTCCGCCTACGTGCCCGTGTCCATCGCCGCGCTGCCCGGCGCATTGTCGGCTGCAGCGGCAGCACCTCGCACGAATCTCACCGAGTGCGGCCGTTCTCAATCGAGCGCACGTACGGCGTGCGCGACGCGATCGCGCAGGCGTAGGCGCACGTGCCCACGGCCGCGCCGGTGCACGCGTGTCACCAGAATGGGCACCAGCCGACGTACATGCACGCGAGGTTCTCGGTCGCGGTCGACTGCTCGATCAGCCGGTGCACCTGCTCGGCGACGGTGAGCTGCTCGCTTCGCACAAACTCCCTGCCAGTCAGCTTGTTGCTCACGCGAGAGATCACGCGCACCGCTCGCGCGTTGAGCTTGTGCGGATTGACTCGGCTCGTGATGAGCGATTGTGCCTCGAGCTCGAGGCGCGCGCGGATGCGCCAACTCGTGTTGCTTTGGCCAAACGAGCCCGCCGCGCCCCCAACCTCGTCGGCCGCCCCGTCGTCGTCGTCGTCAGAGTCTGAAGATGTCGGGCCGGCGGGCGGGGCCGGGCCGGCGCGCGCGCGCCGTGCTGCGCGCTCGGCGGCGCCGTCGGCGGAATGCGCGCCGTCGTCGGCCGCCCAGCCGCCCGGGTCGAGAAGGCGCCACTTGATGAGCGGGTCGTGCACAAACACCTCGAGCATCGCAAGAACCGAGCTCGCGTTGTCGCGTAGCAGCTCCATCACCACCTCGCATGTGCGCCTGAAGGTTCCTTCGATGCCCGACGCCTCCATCGCGTTGACGAGCATGCGCGTCAGCCGGAAGGGTACCTTCTCGGGCCACTTTGCGCGCGTCATCGCCACCTCAAAGCAGTCGCCAAAGTCGATGTGGATCACCTTGCCTGACGAGCGGTGCACCAGCATGTTTGACGGATCTGCGCGCGCGCGCACGCGCGTGCGCGCGGCGCGTGCGCGCGGCGCCGGCGCGCGTCGCGACGGGCGGGGCAAGCGCGGGCGCGCGCGCGCGCGCGCAGTGGGCGCGGCGCGGCGGCCACGGCGCGCGGCGCGCGCGCGGCTCGCACGTCGGTCGCCGAGTCCGAGGACGTGGCCGACAATGGACGAGACGGCGAGGCTGCGCGTGTACGTGCAGCGGCGCTGCAGCCACGCCTCTGACGAGGGCGATCGCGACTGCATCACGCGCGAGAGGTCGGCGCCGCTTGTCGAGGCGAGCGCGTGCTCGAAGACCTGCGCGGCGCGCGCCGGCGCCCGTGGCGACGCGCGCGCGCGTCGGCGCGCGCGCGCGCGCGCGGCACGCGCGGCGGGCCACCGGGCGTACACACCTCGACTTTGTGCATGAGCGGCAACAGGTCGTAATCAGGCGCCATGTGCAGCATCAGGCGGTGCTCGATGTTGAGCAAAATGTTGCGCGGCACGCGGAACTCGCGCACGAGGGCGTGCAGCGTGTCGGAGCGCGGCACCCAGCGCAAAAGGCCCGAGTTGGTCGAGAGGGGCACGACCGCGTACCGCACGACGAGGAAGGATGGGTCGTGCGTCTTGGCGCCGGAGGAGAGCAGGTTGTTGACGAGAAGGAGCAGCTGCGCGACGCGCTCGTCCTGCCGCAGGTCCTCACGCCCCTTGAGCAAGAAGGTGTGCACGCGCCCATCCGAGCCGAGCATTTGCAGCTTGCGCGGCCGCTGCTTGGTGGGCATCACGAGCAGCGTCGGCATGAAGGCGCAGATGGACACGACGGGCGAGCCCGCACGGTAGGTGCCGGGCATCGCGAGCTCGAGCTGCCGCGCGGCGAAGAGGCGCGGCGACGCGTGCCGCAGCTCAATCTGCCGCACGTCCTGCAGCTCGTGCGAGATGGCGCGCAGCGCCGCAAAGTAACGTTCCCACGCGGCGCGTAGCTCCGTTTCGGCGCCCGTGCGCACGTGCGCGGCGCAGCGCTCGCGCGCCGCGCGCAGCGCGGGCCCGTGCGCCGCCTCAAAGGCGGCCTCCGACTCGGTCGCCGCGCCGCGCTCGAGCAACTCGTGCATCGGCGCGAGCGCGGCGAGCATGCGCGGCACGTCGCGGCCCTCGCCAAAGTAAGCGCTGATGCGCGCGGCGCGCCGCGCGCACGCGACGGCGGCGCGCGGCGCGCGTGAACGCGCGGCGGCGCGCGGCGCGCGTGAACGCGCGGCGCGCGCGGCGCGCGCGCGCACGCGACGGCGGCGCGCGCGGCGCGCGCGCGCTGACCGGTAGCCCTCCTCGAGCGCCTCCTGCCACTGCTCGGCCCACAAGATCGAGACGCGCACAAGCTCGTCGGCGACGAGCAGTGCCTGCTCGACGAGCGAGTCGTTGGCCGAGCGCATCTGCAGCAGCAGCTGCTCGGCGCGCACGCGCCGGTGCGCGAGAGGCTCGGCCGCGCGCGCCGCGCCCGCGCCGCCGCCCGCTGCCGCCGCCGCGTCGACGAGGCCGCGCTCCTGCACGGCGACGGCGAGCGGGTAGATGAGCGCCTGCGGGTGTGCGGCGCCGACGCGCAGGAGGAGCGAGTTGACGAGCGCGGCGACGCGCGCGTTGGGCGCCGAGATGCGCGCGATCAGCTGCGGCCCGACGAGCAGCCACATCTCCACGTCGACCGTCTCGACGCCCGCGCGTAGCACCTCCTCGACCGGCGCGTGGCCGCCGTGGCGGAACCACAGCGTGAGCAGCCGCAGCAGGTCCTGCAGCGCGCGCTCGCGGCCGAGCGCGATGGAGCGGAAGAAGCCCTCGGCCGCGGCCGTTACGTGCCGCAGCAGCTTGGCCATCAGCAGCGCGCCCGCGCCGCCCGGAGGTGGCGCGAGCGGCGGGCGCGACGCGGCGGCCGCGGCAAGGCTCGCGGCCGCATCGGGCGCGCTGCCCGCCGGCGCGGCGGGCGCGGCGGGCGCGCCGCGCGCGTCCGGCGCATCTGCCGCGCCGCGCTCACCCAGCCGCGCCTCGAGCGCGGCGGCGAGCTCAAAGTTAAAAAGCGCCCACGCGTGCCACGCCTTGTACTCGTGAGGGCCGTGGCGCGTTGCGGCAGCGTAGCAGCGCAGCGTCTCGGCGGCGAGCGCGTCCGCGCGGTCGTGCGGCTCGCGCTCGCTCTCATTCCACCGGCCGAGCGCAAGGACCACCTTGAGGAGCAGCGGCCGCTCGAGCTCAGCCTCGCGCTCGCGCAGCAGCCTGCGTAGCAGCTCCTTCGCCTGCGGCCGGCGTCCTGACGCCCACAGGTACTTTGCGACGGCGTGCGCGACGATCGGCTCGTGCGGCAGCGCGCGCAGCTCAAAGTCGCCCTCCGACAGCGTGCCGTCGATCAGCTCGCCCAGCGTGCGCGCGCACAGTCTCATCCGCCCCTTTGCGCGACAGAGCGCCGCAAATTTGACGAGCGTGTGCGCGTGCTCGTGCGGGGCGACGACCATCGCCTGCACGGCAATGAGCGTCTGCCACACGTCCACCGACTTGCGGCAGCCCGCGAGCCGGCGCGCCCACACCGCGCGCTGCCGCTCGAGCGCCTCGGCGCACTCAGCCGCCACCGCCGCCGCCGCCGCCGCGCCGGCCGCCGCGCCGGCCGCGCCGGCCGCGCCGGCCGCGCCGGCCACGCCGGCCGCGCCGGCCGCGCCAGCGAGCGGCGCGCCGAGTGCGAGCGCCGCCGCCGCGTCCGCGGCGCGCGCCTGCGTGCGCCTGTACTCGCACGCCTCCTCGAGCTCGGCGAGCTGCTGCGCGGAGACGAGCGCGCCGTACGCGCGCGCGCCGCCTTCGGCGAGCGCGGCGCTCAGCTCGCCGTCAAGGAGCGCGCGCGCGCGGCCAATCCAGTGCTGCGCGCCGTACCAGTCCGCCGCGTGCGTCGCGAGGACTGCGCGGCAGAGCACGCCGGGCGACGCCTCGACGGGCAGCTGGTGAACGGTCCGGCGCATTCCGGCCCAGTCACCGAGCTGCCACTGCGCAAGAGCCACTGCCGGCGCGATCTCGGCGCGATGCTCGGCGTCGAGGTCGGGCCAGAGGCGCGCGGCGAGGTCGGCAAGCTGCTCCCACTCGGAGAGCGCGCGGAAGCAGCGCAGCCGGCCGAGCTCCCACTGCAGCCGCGCGCGCGGCTCGGCTGCGCCCTCCTCGCGTGTCCGTTGCTCGTACAGCGCGAGGGCCTCCTGCCACTCGCGCAAGTTCTCAAGCCACCAATCGCGCACGGGGATGCTTTGCGAGGCGGCGTATCGCAGCAGCCCCGCCGCCGCGTCGAGCTGGTTGAGCTGCATGTTCAGCCCGAGCAGCGAGTCGATCAGCTCACCATCGACCGTCGTCTCGCCCGGCTCGGCCCAAAACTCAGCCTCCTTGTAGTGCAGGCCCTTGGCGTACGCGTGGCAGCGCTGCGCGACCGCGCCGAGCGTGCGCGCGTCGAGCGGCAACGGCGCCTCGTGCGCCTCCATGAACTCGGCGAGCGTGAGCAGCTGCTGCAGGCAGTCGAGCGGCATCGCGCTCGCCGTGAGCGCGCCGTGCAGCGACGCCGCAACTGCGCCGCGCGCATCATCGCCAAGCTCGCACCAGACGGCGAGGAAGGCGGCTCCGAGGAGCGAGCACGCGAGCGGCGCGTGCAGCTGCGCGAGCGTCGCGCACGCGCGCAGCCCGACGCACGGCGACTCGCGCAGCAGCCCAACGCTCAGCCGGCGAGTCCACTCGAACCAGTCATCGGGCATGCACCTCCCGTCCGTCGCACACAGCCTGATGAGCGCACCGACGTCGACGGAGAGCGGGCGCGCGAGGATCTCGGTCGCGAAGCCGTCCGTCCCGCCCTGCGCGCTGCCCAGCGCGCCGTGCGCGCCGAGCAGCCCGGCGCTCGACGCGTGCGGCGGTGGCGAGTGGGGCGGCAAGTGGGCGCGCGCGCGCGAGCCGGAGCCGCCGCCGCCGCCACCGCCGCCGCCGCCGCCGGGCGCGGACGCGCACGCGGACGCGCGGCGCGGCGGCGTCGCGTCGAGCGCCGCCGCCGCCGCCGCGAGCGCGTCGAGCCCGGCCTCGTCGATGAGCACCGTCGGCGAGGCGCACGGCGCGCGTGCGTGCGCGCCGTCGCGCGCGCCGTCTGCGGCCGAGGCGCTGCGGCCGAGCGCGCCCGCGTCGTGCGGCGTGAGGTGGCCCAAGCTGCACGCGTAGGCAAGGCCGCCCGCGCGCCGCACCGGCGCGTGTGGCGCGCGCGCGCCCGAGCGCTCGAGCAGCCGGTCGATGAGCGGCAGCTGTGCGACGAGCGCGTTCGCACCGTCGGGCTGCTCGAGCGCCAACGCGCACAGCCGCTCGTACGCCGGGTGGTCGACGCGCAGCTCGGCGGCGAGCGCGCGCGTACACGGCGCGAAGACGTGCCACTCTGCGCCCAGCTCGCACGCGAGCACGCAGAAGATGTCGAACACCTCGCCCGCCCACGGCACGCCGCCGCCGCCGCCGCCACCGCCGCCGCCGCCGCCGCCGCCACCGCCGCCGCCGCCGCCGCCGCCACCGCCGCCGCCACCGCCGCCGCCAGCCGTTGCTGCGGTGGCCGCCGCGCTGCCGCGCGCGTTGGGCGTGCGCGGCCGCGCACCGCCGGCCGCCGCCGCCGCCGACGGCGGCGCGGCCGGTGCGGCCGGCGGCTGGCGGCGCAAGAAGGCGCTCAGCCGGTGAACCACCGACGCCGCGCGTTCGCGCAACCCGCTCAATGCGCCGAGCCGCGCGAGGGCACGCAGCGGTGCGCCCTCGGGCACGCCGAGGACGCGTGCCTTCTCGAGGACGGCGAGCAGCTCGTCCGCCGCGATCGGCGCGAGCGTCGCGGCGGGCAGCAGCGGCGCGAGCCGCACGAGCACGCGCAGCGCGTGCAGCACGACCGCGCCCGTCGACGCGCGCGCGCCGCCGCCCGCGCCGGCGCCGTCCGCGCCGCCGAGCGTCTCAGCCGAGGTGCCGTGCGCGAGGCTCGCGCAGCTCGGCTGCACCTCGAGCCGTGGGCACGCGCCGCCGCCGCCGCCGCCGCCGCCCTCGGCGAACGGCGTGCCGACCGCGCGCGCGCAGGCGACGAGGCAGCAGCAGCCGCAGCCGCTGCCGACGGCGGCGAGGCCGTCCGGCGCGGTGGCGGCGGCGGCGGCGGCGGTGGCGGCGGCGGGACCCGCCGCGCCAGCCGCCGCCGCCGCCGCCGCGCCCGCTGCCGGCGGCTGCGCGCCGTCGCCGCCGCCGTCACCGCCACCGTCCACGTCGGCGCCGACGGCGGGCGCGGGCCGCGCGCGGCACGCGCGCAGCACGTGCGGCAGCAGGCCGCGCACATGGCCGCCGAGCCAGTCACCGAGCACGAGCGCGAGCTGCTCGACGAGCGCGAGCAGGTGCGGCAGCGCCGACGGCTCGTGCGAGAAGCGACCGACGAGCGCGGCGAGCTCAGCGCCCCACTGCCGCACGTGCGCGCCCATCGCGCCGACAAGCGCCGGCAGCTCGCGCAGCACGAAAAGACGCAGCGCGCGCTCCGCCGCGGCGGCTTGCGCGCGCGCCGGCCCGCCCGCGCCCGCCGCGCCGCCGCCCTCGCCGCTGTCGGCGGCCGCGCCCGCGCCGCCCGCGCCGCCCGCACCGTCGCGGCCGGCGGCCGTGCCGGCGGCGGCGGCGGCGGTGGCGCTGGTGGCGGCGGCGGTGGCGGCGGCGGCAGCGGCAGCCGCGGCGACGCCGCCACCGTTGCCGTCACCGTTGCCGCCGCCGCCGCCGCCGCCGCCGCCGCCGCCGGCGAGCGCACGCCGGCCGCCGTCCGGCGCGGCGCCGGCGCGGCCGGCGACGCCGTCCGCGCGCGGATCGTCGGGCGGCATGCCGAGGATGCGGAGGAGCATTGGGAGCACCTTTTGCAAGAAGGACGACGAGCGCTCGCCCGTCGCGGTGAGGATCGCGCAGCATGCATGCACCGCACGCTGGTGGTGGTGCGCGAGCGTGCGGTCGGCGATGATCGCGTTCAGGCGGTTGAGCGCGAGCTCGAGCAACGAGTGGTGCGAGAGGGACGAGCGCGACGCGTCCGCCCAGAGCACCGGCGCGCTCAGGCCCTCCGACTCGTCGTCGTCCGAGCCCTCGCACCCGTCGCCCCACCCGTCGACGCCGCCGCCGCCGCCACCGCCCACGCGCGCGCCCGAGCTCGGCGCCGGCGCGCGCGCGCGGCCGGTGGCGGCCGCGCTGCCGCCCGCCGCGCCCGCCGCGGCGGCGGCGCGCGCGTGCGCGCCGCGCGGCTCCCACGCGGCGGCGGGCTCGGCGGACGTCGTCGCCGCCGCCGCCGTTGCCGCCGGCGGCGTGACGGCGGCCGCGCCGTCGAGCGCGTCGACGGCGCCAAGGAGGCCGAGAGTGCGCAGCAGCTGCACGCGCAGATGCGCGTCGGTCTCGTGGCGCACGAGAAGGAGGAGCGCGGGCTGGAGCGGCGGGCACAACTCGGTGAGCGGCGCGAGCTCGGCGCAGCGCGCGCACGCGCGCATCAGCTCCTGCAGCGCACCCAGCGCGGCGCGGCGCTTGGCAAGCGGCGCGGACGGGCGCAGCGCGTCGACGGCGACGGGCAGGTGCGCCGCCACGTCCTCGGGCCGCAGCTCACGCGCGCAGCTCGCGACGAGCTGTGCGAGCGCGTCGAGCGCCGCGGCGGCGACGCGCGAGCGCGCCGGCTGCGCGAGCGCGCCGCCGATCGCGCCGTGCAGCCGGCGCGCGTGCATCGCCGCGAGCTGCGGCGCGGCGCGCACGAGCGCGCACGCCGTCTGCAGCGCGGCGAGCTGGCCCGCCTGCGCCGGCGCGGACGGCGCGATCTGGCCGAGCTCGCGCATCACGTCAGCGAGCAGCGCGCGCAGCCGCGGCAGCGTGCTCGCCGGGTTGGCCGCGGCGAGGCGACCGACGAGTGCGACCGCGGCCGCGCACGCGTCCGCGTCCTCGTCGTGGAGCGCGAGCGCGAGCGGGCGCGCGAGTTGCGGGTGGGCGAGTTGCGACTCGTACCGCCCGTCGAGCGCGCGGAGCACGTCGCGCCTGATCGTCGCGTCCGGGTCGGCGACGGCGACGGCGACGACGAGCTCGAGCGTCGCGCTCACGGCGGCGCCGGCCGCGCCGCGCACGGGTGCCGCCGCGCCGTGCGGCGCGAGCAGCGCGGTGCACGCGAGCGCGGCGTGCCGGCGGACGGCGGGCGCGCGCGCGTGCAGCAGCGGCGCGACGTGACGCTGCACGAACGCGACGATCAGGCCGTGGCGCGTGCCCTGCCCGAGCCGCGGCTGCAGCAGCGGCAGCGTGCGCAACGCGAGCGCGACGAGCGCGTCGTCCGCCGCCGGCCGCGCCGGGCCGCCGCCGCCGCCGCCGCCGCCGCCGCGCACGCCGTCGGCGCCGCTGCGCACGCCCATCGGCGCCGCGAGCCGGCAGAGCGCCGCGGCCGACTCGGCCGCGGACTCGACGCCGCCGCGCGCATCGCCCGCCGCCGCAAACGCGCCGTGCGCGCCGCCGCCGCCATCGGGCGCCGTGTCCCGGCCGAGCGCGCGCGCGGGCGACGGTGGCCGCGGCGTCGCGTGTGCGGCGCGCGCGGGCGGCGCGGGCGACGGCGGGCCGGCCGACGGCGTCCGCCGCACGCGCGACGAGCGCGGCGGCGCGCCGGGCGACTGCGCCACCGAGCCATCGCCCGCGCCGTCCGCACCGTCGCCGCTCCCGCCCGACGGCCACCGCATTTGTCGTGCGTACAGCGGACTCCAGCCGAAGAGCGTGCCGACGCGCGCGCGCGTGTCCGGCTTGCCGCCGCGCGCGCCCGCCGTCGGCTGCGCCAGCCTCGCACCGGCATCGCCCTTGCCGCTGTCGCCGCCACCGCGCGAGCCGCGCGGTGAGTCGGCGGCAGACGCTGAGCGGGCGCCGCCGCCGCCGCCGCCGCCGCCGCCGCCGCCGCCGCCGCCGGCGACGACGACGGCGGCGACGACGCCGCCGGCCCGCTCGGCGCGCGCGCGTGCCGCATGCGCCTTCGCCCACAGCCTGCTGAGCGGCGTGAGAAGCAGCGCTGAGAGCGAGATGAGCGGCGACGGTGGCGGCGAGCGCGCGCGCGGCGCGCGCTGCGGCGGGCGCTGCAGCAGCAGCCGCGCGAGTTGCGCGCGCGTGAGCTCGAGCGGCGGCGGGAGCGGCAGCGAGCTGGGCGGCGGCAGCTGCGCCATGTCGCCGCCGTCGAGGCCGTAGTCGGCGGTGGCGCACAGCCAGCGCTCACCCGCCGGTGGCGGCGGAAGCCGGCGCGCGACGCGGCGCGCGCGCGGCGCGCGCTGCTCGCGGCCGACGGCGGCGGCAGCCGCGGCGGCGGCGGCGGCACCGCCACCGCCGTCTCCGCCGCCGGGCGACGCGCGCGCGTCGCGCGCACGACCGGCTCGCGCGCCCGCCCGGTCGTTGGAGACGGTGCGCGGCGTCGAGCGTGCGTGCGCGCGCGCGTCGGCGGGCGGCTCGCGCGCGCCGCCGCCGCCACCGCCGCCGCCATCGCCGCCGCCGAGCGCGACGAGCGTGGCGGCGCCGAGCGCGCTGAAGAGCGGCGGCGCGGATGAGGGCGAGGCGGCGCTCGACGAGCGCGCCGACGCGCCCGCCGAGCGCGCGGGCTGCGCGGGCGCGCCGGCCCGCGCCGGCGGCGGCGCGGCGTGCGGCGCGCGCGCGGCCGGCGCGCCCGCGCAGTCCGCGCGCTCGGCGGGCGCGTCGGCGCGCTCGTCGGCGCCGCCGCCGTCGTCGTCGTCGTCGCCGTCGCCGCACTCGTCGAGCGCGGGCCACGGCCGATTTGTGAGCGAGTGGGAGACGAGTGCGAGGAGTCTCGCATAAATCGCGCTGGCGAGGGACGGCGTGTGCCGCGCGAGCTGCTCGAGCGCGTCGATGAGCGGCGCCGAGAGGCCGCCCGCGACGATCGCCTCAAGGAGCGCGGCGCCATGCTTAGAGAAGCGCTCGCCGAGCGCCTTGGCGAGCGCGCCGACGAGCCCAAGCGCGCACGCGCCGATCTCTGCGCCCTCGCTCTCGCCACCCGCCGCGCATGGCGCGAGCGCGCCGCGCCGCGCGCTCGGCGGCGGCGGCGGCGGCGCCGCCGCCGCCGCGTGCGGCGCGCGCGCGCACGCGAGCGACGAGCGCGCCGCCGCGCTCGGCGGCGTACCGCCGCGCGCGCACGCGCCGCCGCCGCCGCCGCCGAGCGCGAGCTGCCGGCACGCGCCGCGCGCGGCGCCGGTCTCGAGCTCGCGCGCGACCGCGTCGTCGCCGCCGCCGCCGCCGCCGCCGCCGCCGCGTGCCGCTCCGAGCTGCACGATGGCGTGCAGCGCAGGCGACGGCTCTCTGCCCAACGGATGGCCGGCGGCCAAGCCCACCAGCGAGTCGGCGCGCCGCGAGAAGGAGAGCGCGGGCGACGCGCACGCCGACGCGCCCGCCGAGAGCCCCGGCCGGCCGCGCGGCGCGCGCATCGAACGGCCGCTGCCGGGCGTGAGCGCGCCAAAAGATGCGGGGCGACCGCGCAGCGCTGGTCCGCCGTGCGAGCCACCGCCGCCGCCATGCTGCTCGGCGCATGAGCCGCCGCCGTCGCCGAACGCGCCCGCCGCGCCCGCCGCGCCCGCGCTCGGCCCGCCCGCGCCGCGCGCGGCGGGCGCGTGCTGCGCGAGGAGCAGCAGCGCCTCGCGCAAGTGGCGCACCGTCTCCGGTACGTAGGCGCCAAACGGCTCGCGCACCTCGCGCGCGATGCCAGCGAGGCAGACGAAGGCGGCGGCGTGGTGCGCGCGCGAGGCGGGCTCGGCGAGCAGCCCGAGCGCGTGCCGCACCGCGCCGTCGAGGTGGCGCGCGCTGAAGCGGTCGGGCGCGAGCGCGGCGAGGCGCGGCAGCAGCAGAAGCAGCGCGCCGCACGCGTGCGGCTCGCGGTGCGCGCGCACGCTGAGGCCGAGCGCGCAGAGCTCGTCGAGCGCGCCGAGGCGGAAGTCGACCGACGCGTACTTGGCCAGCTCGAGCAGGATGAGCAGGCCGCCGTGCACCGACGGCGTGCCGCCGCGCGCGAGCGCCGCGCGCGCCTCGCCGAGCAGCTGCACGCACCACCGCGCCTGCCAGTCCGCGTCGCGCGGCTGCAGGAGCTGCAAGCAGGCGCGGAGCGCGAGCGCGGCGACGTGCCGCACCGGCGGCCGCTCGTCGCACAGCGCGAGCCCGACAAGGTGCAGCACCGGCTGTACGTGCGCGTGGAAGAGCGTTGGCGCCTGCCGCGCGAGCTCGGCGACGACGAGCACCGCCGAGAGCGCGCCCTGCTCGGAGCGCGCGTCGCGCAGCTGGTCGAGCGCGTGGCGCGCCTCGAAGTCGACAAAGTCCGCCCCCGAGAACGCGCCGCCCGACCGCGCGATGTGCCCGAGCGCGCGCGCCGCGTGCGCGAGCACCGCGCGGTCGGCGTCGGTCAGCGCGGCGCGCTCCGTGTGCCACAGCGTCGTGCGCACGAGGTTGGCGAAGCGCGTGGCCTGCGTCGTGCCCTCCTCAATCTCGACGTCGATGAGCTCGTCGAGCAGCACGAGCGCCGCGTACCGCTCCGACGGCAGCGCCGACACGCTCACCAGCTCGTACATCCGCCGGTGCAGCTCGGCGGTGAACAGCGCGCACGCCTCGGCCGAGAGCGCGCGAGCATCGCCCTCCACAAAGTCCTTGACGTCCTGCGCGACGCGCCGCGCCACCTCAGCCGCCTCGTCCAGCTCGCACTCGCGCGGCAGCGCGAAGAGCGGGCGCAGCAGCGCCTCCGCCGTCGGCATCGCGCGCGCTGATTCACCCGCGCCGTGTCGCCATCGCCGATGTTGGGGTTGGGTTGCGCGTTGCGGTGACGGGTGGGAGAACGATCGATACGGAAGGACTTGCGCCCGCCCGTGGGCCCGAGCTTTGAGAGCTCTCGCGCCTCGGCTCACCGCCGCCGGCCCGGCGCGTGCACGCGCAGGCGCGCCGTCCCCCCCCTCTCCCCCCTTACCGCTCGCCTCGCGCCCGCCCGGCCCATGGAGGCCGCCGAGGCGCGAGAGGTGCTCGGCGTGAGCGCGACCGACGAGTGGTCGGTCGTGCGGCTGCGGTACAAGAAGCTCGCGCTCAAGCTGCACCCGGACAAGAACCCGGGCGACGCGGATGCGGCGGGCGCGTTCGCGCGGCTGCGCGTCGCGTACGACGCGCTCGAGAAGGGCCACCTCGCTGCCGAGTCGCGCGCGCAGGCGGCGGGCGACGAGATCGAGCGGAGCGCGGCGGCCGTGTGGCACGAGGAGCGGATGCGCGCGCGCGCCGCAGCGACCGACGCGCTGCGGCGCGCGGAGGAGGAGGCACGGCTCGCGCTCTTCGAGACGCAGCGCCGCCGCGCGCGCGCCAACGCGTCGCCGCCCAAGCCCGCCGTCACTGCCGTCGACGAGTCGTCGATCACGCTCGCGTGGGAGCCGCCCGACGAGCACCTCTTCGGCGCAACCGCGCTCTTCGAGCTGCAGTACTGCCTCGTGCGGTGCGCAGACGGGCCGCAGAGCGCGTGGACGTACGTGTGGATCGTCGCCTCCGCCGGCCTCGCCCAGCGCACCGCGCGCAAGAAGAACTTGCTCCCCGCGCACCGCTACGCGTTCCGCGTGCGCGCGCAGGCGGCGGACGGGTTGTGGTCGCAGTTCTCGCCGCCAAGCTCGCCGGCCGCGCCGGGCGAGCCGCCCGAGGAGATGGATCGGCCCGAGACGACGCGGCCGCTGCCGCTCGGCGCGCGCCCGGGCGACGCGCCCGGCGAGCTCGTCGCGCTCCGCTGCCGGCTGCCGCCCGAGCGCGCGCCGAGGCCTGGCGGGTGGCAGTTTGAATACCGCGCGGTGCGAGGCCTGTGGATGGCGGGCGGCGCGCGCGCGGACGCGGCGTCGGACGCGGCGTCGGACGCGGCGGCCGCCGTTGCGAGCGCAGACGCGGCCGGCGCGGCGGTGGGCAGCTCGGGCGCGCTCGCGGCGGCGGCGTCCGCGCCCGACGGCGAGCTCCACGCCGAGCAGCACGTGCTGCGCGGGCTGCACGACCGCGCGGCCTACCTGCTGCGCGCGCGCGCGCGCGTGACGCCGGGCGGCGTCTGGTCGTGCTGGTCCGACGAAACCGGGCCGATCGGCGTGCGCCCGCCGCCGGGCACGAAGCCAGCGCAGGCGGGGATGCTGCGTACCGTCTCCAAGGCGCTCCTCGCGGCGGGCTTGCGCTCGTCCGCAAAGCCGCCGCCCGAGCAGGGCGCCAAGCGGTTCGCCGACGGTTCGACGTTCGTCGGGAACGTCGCCTTCGGCCTCGCGCACGGCGAGGGCGAGCTGCGCCTCGCGAGCGGCGCGGTGTGCACGGGCCACTTTGAACTCGACGTGCTGCACGGCGGGCGCGGCACGATGGTTGAGGCCGACGGTGAGACGCGGTACGTGGGCGAGTGGGTGCGCGGCGCGCGGCACGGGCGCGGCGAGCAGACGTGGGGCGGCGAGCGCGGCGGCTTTGCGAGCTACGCGGGCGGGTGGGAGGAGGGGCTCTTCCACGGACAGGGCACCCTCACGATGCGCACGGGCGAGACGTACATGGGCGGCTGGGCCGCCGGCCTGCGCGCGGGCGACGGCGAGGCGCGCGCGCCCAAGACGGGCGAGTGGTACCGCGGCGGATGGGCGGCCGACCGGTACGCGGGCAAGGGCGCCGGCCGCTTCGTGCACGCCGACGGCTCGGTGTACGAGGGCGAGACGCTGAACGGCGCGCGGCACGGCGACGGCGTACTCGTTGTGCCGCCCGCCACCAAGGGCGGCGTCGACGTGCCCGGTTGGACGTACAAGGGCCGCTTCCGCGACAACGACGTCGACGGGCGCGGCGAGCTCGTCTTCACCGACGGCCGCAGGCACGTTGGCGGCTTCGAGGCGGGGCGCAAGCATGGGAAGGGGCGGTTCATCTGGGCGGGCGGCGACTATACCGACGGCACGTGGGAGCAGGGCGAGCTCGTCGGCGACTCGGTCTGCCGACTGACCTTTGCGAACGGCGACGTGTACGAGGGCGGGATGCGCGCGGGCTCGCAGGAGGGGCACGGCGTGTACACGCGCGCCAGCGGCCACTCGTACAGCGGCGGCTGGCAGGCGGGCTCGCGTCACGGCTCGGGCAAGTCGACGTCGCCCAACGGCGACTGGTACGATGGCGGCTGGGAGCGCGACGAGCCCAAGGGCAAGGGGCGCGGCCGCCGCACCTTCCCAGCCGGCGTGTACGAGGGCGCGCTGCTCGACAACCAGCTCACCGGCAAGGGCAAGTTCGTCTGGGCGGACGGGCGCGCGTACGAGGTGCGCGCGTGCGCGCATTGCCGTCGCGCGCCGCCGCGCGCCGCCGCGCGCCGCCGCGCGCCGCCGCCGCTGCGCGCCGCCGCCGCCGCCTCGCGCGTGCTGCGGCCGTGCTCACGCGCCGCGCGCGCCGCGCGCTCGCCGGCGCGCTCGCCCTGGCCAGGGTGATTGGAGCAGCGGCACGCAGAGCGGGCACGGCGTCTTCACCGACTCGGACGGCGACCGGTACACGGGCCAGTTTGCCGGCGGCCAATTCCACGGGCAGGGCAAGCTGCACGAGGCCGGCGGCGATTTCTTCCACGGCGAGTTCGCCGGCGGGCAGCGCGTCGGCAAGGGTAAGGCGCGCATAACGTACGCGAGTGGCGACGTGTACGAGGGCGAGGTCGTCGGCGGCACGCGTCAGGGCTACGGCACCTACACGTGGCGGAGCAGTGGCGACAAGTACACGGGCAGTTGGGCCGCCGACAAGATGCACGGCAAGGGCAAGCTTGTCAAGGCCGCCGGTTCGCCGCAGGAGGGCGTGTGGAACGCGGGCGACTTTGTCGCTCAGCTTTAGATACGCCTACAATCGGCCACGGGCCGAGCGGCTTCATTCATCGTCCATGCCCACCGCCGCCCCCAGGTCAGCGTCGGCACCCGCCGTGCCTTCGGCCAAGGTGCGCTGCTGGCCGATGAAGTCGAGGATGGACCCTAGCCGCTTGTTGTCGAGCAGGCTGTCGGCACCGCCGTGCTCGACCTTTTTGCGCAGGCTCGGGATGAGCGTCTTCGCCTCGTCGAGCTCGCCGCAGCCAAGGTTCACCATCTGCACGAGCTCGTAGTCGTGCAGCTGGTCGTACTCGTGCGTCTTCGAGGTCTCGCGCACCTTCGACACGCGCGCGGCGTCGCCCTTCATCAGGTCAAAGCGGGAGGCGTGCTCGATGATGTGGCGGATGTGCTCGCCATGCCCCAGGCCCTCGAGCCGGCGCTGCTCGGTGATCTGCTGCAGGATGATCGCCACCTCCGTGTTCAGCAGCATCGCCGCGTCGTCAAAGTCTGCGGCGGCGCGCCGGGCCGCGTGCGCGCGCGGCACCGCACGCCAGGGCGCGTCAGGCGCGCTCGCGCCCCGCGCGTGTTGCTCGCTCCGGGAGGAGCCGCCACTTCGCGCGTCGCTTCAGTGCGCACCGTCGCCGAACCGGAGGTCCGCCGCGTCGTCCATCGTGTGTACACTCGCACAATGGAGGCCAAGGCTCGATGGCGGCTGCTCAAGGCGCCGACGGCGAGGCACCGATCTTAAAAATGAGGGCCGAGGAACGGACCAGTTGATGGCTCATTACCGATCATCAAGCCGTTGCACACTAGTTATTCGCGAGGGCTAACTCGCCGGGCCCGGGTAGGCCCGACGCGCGCGGGCGCGAGAAGGGCTGGGCGGCGCCCACCACCTCCCACCGGGTGATGCTCTCCGCGCGCGGCATGCGGGTTCTCGCGTTGGCGCTTTCAGCCGCCGCCGCGCCACTCACCATCCCGATCGGCTCGGTGATGCCGCTCACGCGCGGCGGCGCGCCGCTCTCGGGCGGGCGTCGCCTCAACCGCGCGATCGAGCTCGCGGTCGCAGAGATCAACGCGGACGCGGTGCTGCTACCCGATGTGACGCTTGAGCTGCGTGTGCGCGACAACGCGCTAAGCGGGCCGGTGGGCGCAAGCGCGGCCTTCGAGCTGTTCACCGCGCCCGACCGCGTCGCCGGCATCATCGGCACGTCAGCGTCGAACGTCGCAAAGGCCGTGTCGGCGGTCGCGGGCATCTTTTCGACGCCCGTCGTCGACCCGTCGTCTACGGCAAGCGAGCTGTCGAGCGACACCAACTTTCCGTTTTTCACGCGCGTCTCACCTCCCGACTCGAAGCAGGCCGTAGTCCTCGCCAACGCGCTCGTGCGCGTGCTCGGCTGGCGGAACCTCGCCGTGCTGCACACGGACAATGACTTTGCGGCGGGCTTTGCGCGCGACCTTGAGGCCGAGCTCGCGCGCAAGTACGCGCTCGCACTCTCGGGGCGGTACGTGTTCCCCGTCGGCGGCGACCCGACCGAGCAGCTGCGCGCGATCGCGCGCTCGAGCACGCGCGTCATCGTGCTGCTCGGCTATGGCGCGGACGCGGCGCGCGCGTTCCGGGCCGCGGCCGCACTCGGCATGACGGGCGCGAGCGAGTACGCGTGGGTGGGCCACGAGGGCTGGGCAGACTCGACGCTCTGGACCAACGTGCCCGAGGACGAGCAGCCCGCGATCCGCGCTGCCGCCGCCGGCGCGATCGCGACCACCCCGTCGCAAGCGTACCGCACGCACGCCGTGTACGAAAGCTGGAAGGCGCGTTGGGATGCGGACGCGATTGTGCAGGCGAACGGGTGGAACGGGACCGGCGTGGGCACGTACGCCTCCTTCGCCGCCGATGCGACCTGGACGCTTGCGCACGCGCTCCACGCCGTGTGCTACACGAACCGGACCGAGTGCGCGACCAGCACGCGCGACGGACAGCGCGTGCTGCGTGCGCTCCTCGACGTCGACTTTGTGCGCGCGCGAGGCGCACACCGCGCGGCAAAGTGGCGCGTGGCGCGCGCGTGCGCGCGCGCGCGGGCCCACTCCCCTCCCCTCCCTCCCCCTACATCTTGCTGTGGTCAGGACGGGCTTACGGGCCGCGTGATGCTCGACGCACAAGGCGACCGCACGGGCGGCTTCGACCTGCGCAACCTGGACGCCGAAGGCAGCTGGAAAACGGTCGGGCAGTCCGATGCCAACGATGGCTTCCACCTCGGCCCGGACGACGCGCGCTCTCTCGCCGCCATTCACTGGCCAGGCGGCGGCGCACAGCCGGGCGACACGGCGGGCGGCGGCGACGGCGGCGGCGATGGTGGCGGCGGTGGCGGTGGCGGTGGCGGCGGCGGCGGCGTGCGTATCGTGCAGGTCGCGGCCGAGGTGGACGCGGCCGAGGTCGAGCGCGGGCGCGTGCTCGTGCTCGTCGGCATTATCGGCGGCTGCGCGCTCGCGCTCGTGCCGCTCGTGCTCTGTGTGTGCGGCCTGCGGCGGCTGCACCGCACGTGGCGCACGGCGCTGCTCGCGCGCGCCGCGCAGCGCGCGGCGGTACAGGAGCGCGTGGACGACGCGCTCAAAGCGATCACGACGCTCAAGTACAACGTGTGCTTCGTCAAGCTCTCCACATTCATCGCGCACGGCAAGCTTGTGCCGCACGAGACGGTGCGCGAGCGCGGCGAGCTCGTGCAGCTCGACACGTACGACGAGATCAGCGGCTTCGTCGGCGCGCACTCGACGTGCTTCATCAGCCACCAGTGGCTCGGCGCGAGCGAGCCCGACCCGGACGGCGAGCAATTCCCCGCGATGGTGCAAGCGGCGATGTTGCTGTGCGAGCAGTTCGACCTGCAGCCGAGCGAGCTCTACGTGTGGGTCGATTTCGTCTCGATCCCGCAGCGCAACCTCTACCTCAAGGCGCTCTCCATCGGCTCGCTCGCCGCGTACGCGTCAGTCGTGCGCTTCTTCGTCATCTGCGCGCCCGCCAGCACGCACACGAGCGGCGCGCGCTGCGATTCGACCTCCTACCAGCGGCGCGGCTGGTGCCGCCTCGAGCAGTGGGCGCGGATGACGGTCGGCGGCCTCAAGCACATGTTCCTGTACGAGGGCGACGAGCTCGTGCCGCTCCTTGACACGCCGCACTGGTACAGCTCGTCCATCGAGGTCTTCGACGGCGACTTCACCGACCCGTCGGACAAGCCCAAGCTCGTCGACACCGTGCTTGGGTTGTGGGGCATGCTGCTCGCGGCGGAGGAGGACGACGACACGCGCACGTTGCGCGCGCTCGTCGAGCAGCGCAAAGCGACCGTCTTCCCGCCCGAGCTCTTCGGCGAGCTGATCGATGCGATGGAGGAGACCGTCGGTAGGGCGGGCGCCGTGCGCAAGCGCCGGCCGTCCCTCTCCGACCTGGTCGCGCCCGAGAGGCACCACGGCGCCGAAGGCGGCATGGCGCACCGCAGCAAGGGCGGCGTGCTGCTTCCCCCCCCCCTCCCCCTCGTGCGCCCATTTCCCAAAGTCAGCAGCGGCCGCACATCGCGCGTCCACTCGGAGGCGAGCTTCGCCGACGCGAGCGCCAAGCCGCCCGCCGAGCGGCCGCGCTCGGCGTGCGCGAGGTCGAGTAACACCCTCGACGTGCACTCGTCCGCGCTGTACGCCGCCTACCGCGCGGGCAACTGTGCGCGCGCGCAACGCACGAATCGCCTCTCGCGCGCGCTGTCGGCGAACCACGCCGAGATGCTCGCCGCCGCCGAGGCGCTGTACGGCGCGCCGCGCGCGGCCGAGCTCCGACGCGACGACGACACGACGCTGCTCCGCATGCGCTGCTCGACGTCGCCCGAGCGTCGCGCGCTGTCGCAGGGCTCGTAGGAGGGGGGGGGGGGGGGGGGGGGGGCTCTTTTTGGGCGCCCCGTGCCATGATGTCAATTGATTTGAGGCGGCAAATCCCGTGCGGATCAAAGCCGCGCGCTGTCGCAGGGCTTGGCAGGCCTTGCCTTCGAACGGTGCCAACGCGCTGTCGTCACGCTCCAGCATGCGGCGTGAAGCCCCTAGGCCCGAGCGGGGTGTGCCGTGTGCCGTGTGCACCGCGCCGCCATCCGTGCGCGGCCGGCAGCACCGCACAGCAAAGTCCGAGCAGCACCTCGCACGGGCCTCGCCGCGCACGCCGAGCAGGGCCCGCGAAGCGCCGCACTCCCGCCGCGCACGCGCGCGCCTTCCTGCTCGAGCTGCTGCGTGTCGTCCAGATCGGGGCCCGTTCCGCACGGGCATCCGCCGCCTCGATTCCTCGAATCATGGCACGAGGCGCCGATGCGAGGGCGGCTTCACGCCGCGCAGCCGCCCAACGCCGCGTCTGCACGGCCGGCCGCCGCCTCGGCGACGCTCTCGAGCGCGCCGACGCCGAGCACCTGCGGCCCCGCGGCCGCTGCCGGCGCGATGGTCGCGCGGGTGGTCGGCGAGTTGACCGCGTTCGACAGCCAGCCGGCCCACGCGCAGTTGGCGAGGCTCATGAAGAGGACGCGCGAGGGTATGGGCACGCACGCAAAGTTGAGCGCGTTCATCGGCATCCAGAAGGAGAAGGCCGCGACGATGATTGACGGCAGCTCGGTGCGCATCCGCTCGGCGAGCCGCTCGCCCGCACGCTCGCGCGATGTCGCGCCGCCGAGCCAGAGCGTGCACCACGCCATGTAGCCAACATTGCTGGGCAGGCTCGTCACCAGCTGGTTGACCATCGCCTTGCGCATCGCCGGACCGAGCCCGGCGCCGGGGAAGCGCACGTCGAGCCACTTCCACCAGACGATGTACGCGGGCGCGAGCGCCCCCGAGTAGGTCGCCGGGACCATGCTGCGGCTCAGGTCGACCGACGGCTCGCGCAGGAGCTGCACTGCCACGTCGCCCGCGGAAACGACGCCAAACGCGGTCAGCGATCCCACCACGAGCGGGGAGCGCCGCGAGGCGGCGGCGAGGGCCTGCATCTCGTGACTTCAGGCCCCCGGCCCCATCTCGAGGACTTGCTGATGAAGGCAACGACCGTCGACAGTTTGGGAGGGGGGCTTTGAGAGCAAGCCGACCGTTTGCGTGCACCCCGGAGGCCGCCGGGCGCGCGATGCCCATCCACTCGCTGAAGGACATCGAGAGCAAGGAGGGCGCGTCGTCGACGGTCTCTGGCGAGCGGATCGACGGCGAGAAGCTGCCGACCGACTTCGCGGGCATCTACCACGAGAAGCAGATCGGCAGCCTGTGCGCGGTGCACGCGCTCAACAACCTGCTGCAGGCGCCGCTCCTCAACGAGGTGGGGCTCGCCGAGATCGCGCACAAGCTGGACGCGCAGGAGCGCCTTGCGCTGCGTGGCACTGGCCTTGAGGCCGAGTCAGCGAACGTGCGCGCCGACGGCTTCTTCTCGGTGCAGGTGATCACGCAGGCGCTCGAGCACCTCGGCCTGTCGGCGACGCCGATCGGCGCCTCGTCGATGCGCGGCGTCGCCGCGCGGCCGGAGGCGGAGGTGGGCTTCATCTTTAACCGCTCGGAGCACTGGTTCAGCGTGCGCAGGCTCGGCACGGCGTTCTTCGACCTCAACTCGATGCAGCCGCGCCCGCGCGTGCTGTCGGTGGCGCAGCTGTCGGAGACCTTTGCGCACGCCGCCGCGCACGGCTACTCGGTCTTCGTCGTGCGCGGCGCCTTCCCGTCCGTGCAGATCGAGCGCGCGCCCAACCGCCTCAAGGCGGCGATCGACGCATGCACGGCGGCCGGCGGAGCGCCGCCGGGCCGGCCGATCTTCGACGCCTTCACCGGCCATGGCCAGACGCTCAGCGGCAGCGCCGGCGGCGGCGCGCCGGCCGCGCTGCCCTCCGAGCTCGCCGCGCTTCAGTCGACCGACCCCGAGCTCGCGGCCGCGCTGATCGCTTCGATGGCCGACGCGGCGCCGGCGGTGGTCAAGCGCAGCGCCGAGGAGGAGGCGGCCGACGTGCGGCGCAAGCGGCTCGAGCGCTTTGGCGCAAAGTGACCGCCGGCCGGCCGCGGTAGCCGGCCGGTGGGCCGGTAGCCCCTCGCGTCAAGTGAGGGCTCGCGTGCGCGACGGGCCGGCGCTCGGGTCACGCCGGCGCGAGCCTCGCGAGCGCATCGGCCATCAATTGGACGGTGAGCCGTTGCTGCGCGACCGTCAGCTCGGCCAGCTCGTTGCAGCCAGCCACATATGCACAGCGCTCGACAGCCGATGCGACGTAGACAAGGCCGATGCCGTGCAGCGTCGCGCGGCCGGGCTGCAGCGACTTTGGGTAAGCGGGCAGGCTCTGCTGCAGCTGGCCTTGCGTGATGGGCGGCTGGCCGCCACACAGGCCGCCGAGCGCGCCGCTGGGCCGCGGAGGCAACGCGTCCTTGCACACCGCATAGCCGGCGCCCGTCGGCGCGTCGGCCGGCGCGCTGATGTGCACCGCGCCATGCGTGCAGTAGGCAACGAGCGAGAAATCGCCCGGCTCGCGCCCGCTCGCTGCGCTGAACGTTGCGTTCACGCCCGCGTGCGACACGCGCAGCGCGAGCTCCGACGACGCGGCGGCATCGTCGGCGAGCGTGCCCGCGGTGCTGAGCGCGTAGCCGCCGACGCCCGCGTCCGAGTTGGCCGCGCCCGCCGCGCCGAGGAAGAGGCTGGCGTACTGCACCATGTCGAGCAGACCGAGCGCGTCAACCGGCGGCGCCGAGCCCTGCACGCGGAGCAGGGCGCCCGCCTTGCCCGACTTGACGGCGTTCTGCGCCCATTTGGCGGCGGGGAAGAATCGCGACCAAAAGTTGAGCACGAGCAGCTTCCCGCTGCCCTTCGCGAGCGCCGCGAGCTCGTCAAACTCGTCGGGCGTGAGGCGCGGCGTGCGCTCGAGCAGCACGTGCTTGCCCGCGAGCAGCAGCGCGCGCGCCGCGCGCCCCCGCGCGTCGGGCGCGGCGGCGACATACACCACGTCGACCGAAGTGTCGGCCGCGAGCTCGTCGACGGAGCCGTACGCCTGGTCGATCGCGTACGCGCGCCCGAACGCGCGCGCGCCGGCCGCGTCGTCGTCCGCGGCGACCGCGCGCACGATAGAGCCCATGCTGTGCAGCGCGGCCGCAAAGTCGTGCGCGGTCGGCGACGGGCCGACGATGGCCCAACGCAGGCGCGTGCCGTCGCTCGGGTACACGTCGTCGAGCTCGGGCACGCCCGCCGAATCGAGGCTGGGCATCGGCACCGCGCCCGCAAAATCGTGCGCGAACGGCGCCATCGGCTTGAACTTGATCGGCTTGAACGGCTTGAACGGCTTCCACGGCTCGAAGGGCGGGAAGTCGTCGTCCATCGAGAAGGGCTCCATTGGTTCCATCGGCGCAAACTTGATCGGCTTCATCGGCTTCATCGGCTTCATCGGCTTCATCGGCGCCCATGGCTCCCACTTCTCCCAGCTGAGCCGTGGCGGCGCGCGCGCCTGGCCCGCGCGGCGCGGCGCGACGGAGCTGTCGACCACGAGAGCGACAAGCGCCACCAGGAGAAGTGCGCCGATCAAGCCGGCGGCGCCGCGCACGTGCAGCCGGAGGCGTGGCGGGGGGGCCTCGGCGTCCAGGAGCGGGGCATGGACGTATTCAGGAGCGGGCTGTTGCATTGCCGAATTTTCATTTTGGCCGACTTTCCAACCCCGAATCGGCAAAGTTTAAAGTTCGCGGAAGAATGCGCGCGGCCGCCATCGCCAGTGCGCTTGAATGCAGCCGGCCGCGCGTGGCGCCGCGCTGCCCACAGCGGGGCCGCGGCCGGCAACAGGGCCTGTGTGACCGCTCGCACTGGCCATTGCGGATGGACAGGCCTTGGGCCTGCATTTCAGCTCACAGCCTCGCGCCGCCGCCCTCAAAAGGCCATCTTGTCCCACAGGTAGTTGATGATGAAATTTTGGGACTGGCGCAACGGGTCGAGCTCGAAGGAGCGGATGTCGCCGCCGCCCTGCGTGCTCGTGAGGTAGCCCTTCACCTTTGCGTCGTCCGTGTAGTCCCACCGGATGTTTGAGATGTTCGCGTACAGGCTGATCGCGTGGCGCTGGCGGGGCACGTCGTTCGCCTCAATCTCGGCGAGGCGCGCCTTCGTCTCGCCCAGCTTGGCCTTTGCCTGCCGCACGCCGCCCAGCTGCTCGCCCAGCTCGCTGTTCTCGCTCTCCATGCGCGCGATCCCCACCTCGGCGCTCAAGATGTCCGCCTTGAGCGCGTCGATCTCAGACGTGTCGGTAGGCGCGGCGAGCTCGGCGCGCCGCTGCTCGTTGTGCGCGCTGAGCGCTGCGCGGGCACGCGGCGCAACCCGCGCGCGCACAGCCGCCGGCGCGCGGATGAGCTGGCGCACGGCGCGTGTGGCGGCTGCGCGCGCGCCGGCCGTGCGCGCGCGCGCGCGCACCGCGAATGGAGTCCTGGATCGAAGCCTGCTTGCGCGCGGAGAGGTCCTTGGTGTCACGCTCAGCCTGGCGGATGCTCGCGATGATCTGCTGGTCCTCCGTCCCGCTGAACAGCTGGATCACCTCGTCGAGCACGCTCTCCGTGTCGCTGTACTTGGCCGCCATCGGGCAGGGTTCAAACGAGCTGCTGGAGCAAAAGCGCGGGAGAAATGCTCGGCGGGTCGCCGGTGCGGCCGCAGCCTTACGTGGGCTCGCCGCTGGCGTCGCCGGACGGGGCCGTGCGGTCGCGCGTGGGCACGTCGCTCCGCTCGTCATCGCGCCTCTCCGTCGCTAGCGCGCTCGAACGCGTGCCGCTGGCCGCCGCCGAGCCGCCGCAGACGCCCGCCGTCCGGCCGTCGAGCGACGAGATCTCGCTCGCGCTCTGGTCGGCGGGCGCGACGCCGCACTCGCTCGGCTCGCGCGCGC
Source organism: Diacronema lutheri (assembly GCA_019448385.1). Lineage (NCBI taxonomy): Eukaryota > Haptophyta > Pavlovophyceae > Pavlovales > Pavlovaceae > Diacronema > Diacronema lutheri. The sequence goes on along the minus strand of JAGTXO010000024.1, from coordinate 266,672 downwards.
GGAAGCGCATATCCGGTGCGGCCGATCCGCTCGCCGCTGCCGCTGCCGCCGGCTCGAGCCCGCCCGGTACGAGCGGCGCGGCTGCGGGGGGCCGGCAGGCCGCGCCGCCACCGCTCGGCGAAGCCGTGCGCGAGGACGACGCGGACGGGGAGGCGGCATCCGACGAGGGGTCGGCCGAGCTGAGCGACGACGACGAGCACATCAAGGAGCTCTTCTTCCGCGCCCTTGAGGCGCGCGCCGGTGGGCCGCTCGACTATGGCGCGCTCAACGCGCTCGGCGACGAGCCATCTGACGGAAGCGACGACGACGGCGCGCCCCAGCCGCACCGACGTGAGGCGGACGCGGGCGCGGGCGCGGGCGCGGGCTCAAGCGCAGGCGCGGCAAGTGCCGCTTCGCGCCCGCCCGCGCGCGCGCCCATGGCGCAGACCAGCCCGCCCGACGGCGCGCGGCGCGCGGACGACCTCGACCTGTCGGCGGCCGCCACGCGCGCGCGCGCGCGCGTAGACGCGACGCCGACGTCGCCGCCAAGTGGCGCGGGGAGCAAGCTGCGCGCGTCGGCGCGCTTGGCTCGGCCCGCCTTCTCGCCCTGCTCCGAGCCGCGCGCCGACGCTGACGCGCCGCCCGGCGCGCGCGCAGACTGGGGGCGCGAGCTGCACGCGATGAGCGAGCCGCGCGGCTCGCCGTCGGCGTCGACGCCGCTCGCGCCGCCGACGGAGCCGTCGGCGTCGCGCACCGGTGGCAGCCCGCGCCGCACGAGCTCGCCACCGCCCAGCGCGCGCGGCGCGGCGCGTTCGCCGCCGTCGCGAACATCGCCGGCGTCGCCGGCCGCCCACGCGACGCACGCGGCGGGCGCGCGCCGGCGCGGCGCGGAGCGCGAGGCGGAAGGCGACGAGCGGGCGCACAGCCCGCCCGGCGCGAGCAGCGGCGCCTCGCCCGCCGCCGAGCCGCCGCCCGCCGCGCACGCGGCGCGGCTCGCGCACGAGAAGCGCGCGCTCGAGCGCAAGCTGCACGCGGCGGAGCGCGAGGCGGCGCGCGAGCGCGAGCGGCTGCTCGCGCGCGTGGCCGAGCTCGAGGGCAAGCTGGCCGAGCGCGCGTCGCTCGACGAGTGGCGTGCCGAGCTCACGCGCGGCGCTGCGCTGCGCGAGCTCAAGCTGAGCGACGAGCAGGCGGCGCTGCTCGCCGCCGACGTGCGCGCGCAGGAGCGGTTGATTAGCGGCTTCCAGGCGGAGAACGAGCGGCTTCTCGCAAAGCATCGCGAGCTGGGCGCGGAGCTCGCGCGGCTCAAGCAGCGCCAGCTCGACGGCGCGCAGCGCGCCGCGCTGCTCGAGCCGGCGGCCGAGCGGCCGGCGATGCGCGCGCAGACGCGCGGCGCGACGCCGGCGGTGGCGGCGGCGGATGAGGCGGCGGCGGCGGCGGAGGCGCAGCAGCAGCAGCAGGCAGCGGCGCAAGCCGCTGAGCTCGCCGAGGCGCAGCGCGAGATCGAACGGCTGCGCGCTGCCAAGCGGGTGCGCGCCGGGCGCGCGCGCGCGCGGGCCGCCGGCTGCGCGTGCGCGGCTGGGCGGGGGCGGGGGCGCCATCGTGCGCGGCTGGGCGGGGGCGGGGGCGCCATCGTGCGCGGCTGGGCGGGGGCGGGGGCGCCATCGTGCGCGGCTGGGCGGGGGGCGGGGGCGCCATCGTGCGCGGCTGGGCGCGCCCGTCGCGCCGACCATGGGAGCGCGACCCGCCGCTGCGTGCGTACGCGGTCTCGCGCGCGCTCCGCTCGCGCCGCCGCACCCCGTCTCCGCGCGACGCGGTTCCGTTCGCCAGGACGTCGAGGCGCGCATTGGCGGCGTCGACGCCGTGGCGGTGCAGGCGGGGGATGCGGCGCTCGAGCAGGCGGAGGCGAGGCACCGCGCCGCGTTCGACGCGCTCAGCGCGCAGCTTGGCGAAACGCGCGCGCGGCTGCTCTGGTACGTCGAAAACCAGGCGCTGCTCGACGATCTCGCGCAGGCCAACGCGGCGAAGGTATGCGCGCGGCCGCGCGCGCCGAGCGCGCGGCGCCGTGTCGCGCGCGCGCGCGCGCCGCGCCGCGCGCCGACGAGCGATGCGGCCGCGCGGCGCGCGGCGCGGCGCAGGACGCGCGCATCGCCGAGCTCGAGGCCGAGCTGCGCGCGCCGCGCGATGAGAGCGGCGCGCTCGCGGCGGCGGACGCGCGCGTCGCGCGGCTTGAGGCGCAAGTCGGCCAGCTGAGCGACATGCTGCGCGCGCGCGCTCCAAAGGCGCTACGGACGGCGGGGCGGGCAGGCGGCGGCGGCGAGACGCTCGCCGAGCTCATCCGCGCCGCCGGCCCGTCTGACGAGCACATCGCCGCGCTCGCCGCGCTGCAGGCGGAGTTGGACGAGGCGCGAGCGGCGCTCGTGCGCACGGAGGGCGCGCACGAGCGGCGGCTGCGCAGCCTGCGGCAGGCGCACGACAAGGTGAAAGTGGCGTACGAGCTCAAGATCGCGCAGCTTGACGAGCAGCTCGGCGGTGCCGCGCTTGGCGGCGCCAAGCTACGCGTGCGCGAGCTGCAGGCGCAACTTGACGAGGTGCGCGCGACACACGCCAAACGCGTGCGCGCGCTCGAGGCGCAGCTGCGCGGCGTGGGCGCAGCGCAGCCGACCAGCCCGCCGGCGGCGCGGCGAAGCGCGCCGTCGCGCGCCGCGCCGCCCGGCGGCGGCGGCGGCGGCGGCAGCGGCGGCGGCGCGGCCGGCGAGGCGGGCGGCGCGCCCGAAGCCGGCGCGGTATGGCGCGGTGGCGGCGGCGGCGGCGGCGGTGGCGGCGGCGGCGAGGCGCTGCGCGCGCTCGGCGAGGAGCGCGACGCGCTCGCCGCGCGCCTCGAGGCATCGGAGGCTCGCTACGCGCTGCTCGAGCGCGAGAGCGCGCGCCTCGGCGAGCTGCACGCGGCGTTTGGCGACTCGTCCGTGCAGGTCGTGTGCGGCGCGGTCGCGAGGCTCGCCGAGCAGCTCGAGGCGGAGGTGCAGGGCGCGGCACGGCAAGTGGACGGCCTGGCCAAGGATGCGGCGCTCGCGAGCGGCCGCCGGCTCCCCGCCTCGGTCCACGAGCTCTCGCGCCGGCTGGTCGAGCTCGAGGCCAAGCACGCCGCGCGCGAGGCGCAGCTCGAACGCGCGGCCGAGCGCGTGCGGCACGCGGCCGACGTCGAGCTCTTCGTGCTGCGGCAGGAGTGCAGCAACGCGCTCCGCCTCAAGGATCTGCAGATCGAGAGCTTCCGCGCCGAGCTCGACGGGCTGATTACCGGTGATCCGCCTCATGAACCCGTGTTCTCGCGGCAGCATCGGCGACCTGCGCCGGGCCCGCTCCTCGCCGGGCGGCGCGGCGCGCGTGCTCGGAGCCGAGCCGCCCCGCCGCGAGGCTGCATCCGGCTGACTGGGCGCTGCGCCACTCGCGGCGGCAGTGCTGGTCCAGAGGGAGCGCGTGGCCCTCGGCGTGGGCTCGCGCGTCGGCGAGCTCGAGCCGCTCCCGTCGCCGCCTGCAGCTCGGCAGCTGGCGCCACGGCGCCGCATGCCACGGCCATCATGCCTTTCGCCGCCGGCGTCAGCGCCGGTGCTGCACGCGGCTGTGCCGGCGGTGACAGTAGCGATTGCTGCTGCGCTGCCGGCCGTGCGAGCGCCACGGCCGCGGCCGCCGCGCCCGTCGCGCGCCGCGCGCGCCGTACCAGCGGGGCTGGTCGCCGCCGTTGCCGCCGTCGCCCATCGCGCCAGCATCGTTGGCGCCCTCTTTGTCCACCTAAATGCGTTCCTTGTCGATGCAAAGTGCGCGCTTCCAGTCCTGTTCGTCGCGCTCGACCGCGCTCGGCCCATCTCAGTCGCCATCCGTCTCTCATCAAGGTCGGAAAAGTTTGGGCGGAAAAGTTGGGTGTCGGGTCGGAAAAGTTCGGGCGGATCGGAAAAGTTGGGGCGCGCCCATGGGCGCGGCCTCGGACGACGATGACGATGACGAATTCGCGGCGGGCGCGGAGGCGTCGCCGACCGCGCGCGTGGACGTTGCACGGCGCTCGTGGTCCGCGGCAGCGCCCCACGTCGCGCCTTGCAGCCGCGCGTGCACGTGGGGCGCGTGCGCCGCCGCGTTCGCCGCCGCGGCGCTCGCCGCCGCCATCTTTGGGCGGCGCGCGCAGCTCGACGGCGCGCTGCTCTACGACGACAAGGCGGCGGTGCTCGGGAGCCCGGTGGTGCAGGGCGAGGTGCCCCTCTCCGCCGTGTGGACGCGCGACTTTTGGGGCAAGGACGACGTCGCGAGCAAGGAGTCGCACAAGTCGTACCGGCCGCTCGTCACGCTCTCGTACATCCTCAACCACCGGCTCAACACGCGCGCTGGTCTTGAGGGGAACGAGCCCTACTGGTACCACGTGGTGTCGGTGGCGTTGCACGCCGCCGTCTCCGCCCTCGTCGTGCCCGCCGTCCTCGCCGCTTTTGGCTGGCGCGAGCGTGGGCTGCTGCTGCCGTGTGTCTCAGCGCTGCTCTTTGCGGCGCACCCTGTGCACGTCGAGGCGGTGCAGAACATGGTCGGGCGGGCGGAGGTGATGATGGCGCTGTTCTACCTGCTCGGTTTCCTCGCCTACGCGCACATCGCCGTCGGCGGCCCCGCCGCCGCCGAGCTCCCGTCGCTCGCGCCCGTGCGGCTGAGCAGCCGCGCGCTGTGCGGGATTGGCGTCACGCTGCTGTGCGCGCTCTGCTCGATGCTGTGCAAGGAGACGGGCGTGACGCTGCCGCTGCTCTGCGCAACGTGGGACGTGCTCGTCGTCGTCGGCGCCGAGCCGCGCCTTCTCCGCGCCTACCTCCTCCACCGCCGCGCCGACGGCGGGCACGCGTGGCTGTGGGCGCGTGCGCCCGCCGCGGCCGCGCGGTACGGGCTGCTCGGCGCCGGCTGCGCGCTGCTCGCGCTCTGGCGCAAGGGGCTCAATGGTGGCACGCCGGTCGAGTTTGCGCGTAAGCAGAACATGCCGATCTGGCACCCGCACCCGCTGTGGCGCGCGATCTCCATCGTGTGGGTCTGGATGGTGCGCCAGCGCGCGTGTGGCTTCGTGCGGCAGCCGCGCACGATGGCGGCCCCGCCCCCCGCCCAGCCGCGCACGATGGCGCCCCCGCCCCCTGCCCAGCCGCGCACGATTGCGGCCCCGCCCCCGCCCAGCCGCGCACGATGGCGCCCCCGCCATCGCCCAGTTGCGCACGATGGCGGCCCCGCCCCCGCCCAGCCGCGCTTTATGGCGGCCCCGCCCCCTGCCCAGCCGCGCACGATGGCGCCCCCGCCCCCGCCCAGCCGCACACGATGGCGCCCCCGCCCCCTGCCCAGCCGCGCACGATTGCGCCCCCGCCCCCGCCCAGCCGCGCACGATGGCGCCCCCGCCCACCGCGCGCGCGCGCGCGCCGCGCAGGAGTACGCGTGGGTCACGTTTGTGCCGACGCCGCTCGCATGCGACTGGTCGTGGCCCGCGATCTCGACGGTCGACGGCGTGGACGACGTGCGGTGCGCGCTCGCGCTTGGCTACTGCGTGGCGTGGGCGGCGCTGCTGCGCGCGCACGCGGTGCGCGCGACGAGCGTGCGCGCGCTCGTCTGCGCGCTCTTCGCGCTATGCCCCTTCCTCCTCGCCTCCAACCTGCTCGTCGGCGTGGGCACGTGCAAGGCCGAGCGCGTGCTCTACTTGCCGTCGCTCGGCGGCTGTGTGGCACTGGCCCTCGCGCTGCATTGCGCGGCGGACGCGCTCGGCCGGCGCGGCGGCGGCGGCGGGTGCGCGAAGGCGCCGCGCGCGCTCGCGTGGGCGCTCGGCCTCGCGCTCGTGGGTGCGTACGCGGCGCAGTGCGCGCGGTACGCGGCCGTGTGGCGCACGGGCGTCGGGCTGTGGGAGCACACGCTGCGCGTGCAAGAGGCGCGGCCGGCGTGGACGCGTTCAGCGCCCACGTTGCACGCGATAGGTGAGTACGGGCTGCAGCTCTCGTGGGCGGGGCGCAACAGCGACGCCGAGGCGGTGCTCGAGCGGCAGATTCGCCTTTCCGAGCGCGAGCGCGCGACCGCGCTCGCGGGCGGCACCGGTCGTGCGGGTGGCGCGGCCGACGACGCGGAGGTCGACCTGGGCGGGTACGGCCCGCTCGCGCTCGTCTATCGCATGAACGGCGAGCCGTACAAGGCGCTCGCGTGCGCGGAGAAGGCGATCGAGCTCTTCGAGCTCGCGCGCGCCGATGGGAAGGGCGAGTCGAAGAAGCGCGAGCTCGGGCTCATCCTCGGCGCGCGCGCGCTCGCGCTCTTCCTCGTGCGGCCGCAGCTCGCAATGGGCGAGATGCGGCGCGCGCTCGCCATCTCGAACGGGCAGGATGTCGTCGTCGCCAAGCTCGCCGAGCAGCTGCTCGACGGGTACAGGCGCGTCGGCGCCGACCCGGCCGAACCATTCCCGCCGCCGCCGCGCTCGGCGCGTGCGCTGCGCCTCGGTGGTGGCGGCGACGGCGGCGGCGGCGGGAATGCGCCCGCCGCCGTCGCCGGTGTGGCGGACGCGCGCGCGCTGCTCGCGGCCGACCCGGCGCTGCGCGCGCTCGTCGAGAGCGCGCGCGTGCAGGCGATCCTGGCCGAGCTGCGGGTCAACCCGGCTGCCGTCTCCAAGTACGAGGACGACCCGCAGCTGCGCGAGCTCGCGCGCCGGGTGGGCGCGCCCGCCACCGCCGCCGCGACGAGCGGCTCGACATTGGGCGGGGGCGAGCTGCCCGAGTCGCTCGACGAGCTCAACGCGTGGCTACGCGCGGGCGAGCGCGCCATGCCGGCCGCCGGCGCAGCGCAGCGCCTTGAGCCCGCGGCCCGCGCGCTGGACGGTGCCGTCCCGCCCGAGCTCGGCCCGCTGCCCGCGTACGCGACGGGTGCGGCCGGTGACCCGCTCGAGACGCGCGCGCGCGGCGTGGCGGAGCGCGCGCACGGCGCGAGCGAGGCCGCGCGGTCGCGCCTGCCGCTGGACGGCCCGCCCACCGCGCACGGCGCGCGCGCGCTCGCCGCGTTCAAGCTCGGCGCGCAGCTTGCAAACGGTGGCGACCCTGCGCGTGCGATCGGTTACTACTGCGACGCGCTCGCGATCTTTGCACGCTGCGCGCACACCTCGCACTGCGCGGTCGGCATCGTCGATTCGCTGCACATCAAGCTCAAGCTGCACGCCGCGCTCGTTTCGCGCGTCGCCGAGCACGCGCGCGCCGGCCACTGCACCGAGCAGCTCGCCGCGCGCGCGTTCCAACGCGTCGCCGCGCGCCTGCGTGGCGCGGGCGACGCGGAAGCGGCCGAATACGCAGATGGCGTCGCACGGCTCACGGCGGTCGAGCTGGGCGAGGCCTTTGCCGGCGGCGCCGCCGGTGGCAAGTGCGCCGAAGCCGAGGCGCTGTGCGGCGTGGACGCGCGGCTGCTCGACGCGCTGTGAGACCGGCGCCAGCGCGCAAGTTCCGCTCCGGTGCGGTGCAGCGGGCCCTACCGAAGATCACGGCCACGCTGATGGGCGTGCTGGCAGGTCGATGAGAGGTCACCTCACCGCGAGACGTACACTCGTGCGGCGGAGCGAGGCAGTGGCGGATGGAGCCTCGTACCGCCTCGCGCGCCTCACATTCGGTCCACTGGCCTGCACAATCAGAATTCACGGCTTCGCCGGCGCGTGCTCGAGCTTCTCCACGATCGCCTTGTCGTTCGCCATGGCTTTCTCTTCACGCTTGCCCTGTAACGTCGCCCACGCGCGGCGCGTGTGAGGGCGGTCCTTTGCAAAAGGCGCCCCGCGCGCCCGTCGTCACGTCGCCGCGCGCAGGCGATGGCAAGGCACGTTCCTCACCTTGTGCGTCTCGAACGCGCCAAGCTGCTCGCGGTATTCGCGCACAGCCGGCGCTTTGAGCCCTTGCTTGAGGTTCTGCGCCTCTCGCGCGCGCGGCTTGGGCGCCTCTCCGCCGCGCGTGACGTTGCGCATCGTATGGCCAACGCCGGAGGCCGCCGTCCACCGATTTCCAATTCAGCGGAACAAGAGTTACGTACTACAAAGATTTGGTATGAGCACTCGTAGTATGGGGGGTTCGCCTAGATTTCGCCCGAGGCTCATATTCGCCCAACGACGGTGCCGAAGGGCGGGAGATGTCGGGGACCATGGGCGGCGCGCGTGGGCGCCATGGGGGGCAGCTCAGCGGCGCGGCGCGCGCGCGAGGAGCCGCCAAGAAGGCGGTGGGGGTGCGCGTTGTCGAGCGCCAGCCGCTCGAGCCGGTGCACATCAACGCGACGCACGCGCACGCCTACATCGAGAAGGCGATCGCCGACGCGGCGCGGACGCAGGCGCTCGAGGTGGAGCTCGCGGCTATGCAGGCGCAGCTCGACGCGCTCAGGGCGGAGGCGAAACAGCGCGCGAAGCGCTCGCGCGAAGCGCTCGCCGACGCGCCGGCGGGCCACACGCGCGGGCAGGCTCTGACCGACGCCGAGCCGTCGGCGCAGCGGATGGCGGCCGCGCCGCGCGTCGTCGGCACCTCCAAGACGGCGCGAAGGCTACTTTCGTCCGTCGCGCGCGGCGAGGAGGTGACCATCAAACCAAAGGCGACGTACCGCAACGGCTACGAGATGGACGACGTGTACAACCTGTGCGCGCAGATCAAAACGGGCAGCCTCACGCTTGCCGAGGTGCGGCGCAACCCGAGCGCGTACAAGGTGCCGCGCAAGACGCTCGAGGGCTACCTCAAGCCGCGCGCGTCTGACGGTGCGCCGAAGTGGCTAGTCATGCGTGACGAGCAGCGGATAACGACGCTGCCCAAGTCAGGCCCCCGCACGGTGCTCGGCGAGGCGGTCGAAAAGAAGCTGATGGTCACGATCGCCGATGCCGCGCTGATGCACTGCCCGTACCGCTACGCTGAGATCGAGGAGCTCCTTCGCCGCACGTGCATCGAGATGAACCTCGTCGTCCCCAAGACGGGCACGCCGTACACGCAGCTGACGGACGTGTCGACGATGATCGCAGGATTCGTCCGCCGGTGCGCCGAGCGTGGCGTCCACTTCATCGAGAAGAATGGGCGACCATTGCCAAGTTCTGGGGCAAGCACCGTGCCAGCATCGTGTCGGCGGAGGCCGTGCTCGAGGCGGCCGGCGGCGAGCTGAGCAAGGTCACCAAGGTGGGCGACCTCAAGGCGCTGATCATCTCGCGCACCGGGCACATTCCCACAAACAAGAATGGCGGCGACGCGCTCCGCGCGGAGGCGGAGGCCGCGCTCGACGCTTCGGCGACCACGCTGATGCCCGACGAGGACCTGGCTTCTGCCAGCGTCGGCGGCAGCTGCCCGTCGTGCAACAAGGAGCACGCCGCTGGCCAGCTCACGCCCGACGAGAACGGCAAGCTGTGGTGCGAGTGCGGCGGGCGTGTCAGTTTCGGGGACGAGGCGGAGTCGGCGGAGCCCGTTAAGTGAGTGGCGCTGAGATTGCAGCAGTCAAGCCTGAGCGATGCGCGCGTCACGGCGGACGTCTCATATGCGGTGTGGCGCCCGACCGCGGCCGAGCGTGCGACACGTCGCACGCGCGGCACGCGCCGGCACGCGTGGCTGCATCCTCAACCCCGACTGCACGAGGGCAAAGTGGGTGGTCCCAGCGGTCTTGGCGGTCTACTTGACGTGCCGGGTAGTGGGCTGCAGGGAAGGGGGGCGCTGTGGAGGCCTGCCATCGACCAGGAGCGAGCACACGCTCGCAGGCGAGCGCAGCCGCGCCCGGTAAATATTCGCCCAGAGCAGCTTGTTGGGGGCAACTTCAGCGTGTTGTAGCGGCGCGTGGAGACGTCGGGCGTCGACACGCCCAGCGCAAATTTCGCCGAGACGGCAGTGCTCCATGTGCTCTCGCGAGCGCATCGCGTCGCGATCACATGGACGGCCGGGCCAACATGCTGAATGAAGGTCACTTTTGGCAGTTATCTTGGGCGAAATCTAGGCGAACCCCCCCCCATACCGAAGAAGGTCGACGCGATCGGGATGAAGGTCGTCGTCCTCGTCTCCGGGGGGATGGACTCGGTCACCGTCCTCCACTGGGCACAGAGTGAGCACGAGCTCGTCGGTGCGATTAGCTTCGACTATGGCGCCAAGCACAACCACCGTGAGATCCCGTTCGCCGCCGAGCACGCGCTCGTGCTTGGGGTGCGGCACGAGGTCGTCGCTCTCGATTTTGTCGACCGCCTCTTTGAGTCGGATCTGCTCAAGAGCGGCGGCGACGTGCCCGACGGGCACTACGCTGCGGAGAATATGAAGAGTACCGTCGTGCCGTTTCGAAACGCGATCATGCTCTCGATCGCGACCGGCTTCGCCGAAAGCATTGGCGCGCGGGGCCTAGCGATCGGTGCGCACACGGGCGACCACACTATATATCCCGACTGCCGCCCCGAGTTTGTCAGGGCGATGGGCGACGCCATGCGCTGCGGCACCTACGCCGGCATAGAGCTGCTCTGCCCGTTTGTGGACGTCACCAAAGGCGCGATCGCGGCGGCGGGAGCACAGCTCGGCGTCGACTTTGGGCGCACCTACAGCTGCTACAAGGGCGGCGCGCTGCACTGCGGCACGTGCGGCACGTGCGTTGAGCGGCGCGAGGCCTTTGCCGAGGCAGGGCTCGTCGACCCAACGGCGTACGCGAGCGCGGACGCGACGGCGCCCGCGGATGGCGGTGGCGCGCCCTGACGGGTGGACTGCGCAGGATGGACCGCTGTCCTCGCTGCTGCTGGCGCCATGGCACCACGGCGTGCGACTGACCCCAGGCCGGAAACGTCAGAGCGATCACCCGATGCACGCCGGCAGCGTTGACGCCAGCGACGGCAAGGACGCGACACCGGTGACTCGTCTGGGGGAAGGGCGGAGAGTCGTGACTCCCAAAGAAAGCTCCGTTCGTCACGCCTCGGCCCCGTGCACGCCGCTGACCCGCCTTGTACGCGTCGTTTTCGTAGGAAAGGAAATTGAAATGGGCGGGCTTTTGAAAGTCAGCGGTCGTTTCTCGCCCGGTGCCCACCTCGCGCGCCCCCAAGATGGGATGCGGAGCGTCGAAGGGCGCGGTGGAACCGGCGTCGGGCGGGCCGGCCGGCATTGAACACCCACCGCGCATGGCCACGCCGAGTCCCGCCGCCACCGCATCCGCCAAGGTTGCGCCCACACAGCCCGAGCCCGCACAACCCGAGCCCGCACAGCCCGAGCCCGCGCAGCTCGAGCCGGCAAAGCCCGAGCAGCCGCAGCCAAAGCGCGAGCTGGCGACGGGCGCAACACCGATGCCTGCGGCCGCGACGCAGGCCACGCTGGAGCCGGCCACGCCTGAGCCCGCGCCAGCCGTGCCCACGCTTGCGCCAGCCGAGCCCGCCGCCCCTCCGCCCGAACCCCAGCCCGCAGCGGTGTCCGCCGCGCCGATGGGCGGCGTCACGGCCGTTGCTAAGCAGCTCGTGCTCGTGCTCGGTATCGGCCGCGGCGGCTGCGCTGCCCTCCGCGCCACAGCGCGCTTCGTCGCGACCCGCGCCGGCTCCGCCCGCCCACGTGCGCGCTCCCCACCCGCGCGCTGCTCGTGCGCGCTTCCGCGCCGCGCGCGCGCGCAGGCGGTCCTGGCACGGGCGTGAGTGAACAGTGCGACAAGCTCAGCCAAGCCTTTGGCTGCCACCACCTCGTCGTGGGAAAGCTGATGCGCACCGAGGTGATGTCCGAGTCGGAGGAGGGCAAGGCGATCGCGGCGATGATGAACGACGGCAAGATCATCACGGCCGGCGTGTACGCCTCGCTCTACAAAAAGGTGATCTCGCAGCTCGAGACGCCGACGGACGCGAGCGGCGCGCCCGCCGCGACTTTCCTTCTCGACGGCTTCCCGCGCTCGGCGGAGAATGCGAAGCTCTTCGAGGAGCAGGTGGGCGCCCTGTCTTCCGCCATCGTGCTTTCCGTCTCCGACGCCGTCGCGCACGCGCGCACGCTCCGCCTTGACGGCTCGCTTGACGAGGAGCAATTTGCCAAGCGGCTCGCGTCGCACGCCAAGCGCACGATGCCGATGGTCGATCAGCTCGAGCAGGGCGGGCTCAAGGTGCACCGCGTCGACGCGTCGGGCACCGACGCGGAGGTCTTCGCCGCGCTCGTCTCCATCCTCGGCTGGCAGCTCCCAGCACAGCACGAGCTGCTCTTCGCGCCCACCAACGCCGAGCAGCCGCAGCCGTCGGCCGAGCCGCAGCCGCCGGCCGAGCCGCCGGCGGCGGCTGAGCCGCTGCCGGCCGAGCCGCAGCCGCCGGCTGAGCCGCAGCCGCCGGCTGAGCCGCAGCCGCCGGCTGAGCCGCCAGCGGCGGCCGAGCCGCAGCCGGAGGCGGAGCCGGCCGACGGTCCGCCCGCGACGGATGATACGCCGCACGTTTCGACCAATGCAAGCTTGGTGCCGCGCTTCAGTCTCGAGCCCGCCGAGGACACGCCGCTGCCGTCCGTCACGGGCGCGAGCCGCACCTACAAGCCGCGCAAGGACGGGCGCAACCTCCTCGTGCTGCTCGGTGCGCGCACGCAGCTGCTCGAAGCGGCGTGCGCGGCCCTGTGCACGCCGCCGCACTCGTACGAGCTCATCTCCCTCGCGCACGCGCTTGAGTCTGGCCTGGCCAATGGGTTGCCCGGCGCGGCTGCGCTGAGCGCGGACATGGAGAACGGCAAGCTGCTCGTGCCCGCGGAGGCGGCGGCCATGCTCGATGCGGTGCGCGCGGGGTGGCGCGCGCGCGCGGCGCGCAGCGCCCGTGTTCGCGTCGCGTTGCCGCCTCCGCTTCCGCGCTCACCCGCCCGCATGCCCCCCCCCCCCCCCCCCCGCACCCCCGCCTCCCGCCCCCCGCCCCCCGCCTGCAACCCGCGCGCGCAGGCGATGGATGGGTCGGGCCCCTACGTGCTCTGCGCTGGCGGGCTGAGCGCGCCCACCCTCGCCCTCCTCGCACGCACCGTGCGCGCTCAGCCTGCCCGCCGCACGCGCAACGGACTGCGCCCTCGTCTCGAGCGCACGTGCGCCCATCACGCGCGCCTCACCCGCCCCGTCCGCCTCCGCCGGCGGGTCGCCCTCTGCCTCCGCCCCCGTGCGCGCAGATCGAGCTCGCGCCGCTCGCCGTTTGCTTTGGCGCGCCTGCGGATGGCGAGGCGGCGCTCGCAGCGGCGTACCGCGTGTCGGGCCGCGAGCTGCATACGGTGGATGCGGAGGATGTACAGGCGGCGATCGTCGACATGCTCGGCAAGCTGGGCGTCGTCGTAGCCACCGCGTCCCAACCGGGTTTGGACGTGGCAGCGCGCGACGCGAGCGCGGGCGCGCCGGCAATTGCCCGCCCCAGCCCGCCCAACGACGTGATCTTCGTCCTGGGCGGGCCTGGCTCTGGCAAGGGCACGCAGTGCGGGCTGCTCACCCAGCACTTTGGCTTCGCCCACTTCAGCGCGGGCGACCTGCTGCGCGACGAGGTCGCGAGCGGCTCGGAGGAGGGCAACGCGATCGGTGCCATGATCAAGGAGGGCAAGATCGTCTCGGCGCAGACGACCATCGACCTGCTCAAAAAGGCGATGGCCTCGCGGCAGGGGCCCTATCTGATCGACGGCTTCCCGCGCTCGATGGACAACGCCAAGGCCTTTGAGGCGCAGGTGCGCGCGCCGCGTCGCCGCGCACGCCACGCGCGCCGCGCGCCACCCTCATCGCAATGCCCCTCCCCCCCCCCTACTCCCGCCCGTGCACGCGCGCGTGCGCCAGTTGGGCGTCGCGTCGGGCGTGCTCTTCTTCGACGTGTCGCAAGAGACGCTCGAGGCGCGCTTGATCAAACGCGGCGAGAGCAGCGGGCGCGTGGACGACAACCGCGAGAGTATCCTGAAACGGTTCGCCACTTTTCAGACAACCTCGCTCCCCGTCCTCGACTACCTGCGCACCATCACGCGCGTGTGGAAGATCTCGGGCGAGGAGCCCAAGGAGGACGTCTTTGCACGTGTTTGCCAGGCCTTGGGGCGCGAAGTGCCCGCCATGAGCTGATGGGCGCGCGTGCGCGCGCGCGGCCGTCGGCACGCGCCGAGGGCGCAGCGCGCGCGCGCCGCTACCAGCCACCAGCCACAAAAACAGTCGGCTGGCGCGGCCGCAGGCGACGGCCGACGAGTGCGCCAGGAAGGCCACGGCCCACGGTGCATGGCGATGAGTCGGTGGAGAAATGTGTGCTGATGAGACTCTGGCACAGCCGCGCTATAAAAGATGTTTTTGAGTTTTTCGTGCCTTTTTGTTCCTTTTCGCGCCGAGAGCGCCGCCATCGCGCCGCGCCGCGCGAGCGGCCGGCATTCAGCACGCGCGATGCGCGCGCGCCAGGCGGGGACGGGTGGCGCGGCGAAGAAGCTGGTGATCAAGCCGCTGCGCGCGCCATCGCTGCCCGCCGATTTTGAGTTGGCCACGTGGCACAAGCTCCAGGCCGCCGTGCGCGCAGTGCACGAGAAGCGGCCGGTCGAGTCGTCGCTCGAGGAGCTCTACCGCGCAGTCGAGGACCTGTGCACGCACAAGATGGCGGCGGCGACGTACGCGCGGCTGGAGCACGAGTGCGAGCAGCACACCGAGCGCGCCCTCCGCCAGCTCGCCTCGGCCAGCTCGTCCGACCCGTCGGCGTTCCTCGCGCGCGTGCACGGCGCGTGGCTCGACCACTGCCAGCAGTCGCTCATGATCCGCTCGATCTTCCTCGTGCTCGATCGGACGTACCCGCTGCAGACGGCGGGCGTGCGCTCGCTCTGGGACATGGGCCTGCAGCATTTCCGCCACCACCTGCTCGCGCTGCCCGACGTGCTGGTCAAAACGGTCGGCGGCGTGCTGCTCCACGTGCAGCGCGAGCGGCAGGGCGAGGTGATCGAGCGGTCGCTGCTCGCCAATCTCGTGCGCATGTTCAACGCGCTGCAGGTGTACGCCGAGCGCTTCGAGGGCCCGCTGCTCGAGGATACCGCCGCCTTCTACGCCGCCGAGGCCACGCGGCTGCTCGATGCGTGCGCGGTCGGCGACTACCTCCGCCATGTCGATACGCGGCTGGGCGACGAGGCGGGGCGCGTGCACGCCTACCTGCACGCGAGCACGCGCAAGCCGCTGCTCGCCGCCGTGCACGCCGCGTTGCTCACGCCGCACGCCGAGGCGCTCCTCGAGCGCGGCTTCGATGCGCTGGTCGAAGAGGCGCGGCACGCCGACCTGCGCCTCATGTACTCTCTGTACTCGCACGTCGGCAAGCTGCGGCTGCTCAAGGAGGCGTGGGCGGCGCACGTGAAGGCGCGCGCGCGCGCGCGCGTGCGCGCGCGCGCGTGCCTCGCGCCTGTCTCCTGAGTTGCCGTGCGCTGACCGCCGCACGCCGACCGCGCACGCTGGACCACCGTGCGCTGAACGCCGCACTCTGACCGCCCGTCCGAGCGCACGCGCCGTGCGCGCAACGCCGCGCCGCGCGCAGAGGGTCGGGAGCGCGCTCGTGCTCGACGTGGAGGGGGAGGCGGGGCTGATCCCGCGGCTGCTCGAGCTGAAGCGCGCGTGCGAGGAGCTGCACGTCCGCGCCTTCGAGCGCGCCGAGCCCTTCGGCTACGCGCTGCGCGAGGCCCTCGAGGCGGTGGTGAATGCTCGCGCCAACCGGCCTGCCGAGCTGCTCGCAAAGTTCTTCGATGCGCAGCTGCGCGCCAACGCTAAGGGCGGCGGCGAGGAGGACGTGGAGCACGTGCTCGACGCGGGCATCTCGCTCTTCCGCTACCTGTCGGGCAAGGACCTCTTCGAGGCCTTTTACAAGAAGGACCTCGCGAAACGGCTGCTGCTCGGTCGGAGCGCGCACGTCGACGCGGAGAAGCTGCTCGTCTCGAAGCTCAAGGCGGAGTGCGGCGCTGGCTTCACGAACAAGCTCGAGGGTATGTTCAAGGACTGCGAGCTCAGCGCCGAGCTCACCGCCGCCTTCCACGCCGCCGCGCCGCCGCTGGGCTTGAGCGACATTGAGTTGAGTACGCACGTGCTCACAACGGGCTTCTGGCCGCCCTACCCGCCTATCGAGCTCAATCTGCCGCCGCAGCTGTGCGCGCTGCA
Source organism: Diacronema lutheri (assembly GCA_019448385.1). Taxonomy (NCBI): domain Eukaryota; phylum Haptophyta; class Pavlovophyceae; order Pavlovales; family Pavlovaceae; genus Diacronema; species Diacronema lutheri. The sequence goes on along the minus strand of JAGTXO010000024.1, from coordinate 250,643 downwards.
AGAGCGCTTCACCGCCTTTTACCTGGGCAAGCACTCGGGCCGCCGCCTCACGTGGGTCCACGCGCTTGGCCACTGCGTCGTTCGCGCGCAATTCGCAGCTCGAGCGCACGAGCTGCAGCTGTCGACGGCGCAGACGGTCGTCTGCCTGCTCTTCAACGACGCGCAGCAGCGCGCGCTCAGCCTGCGCGAGATCGCTACCGGATGCGGCCTCGGTGCGCTCGCGCGCGGCCCGCGCCGCTTCCGCCCCGCCCGCGCCTTCAACGAGCGCGTCCCCCCATTTGACCCCCCCCCCCCCCCCCCCCATGCAGAGGACAAGGAGCTGCGCCTGACGCTGCAGTCGCTCGCGTGCGGCAAGGTGCGCGTGCTCGTCAAGGAGCCGCGCGGGCGTGAGGTCGATGACGGCGACGCGTTCTCCTTCCACGACGGCCTGCAGCACAAGCTCCATCGCATCCGCGTCAACACGATCCAGCTGCGCGAGACGGCCGAAGAGGCGGAGCAGACCGAGCTCAAGGTCTGCGTCGACAGGCAGTATCAGGTACGCGCACCCGGCCGCACGGGCGCGCGCGCGCTCGCGAGCGGGCGCGCGCACGCCTTGATCCTGCCGCCCGCAACGCGCGCGCTCGGCCGCCCACGCGCGCCGCCCGAGCGCGCGCCGCGCTCGCGCCGCGTCCGCCGCCGCAGATCGACGCGGCCATCGTGCGCACGATGAAGGCGCGCAAGGCGCTCTCGCACACGCTGCTGCTGACCGAGCTCTACGAGCAGCTCAAGTTCCCGCTCACGGTGAGCGGCGCCGCGAGCGCGCGGCGCGCGCGCGCGCCGTATGCCACGCGTCATGCGCTCATCCGGCGGCGCGCACGACCCACGCCTTGCGCCCGCGCGCGCGCCTCGCCAGCCGGTCGACCTGAAGAAACGCATCGAGAGCCTGATTGACCGCGAGTACCTCGAGAGGGACCCGAGGGCCCCGTCGTCATACCGTTACCTCGCCTAGCCCCGCCGGCCATCGTGACCTAAGCTTGTCATCATTTATTTTTTCAGTCCTTTTTTTTCTCCGCTTTTCTCATCAGTCCTTTCGATGCGCCCCCGCATGCAGGCGCTGCACGGTGCCGCTCGGTGCGCACGGTGCGTGTCGAGGCAAGAGGGCGGGCAGCGCCCGACGGCTCGAGCCGTCGCCGGAGTAGGCGCGCGCACGCACCGGCCTGGCGCAGGGACCGTCGCAGCGGGGTCGCAGCGGCAGCGGCGCCGCCCGGCGGGTGCGTGCATCCCGGCCGATGTGGCGCGCGCGCGCGCGAGCGCGCCTGTCGCAGCAACAGCCGCGCGCGGCAAATCGCAGGGTTACAACAACCGCCTGCGGGCGAGTCGCAGAGGCGGCTCGGCCGCACCAGCCGCCCAGTCAGCGGCTCACACGACGCGCGCCGCGGTCGTCGGCGCCGTCGCTGCCGCCATCGCACGCTGGGCGCTCCCCGACGATCGCACGCCGCACTCAGCGCTCAGCGCCCTCATGGCCAAGAAGCAAGCGCGCGTTGCACTCGGGCAAGGCCGCGTCATGAGCGCCCGACGGTGCGCCCGGGGGGCAAAGCACGGATGCGTACGCCTCGGGCACCGGGGAGGCCGCTACGCCGCGGCGGCTCGCGTCTTGGAGAGGCACTTCCCTGCGAGTGTGGCCTGACCTCAGAGGAGACGCAGTTCCTTGCGAGTGTGGTCTGTGTGGCACGATCTCAGAGGCACTTCCCTGCGAGTGGTGAGCCGTCCGCACGCATCCGCGCTGAGAAGGGGCGGCGCGCTGCCTACCCCGATGACGCGCTCGGAGCGCGTCATGCCCAATCCTCTTCGCCCTCGCCCTCGCCGTCGCCGTCGCCGTCGCCGTCGTCGTCGTCGCGCGCGCCGGCGGCAATCGGCGGCCTGCGCGCGTCGTGCGCGGCGTCGGCGAGGGGCGGCTGCGGCTGCGCGTGCGAGAGCGGGATGATCGAAATGAGCACGCTCGTCGTATCGTCGGTTGAGTTTCCTGCGGGAGCGGCACGGCCGGGGCGACGCGCGGCGCGCTGAGCGTGGCGGCGGACGTCGCGCGCGCGCGGCGCGCGCGGCCGGTCGGGCGGGCGGCGTGGCGCGGCGCACCGAGGAGCTCCTCGCCCTTGTGCTGCGTCATCTTGAGGAGGCTGTCGTTCGCAGCGCGCACGCCTTCTTCCGTGCGCAAGTCGTGGCCGGACGCGAGCAGCTCCTCGATGGCCTCGTCGTACTGCCAAAGGTCCCACAGGCCGTCCGAACCTGCGCGCCGTGCGCGCGCGCGGCGCGCCTCAGGCGCTGCAGCGGCGCGGCGCGTCGCGTGGGCGTGGCGCAGCGCGCGGCGCACGCCGGTGCGCGCACCGACGATGAGGAGGAGCGGGTCGAGCGCGCTCGCCGGCTCGGTCAGGTCAAGCAGCGTCACCTCGGGCTTCCACGTGAGGCCCTGCGTCTGCAAGAGCGCGTCGCCGAGCGCGCGCGTCACCGCGAGCCGCGGCTGCACGCTGCCGCCCTTGGGCGCGCGGCCGACGACGAGCGCGGGCCGCTCGGCGCGCACGGACTTGTACCCTGCGCGCGCCGCCGCGCGCGCGCGGCGCGTGAGGCGCGCGCGCGCGCGGCGTGCGGGCGGGCGGGCTGCGGCCGCGCGCGCGCGGCGGCGCTGACCAACGCCGCGCAGGTCGGCCTGCTCGGCGCCCTCCGCGGACAGCTCGGGCATCTCGCCGTCTGCCTTAAAGACGCGCAGCAGCTCGGCCGTCGGGCAGTCGTACACAAACTCGAGGCCGCCGCCCGCGCCGCCGAGCGCGCGCGTTCGCATGTACTCGGCGAGAGAGCACGGTGTGTGGTCGGCGGTCAGCTTCTCCGCCGAGACGCCGCCGCCGCCATCGATCGCGTCGCCGCCGAGCACCGCGTCCGAGTCGCCGACGTGCGCGATGAGCAGCTGACGGCCGTGCACGAGCGCGACGACGGTCGCAGTCGTGCCGCCCTCGACGGGCAGGCGGCTGTCCGCGTCAAGCGGGGTGCGCACGCGCGCGTCCACCTCGGGGCCGCCGCTCGACCAGCGCCCGAGCGTGTCGACGAGTCCCGTCGCCCTGCCGATCGCGTCGAGCGCGCCGACGTGCCCCTCGAGGAAGAGCTCGCCAAGCGCCGTCTGCGCGTCCGTGCCGAGCGTGCGCGCCTTCTCCGGCCGGCGCAGCCACGCGCACATGGCGTCGGCTGCGGCGCGCGACGCGATCGCGCCGTGCGCGCCGCCATGCCCGTCGAGCACGCCGACGACGAGCCCAACCGCCGTGTGCAGCGCAAAGTGGCAATCCTGGTTAGGACGACCGGGCGCATCAGCGCGCGCACCGCTCGCCGCCGCCGCCGAGCCGCCCGCCGCGCTCGCCGCCGCGTAGAGCGCGCGCACAATGGGCGCGTCGTCCACACCGCCGGCCCCCTCCGCCGCCGCGCGTGCCCTCTCCTCCTCCTCCTCCTCCACCGCCGCCGCCACCGCCGCCGCCGCCGCCGCCGCCGCCGCCGCCGCCGCCGCCGCCTTGCCGCTCGGCGGCGCGTCGCGCGCGCCGTCGGCGCGAGGCGGCGCGGCGGCGGCGAGCTCGCGCGCGGCCGCCTCGTCGGCGCGCCCCTTGGCGTCGGCGCGCTCTCGTTCGCGCTTCTGCGCGTGCGCGTGCACCTCCGCCTCCGTCTCGATCTCAGTGTCGCGCGCCGCCGCCGCCGCCTCGGCCCCGGCCTGCTCACGCCGGCGCGCGTCGCCGGACGCCGCCTTGGCGGCGGCGGGCGGCGCGCCAGCCGCGCCGGCGGCGCGCGCGCCCTTGCCGCCCGGCGCGGCGGCCGGGCCGCCCGCCGCGCGCGTGCTCGCCTCCGTGCCCGCGCCGCGCGCGCATCGCCCGTTGAGCCGCGCGTCGAGCGCGGCGAGCTTGCCCTCGACGGTGGCGCGCTGCTCGGCGGTGAGCAGCGCCGCGCCGGACGGCGGCGCGACGAGCGCGGCCGCGGGCCGCACGTCGCGCGCGACGCGCGGCGTGCGGCCGTTCGCCGGCAGCCGTGGCGAGAGCGCGCCCGGCAGCAGCGATGCGTCGGCCGCGCGGTCGGCAAGGCTCGCGTCTGCAGCGTCGGCGGCGGCGATGAGCTCAAGATAGTCATCGCGCGCGCCGTCGAGGTCGCCGCTCTTCGCCTTCATGTTGGCCATCGAGATGCCGTCGGCGGGGTGGCGCTGCAGCGCGTACGCCGCCTGGAAGCAGCCGTGCGCCTCGGCCAGCTCGCCGCGCTCGTTCGCGCCGTGCCCGCCGTCGCGCAGCCGCGCGGCGAGCGCGGCCGCGCGCGCCTTGAGCGGCGCCGAGACGAGCGGCGACGAGAGCGCGCTCGCGAGCTGCGCGGCGCGGAGCAGGCGCATCGCCTCCGCCGCCTCCGCGCGCTTCCGCTCCGCCATCGCCGCCTCCGCCTCCGAGATCGCGAGCTGCGGCTCGAGCGCGCTGTCGAGGTGGCGGAGCACGAGCTCGGCGACCGGCAGCGCGCGCGCCTTGAGCTTCATGTTCAGCATCGAGAGGAAGGTGGATGTGGCGGGCTGCGCAGCGTACGCCGACGCAAAGTAGCGGTACGCCGCCTTCGGGTCGCCCTGCTGGTTGCTCGCGAGGCCGAGCGCATACAGCGCCGCCGCCGGCCGGCCGTCGGCCGCGGCGAGCGCGCGCCGCGCGGCGCACGCGGCCTCGGCCTCGTCCAGCTTGCGCTGCACGGCGGTGAGCTCGGCGGCTAGCGACGCGTCGCGCGTGTCGCCGCCGTCCAGCTCCTCGCGCAGCGCGCGGAACGCCGCCGCGACGAGGAAGGGCTCGCCGAGCTTCAGCTGCGCGCCGAGCAGCGACACGAGCGACGACTCGGACGACATGAGCACGTACGAGGCCTCGAAGGCGCGAAGCGCGCCGCGATAATCGCCCTGAGCGTCGAGCGATAAGCCGCGCGTTGTCAGCTCGTTGTCAACCTCCAGGCATATCTCCTGGAACTCGCGGTGGTCGGCCATCTCCGCGGCCTCCCGCGGCACCCCAGGGACAAAGTCGTTGCGCCGCCGACAACTTTTTAAAAAACGTGCCTTTTCCGCGATGTTCCCGCCCGAGGAGGAAACGAGCTGCGCAGCGATTTTCGCGTGCACCTGGCCATGCCCGTGCGGCAACTGAGTGCGTTGCGCGTCACGGCAGTGCACATGGGCCGCACGCAACGACCAGACCAATCACAGTCACACGTCCGATCAAGGCAGATCAGTTCGCCTCCTCCGCGCGCTGTGCAAAGGTGAGCGCGAGCCCGTTGACGCAGAAGCGCGGCCGGCGGCCGTTGCTCGGCGCCAGGTCGCTCTTCGGCGCGGGCGGGTCGTCGGGCGCGACACGCGGCCCGTCGGCGAACACGTGCCCCAGGTGGCCGCCGCACGCCGCGCAGTGGCACTCGATCCGCCCGTCCCACTCGCGTCTGTACGCAATTGTGCCCTCCGCCGCCGACCGCCAAAACGAGGGCCAGCCCGAGCCTGAGTCAAATTTGGCGTCGCTCGAGAAGACCACCGCGCCGCAGCCGGCGCACGCAAACACGCCCGCGCGCGCCTCGCGGTTGAGCGGCGACGTCCATGCCGGCTCTGTCACACCGAGCCGCAGCACCGCGAGGCGGAGCGGGTTGCGCGTGCTGGCGCCCGGCGGCGGCGGCAACTGCGGTGGCTGCGGCGCCGATCCGTGCGGCCGCTGAGCCTCGTGCATCGCCGGTGCGGTCCGCCCGTGCCGGACCAGCGCTGGCGAGTCCGCGGCGCTGAAGGCGGCAGCCACGCTCATGGCCGCGGGGATGAGCACCGCGCGTAGAAGGCGCGACACCCCCATACTGCCGAACATTTCGGAACACTTCGGAAGGCAGTCGTCGTCTGCTCACCGCTGTTTACGATGCAAGCCTTCCGCCCGCTTCTGGCGCTGCTCGTCGGCGCGGCGACGGCGCGCGCGCTCAAGATGAACTCATGGCAGGCGCGGCTCGACAAGGCGCTGCTCGACGTCGATCTTGGCCTTGGCTCACGCCTGCGCCTCTTCGGCAAGGCGGTCACCGACCCGGCGCTCGCCGCCGACGTGCAACGGTCGCTGAGCGCCATCCGCGCATCCGGCTTTGCGCAAGGCCACCCGGAGGCGATCGACACGCTCTTCCCGATGGGCACGACCGCGCGCGCCGACCTCGAGGGGCTCGCCGCGCTGCGCCGCCAGATCCCCGAGGTGCTGCAGCAGCAGCGGCGGCAGCCACTTTCCGACGCGCCGCGCGGCGCCGTGCCACTCCCGCCACTCCCCGACGCGGCCGAGGTGCTCAGCTCGCTCGTGGCCCTGGCGACGGACCGCGAGAAGCAGGCGAGCCTGCGCGAGGAGACCAAGGACCTGCTTCGCCGCACGCCCAAGGGCCTCGAGACGCCCAAGTACGCCGTCGTGCGCACGCTCGACGGCCCCGGCACACTCGGCGCGGCTGAGCTCCGTGCCTACGAGCCGTTCACCGTCGCGCGCACGAGCATGCGCGGGTCGGGTGCGGGCGCGGCGGGCGAGGGCTTCAACACGCTCGCCGCGTACCTTTTCGGCAAGAACGAGCGCGCGCAGAGCATGGCGATGACCATGCCCGTGCAGACGGCGATGCGTGACGCGGACGGCGCGTGCGCGCAGCCGAGCAGCATGGCCTTCGTCCTGCCCGCACGCTTCGCCGACGCGCCGCCCGCGCCGCTCGCCAGCTCGGGCGTACGCATCGACACCGTGCCCGCGCGCCTCGTCGCGGTGCAGGCATTCGCCGGCCTTGCGACCGACGAGGAAGTGCAGCGCCAACGGGCGCAGCTGCTCCGCGCACTCGCCGACGCGTCGCTCGCGCCGGCGGACGGCGCAGAGCTCATCCTTCTGCAGTACAACTCGCCGCTCACCGTGCCTTGGCGTCGGCGGAACGAGGTGGCGCTCGAGGTGGCAGGCGGCATCGCCGCGGCGAGGGCCGCCGCCGCGGCGGGCGCCGCCGCTATAGTGGGCGGTGCCGCGCCTGATTCCGAGCCGGCAGGCGGAGTGGCGGCGACGGCGGTGGCGAGCGCTGGTGCGTCCGCACCGCTCGCCGCCCGGCCGTCGCAGGACGAGAGCGATGAGCTGTGAGCTGTCAGCTGTCTGACTGGGCCGACACTCAAGTCGCCGCCGTTAGAACGCACCCAACGTCCCGAGGAGCACGATGGGGGACGAGGAGGAGGCGCAGAAGATTTTGCAGCGGCTACAGGCGCTCAAGCAACAGCGCGAGATGATCATCAGCAAGATCACGGAGCTAGACAACGAGCACACCGAGCACACCCTCGTCATTGACACGCTCCAGCCGCTGCCGCCCGAGCGCCGGTGCTTCCGCATGATTGGCGAGGTCCTCGTCGAGCGCACGAATGTGGAGGTGCTGCAGGCGGTCATGCAGAACCGCGACATGGTGAGGCGCGTCCTCGCCCTGGAATCACGCGTTGCCCGCCCGCCGCGCGTGCCACGCCACGCTTTGCTGGATTCGCCGCCCGTAATCACGCGCGTCCGCCTGCCGCGCGCATCCGAACGCACGCATCGCACGTGCGCGTCGCGGCAGCTGAAGAGAGCCATGGAGGAGTTCGCCGAGCAGCTTAAGGCTAAGGAGCGCGAACTGCTCGACCACATCAAAAAGCACAACATCCGGCAGACCTCCGACATCCCACGCGCCCAGGGCCGAACGGAGGAGCAGGCCGAGCAGCGGAGCGCGTCGGGCGTGCTCGTCTGACGGCTGCGACGCGGCATGGCGGCGCACGGCGACGGCAGTCATTGCGATGGAGCGGACGGGCCGCTTTGCGCGCCTTTCGCCACGCGCGATCACCGGTCAGGGAGGGGGGGGGGGGGGGGGGGGATGTCGTTTTTGAGAGTGAGTTGAGAATGCTCGCGCCAACCGGCATTGGGTTCAGAGCGCTGGTCCTGCTGGCCGCGGCAGGTCGCGGTCAGCACCCGCGGCACTGACGGTGACAGCCGCGTGGATCGCCGTCAGTCCGGACATGTAGTCCGGGTGGACGAAGGCGTACCCCACCTCGCGCCTGAGCTTGTCGCCGCACACGCGCTTGCTCTCGCTCCCGCGCCGCCTGCTTCGCTCCGACAGCGCGCGCGGCGCGCCCGCAGCGCCTCCGGGCGCGCGCGTACCGGGCCGCTGCGCGCTCGCGCTGGCCGGGGCGGGTTGGGCCGCCTGCAAAAGCCCCTCGCAAAAGGCAAACACGTCGGCGCGCGGGGCCGGCCGATGGTCCGCCACGTTAAACGTGCCGCCCACGGACGCCACCAGCGCGGCGCCCACCGCGCCCGCAATGTCGTCGACGTGCACGCGCGACACAGGCGTGCCGTCGCCGGCGGCGTACGAGGTGCCGGTCACATCGCCACCGGCCTCGGCGCGCGCGCGCGCGGCGGTGTCCAGCGCCGAGCGGCCGGGCCCGTAAATGCCGGCCAGCCGAAAGACAGCGACGCGCGCGGCCGCCGCGCCGCGCCGGCCGTCGCCGCGCGAGCCCGCACCGTGCGCGAGCGAGCGCCACTCGGTTTCGACGGCCAGCCGCGCGTGCGCCGACGAGCTTGGAGGCGCACGCGTGGCCGACGCCTCGTCCACCCACGCGCCCTGGTGGTCGCCGTACACCGAGGTGCTCGACAGGTAGCCCAGCCAGCGCAGCTCGCCCGCGTCGATGCGCGCGCGCAAGAGGCCGCCCGCGAGCTGCAGCACCGGGTCTGCGCCCGCGTCCGTGGGTGGGATGGTCGAGATGACGTGCGTGGCGCGCGCGAGCGCGTCACAGGCCTCGGCGCTCAAGCTGCCCTCGCCGGCAAACTCAACGGCTGCGCCCCGCCACGCGCCAGCGCCGTCCCCGCCGCGCCGGCGCGTGCCGACGACCTTGCACCCGTGCTTCTCCTCGAGCTCGCGCGCGATGGCGCAGCCCGTGAAGCCGAGGCCAAAGACCAGCACGCGCGGCGGCGGCACGCAAAGCGGCACCGACGCGGTCGAGGCGCAGCCGCGGGGCGCCTGCAGCAGCGCGAGGAGCGCGAGCTCGACGCGTGTCGTGCTTCTCTCACTGCGCGTTGCCATCGTGGCCACGGACGTCGGACGCCCTCTGGGCTCTGGTGCAGTGGTGCTGCATCAGTCCCAAGCCGTCAAGTCAGGGCGGGCACGAGACCAACAGTACGCGAGCGCGGAACGGCACGCCGTCTCTCTTTTGGCACTCGCGGGCCTGCCGGCGCGCGTTCGACTGTTCCGCTCCGCCCCGGCCTCACCTTGCGGCCGCGCCGGTCTGCACGCGCCACCCACCCAGCCTCCGCCGTCAGCGCAAGTAGCCAAACTGGCGGAGGAAGCTGTCATTCGCGCGCCAGTCCTTGCTCACCTTGACCTGTAGCCGGAGCGAGAAGCGCTTCGCGAAGAAGCGGTAGAGCGAGCGCTCCGCCGCGTCCGTGAGCGCCTTGATCTGAGCGCCCTTCGCCCCGATCAGGATGCCCTTCTGCGAGTCGCGCAGCACGTGCACGGTGGCCTCGCAGCTGATCTTGTTGTCCGCCTCCTTGAAAGCGGTCACCTCGACCTCGCACGAGTACGGGATCTCGTCGGCGTACTGCTCGAAGATCTGCGCCCGCACGACCTCGCCCGCAAAGAATTTCTCGGGCCGGTCCGAGATCTGCGCCTTGTCGAAGAAGGGCGGGTGCACGGGCAGCAGCTGCAGCAGCCGCTCGCGCACCGCGTCCACGTTGTCGCCGTGCAGCGCGGACACCTCGAGCAGCTCGGCGGCGGGCAGCTGCGCGCGCCACCACGCGCGGATCGACGGCAGGTCGAGCTGCCGGGGCGGAGGCGGCGCGCCCTCCTCGCCGTCGGCTTGCGCGCCTTCCCACGCGCGTGCGCCGCCGTGCGTCGCGCGCGCGTCCGGCGCCGGCGCGGCGCGCGCCGCGGGCGCGCCGCCGCCGAGCTTGCCCGCGACCGCCGGCGCGTGCGCGAGCCGTTGCGCAACGAGGTCCACCTTGTTGACGAGCACGAGGATGGGTACGCCGGCGTCGCGCACGCGGCGGAGCATGCGCTCGTCGCGGAAGCCCGTCTCGAGCACGTCGGTGATCACGAGGAGCACGTCCGCGTCCTCGATCGCGCAGCGCACGGCGCCCATCATCCCCTCGTGCATCTTGTAGGCCGGCTTGACGACGCCCGGCGTGTCCGAGTAGACGATCTGCCAGCCGGGCTCGTTGGCGATGCCCATGATGCGCTGGCGCGTCGTCGATGCCTTTGGCGTCGTGATGCTCAACTGCTCGCCCAGCAGCGTGTTCATGAGCGTCGACTTGCCGACGTTGGGGCTGCCGACGATCGACACAAAACCGGCGCGGTGATCCGCGTCGGCCGCGCCCACGGCGGGGCCGAGCGCGGCGAGCATGGCCTCGACGTTCGGGTCGGGTGCATCGTCGTCCGTGTCCGCGAGCATGAGCGCCTCCGCCGCCGCGTCGTCCATGAACTGCGCGCCGCCGTCGTCGTCGTCGTCGTCGTCGTCGTCGGGCTCGTCGTCGGCCGCGGCGTGCGCGCCGGCGGCGGGCGAGGCGTCGACCGCCATCGCGTGGCGCGCGCTCGGCGCACGGAGAGGTTGCACTCGCGCCACGCCCGCGCGCGACAGCCGCGCGCCGAGCGCGATCGGCAGCACGAGCGGCAGCGCGAGCGCGGCGAGCAGGCCGGCCGTCCACGACGGCATCGTCGCCGGGCGACGTTTCACTTCGCTTCCCAAGGGACCAGACGTACGGGCGGTACGGCGCGGCCGGCCCTGCTCGGACTGTCGGCTGGCGCGGCGCGCGGGAGAGCCCGGTGGTGGGTGTTGCTGGTGGCGGGCCGCGGGCGGCCCAGCGCGTGCTGAATTGCTAATGGCCCGTCTTGTGCCGGTCGACGTGCAGCAGGATCGCCTGATCGGCGTAGCTCACAAAGTCCGTCCTCTTTCGGTTAAACTCCTTTGACGCGTCGGGCGGCGGCCGGTACGCGTACGCGTCGGCCGTCGTCGCGGCCATCGGCAGGTCGCAGTAGCCCGTGTTGACGCGATAGTGCAGGAGCTTTGATTGCTCGAGGCGCGCGGGCAGCATGCTCGACTTGATCGGCTTGGGCACGAAGGGCTGCGCCCAGATCTCCTTCTCCTTCTGCCGAAGCTCCTCCTGCAGCGTCTTGTCCTTGCCGAAGCCGCCGTGCGGGTCGTAGGACGGGTCCTGCAGCTTGAGCTCGCGGTGGATCATCTCGGTCATCACGAGCAGCTTCTGGTTGTCCATGCGCTGCTCGCACGCGGGCGCGGTGTCGTTGTAGACGATCACGTCGCACACCGGTCTGCCATCCTCGGTCATGTAGACGTCCTTGTTGTTGGACGTGAGCCCCATCGCGCGCGGGCGTAAACCTGCACGCGGGCTCAGACTCTGCGGGGAGGTCGCCAGGCGCCCGTTACTAAAAAGGCGGTTTGGCAACCTGCGGCTGGCGCTGTGCCCGTCATGCGCGCTGTCCTCCAGGTTTTCGAGTCGTACCAAAAGGCGCGCGTCAACTTTGTGCAGACCGTCGCCGAGCTTGCGACGCGCCCGCAGAACATCGAGGCGTTGCAGAACGCCGGCGTGATGCAGCTGCTCCGCCCGCTGCTGCTCGATAACGTGCCGTCGATCCAGCAGAGCGCGGCGCTCGCGCTCGGCCGCCTCGCCAACTACAACGACGAGCTGGCGGAGGCGGTGGTCTCGAACGAGATCCTGCCGCAGCTCGTTTACTCCCTCGCCGAGCAAAACGTGCGCGCGCGCCCGCCGAGCACGCGCGCGCCGCGCTGCGACCGCGCGAGCCCACGCTCGCGGCGCGCCGCGCGTGCGCCGCGCGCCGCGAGCAGCGCTTCTACAAGAAGGCGGCGGCGTTCGTGCTGCGCGCGGTGGCGAAGCACTCGCCGCAGCTCGCACAGGCCGTCGTCGACTCAGGCGCGCTCGACGCGCTCGTCGGCTGCCTCGAGGAGTTTGACCCGGGAGTGAAGGAGGCGGCGGCGTGGGCGCTCGGCTACATTGCGAGGCACAACGGCGAGCTGGCGCAGACGGTGGTCGACGCGGGCGCGGTGCCGCTCCTCGTGCTGTGCGTGCAGGAGCCTGAGCTCACGCTCAAGCGCATCTCCGCCTCCGCGCTCTCCGACATTAGCAAGCACTCGCCCGAGCTCGCGCAGGCCGTCGTTGACGCGGGCGCGGTCGCGTACCTCGCGCCGCTCATCCAATCGCCGGACGGCAAGCTGAAGCGGCAGGTGTGCGCGTGCCTCGCGCAGGTCGCGAAGCACTCGGTCGACCTTGCCGAAGTCGTCGTCGAGGCCGAGGTCTTCCCCAAGATCCTCAACCTGCTCAAGGACATGGACGTGTACGTGCGCAAGAACGCGGCGACCGCGATCCGCGAGGTCGCAAAGCACACACCCGAGCTCGCGCAGCTCATCGTCAATGCGGGCGGCGTGGGCGCGATGGTGGACTACGTCGCCGAGGCGCGCGGCAACGCGCGGCTGCCGGGCATCATGACGCTCGGCTATATCTCCGCCTTCTCGGAGACGCTCGCGCTCGCGGTGATCGTGAGCAAGGCGATTCCGCCCCTCGTCAACGCGGTCGTCACCGAGCCGGAGGACCACCTCAAGGCGCGCACGCGCTGCGCGCGCGCGCGCGCGCGCGTTCATGCATCCGCACCCGCGCCCGCGCCGCGCCGCTCGCCTGCGCCGCCCGCCGCGCCTCACGCGCCACGCCGCGCGCGCCGCGCCGCCGCCCGCTCGCCGCGCGCAGTCGGCGGCGTGCTGGTCGCTCGGACAGATCGGCCGGCACTCGCCCGACCACGCCAAGGCGCTCGCGGACGCGAACGTGCTGCCCAAGCTGCTCGCCGTGCTGCTGCACGACTCGTCGTCCGAGGACCTGAAGACGAAGGCGAAGCGCGCGCTCAAGTCCGTCATCCAGAAATGCGTCCACCTGCCCGCCCTCGAGCCGCTGCTGCACGACGCGCCCGAGAACATTCTCAAGTACGCGGTGCACCAGTTCGCAAAGGTGCTGCCGCACGACGTTGCCGCGCGCCGCTCGTTTGTCACGTCCGGCGGCTTGCAGAAGGTGCTCGAGCTGCAGCCCGAGCCGGGCTCAAAGCTTGCAGACTTTGTCAACGCGATCAAGGAGGTCTACCCGCCAGAGATCGTCGACTACTACTCGCCAAATTATTCGAAGCAGCTTCTCGACATGCTCGACCCCAACGCCGCCGGCGAGTGAGCCGCTCCGCGCGCGCGCATGTCGGCGGCGGAGCTCGTGAGAGAGCCGGACGGACGCCGGCCGCGTAGTGCATGGGGTGGCGAAGGCCCACCAAACCGCCCGAAAAGTAGGCCCGGAAAAGTGGGTCAGCGACAGGATTAGCTTACAAGCATTCGGACGCTTCGCGCGCGGCCAGCGCCACGCCGAGGCGGGCCGCCGCCGCGTCCCCCGCGACCACCGCCGGCCGCTCGTGCGCGGCCGCGCCACCGTCGTGTGCGCGCGCGCGCCGCGCGGACGAGAAGCCGAGCGCGAGCATAGCGGCCAACAGTACCGCGCCCAGACCCGCCGCCGCAACGAGCGGCGCGCGCGCGCCTTGCCCGCCGCCACGTGTCCTCGCCGCGTAGGCCCGGCCCACATCGGCCGTGCCCCTCGCCGCCGTCTCGGCTCGCGCGCGCCAGCTGCTCGCGTCGCCCCAGCCGTCGGCGGGCGGCGGCAGGGCTGCCGGTGGTGAGGGCGGCGGCGCGTACCGGCGCCGAGGCGCCGCTGGCTCCACGCCCCGCGCGCCTGCAGGCGCTGCTCGCACGGCCGCGGGCGCGGGCGCGGCGGGCAAGCGAGGTTGCACGTGCACAACCGGATCGACGCCGAGCCCAAGCAGCCAGTCGAGCGAAGGCGAAGGCGACGGTGGCTCTCCGCGCATGCCGCCCGCGCGCGACGTGCCGGCCGCGCCCTGCCAAACGCCGCCCGACGTGCCGGCCGCGCCGCCCTCGCCGCTGCTCGGCCGCGCCTGTTGTGGCCAGCGCGCGACATGGGCGGCGGCGCGCCGAGGGCTGGGCGGCGGCGACGGCGACGGCGACGGCGGGAGCGGCGAGGGCGGCAGGAGCGGGCGCGGTGGACTCGGCGGCGAGCTCGGCGGTGGCGGCGACATGGGCGGCGGCGGTGACTGTCGCTTGTGCACTCCGCCGCCTGAAGGCCTCCCGCAGGGGGGGGGTGGGGTGGGGGGGGGGGGGGGGGGGGGGGGGGGCAGGGCGGAAGCGGGGCGCGTCAGCTCGCGCGCGCACCGGTTGAGGGCGCGGCGGCGTCGATCGTGGCGTTCGTGCGCGCACCGCAGACGCAGCACGCGTCCTCCGGGTTGTGGTTGTGAATGCCGGCTACGCGCTGGGAGAGGAGCTGCCCATTCACGCACCATGCTGCGCGCCGCGCGCGCGAGCGGCGCGCGCGCGGCGTGAGACTCAACGCGCCGGTTGCGAGACGCGGCACGGGCACGCATTATTCCTCGTCGCCTCGTCGAGTGCAAACGTGCGCGCACCCTTGACCGCGTAATCAGCACAGCCCTTGTTAGCCGGGTCGGCCCACGGTCGCACGGCCACGCCCGGCTCAGCCTGTCCGGGCACGGCGAGGAGGACGAGGTGCTCGTGCGGCCTGGGTGTGCCCTGCAGCTTGAGGTCCACGCACGGCATCGGGTGCTCGCTCGGTGGCGGCGACGGTGCCGGCGCGACCGACGAGCCTCCGCCGCACACGCAGCAGTTGCGCTCAGGGTAGCGGAACGCTGCGCCGCCAAAGTGCTCGACCCACTCGATGACGCCGTCGATGCACCAGCGGCGCTCGGCGTAGGTCTCGCACGTGTTGAAGTCCGGGTTGTGCCAGCCCGGCGTGTCGTAGCACGCCGCGCGCTGCATGAAGGCGGCGACCGGGTCGTAAAAGGGCGGCGCGTACACCGCGTACACGTCGTAGTGCACGTCAGGCACGAGAGAGCCGGACTGCACCTCGGCGGCGGAACAGCCATAGCAGTAGAGTGTGAACGAGCTCCACGCAAAGTACTCCACCGTGCCCAACGCGTTGTGCCGCTGCTCCGCTGCGCGCTGGCGGCAGCCCGCAGCACTATCGACAAACATGGCGAGCGGGTTGTGCGCGTTGCCGCACCGGTAGCCGCCGCGCAGGATGCCGTTCGGCGCAGGCGGTGGCGGTGGGGCACTCGGCGCGTGCGGTGACCCCGGCGACCGCGCGATGTGCAGCCCCGGCCAACGGTCCGACGCCTGCGCGACGGCGAGCAGCGCCAGCCCGGCCGCAGGCGACATGCCTGCCGCCTTTTTTGCGCGCGGCCGGAAAGAGCCGTTGCAAGGACTTTCGGCATGGTGCCAGGCGGCCGGTTCCCCAATCCCGAGATCACCGCAGTCCGCAACGTGCAGCCGAAGAGCCGGGACGAGCGCGGGCAGACGCGCGATGAGTCTGAGAAGGGACGACTCAAGGCGCGCGTCGGCGGCTTCCAGCGCTACGTCGACCCCGCGGAGGTCCTCACGCAGCCGGTGGACTCGCTCGGCTACGCGGATGATACCGACCGGTTCAATCGCGACACGGTCGGCATGGAGAAGGCGCAGCGCGACGCGGCGTATGCGCGAAAGGAGATGATCCTCTACGCGCGCCGCTCCGAGCGCGCCGAGCGCGAGGAGGAGCGCTGGCATACTGTCGAGCAGGAGTACGCGCAGGACGAGCAGGCGCTCGCCGAGATGCGCGACGAGGGCGGCAAATGGAGGCGCAACAAGACGAGCGTGCCGTACCACCTGCTCTCGATGCAGTACGCCGAGGATTCGGAGGGCGAGAAGCTGCGCTTCGGCGACGACCAAATTCGGGTGCGCGCACGCACGGCGCGCCGCGCCGCCGCCGCGCGGCCCTGACGTGCGCCGCTGCCGCGCGCGCGTGCGCGCCCCGGCACAGTACCGTGCGTCGCACCGCGCGGCCAATTTGCAAAGCAAGGACAACATGACGGGCTTCAATCCGATCACGGGCGAGCGCACGACGGCCGTGCAGCCGCTCGCCAGGCCGCGGCGCGAGGACTATGGCGTTTGAGATTTTTCGCACGGCCCGACCAGGAGCCCACAGCGCGAGTGGCAGAGGGCGAGCAGCGCCAAAATCCCTAGTGCCAGAGCCCAGCATGACCCGCGCGGTTCTGCGCGCCGACGGCGCGCGCGCAGACGGCAGATCGCGACGGGGCGAGGCTTGAGCGATGCGACCGCACCCAGCCGGCAGCGAGGCAGGGGATCGCGCGGGCGGGGCAGAACGGCGCGGCGCGGACGGGCGGCCGTAGGCGCGGGCGCGACGACGCGCGGCGCGCGCGCGCGCGCTCGCCTTTGGATAGCCCGTGGTGGACGCCACGGGCGGTTTGAATTGCTCGCGGTTCTCGGTGCACGCCATGCGCGCGCGCGACGCCTCGTTGCCCACCGTCCACTCACGCCGGTACGCCTCCAGGTCGAAGCCCCTGCGCGCGAAGAGGTCTGGCGGCGGCTTTGGGTCCGTCACGTCGCGCGCGGCCGCTTGCTGTGTCGTCTCGTACATGGCGTGCGCGGCGGGCGTGGGTCCGGGCGCGGGTTGGAAGTCGCCGAGCCACTTGCTCGACTGCTGCGTCGTCGTGCCCCAGTTGCGCGCATGCGCCGACGGGATGGCCGAGCCACGCGGCTCGGGCGCGGGCGTCGCGCGCGCCTCCTCCCAGTTGCCGCAGAGCACACCGTCGTTGAACGTGTTCACGCCGGTGACGTAGCCAGACCAGTGCGCGAGCACGGTCGCGGACTGGCGCAGCCCGTTCACCTGGATCGCCGTCGGATGATCCGGGATGTTGGTCGGGAGGCTCCGGTCGAGCACGACTGCTGGGTGCAGCGGCGCCGGCCGCCCAGGCAGCGTCTTGTGCGCGGGCATGACGCGCTCGTGCCTGAGCAGGTCGGCGTACGCGGCCTGCTTCTGACTGATGGTCAGCCCCGCGTTGTGCGACTGCGGCGGCGCGATATAGCTGTGCCGGAACTCGAGCGCCGCGGGGTTCATTTTCTCGAGCGTTGGGTGAGCGGGCTGCTCGCGCGCGCCGCCGAGGTGCTGCTCACAACGCTGAGCGGGGTGGAAATGGAAACGGCCAGGTGCTGCTCAACGATGGCCGACGGTGGAGCGCCCGTGGAATGGCCGTGCTGGTACTTCCTACAGGACGGCTCGGATGCGCACCGCGGCCCGGTGCACGCGGCCGCGCTCGGCGACGCGCGCCTGGTGTGGCGCGAGGGCATGGGTGAGTGGCTCCCGCCCGCGAGCGTCCCTGAGGTGGCGACGGCGCTCATGCGCGCGGCGCGCGGTGGCGGGCGTGCGGGCGAGGTGGCCGCGCCGCGCTGGTACTACCAGCGACTGGCCGGCTCGCCCGAGGGCCCAGTCGGCGTCGGCGACCTGCAGGCCGCGATACTCGGCGGCGAGATTGATGGCATGACCGCCGTGTGGACGGAGGGGATGGCCGAGTGGCTCGAGCTGCGCGAGGTGCCCGCGCTACGCGCGCTCTTTGTCGCGGCGCAGGAGACGCTCCGGCAGGGCGAGCAGGCCGAGGGAGAGGACGACGGTGGCGGCGGGGCATCGATGCCGCCATCGGTCGACGTCGCGCTGCGCGCCGCTCGCGCGCCGCCGTCGGCGCCGCCGCGCGGCGCGGCCGACGCGCCCGCCGGCGCGGCGCCCGACGGTGCCGCGGCGGGCGCGCCAGCCGCCGCGCGCAAGCGGAAGCGCCCGGCGAAGCGCTTCAACGCGAACAATCCAAATTCGATCTACGTGAGTCAGCTGCCGCCGTCCGTGAGCACGGACGCGCAGCTGGCGCTCCTCTTCGAGCCGTGCGGCCTGATCAAGGCGGAGCACGGCTCTTCGGCCAAAAAGGCCAAGCTCTACCGCGACGAGGACGGCCGGCCAAAGGGCGACGGCGTCGTCACCTTTGCGCGCAAAGAGAGCGTCGAGCTCGCGCTCAGCCTGCGCGACGGCTACGTGCTGCCCACCGAGCCGAGCAGCGCGCCGCTGCGCGTGCAGCGCGCGCGCTTTGAGGCGCGCGGCAAATTCGCGCCCGCGCAGCGGAGCAAGGACGAGCTCGTGCGCCGCGCGCGCGCGCGCGCGGCAGTGCGCGCTATCGCCGCTCCCGCCACCCGCCCGCCCATCTTCACGCCCGCGCGCCCGCGCACACGCGCGCTGCGCGCCGCAGGACGCCGCCAAGCAGGCGCGTGCCGCCGAGCGCAAGGCGCTCGCGCAGTGGGACGACGGCCTTGGCGCGCCCGCGCGCGGCGTGCGCGTCGTGATCATCAAGGGCGTCTGGTCGCCCGCCGAGGCGTCCGCGCTGCCACCGAGCGAGCTGCGCGCGTGGTATGCCAATCTGCGCGCCGACCTCGAGGCGGAGTGCGCGAAATGCGGGCAGATCGAGAAGGTGACGCTCTTTGAGGCGCACCCGCACGCCGTCGCGGCCGTCAAGTTCCGCGCCGCCGCCTCGGCTGAGGTGTGCCAGGCGCGGATGCATGGCCGCCGCTTTGGCGAGCGCGAGCTCGAAGCGGAATTCTTTGACGGTGTGACCAACTATACGAGAGCCGCAGCCGCACGTGCGGCTGGCGGCGCGGCCGGCGCGGCCAATTCGGCCGGCGCGCGAGCGCGAGGCGCGGCTGCGGCGGCCGCGGCGGGAGGCGGTGAGGAGGACGAGGCAGGCACATCGGACGAGGGTGACGACGATGGCGGGGCTGGCCTCGACTCGCACACCGAGCAGCAGCGCAGGCTCGAGGCGATGGCCGCGCAGCTCGACGCACAGTCGAGCGGCGACGAGGACGAGCCGAATGGCGTCGAGTGACTGTACTCCCCCGGCCGTCGAGTGACTGCACTCCCCCGGCCGCGCCCTACATAGCCTCGCAGTCGTCCGCAAACCCGATCAGCCGAGGCCCGCTCATGCGGCGGCGCGGTGGGTGTGAGGCAGCAGCGTCGACGGCAAGTACTCGGCGGTGGGCAGCACGCAGCCGCCACGCAACTCGACCCACGAGCCGTGAACGCCGCCGTGCGCGCTCGTCTCGACGGCGAGCTCGAGCTCGCCGTCGAGCAGCTCGTTGGGCGCGCTGCCCACCTCGACGCACGCGCGCAGGAAGAGCGCCGAGCGGCCGCGCGTCACGACGTCCGCCTCGCGCAGCGCGAAACGCCAGCAGCGGCCGCCGCGCGCGCAGCGCAGCACGAGCGCGCACTGCTCCAGGCTGCGCGCGTCCCATCCACTCAGCCGTACGTCGAGCTCGAGGAGCAGCGGCCAGCCCTCGCGCACGAAGGCGACGCGCGCCGGCGCGTCCGACCCGTCGGCGGCGCGCGCACGCACGCGCGCGGCGCGCAGCACCGGCGAGCGGCCGGGCGGCGGCGCGCGCGGCACGTGCTCGGCGAGCGCGCGCTGCGCGGCGCGCGCGAGCACGGCGGCGTGTGCGCGTGCGGCCGGTGCTGCCGCTGCGTCGCGCTCACCGACCGCGTCGCACAGCGCACCAAGAGGCGCGGCGAGCGCGGAAAACGCGGCGGCCTCGCGTCCGTCGAAGTCGCCAGCAGCGGCTCGCGTGCGCGCGAGCCGCCGCCATGCGCCGAGCTGCGGCCGCAGCTCGGCGGCGAGCGGCGCGCGCTCGTCCTGCGTGCACGCCTCCGTGCCCAATGCGGCCGCGGTGAGGGCGGAACCGAGCGCCCACGCGCCGACCCAGAGCAGGAAGCTGTCGGTGCGCGTAGGAAGGGCGCTCAGCGCCGCGCGCGCGCCGCCCGCCGCGCGCGCCGCGGCGCGCGCGGCGTCGAGCTCGGCGCGCGTCGGCGCGGCGACGGCTTCCGCGCGCGCCTCGCCGCGCGTCCTCTGCAGCAGCGCGCCGTGCAGCGCGCCGATGGCAGCGAGCGCGTGTACGTACGCCATGTACAGCGCTCGCAGCGCGCCCAGCCCCTCGTCCTCCCACCCGCCGTCCGCGCGCTCGGCCGGCGCCGCGCCGAGCAGCGGTGGGAGGGCAAGCGGCAGGAGGGCAAGCGGCTGGAGGGGCGCGCTCGCGCCCGGCCGCGCCGCCGCCGCCGCCGCCACCGCCTCCGCCCACGCGTCGAGCTGCGCGCCGAGCAGCTCGAAGAATGCGCGCCGCGCCGACGCGCGCGCGGCGCCGGCGCGCGCCTCGCCGTCGGAGCTCAGCGGCACGCCGAGGGCGACGCCGGCGGGCATCTGCGGCGCGACGTCGCGCAGCTCGAGCCACACCCACGCGGGCAGCGGCGCGAGCGCGGCCTCGGCGTCCGCGCGCGCCGCGCCGACGTCCGCCGCACGAACGCACGCCATTTGCGGCGGCAGGCGCTGGCTGCGGCTGCGCCGGACGGGCGGCGTCGTCGCCGACGCGCCGCCGTGCGGCAGCGGCAGCGATGCCGGCGGCGGTGCGGCGCGCCGAGCGTCCGCGCCCAACGCGCCCGCCGCGGCGAAGGCGGCGTGCACGAGCGCGCTCAGGCTGAGCGCGCGCTCGGCCACCGCCGGCGGCGGCGGAAAAGCGGAAGCGCGCGCGAAAGACATGGGCGCGAGCGGCGGCGGCGGCGGGCCACCGGCCGGCGTCGCGGGCTGTGTGTTGGGTACCGCCGCGGCGAGCATTCCGCTACCCCCCGGCGCCGCCGTGGGCGCGTCGGCGCCGTCACTGCCGGCGGCGACGCGCTCGCGGCGTGCGCGCGCAAGGAGCGGGCGAAGGAGGCGCGCGTGCCGCAGCCCGAGCGACGAGGCCGCGTCGACGAGCGCGACGAGGCGGCGGACGGCGTCGGGCGTGGCGGCCTCGCGGCGCGCGCACGCGCCGAGCGCGTCGAGCGCCGCGGAAAGAAGCGCTCCCGCCTCGCCGCCGCCCGCGTCCGCGTCGGCATCGTCGTCGACGGCGATGGTCAGCCGACCGGCGGCGCGCGCCGCGGCGGCGCGCACGGTGGCCGAGCCGTCGCCAAGCGAGGCGAGCAGACCGCGCGCGTGCTCGCGCGGCAGCGCGAAGCCGCCATCGAGCACACCGGCCAGTCGGCGCAGCGCGCGTGCGCGCACGCGCGCATCGTCGTCGGTGAGCGCGTCGACGAGCAGCTCGGCGGCGCGCGGCGCGAGCGACGCGTCGCACGCGCCAAGCTCGGCGAGCGCCTCGAGCGCCTCGAGCCGCACGTCGGCGTGCTCGTCCTCGAGCAGCGTCGTGATCACCCCCGCCGCCGGCTCGACCAGCGCGTACGGCTCACCCGTCCCGAGCACGCGCGGTCTGAGCACGACGTCGCCGCTCGGGATCGTCGCCTCGCCCGACGACTCGTCGAGCAGCGCGTGGATGGGCCGCTTGGTGAGGCACTGCGCGCGGTGGCGGTGCTCGACGCGCGCGAGCAGCGGGCGCAGCCGCGCGAGCGCCTTGCGTCGACCCGCCGCCGTGCCGCACAGGCTCGCGTCCGTCGCGTGCATCTCGAGCGACGCGACCGCCGCCCCGTCCCCCATCGAGCAACGCCACCGCGCCTCGGGCCGACGCGGCCGTCGCGGCGCCTTCCCCCAGCAGCGGCGGGTTATTAGCTCGTGACAAAATAATGAGTCATCGACGACCATTGAAGGTCGTCTATGACTCGAATGATGAATAAATACTAATGCAGGTTGTTACACAGTAACAATGAGCTTTATCCGGACAGGCAGGAAACCGGAGACCGGCACATCTGCCAGAGTCGAGGAGCCTCACGAGGACGAGCCCCCTGCTCTGCAACTTTTCTTCGCACCTCCCGCCCACCCGAACGCGAAGAAGACGCCCTCCGGCGCCAAAGGTGCTCTCCTGCACCTTTGGGAGGACTCTCAGTCCTCCAAGGCCAACGCCACTCCACAACAAAAACCCCGTCTATGACTCGAATGATGAATAAATACTAACGGCGCTTACAGGCGGGTCAGCAGGAGGGGCGCGCACGGGGCCGAGGCGTGACGGAGGGAGCGAGCGAAAGGGCGCACGCAACATCAGGCCGAAATCAGGGCGTCGACTTTGTGCACGCCGGCAGCGGGAACGGCCGGGACGGCAAGGACGCGGCGGGTTATGACTCGGGCGCGCAGTCAGCGCTGCGCGCCCGCGCGCAGCCGGCGTGCCGCCTGGCCGAGCGCTTGCTCGAGCTCGCCAACCTCGCGCTCGATCTGGCGCTCCGCGCGGCGGAGCGCCTCGAGGGCCTCGAGCTCGTCCGAGCCCTCGTCCGGCCTCGACGAGCGCGCAGCGCTCAGCCGCGCGCGCGCGCTGGCGCCGCCGCGCGCCGGCGCGTCCGCCGGCCCACCGCCGCCAAGTGCGCCATGCTGGCATGTCCCGACGGGCGACGTACGCCAGCTGAGGTCGCGGGCTGTCAGGTCGCCCGGCCGTACGCACGCGCCAGGCGGCGAGGCCGCGCCCGCGCGCGCCCCCCGCGCGGCCGCGCCCTCCGCGCGCCCTTGAGCCCCGCACTCGCCACCGGCCGCGCGCGTCCGCGCGTCCGCACGGCCGACGGCATGCTGCCGAGCCAACGCCGAGTTGACCGAGTTGACGGTGACGGTATGCTGCGTGTGCGGCTCGGGGGGTGCGGCTGTCCACGCGGGCGGTGACTTCGGGTCGGGCGGCGGCGAGGGCGGGAACCCGTTCGATGCGCGCGCGTGCCATGCGGGCGAGCGCGAGGCGAGCGCGAGCGCGCGCAGCGCGCTGCGCAGCTCGGCGTCTCGGTCAGCGAGCGCACGCCGCACGCGCGCGAGCTCGGCCGCGCGCGCGTGCAGCGTGCCGTCGAGCTTTTGCGCGCGCCGCTCCGCGCCAACGGCCTGCTCAGCGAGCTCTGCAAGCGCGCGCGCGCTCGCCTCGCTCGCGCTCGCCTCGCCCTCGCCCTCGCGCGCCAGCGCCGCGCATTGCCGCTCCAACGCAGCGATGCGCGCGCGCTGGCGCGCATCGGTCGCGGCCCACTCGACCTGCCGCTCGCGCGCGCGCCGCTCCGTGCGCAACAGGTGCGCCGTGTCGTCGCCATCCGTGTCGCTGCCGCCCTCATCCTCGTCGTTGTCGCCGCCGGTCTCGCGCACACCGTCGCCCGCGCCGTCGCCCGCGCCGTCCGCGCGGCCCAGCAGCGCGTCGCCGGCCGCACGACGCGCGCGCCGCGCGGACGCCGACGCCGGCCGCCACGCGGCGCATGACGCGCGATGCGTGCCACGTGGCGTCTGCCGCGCCTCTAAATCCCAGCCGCGCGCGTCGCGTGCGGCGCTTAGCGCGCGGCGCGTGCCGAGCGCGCGTGGCGTGGATGCGGGGCGCACGGCGGCCGACGCCGGCGTGCCGCGCGCGCGCGCCGCGGCACGCGCGCGGAGTGCGGCGGTCGCGCCGCTCGCCAGCTCCGACTGAGGCGACTGCGCGCGCAGCGCAACCTGCCGAACGGCGGCGTGCGCCTGCGCGTCGCGGTGCCGCGCCGGCGTGGCCGGCGCGCGCGGCGCGTCAGCTACGCCACTCCACGTGCCCTTGAGCACGCCACTCCACGCGTCGTCTGCGGTGGCCGCGTCGGCCGCGCGCGCCGGCGGGCTCGAATCCGGGTCGGTGACGAAGCCGGCACCCGCGAGCGCAGCCACGATCATGTCCGAAAGCTCGGCGGCGCGCCGCACGAGCTCGGTCGCCTCATCGCGCGAGTGCGGCTGCCTGAGAGCGCGCGCGAGCGCCGCGAGCGCGCTCGCGTGCGCGCGCACGCGCGCGCGCTCGGCGCTCGGCGCGCGTGGGCGGGGCGCGGCGGAGAGCGGAGCATGCGCGAGCAAGACGGCCGAGCCGCGCTTGACAAGCGCGTCGTTCAGACGCTCGTGCGCGCTCGCCAGCTCGCCCTCGAGCTTGAGCGCCGCGTACGAGAGGTCGCGCTCGCGCCGCCTCAGCGCGTCGCACTCGCGCGCGAGCGAGTCGCGCGCGCGCTCCGCCTTGATGAGGCCGGCCTTGGCCTCGCGCAGCGCCGCCTGCGACTCTGCGATCGCGCGCGCAGTCGCGAGCACGCCGCCGGCCTGCCGCACGCCGTCATCGCCCTCGTCCGACGCATCGGACGAGCAGGTGTGAGCGGCCATACCCTAATGGCGGACGCGCGCGAGCCGAGGGACGCGGAGGGCGCGGACGCCGCCCTCCCGCCCTCCGAGGGACGCGGAGGGCGCGAGATGAGCGACTACGAGCGCACAATCAAGGCGCTCTGGGAGGAGCACGACGAGATCGTCGAGCTGCTGATGGTCGCGCGCCTCGGCGGCAAGGCGGACGAGGAGGCGGAACTCCGGCGCCAGCTCAGCGAGGTGCGCGCCGCCGTCGAGCTCAACGCGCGCCTGCTCGGCGCCGAGGAGGTGAAAGTGTGGATGATGGGCGCCGACCCGCGCAGGACTCCGAGAGAAGTTGGCGCTGGCGCTGCCTGAGCCGACCGGCGCGCGACAGCTCCCTCTCCGAATCGCAGCCCACAGGCAGGGTCAGGGTGGCGCATCGGCGAGCCCACCGTCGAGGCCCTTTCGGCGTGGCACAACAGTGGCGCACCCTTACTCCCTGGGCCTAGGCTCGGAAGGGCTTGAGGGGATCTACGACGGCGGCGGCGACGACGACGACGACGACGACGACGGCGACGGCGGCGAGGGCGACGGTGACGGCGACGGCGACGGAGGCGGCGGCGGCGGCGGCGACGACGACGACGATGACGGCGGGCGCGGCGGCGGCGGGGACGGCGGTGGCGACGACGGCGGCGGGCGCGGTGGCGGTGGCGACGGCGGCTCTCGCGCCCGCACCCCCGCCCGCGGAGCTGCGGGCGCCAATGCCGGCGGCGGCAGCGCGCGCCGGCCGAAGCGCGGCCGGCGTTGACGCACGGCCGAGCCACGCAGCGGTCGACGCTTTGCGGGCTCTGCCCAGGTCGCGCGCGGCTGGCGACGCGTGCCGCGCGCGGCACGCCCGTGCACGCCGCCGCCCGTGGCCGAGCGCGCCTCACCAGCCGGCCCGCTCCAACCGCCGTGCGGATCACGGACGCTCGCTACGGCTCGTCGGCGCGCGTCACCTGCGCCGGCGGCCACGGCGCCGTCTGCTCCGGCCTCGTCTCGAGCAGCCCGACCGCTGCTCGCCGCCCGCACGCCGCCGCAGCAACGCTGCGCGTCGTGCTCCCGCGCTCGCCAAAAGCGAAGAGCTCCCTCACAAGGACGTCCATTCGAACGGCCCGCGCTGCACTCGGAGCGCTCGACCGCGCCCCTGATCGGACCCCCCCTTGGCTTGACCATCTCTATCATTTGATCTGCGCGTGTGCAAGCGACGTGACGCGGCACGCCCCGTGCGACGTCTGGAACGGGATGCCTCGGTACGTGGCGACGCCGGCCGCGTCCGTGCGCAGCTCGGGCGCGACCGCCTCCCACAGCTTCTTCTTCTTGACCGCGTTCGGGTTCGTCTCTGCCGGGCCCTCGTGGCCCGCAAACGCGACGCGCTCGCCAGGCGGCGCACCGGCGGGCGGCGTGACGAGCTGCACGAGCCGTGTGCCGTCCTTCTCCTCGCTCGCGCACAGCACCATCGCCCTGGACTCGACGCCCTTCATCGTCGCCGGCTTGAGGTTGCACACGACGACGACACGCGCGCCCTGCAGCTGCTCGAGCGGCACCAGGCCGGCGAGGCCAGAAACCACGGTGCGCGGCGCGCCATCGCCGCAGTCAACCTGCACGTGCGCACGCGCGCGCGGCGGCGGCGGTGGCAGGGCGCGCACGCGTCAAAGGGCGGTAGAGCGCGCGAGCGCTGCCGCGCGTGCGCTCGCGTCGGCGCGTGGAGGGCTGTGCGCGCCGGCCGCCGGCGCGCCGCACGCCACGCGGCGGCGGCAGCGCGCATCCTTGCGGGCGGCCGGAGAGGCAGGATTGTCGCCCTTGGTTTAACGACGCGCGGTATGAGGCACCGCGCGGTCAATGGACGAAGGGTCTCGCGCCGCGGCGCGTGGCGCGAGCGGCAGTTGCGCGCTCGCTCTCGCCTGCTCGATGTAGAGATTGTCCGCATCCGGATGCTTGCTCGCCTCGAGCACGACACCGACGCGCAGGTCGAGCCGTGACATCTCCGAGAGCTCGCCGCCGGCTGTGGCGGCGACGGGCGCGTCGGCGCCCACCGCCGCCGCACCGCCCTTTGCGCCGGCACCGCGCGCCGTTGCCGCCGGCGGGGCGCTGTCGGCGGTCGCCTTGTCCGCCCTGTCCGCCTTGACCTTCTTCGCGCCGCCAGCCGCGTGCGAGGCGGCGTTGGGCGCGGGCGGCGGCGGCGCGGGAGGCGCGGGAGGCGCGCTGCCGCCACCGCCACCAACCGCGCCCTTGTCGCCCTTGCGCCCCTCGCCCTTTGCGTTGACGCCACGCTCGGTCGACGGCTGCACATACCCGCCGTCCACCTTCACCTCGCACCCGTTGGGTGTGGCGAAGGTAAGGACATGCTCGCCCGGAGGCATGTCGCAGTCGAAGGCGATGCGCAGCGGCCCAGGCACGCGTGTATCAGCCGCCGCCGCGCCCTCATGCCCGTACAGTTGGTGCTGCATATGCGCGCACCAGCGCGACGCGCTGCACACCGCCCACCGCTGCGCCGCGCTCATCGCGGCGAAGGCGGGCCGCGCAGCGAGATAGACGGCAACGTCGGCAACGACAGGAAACGACCCGCCCAGGTAGACGTGCGCCCTGAGCGCGCGGTCGAGGACGAGCACCGCCTCGAGCATGTGCGGCATCACACCGGCCGCCGCCTCGGGCGTCGAGATCGCGTGCGCAACGAACGGCGCGACGGTGTCCCAACCCAGCGGCGCGAGCGTGCGCGCGTCAAGCCGCTTGTTGATCGCGAGCAACGCCTCGCTCGTCAGCGGCTTGAACAGCAACTTGCCGTACGCCTGGCGCAGCTCCTCGCGCGACGCCATCGATCGAGCGCGGGTCACGCGCCCGAGGCTCTCCTCGCGCCGAGCACCTATGGAGGTACCCCCCAAAAAAGAATTTTAAAGAGAAGGGAAGACGTTACACGATGGCTAGGTGCGCGCGCACGCGCGTCACGGTCGCCGGCGCCCGCCTCGGCGGAGCTCGGACCGCGCCCGCCCACACGGCGTTGCGCGCGCGCGTCCCTCGTCCCGAATCGTCCGCCCGCCTTCCCCGCCCGTCCGCTTTGCAGCGTCGAGGAGCTGCACATCGACCCGGCGCTGCACGAGGAGCAGCAGGAGCGGCGGGACGAGGAGCTGCTCTTCGCGTCCAAGGCGGGCGACACGGCCATCGCCCTCCGTCTGCTAGAGGACGGCGCGCGCCATAGCGTTGCCGATGAATCGGGCTGGACGCCGCTGTTGTGGGCCTCGTGCTACGGGCACGACGCGATCGTCGAGGCGCTGCTCGAGCACGGCGCGCACCTCGAGCACATGTCAACGGAGCAGGCTGTGCCCGAGACGCCGCACACGCACGCCGCGCGTCATGGCGGCGCGCTGCCGCCCGGCACCAACTCGCCGCTGCACTGGGCCGCCTTCAAGGGGCACGTGCGCATCTTTTGGCGGCTGCTCGTCGCCGGCCTCTTGCCGGGCGAGGTGGACGCATCGGGCAACAATGCGCTGCACCTGGCCGCTTCGGCGGGCCACCTGCCGATCATGCGCGCGTGCCTCTCCGACGGCCTCGACCCACGCGTTAAGAACCTTTTTGGCAACCCGTCGCTCGCGCTCGCGACGTCGGCCGCTGCGCGCGAGTTGCTGCGCACCGCCGAGAGGGCCGCCGACGAGGGCAAGCGCTTCCTCTGCTCGGCGTCGGGCACCTTCTGCTCGGAGGACGAGTGCATCCGCACAGTGGTGGTCGATCGCGTCTCTCATCCCGTCCCGCGCCCCGTCTGCTACTCGCGCGAGCGCGCCGACCGCATCATGGCGGCGGAGGACGCGCTCGCGCGGATCGTCGAGGGCGCGCGCGCGGTGCCCGCCGACGTGCAGCTGCTCGAGGCGGCGGTGGCGGAGGCGGAGGCGGCGGGGGCGAGCATGGAGCTGCTACACGACGGCTACGCCGCCTTCGAGCGACTCGCCGCCGAGATGGCCCTTGCCGACGAGCTTCAGCTCGTTGACGCGCGCCGGCCACTCCGCGCACGCGCAGCGCTCAGGCCGATCGCCGCAAAGCTGCAGGCGGCGACGGACAAGGGCGCGGACGCGCAGCTGCTCGCGGACACGGAGGCGGCGATACAGTGCATGCTCTCCGAGATTGCGCTCCTCGCCGCGCACGCCGCCGCCGCGCCCCTCTCGATGGCGCCCATCACGTCGCCCGGCGACGGTGACGGCGACGCAGCCGGGCCGGCGGTTGCGGCCGACGGCGACGGTGACAACGGCGGTGGCGACGACGGCACGGGCGGCGGCGAGGGCGAAGGTGCGATGGATGAAGGCGCCGAGCCATTACCGCCGCCGCCGCCGCCGCCGCCGCCGCCGCCGCCGCCACCACCCGCCGCGCCACCCAAGCCGTGGGCCTGCCCGCCGCACGACGGCGAGCTCGCGCTCAAGGCGGAGCGCGCGAGCGCGCGGCTCGCGGCGCAGATCGCGGCGGCGCGTGCAGCACACGCCGAAGAGGGCCTCGTCGCGCGCTCCGAGGCGTTGCTCGCGCTGCTGCGCGCGGAGAAGGCGCTGCGCGACGCGGCGGCCGAACCCGTCGAGTCGGGTGGCGCGGACGGCGACGGCGCCGTCGCGTACGCGCACGCATCGGGTGACGTGTCGCGCTCGTTGCTCGAGTGCCTTGCGCTGCGCCTCGCTCAAGTCGAGGACGCCTTTGCGCAGGCCGAGACCGCCGGTGTGAGCGGCGACGTGCTCGCGGTCCTCGAGCGCACGCGCGCCGATGTGCGCATGGCCCATGCTGCGGAGCAGGTCGTGGATGATGAGCGCAAAGCCAAGGAGGCGGCGGCCGCGGCCAAGGCCGCCAAAAAGAAGAAGGGTGGGAAGAAGAAGAAGAAGTGAGAAAGGGAGCAAACGGCGATCACGTCGAGCGGCTCGCGCCGAGAGGAGGTGAGAGGAGCAGGGCGCCCGCGTGAACCTTGCCCGGCGTCCATTATGGAGGCCTGCTCCTCTCACCTCCTCTCGCCACCACTTTTGAAAATTTTGAAATCGGCCCGTCTCAGATTCACACCGAGCTCACAACGAACGCAAAAGAAAGTCCCCGCCGCGAGTGCCCACCATGAAAGCAACCGTCGTGCCCAACGACGCGTCGGCGCCGGCCGTCTCGCTCCTCGAGCTCTTCAAGCACGCGCAGCCGCTCGACGTGATCGCCATGCTCGTTGGCTCGCTTGCTGCACTCGGCCTCGGCGCGATCCAGCCGATCCAGTTCATCTTCTTTGCGGACGTGATCGACGCGGTCGGCACAGCCGAGCTGACCAGCGAGACGTCCAACGTGAACTCGGAACTGGAGGGCGCGATCTTCGCCTTTCTGTACATCGCCGTCGCCGCGTTCGCGTGCGGCTTCATCGGCACGTTCGCATGGAAGTGGACGGGTGAGCGGCAGGCCGCTCGGTACCGCATGGCCTACCTGCGCGCCATCATGCGCCAGGATATTGCGTGGCACGATGCGCGCTCGACGGCGGGGCTCGCCTCGACGTTCGCGGAGACGGCGCAGCTGGTCGAGCTGGGCATCGGCACCAAGCTCTCCGAGGGCTTGCGCTTCCTCGGCCAGGCGCTCGGCGGCGTCGCGACGGGCTTCTACTTTGAGTGGGACATTGCGCTCGTGCTGCTCGCGATCGCGCCGTTCAGCATCGGCTCGGCCGCCGGGCTGAACACGGTGACGCGGCGGACGTCGCAGCGGATGGCGGAGGCCTTCGGCTCGGCGGGCGCCGTATGCGCCGAGGTGCTTGGCGCCGTGCGCACGGTCGCGTCCTTCTCCGCCGAGCCGCGCGAGCGCGCGCGCTTTGAGGCGCTGCTCGCGCCCGCAGAGGCGGTTGGAATCCGCTCGGGCTGGCAGCGCGGGCTGGCGATGGGCACGATGATGGGCACGGAGAACGTGTTGATGGCCGTCGGCCTCGTTTACGGCGCCTTCAAGATTGCGTCCGAGCGCGCGAGCGGCGAGTCCAACTGCGCGTACACCAACTCGTGCAAGGTCTCGGGCGGCGAGGTGCTGCTCACCATCTTCGCCATTGACATGGGTGCGCAGGCTTTTGGCTTTTTGGGGCAGACGATCACCGCGCTTTCCAAGGCGCGCACCGCCGCCGGCCGCATGAAGCTGACGATCGAGCGCACGCCGAGCATCGACGCCATGTCGGACGAGGGCCTCACGCCCGACGCCGCGAGCGTGCGCGGCCGGATCGAGTTTGCGCACTGCGCGTTCCGCTACCCGGCGCGGCCGGACGTGCCGATCTACAGCGACTTTTCGCTCGTGATCGAGGCGGGCACGACCGTCGCGCTCGTCGGCGGCTCGGGCTCGGGCAAGTCGACCGCCGTCGCGCTCGTCGAGCGCTTCTATGACCCGGACGCGGGTGCGGTGCTGCTCGACGGCGTCGACGTGCGCCGGCTGCAGCTGCGC
Organism: Diacronema lutheri; assembly: GCA_019448385.1. Lineage (NCBI taxonomy): Eukaryota > Haptophyta > Pavlovophyceae > Pavlovales > Pavlovaceae > Diacronema > Diacronema lutheri. The sequence goes on along the minus strand of JAGTXO010000024.1, from coordinate 220,235 downwards.
TGGCTGCGGCAGCGCGTCGGGCTGGTTGGGCAGGAGCCGACGCTCTTCGACGGCACGATCGCGCAGAACATTGCGTACGGCAAGCCTGACGCGACGCCCGAGCAGATCGAGGAGGCGGCGCGCAGCTCGAACGCGCACGGCTTCATCTCCGCCTTCCCCGACGGCTACGGCACGCGCGTCGGCCAGGGCGGCGGCCAGCTGTCGGGCGGACAGAAGCAGCGCGTCGCGATCGCGCGCGCGATCCTCAAGAACCCGCCCGTGCTGCTGCTCGACGAGGCCACCTCGGCGCTCGACAATGAGAGCGAGCGCGTCGTGCAAGCGGCGCTCGACGCGCTGCTCGCGACGCAAAAGCGCACGACGATCGTCATCGCGCACAGGCTGAGCACGATCCGCACCGCCGACAAGATCGCCGTCGTCGGGCAGGGGCGCGTGCTCGAGGAGGGCAGCCACGAGCAACTGATGCGCAAGGGCGAGCAGGGCCACTACTACCGGCTTGCGCACCTCGCGGACCCCGGCGCCGACACGGGCGCTGGCGCGTTCGCGGCGAGCGCGGTCAAGTCGCTCTTCGGCGCGCCGACGCCTCCGGCGGCAGCGGATGCTGCCGTGGCCGCGCCCGCCGCCGCGCCGCCGTTGCCCGCCGCCGCGCAGTCGGGCTCGTCCGCGGTGCGCGCTGTGTCGGCATCGCGGTCGCCGCGCGAACTCGAAGCGGGCGGCGCGCCGCACGCGGCCGACGACGCGCGCGCCGAGAAGGCAGCGGTGGCCGAGGCGAAGAAGGCGCGCGCGGCCGCGCACAAGGCGCAGCGCGCGCGCGTATGGGCGATGCAGCGTCCCGAGCGCCCCTACCTCGCGCTCGCGATGACTGGCGCGGTCGGGCTGGGCGCGACGACCCCGCTGATGGGCGTCTTCTTCGTCTACCTGCTCCGTCTCTTCTTCTACCCCGAGCCCGAGCGCATCATGCGCGAGGCATGGACATGGGGCGGCATCTTCCTCGCGCTCGCCGCCACGCAGTTCTGCCTCACCGTCGCGCGCACGTGGGGCCTCGCCGTCGTGCGCGAGCGGCTGACGCGCCGGCTGCGCGCGGACGCGTTCGAGGCGATGCTGCGGCAGGACATGCCGTGGTTCGACGAGCCGTCCAACTCAGCGGCCAACCTGTCGGCCAACTTGAGCCGCGACATCACGCTCGTCTCCGCCGTGACGGGCGAGTCGACGGGCAACCTGATCGCAAACCTGTCGACGGTTGCGGTCGGCCTCGTGCTCATGTTCGCGCTCGGCGTCTGGCAGCTCGCGCTCATCGCCATCTGCATCGTGCCGGTCATCGGCGCGGCAATCGCGATCGAGTTCATGACGATGGTCGGCGATGGCGACGAGAACGCGAGCGCGGGCAAGGAGGACGGCGACGACGACGTGGCGGGCGTGCAGGAGGACGCGATCGACATCGCCGCGCGGCGCAAGCGCGAGGCGGACGCGGCCAAGCGCACGGCGGCCGACAAGGGGCGCGAGGCGCGCGAGCGCGCGGCGCGCATCGTCGGCCAGCTCGCGGCGAGCGTCCGCACCGTCGCGTCGTTTGGCCTCGAGAGCGCGCTGTTCGCGGACTACGCGGCCGCGACGCTCGTCGCGCAGCGCGAGCGCTCGCGCAACGCGACGGTGCCCGCGTTCACGACCGGCTTCTCGCAGTTCATGATGATCGCGTCGATCCTCGTGCTCTACTGGTATGGCGGCATCCTGGTCGCGCAGGGCGACGCCGACTTTGCCTCCATGTTCACCGTCATCCTTGTGCGTCGCGCGTCACGCGGCCGTGTGTGATACGCGCCTGACGCGACGCGACGCGACGCGACGCGACGCAGCGCGCGCTGCCCGCGCTGCGCTGCGCGGCTCGCGCGTGCGCGCGCCCAACACGCTCACCGCCGCCGCTGCCGCTGCTGCTGCAGGTGATGTTCTACATGGCATTTGGGTCCGCGCCCACCGTCGCGCTCGTCGCACGCCGCCTCGCGCGACGGGAGGCGGCGGGCACGCGCGCACGACGCGGCAGCCCACGGCGTAGGGGAGTGGACAGCGCGCGCGTGCGCGCCTCTCGCGCTCACGCGCCCACTGCGCTCCACCGCCCGCGCGCCGCACCGCACAGCCTCGGCCAGATCTCGCAGGGCGCGACGGACCAGGAGAAGGCGGCGCGCGCGGTTGGCCGCATCATGACCATCATGGACCGGCGCCCGCCGCAGAGCAAAGCGAGCACCTTCGTCTCTCGTGACGCCATGTCGGACGAGGGCCTCACGCCCGATGCTGCGAGCGTGCGCGGCCGGATCGAGTTTGCGCACTGCGCGTTCCGCTACCCGGCGCGGCCGGACGTGCCGATCTACAGCGACTTTTCGCTCGTGATCGAGGCGGGCACGACCGTCGCGCTCGTCGGCGGCTCGGGCTCGGGCAAGTCGACCGCCGTCGCGCTCGTCGAGCGCTTCTACGACCCGGACGCGGGTGCGGTGCTGCTCGACGGCGTCGACGTGCGCCGGCTGCAGCTGCGCTGGCTGCGGCAGCGCGTCGGGCTGGTCGGGCAGGAGCCGACGCTCTTCGACGGCACGATCGCGCAGAACATTGCGTACGGCAAGCCCGACGCGACGCCCGAGCAGATCGAGGAGGCGGCGCGCAGCTCGAACGCGCACGGCTTTATCTCCGCCTTCCCCGACGGCTACGGCACGCGCGTCGGCCAGGGCGGCGGCCAGCTGTCGGGCGGACAGAAGCAGCGCGTCGCGATCGCGCGCGCGATCCTCAAGAACCCGCCCGTGCTGCTGCTCGACGAGGCCACCTCGGCGCTCGACAATGAGAGCGAGCGCGTCGTGCAAGCGGCGCTTGACGCGCTGCTCGCGACGCAAAAGCGCACGACGATCGTCATCGCGCACAGGCTGAGCACGATCCGCACCGCCGACAAGATCGCCGTCGTCGGGCAGGGGCGCGTGCTCGAGGAGGGCAGCCACAACCAGCTGATGCGCAAGGGCGGTCACTACCACGCGCTCGTCACGGCCAAGAGCAACGCTTGAGCTCGGCAGGCGAGCGTACGAATGCCGCTTCGGCGGAAACGCAAGCCTTGAAGGTGGCGGGCGCTGCCTATCTCGCCCGCGTGCGTCGCGCACCGTGCGCTGTGTTGAAGATTGCAAACTCTGCTCCGCTCGCTGCCGGCTGGAATGCAAGTACAATCATGCCGTCACGAATTGAACCGGCCAATGGAACGGCCCCCGCCCCTTCACGGGGCGTGTGGTGGTGTCGGGGGTTGCGTGTGGTGGTGACGGGTGCGCGCGGCTGCGGCGACGGCGGGACGGCGGCTCGTGCTCTGTAGACTCGGTCGCGCGCGCGGCGGCGTGTCGCGCGTGACGCGCGTGCGCGCTGTGCGGCCCAAGGCGAGCGAGCGAGCTGTCGCGCCAGCCCACCGTGGGCCCGCCGCCGCGGCGCGCGGGCGCGGTGACGACGTTAGCTGCGCGGGCGCGCGCGGGCCGACGGTGCCGGCCAGCTCGCCGCGCTCCGCCTCCGCCTCGTCGGCAGCCAGCAGCGCGGTCGCCGCATTGAGCAGCCGCTCCGTGTGATGGTGTGCGGCTGCAACCTCGCATCGAGCAGCCGCCCCGTGTGATGGTGTGCGGCTGCGACCTCGCGCCGAAGCCGCCTCCGCCGCCCACGCCGCCGCCGCCGCTGTCCTTGCCGCCGCCGTCGCCATCGTGGCTGTCCGCGTCGCTCTCCGCGTCGCTGCGCGTGGCGGGCATCTGCGGCAGCAGCTGCCACGCGCTCACCGCGCGCACGCCATCGCCGTCTGCCAACTCCTCGGTGCGCGCCAGCTGAGCGGAGCGCGCGGCTCGACGCCCGGCGGCGTGCAGCTGGCGCGCCTCTGCCTCGCCGCTTCCGTCTGCCGCAAGGCCTTGGCAGGAGAGTGCAGGCAAGTGCCCCGCCTCGACCAACTGCGCCGTGCACACAAAGCAAAAGACGCCGCGCAAAAGACGCCAGCGCCTCGCACGCCGCGCGGCACACGAGAGCATTGAGTGTGCCAGGATCGCCTCCTGCACGGCGCCCTTCCGCGTATGCGCGCGCTCCGCCCTCGTCCGCTGCGCGCAGGCACGCGAGGCAGCAGAGATGCAGCGAGCACGCGCGCGTGACGGCGAGGTATGCGCCGGCGAGTGCGCCCGCGTCTTGGCTTCCACTCGCGCCCTCCGCCGCAGCGGCGCCGCGCCCGCCCACGCGCACGGCAACGCCGGCCTCAGCGCCCGCTGCCGCGCCGCCGCCGACGCGCCGCACCAGCTCCACGCATGCCAGCGCCCGCCGACGCGCGGCCGCTCGGCGGTGCCGCCCGCCGCCGGCACCGTCCGCACGCGCGGCGTCGCAGAGCAGCAGCGAGAGCGTGCGGCGTGTGAGGTCGGAATGAGCATTTAGCTGCGGTTTTTTTTGTCCTAGTGCGCAGCGCCACCCCATCGGCGCGGCGCGCGCGGCTGCGCGCAGCGCCGCGGCCGCAGCAACTGCCGTGGCGAGCGGCGGCGCGGCGAGCGCGTGCAGCTGCGAGCCAGCGGGCGCGTAAGTGCCGTGCTGCGTGCGCGCGCTCGGCGGCGAGCCGCCGCCTCCGCCGCCGTCGGCCACGCAGCCGCCCACCGGTGCGATCGCGAGCGCGGCAGCTCCATTTGTCGCCGGGCGGAGTTCTGCACGCGGACGCCAGCGAGGCGCGCCTGGTGCTCGGCGTCGTCCAAGACGCGCGCCGTGAGCTCCACGTCCGCGCCGAGCACTTGTGCGCCGCGCGTCGTGTGGCGCTTCTTACGCGAGCTTTCGCGCGCGCACGCGCCGTCCGCCGTCAGCCTAGCGGCCGCCGATGGTCGGGTAGGCTCGGGTCGCGCGCGTCTAGCGGCTCAGCTTGTCGCCAGGTGGCGCGTGGAGCGGGCGTCTGGTCCGGCACGAAGCGCGTCGGAGCGGGCGGCCCTTGCGCGCATCGGCATCCTCGTCGTCGGACGAGGCTCGGTACGCCACGCCGCGCGCTGAGCAGCGAGCCGCGAGCTTCATGTCCGCGCCGAGCACGCGCGCCGGCAGGACAATAGGCTCGCCAACGGCGTCTCGCGCGTGGAGACGCGGCGGCTTGACGCGAGAGGCGCTCTCAGAGCGGAGGTGAGGCTCTCTACCATGTGTTTCGTCAAAATTTGTTAAGCGGCCATCCATGACATCCATGCTCCTCCGCGTCGTCCGAGCCGCGAGGCCGGCCCTGCGTGCGGCGGCGGCGAACCAGCCGGCGGTGGTGGCGGCGAACCAGCTGGCGGTGGTGCACATGTCCACCGCGCCCACAACAGCCGGTGCGCTTGACGCACACCATGCGGCCGTTGCGCTTGACGCACAACATGCGGCCGCGTGCGCGACGTGCAGGGCGCACATGCTTGCCTTGTTGCCTCATGCGCGCCTCATGCGCGCCTCATGCGCGCCTCATGCGCGGCCCTCAAAGACAAGGTCGCAGATCAGCCCAATCACCTGAGCTTGTTGGATCAGCTCGAGCCCCATATGGACGCGCGTGTGTTCTGCATGATCCGCCGGGCCGTGAAGGACATGGTCGAGATCCAGCTCTCGGCCCTCAAAAACAAGGTCGCGGACAAGGAGGAGGTGATCGCCATTTTGAAGCAGAGGCTCGCGGACATGGAGAAGGCGCTCGCGGACTGGGTTGCGGACAAGGACGGGGTGATCGCGAGTTCAAAGCGGAGGCTTGCGGACAAGGAGAAGGCGCTCGCGGACTGGGTTGCGGACAAGGAGAAGGCGCTCGCAGACCGGCTTGCGGACAAGGAGAAGGCGCTCGCGGGCAAGGAGAAGGCGCTCGCGGACCGGCTTGTGGACAAGGACGAGTTAATTGAGCTTATAAAGGTCGCACACGCGCTCCTCATCAACGATAAGATGAGCCAGCTCGCCGCTTTCAGGGCGCAGTACGACCCGCGCATCATGCTCGATATCCTTTATGCTGGGCTCGAGCCGGCCGTGAAGGGTAAGTCGGGTGGCAAGTGGCAACTGCTGCTACGCGACGTGCTGCGCGACGGCAAACTCACGGACGCGGCCATGGATGATCTGAAGGACCTCGCCGGCTTGAACGACCTCTCGACTGTCGTTTCCGACCTGGAATCGCTCTCCAAGCGCTTGTCGTCGCCGCACGATGTGGGCGCCGCTGATTTTGAGGGCACTGGCTGGCGCCTCGGAGTGTCGTCGTCGCCCGGCTTGGCGACGGCTCTCGTGGTGGCCGCGCTCGCGCGCATCCGGCACAATCACGGAATGCATTTCACGCTGAGCAGGCCTGTCATATACCTCAACGAGCAAGCGAAGCGGCATCGCGAGTTTGACTTGGCCACTTTGCGCTGGGTCAGCTGACCCTCCGACCGGGGGGGGTGGGGGGGGGGACCTGCGGTGTGCCGTGTGATCCCCCACCCCACCCCCCCCCCCCGCCCCCCACCTTCCCCCCCACCACCCCCTCCCCCCCCCCCCCCCCCCCCCCCCCCCCCGTGAACCGGCAGCCGGGAACGGCCAGAGCGGCAAGGACGCGCCCCAGGCGTCCACGGCGCGGCGCTGCGGCGGCGCCTGCCCGCGCGCCATCTGCGCACGCGCGAGCAGGAGCTGCGCGTGCCCAAGCACGACGCAGGGGGGGGGGGGGGGGGGGGGAGAGAAGGGGGGAGAGGGGACTACTCGCCAAACAAGCCGATAAGCAGCGCGCGGGTTGGCGAAAACGAGTTGAGGCGCGCCTGCCATCGGGCCCACCTGGCCCGGCTGCATGCCGAAGAGCTCCTCGTCGAGCTCGGCGCACGCGCGCCGCCGTTCGCCACCGACGGCCGCCGCCCGCCGCTCAGCGGCCTGGCAGCGGCGCGTGTCCGACTGGCCGTAGCGCGTGGGGCAGTACGAGATCAATTTGGGCTCGCACGGCGTCTGCGCGAGCTGAGGGGCCGAGCTCGCACCGCCTGTGACTGGGCAATTGGCGAGTCCGAGCCCGCACCGCCTGTGACTGGGAAATTGGCGAGTCTGCGCACGTGCACTGCCGTGTGGGGCGGTCGCGGTGCGAGAACGGGTGAGGCCCAGTCGGCCACATCCCCGACAACGGTAAAAAGCCGCGAGCGCACAGGGTCCATGTGAAAAGCCGCGGCGCTTGTCAACGACCGCGCGCGGCTTCCCCGACCTGCTCGTGTCGCCGGCGCAACCCCTGCCTCCGCGCAGCTGCTGCGCGCCCACGGCGCGGACGACCTCGACCCCGTCAGCTCGTGCAGACGCCGTGCGAGCTCAAATCGATCTCGTACTGCCTTCTCGAGCTGGTCGCGCCCCCGCCGCCTCGTCGCTGATGGTCTGCGGCTTTGCCTCCGCCCGCGCGCCAACCGTCGCGAGCGCGCGCGCGAGCGCGCGCGCGAGCGCGCTCGCCACCGCGGCCGGCCGCGCCTCGAGCTGCGCGCACGCGCGCGCGCCGGATCGGGCGAATGCTCTGGGACCGCGCAGGGGCGCAGCGTGCGCGCGCGGCGCGCGCACGGAGCGGCGTGCGTGGAGCGCGAGATCACGGCGCGAGACGAGACGAGCTGACGTGCGGCGTGGCGCGCGGCGCGCCCACGCGTGGCGCGTGAAGAGCGACCCGCCCAGAGCGCGGCGAGCCTCGCCGAGAAGCGCGTGCGACCGAGCGAACGGGCCCGCCTCGCACAGCCACTCCTCCGCCTGCGTTGCCGTGGCGAGTCGGCGCGCGCGCGCGGCGCGGCGCGGGTCCGCCGCCGAGCGCACGCGCGCGCGCGAAAGGCCCGCCACGCGCACCGCCGCGCGCGGCGGGCGCGACATCGCCGGGTAGGGCGCGCGCGCGCGCTTGCTCGCGCCGCCCCGCGCACCGCGTCCGGCGCGTCGGCAAGCTGTGCGCACTGCGTGTCGGTCGAAGCGCGCGCCATGTCGCCCGCGCCGGCGCCGACAGCGATCCGAGACCGCGCGCGTGCAGAGGAGGTGCGCCTCGAGGCGCTTCTCCGCCTCCACGGCGATACGCCGGCGCTCTCGCCTCCACCAGAAGCTGCGCGTTGCGCGCGGTGCCGGTGCCCACGACCGCCGCGCGGATGAGCGGAGGCGGCGGCGGAGGCGGCAGCAGCAGCAGCAGCAGCATCGCGCTGGTGTTGGCCGCGTCGAGCGGCGGCTGCTGCCCGACGCGCCGAGCGCGCGTGGTCTCACCGTCGCCTCCTGCGCGATCGGCGGCGTGGTACCCGCCTCGTTGGCGCCCTCCACCCCTTCTCCCGCGCCGTCACCGTCGGGGTGACACGTCGAGCTGCTGCCTCACGAGCACATCGAGCGCGGTCTGCCTGCCGCGCGCGAGGCGCGGCGCGCCGCGCGCCCCCTCAACCTGGGCCGTGCCCGTCCGCTGCGGCTTGAGGCCGGCCGGCCTTCACCATGATCGTGGCTTCGCGCGCTAGCACTTTCGTATGGCGGCGTCCGCGCGCAATGTGGCGGCTTGCGTACGTCCGCTCTTGCTCCGTGCGGCGGCGAGAGGCTACCGTGCGACGCAGGCGGTGCGGCACGGCGATGATCATGGCGATCGCGAGTCCGCCGCGGACGTGCCCTTCACCATCGTCGACCGCGCCGGCAAGGCGCACGCTGTGACCGCCAAAGCTGGCGACAACCTGATGTACTTTGCGCACAAGCTGCAGGCGGAGAACCCGGCCATCGTCATCGAGGGGGCATGCGAGGCGAGCCTCGCATGTTCAACATGCCACGTCATCCTCTCCTCCCAGCATTTTGACGTGCTCGACGAGCCGAGCGAGCAGGAGGACGACATGCTCGACATGGCGCCGTGCCTCTCGGCGACGTCGCGCCTCAGCTGCCAAATCGTGCTCAAGCCCGAGCTCGCGGGCATGACCGTGAGCCTGCCCAAATTCACGCGCAACTTTTACGTCGACGGCCACGTCCCGGAGCCGCACTGAGCCCCGCCATTCGCCCTCGTGAATGCCGCTCCGGCCGGCGTCAGTGTTCAGGGGCGAGCGGCGAGGGATGGTGGTCACACCACGCCACGGCAAAGTATGAGTCACTTTCCCCTTGCCACACCACGGCCAAAGCTACCCGCGCGCCGCGCGCCGCCGGCGCGCGGGATGCGCCGTGCGTGCGGCGAGCGCGGCGAGCCGGCCGGCGCGCCAGCGCGTGCGCGCCGCCAGAGCGCGCCGGGCAAAAAGGCGGTCGAAGCGGCGCTGCCAGTGCGCGTGCGCGTAGGGTGCGTCAAAGTCGGCAGTGTCGGGTGGGTGCAGCCAGTAGTTGAGGGCCAGATGCCCCACCTCGCGAGCGCCGCCGACTTGCTCGCGCGCGTCGCTTGATGAGACCTCGTGAAACCAGCTCGCGGGCAGGTAGAGCATCTGGCCCGCGCGCAGCTCGACGATTAACGGCCGCAGCGTGCACGGCGGCGGCCGCGTGCAAAAGTTGTCCGGCAGCCGCTCGCCACCCGCGCGCGCGCGGCCGTGCGCGCCGGGCGTATCGGTGCCGTTGTCGTCGTCGCTGCCGCTCGCGTCGTCTGAGCAGCCGCCGCCGTCGAGTGCGGCTTCCATGGCCGCGTCCATCGCCGCCTCAGCCACGTCGACCGCGCGCTCGAGCGCCGCGAGCTCGGCGCCACGGGCGCCGCGCGCGCACGCCGCGCCAAGCGCCGCCTCGGCGGCGTCGAGCAGCGCGGCCGCGCGACCGGCGGTCAGCGGCGCGGAACGCGCGCGCGGGCGGCGCGCGAGGAGCACGCGCGCGAGCCCGTCCGCACGCGTCGGCACGCGTGCGTAGCTCACGAGGCCATTCGCGTGCACGCGCTCGATTTGACCGACGGTGGCCATCTCGCGCGCACGGTGCGGCGGGTACAGGGCGAAGCGCTTGCGCCCGCGTAGGAGCACATAGAGGTTGTCGTGGAAATCGTGGTGCAGGCCGGACGAGGAGGGCGCCGCGCTAGAGCCCATCCACATATTGAGCTGCTGTGGCACGAGCCGTCCGAGCAGCCGCGGCCGGATCGGCGCGTCGCGCGAGAGCCGGCCGCGCAGCGGCGGCGCGTGCAGCTCGGTGGGGCCGTCGACGCCCTCTGGCAGCGGCTGTGCGCTGAGGTAGAGCCGCTCGTCACCCGCGCCCGCGCGCCGCAAAAACTCGCCGAAACGCATCCGCACCGTGCGACCGCGCCCAAACGCTCCGCCGCCGTCGTCCGCGCGCCGCTCGACCCGCACCGCCTGCGCGCCGGCCGCCGCCGCAAGATAGGCGTCGGTCCAGCGCGCGTGCGCGCGCCACTCCGGGTCGGTGAGCAGCCCATCGACCACGGCCGGCACGCGACGCGACACAAACTCCTCGAAAAAGCGGCGCGCATCGATGTCGGGCGGGACGACAGACACGACGCACGTCTCCCCCATGCTGCCCGTGATCAAGAGGACACGAAATAAATCAAAAAATTAATACCCCCGTAAAAAAAAAATTGGGGGTCCGGTGTCGCCCCGAGTGGGCTCGCGCTTGCTCATCGCGATGCGCCGACGCGCGGAGCAGGCGTTGGCCCGTCGCCACGTCCGAATCGTGCCCACACGGCTACACCGCCGCCCGGCCCTTGGCGCGCAAACTCCACGTCCGAATCGTGCCGTCATCGCCGCCCGACGTGTACATCTCGCCGCTCGGCGCGAAGCGCACACAGTATACGGGGCCGTGGTGCCCCTTCGAGCACTGCAACTCCTGATAAGCACAGCGCCGCGCGCGGGCGCGCGCGCGGGTCGGCGGCCGGTGCGGCCGGCCAACTGGTCGGTGCGGCGCAGCGCGGCATCGGCGTCGGCGCGCGCGCGCTCTGGGTGGGGCGGAGTGGGGGGGGGGGGGGGGGGGGGGGGGCGCGCGCGCGTGCCCATGGGGCTAGGATGGGGAGAGGAGGTTAAAGGGAGGGGAAAGGAGGGAAAGGGAGGGGAAAGGAGGGAAAGAGAGGGGAAAGGGAAAGGGAAGGGAGGGGAAAGGTGGGGAAGGGAGGGGAAAGGAGGGCGGCATGCGCACGGAGCGCGCGCCTGCCCGCTCTCGAAGTCGTGCAGATAGACCCAGAAGTTTGCGCCGCCCGCAACAAAGGTCTTGCCGTCGGGCGAGAGCGCTGCCGAGTTGACGCCACACATGGCGGGCAGCGCGTGCCGCTTGACGCAGCGCAGCGTGGCGCGGTCGAGGAAGTGGACCTCGCTGCCAGCCGCGACAGTGAGCATGCGCCCGTCGAGCGAGATGTCTACACCCGTCACCGGCCCGCCAAAGTCGATCCGGCGCGTCTCGGAGAGTGTGCGCACGTCCCACGTGCGGATCGACCCGTCCTCTGAGCCGGTGAGGAGCTGGGGGCCGCCGCCCTCGTCGGTGGCGAGCAGCACGCGGACGAGCTTCTCGTGCGCCGGAATGACGAGCGGCTCCGCCTCAGGGCGCGCCAGGTCGAAGATGCGCACGAGCTGTTCCTTGCCCGACGTCGCGATGCGCGCGCCATCGGGCAGCCAATCGACGGTGCGCACAATGTGGCGGTGGCGGAAGGTGCACTTGTCGGCGCCCGTGGTCGCGTCCCACACCTTGGCTGAGAAGTCGCCCGACGCCGTCGCGGCCATCGTCGCGCCCTGGTTGAGCGACGCCCACCAGACCGCGCCGTTGTGCCCCTCGAACGTGCCGATCCAGTCGCCCGTCTCGCCGTCGCGCAGCATCGCCGTCTTGTCGTGGCACGCCGAGAGCAGAAACGTGCCTTCGGCCGACGGGCGCGAATACTGTAGCCCGACGACCGGCCGCGAGTGCCCAGGGCAGATGAAGTCGCCCGCCTGCGCCTTCTCCCCGGGCCGCGCCATCCGAGCGCGGCAAGACCGACCGGATCGACGACACGCGCTCAGAGGAAAATTTTGTGACTGAGTGCGACGGCTGGAGCGCGGCGCGGCCATCGTGCTGCCCGCCACCGACCACCAGCCCTTGCGGCCAGATGTCGACGCGGCAGATCGACGTCTCGGCGTCGATGCTTCCGAATAATCTTGCGTCGAACGGCAAGTTGCTCGCCTTCGCCTCGCTGTCGCGCGTGCCGATCATCACCGAGGAGCACGCGACTCCGGCGACGATCGCGACGATCGACGCGCCGAATGGGACGCTCGTGATGCAGTGCGGCTGGTGCACGTTTGGGCAAGGGCCGTCGTTCCTCGTGCTCGCGCTGAAAACAGGCGTGCAGGTGTGGGGCGCCGAGGGCAAGCGCATGCTCCTCTGGGCGCCTCTCCCCGCGCTCATCGCCAAGGAAGTCGCCGCCGCGCCGCCCGATCCCGACCAGCATGCGATGGGCATCGCCGCGCTGAGCACGGGCGGCGCGTACAGGCTGTGCGTGGGCACGTCGGTAGGTACGGTGCTCGTCTTTAGCCACGACGCGCTGCAGACCACCTTCGCGCACGCCCTCTCTGTCCGCGCCAAGCCCGTCGAGCAACCCGAGCCGGCGGTGACCGCGCTCGCCGCCGCGCCGCTCGCGTCGGGCAGCGGCGCGCTGCTCGCGCGCGCGGACGGCACGGGCGCAGTGCAGCTGTGGACGACGGCCGATGGGCACGCCTTCGAGAGGGGCCGCCGACTTGCCGCCGACGGCCTGAGCTGCACCGGCGTCTGCGCGCGCGCCGACGTTGTGCTCTGCGCCTTTTCGAACGGCGAGCTGCGCGGCTATGGCGCCCACAGCGGCCATACTCTCGTCGCGATCGCGGCGCACGCGCGCGCGATCAACGCGCTGGCGCTGCACCCCACCCTGTGGCTGCTCGCCGCCGCCGCCGAGGACACGTACGTCTCCGTCTGGTCCATCGCGCTGCCCGGCGCCGGCGGCAGCGGCGAGATGGGCGTTAAGAACGTCGCCTTTTGGGGCGTGGCCGATGCGCACCTGTGCGGCGTCGCCTTCCACGGAGAGGGCGGCAAGCGCGTCAGCGCGTCCGCGTACGACTCGACCGCACTCACCACGTGGACACTGCCCTGAGGAGCGGAGGGGGAGGGGTGGCGCATTGCGACCATGGCCTTACGACGAGCGTCCGAAGCTCTCCCACCTTGGCAGCTGAGAAGTTCGAAACACTCTCAAAACCTCCACTCCCTCTTCTGACCCCCGTTCCCTCGTCCTCAGCTGCCACACCAAAAGTCCCCTCGGCCGCTGCCCTACAGCTTCTGCCAGTCCTCCTCCTTGAAGCCCTTCTTCGTGTACTCCTTGAGCGCGTACCGCCGCTTCCTCGTCTGCGCCATGCGCGGCTCCATCAAGTTGCGCCGGTGGACAGAGCGGTACCGGTCGGAGAGCAGCGTGCTGTCGGGTGGGAGTGCACGCAGAGAGGAGGGCAGCTCGTCGCTCAGCAGCGCCGCCCACGGCTCGGTGCGCTGCTTGAAGCGGCCGAGCTTCTTCGGCACGCCGAGCAGCTCCTCGGGCCTGCGTGGCCGGTGCTCGTCCGCCTCGCGCTTGGCGCGCTCGGCCTGCTCCACCTCGCGTGCGATCGCCGCCACGCGCCGCAGCTGCTGGTCGAGCGACTTGGCCGCAAGGCGGCGCGCCTCGCGCACCTCGTGCGCCTTGCGCCGCGTCAGTCGGTTGCGTTCGGCGCGCGTCTTGCGCTCGGCCGCGCGTGCTGCACGCGCCGCGCTCACGCCGTCGCCCGCGCAGTCGCTCTCGCCCGCGCCGCTACCGCGCGCGCGCATCGCCGCGTCAGCGCCGCCGCCGCCGCCGCCGCCGCCGTCGTCGTCGTCGCTGTCGGCAAGATTGCCGACCAGGTTGTACTCGTCGACGGCGCGGCTGGCGGCGCGCGCGTGCGCGTAGCGCGCCTTCGCCGCCTGCCGCTCGAGCTCGGAGTCGAGCGCCGAGCGGAGCAGCGCCTGGTGCGCGCCGTACGCTGGGTTGTAGGAGGCGCCCGGCGGCATGATCTCGAGCGGCGCGTGGAGGGACGGCTCGGGCCGCGGCGGCGCGCGCGGGTTGAGGAGCTGGCCGATCGAGGTGCGCGATATGAGCAACGGCGCCTTGAAGCCGTCGTCGTCCTCGCCCCACGCGTCGAAGCCGTACGCCACCGGCTTGTGCCGTTGTGCGGCCGGCGCGGGCGCGCGCGCGCGCGCGTGCTGCGCCGGCCACGGCGCGGCGCGCGGAGGTGGACGGGCGTCGCGCGCGCGCGTGAGGCGCGGCGCGATCGTAGCGCGGCGCGCGCGGCGTGGCACATGGAAAGGGCGCCGCGCAGCCCAGCGAGCGCGCGCGGCGCGCGGCACGGCGCCCACGCCTGTCGCCGCGAGGCGCGCGCGGCGGAGGCGCGGCCGGCGCGGCACCTTGGGTAGCGGCCGTGCGGTCTGCCCTTTGAGCGGGCGCGCGACCTTGGCGGGCTTCGTGCTCGTGCCCGGCATCGTCTGGCGCACTGACGTGAGCAGCCCGTCCTTCTTGAAGAGCGCGCGAGAGCCGCCCTTCGCGCGGTCGATCGCAAAGAGCGCGCCGTCGGCCGCGCCGCGGAGCGAGCCACCGGTGCGCTCCTCGCGATCGCGCCTGTCGCGCGCCGCGTCGATCTGCCGTGCCGTCTCCGCCGACTTGTGCATCCACCGCTTCTTCGCCATCCTCGCGCGAGCTGCACGCTGCGCCGGCCACCGTCCGCGTCTCCCGGGCGCGGAGGAGCCACGAGGCAGGCACGATGGTGCCTGACTTTGATGTCTCCGACGACGACGGCGACGGCGCGGTGAAGCGGCGGCGAACGGAGGACCTCGAGACCTTTGAGCCGGAGCTTGGCTCAGACTTTGAGGACGAGGAGATCACCTCGGACGAGGACGACGAGTTGCCGCAACTCCCGCCCGCGCGCGTCGCGCGCGCCGTGCTGCCGCCGCCGCCCGCGCGGCGCGCCGCCGTGCCGCTCGACGAGGACGCCGAGCTGGCGGGGCTTGCGATGGTCGAGAGCGACGACGAGGACGAGCTCGATCAGGACGCTGAGTCGGAGCGCGAGCGCGCGCGCCAGCGCCAGTCGTTTGTCGGCAGCGACGACGACGACGACGACGACGACGACGACGATGACAACGACGACGACGAGAGCGGCGCGGACGGCGGCGCGGCCGAGCTGGACGAGCGCGCGCACGCGCAGCTTCTCGGCAGCTTGGGCCTCGCGCGCGGCCGCCGCGTCGCGCCGCGCGTCCGCAACGAGGTCGTCTCGGAGGGCGACTTTGCCATCGGCCAGCGCGCGCACGCGGCGTCTGGCGCGGCGGGCGGCGGCGGCGGCGGCGGGCTGACGGTCGCAAAGCTGCTCGACGCGGTGGGGAACACGGCAGAATTCGGCCCGCTCAAGAGCCGGCTCGCGCATGCCGCGCGCGCCTCGGGCGGCCTCGCGTTGCGCGCGCCCGCCGAGCGAACTGACGAACTGCGCTCCGAGCGCGCGGCGGCCGCGGCGGTCGTCGATGCCGAGCTCGGCCGGTGGACAGGCGCGGTGAAGGCGTTCCGCGAGGCGGAGGTGCTCTCGTTCCCGATGAGCGTGAGCCAGCCGGAGCGCGCGAGCACCGCCAGCCTCGCCGACAAGTTCGCGCCGCGCACCGCGCTCGAGACGCGCGTCGCGGCCGCGTTGCGCGACGCTGGCGGTGTTGACGACGAACGGCGCGCGGCCGCGGCCGAGTCGACGGCGCTCGCGGCGCGCGCGGTCACGCCCGACGAGGCGCGCGCGCGTCTGGCCGAGCTGCAAAAGTCGCGCGACCTCCTCTTCCACCACGAGCGCAAGCTGAAGCGGATCGGCAAGATCAAGTCTCGCGCCTTCCGCAAGGTGCGGCGCAGGGCGGACGAGCGCACGCAGCTGCGCGCGCAGGCGGAGCAGCTGCAGCAGCTCGGCGCGGGCGCCGACGAGCCCGAGGCGCTCGTCGAGGCGCGGCGCAAGCTCGAGCACCAGCGCCTCGTCGAGCGCATGACGCAGAAGCACCGGAACACTTCCAAATGGGCGCGCCGAATGCTCACGCAGCGCGCGGCCAAGGTAGACCCGACCGCGCGCGCCGCGCTCGCCGAGCAGCTGCAGCTCGGCGAGGAGCTGCGCCGTAGGCACGACGACGCGCGGCACGGCGAGGGCGACGACGGCGACGGCGACGAAGACGACGACGACGGCGAGGGCGGCGACAACACGGATGGCGACACGGACGACGACGACGTGCGCGCGCGCGGCGGCGAACGCGAAGGCGAAGGCGAAGGCGAAGGCGGCAGTGGCGACGAGGATGTCGGCGAGGCCGCACGGCCGCGCAAGGGCGGCGACGGCGGCGACGCGGACAGCGAGCACGCTCGGCGGCGCGCGCGCAAGCGCCGGCGCGCACTCGAGAGCGCCGTCGCGCAGCTCGGGACGGTGGGCGCCGAGCTCAACGCGCGCGCGGTTGACGCGGACAGCGCCGGCACCGGTGGCGCGCGGTGTGGGCTGCTCGCGCTGCCCTTCATGCGACGCGGGATCGAGCGGCGGCGCGTGGAGGTCGAGTCGGAGCTGCGCCTCGTCCGCGACGAGCTTGCGCTCGCGCTCGCGCAGGAGGAGGACGCCGAGCGCACGCCGAGCGCGGCGGCCGAGCGCGACGGCGACGGCGACGGCGACGGCGTGCAGCGCGCGCGCGGCGCGGAGCGCGCGCGCAAGCGGGCGCAGCTCGCACAGCTCGACGCGGACGCGGCGGCGGCGAGCGGCGGCGGTGGCGGCACGGGCGCGCGCCGCGCCTTTGACGGCAAGGCAACCGGCGCGCGCGCGCGCGCGGGCGAGCGCGCCGCCGTGGCCGCCGGCGCGCGCGCCGCCGGCACGGACGCGGGCGCGGCGGGCGAGGCGGCGGTGCGGGAGGCGGCGGCGGAGGACGACGGCGCGTGGCGCGCGCTCGCCGTTGACGCGCCATCGTCAACTTTTGGCCTCTTCGGCGCCGGCGCGCGCGCCGCCGTCGAGCGCGCACCGCGACGCGCCGTCGTCCTTGGCGGCGCGCTCGCAGTCGAGTCGGCGGCGCCGAGGACGTCGGCGGGCGGCGAGCGCGCGGGCAAGGGCGGCGCGGGCGCGCCGCCCCAGCGAAGCGCGCGCCCCGCCGGCGCCGCCGCGACCAAGCGGCCGCGCGGCGCACTCGCGCGCGCGGACGCGCTCGCGGCCGACGAGGCAGCCTCTGCGGAGCGGCGGGCGGCGGGCGGCGACGACGACGGCGGCGACGGCGGCGGCGACGACGACGACGGTGACGACGACGCGGACGGCCATGCCGCCGGCTCGGCTGCGGCCGCGCCGCTCCTCTCCGCCGCGCAGAGCGCTCTCGTCGAGCTCGCCTTCCCCGCCGCCGGGCTCGAGGCGGACTTTGCGGCGGACAAGGCGGCCCTTGTCGGCACCGAGCTGCCGAGCGCGCTCGCGCCCGGTGCGCAGGCGGAGCTGCCCGGCTGGGGCTCGTGGGCGGGGCAGGGCTCGCGGCCGAGCCGCAAAGCCGAGGCGCGCAAGGCGGAGCGCGAGGCGGAGCTGCGCGCGAAGATCCGCGCGGCCGCGTCCAAGCGGCAGGACGCGGCCTTGCAGCACGTGCACATCTCCGAGCGGAGGGATAAGAAGGTGCGCGCGCGCACACACACGCGCGCGCGCGCGTGCACGGCCTCGCGCGCGGCGCCGTGCGCGCGGCGCGACCTCCCGCCTTGATCCGTAACCGTCCGCCAATCCTCGCGACATCTGTCCCGCCTTGATCCGTAACCGTCCGCCAATCCTCGCGATGTCTGGGTCTGCCCTGCGCGCCGCGCGCCGCAGCTTGCAAAGTACACGCTCGAGGCCGTGCCCTACCCGTTCACCTCGCGCGAGCAGTACGAGCAGGCCACGCGCCACCCGCTCGGCAAGGTGTGCGCGGAGCGGCGCGCGCGGCGCGCGCTCGGCCGCAGCGGCGCGCCGCGTGCGCCGCTCCGCGTCCCTACCCGCAGCCGCGGAAGCTCACGCTAACGCGGCTCCTCACATCTCGCACGCAAACGTGTGCGCGTGGCAGGAGTGGAACACGACCAAGTCGCACGAGCAGCTCACGCGCAAGCGGCTCAACGTGGCCGCCGGCGCGCTCATCGAGCCGATGGCGCAGCACCGCAAGGCGCGCTCGTGAGCCGCGCGACTGCGCGCGCGGCCGCGCAGGTGCTCGCGTGCTTGAACCGGCATCGAATGCGTGCGTGGCCCGCCCTGTGGTCAGGCCACGCGTGCAGTCGACGCGTATACCCGCCGCACGGCCATGGCGTCCGACACGTGCGGCCACGACAGATGCCGCCCACCGCAACCGTGCGGCGGGTATACGCGTCGGCTTCTACAAGGATGGCATGCCCTCCCAACTGCTCGAACGGCTCCGCGGGCTGTTCGCTCCTCCTCCGCGCTCGAGAGCAGTCGACGCGTGTCCGGCTCTTTACAAAAATAGAGCGCGCGAAAGTCTCCCAACCCGTCCACCGGAGAGCGGCACGCTCAAGAATGCCGCCCAGCGCAACCGTCCTCGAGCCGGGCCTCGTCGTTGTGCGCGGCCTGCTCTCGAGCGCGGAGGAGGAGCGAACAGCCCGCGAGGCGTGGGCGATCGGCCAGGGCAACGGCGGCTTCTACAAGGATGGCGCGCTCAACGCCGCGGCCGGCCGAGGCCGGATCTACGACCGCGCCGAGCGCTTCGCGGCGCACTACAAGGCCACGTGCGACGCGGCCGTCGCAGAGGCGCGGCGCGTCGACCCAACCATGCCGCCCATGCTCTTCACGCACCTGCTGATCAACTGCTACCTCACGCGCGACGGCCTCATGTGGCACCGTGACATCTACGAGAACGACGGGAAGGTGCGCCGCGCGCCGCGCGCCGCGCTGCGCCGCGCGCGGGCTGGTTGGCACGCGAGCACACCTGCCGCCGCCGCCGCGCCGCGTGCGCGCGCCGCGCGTTCGCGCGCAGTCGGACCACCCGGTCGTCAACCTCTCTCTCGGCGCGGCGTGCCGGTTTGGATGGAAGCACGAGCGGCAGGACGAGGGCCAGTCGGTCGTGCTCGAGTCGGGCGACGTGCTCCTCTTCGGAGGGCCGTGCCGGTACATTCTGCACACGATCGAGGAGATTCTGCTCGATACGACGCCGCCGTGGATGGACGGATTCGAACCCGGCCCGCTGCGCTTCTCGTTCACGTTCCGCGACGCACCCGAGGTGCTCGGCCGCGAGGAGGAGTTCCGCTTCTTCAAATTCTCGGCCGACATGAAGGAGCAGGACGATTTTGACAAGGCGCGGCGCGACGAGCGCGCGGCTCTCGCGCGCGCGTACCAGCCGCCAAAGATGGCCGTCGTGCCCGCGACTCCGGCCGCCTGAGGCCCGAGTGCCGTTCGCCGCCAGCATAGCAGTGCCTGCAGCCCCCCCCCCCCCCCCCCCCCCCCTCTACGCTCAGTCGAGCGCCACGTGCCCAGTGTACGCCAGCTCGGCCGGGCCGGTCATCGTGATCTTGCCGTCGGACTCACGCCACTCGATCTCGAGGTCGCCGCCAGGTAGCGAGACAGTCGCCCTGCGCTCGGCGAGGCCGTTAAGCACGGCGGCGACGAGCAGCGCGCACGCGCCCGTGCCGCATGCGAGCGTCGCGCCGGCGCCGCGCTCCCACACGCGCATCTGCAGGTGCGTGCGCGAGAGCACTTTGACGAATTCGGTGTTGGTGCGCGCCGGGAAGGCGGCGTGCTTTTCAAAGAGCGGCCCAATCGTCGAGAGGGGTAGGCTGCTCTCGTCGAGCGAGTCGACGAACACGATCGCGTGCGGGTTGCCCATCGAGACGCACGTCACCGCCCACCGCCTGCCCGCCACGTCGAGCGGCGCGCCGATCACGCGGCCGCTCGCGTCGGCGGGCAGCGTCGTGGGCACCTTCGCGCCGTCGAGGATCGGCCGGCCCATGTCGACGGCGACGAGGCCGTCCGCGGTGAGCGCTGGGATGATCGGGCCGGCGCGCGTCGAGATGGTGTACGTGTGCGATGTTGCGCGGCCCTCGAGCGCGGCGACAAACTTGGCCATGCACCGGATCCCGTTGCCGCACATCTCGGGCTCGGAGCCGTCCGAGTTGATGATGCGCATCGCATAGTCGGCGCCGTCCTCGCCGGGCAGCGCAAAGATCACGCCGTCGCCGCCGATGCCGAAATTGCGGTCGCACATGCGCTCGGCCTGCGCGGGTGTGAGCAGCAGCTCGCGCGACGCGCGGTTGTCCACGAGGATAAAGTCGTTGCCGATGCCTGGGCGCGGGCGCGCGCGGCCGGCCGGATGAGCGCGGCGCACGGCGCACGCGCACGCGTTCGCGATGGGACCCGCGCGCGTACCGTGGTACTTTGAGAAGGCGAGCTGCGAGCCGCCCGCGCCCATCATCGGCCGCGCGCGCACCACGGCCGCGGCCGCGCACAGCGCCACCGCCCACATGGAGACGAGCTGATGCCACGGGCGCAGCTTTGATGGTGGCAAGTAAAAAGTCTGATCTCCAGTTTTGGCGGGCCGTCGTGCGCGCTGCAGCCGGATGAACGACGACGTCTTCGCCATCCTCTCGGCCTCGCGCGGCACGCGCTCGCTCGGCGACAGCTACAACCAGCCGAGGACGCCCGAGCCCGTCGGCAGCCCGCATCGTCGCCACACGCATGCGGCCGCGCGGCCGCAATTTGTGGCACGCGACGACGACGCCGACGCGCACGACGCCGACGCGCACGACGCCTATGCGGCCGAGCGGCACGCGCGGGCGCGGCACGCCTCGCCGCCGCGGTGGGGATCGGCAGCGCCTTACCCGCGGGGCGAGCCTCGCGCGCTCGAGCCGGCGTATCCGTACGGCGACGTGGTCGCGCCGCACGCGTCCGACTGGAGCGACGGCGACAGCGTGGCGGCGCGCGCGCACGGCGACGAGCTCGCGAGCGCAGAGCCCACGATCGGTGACAAGGCGTCCCTCTCCCTATACATTCACCAGCTCACCGCCAAGGACGTCCGCCTGCGCGCCAAGCTCACGACCTCGCTGCTCAAGGAGATCGAAAACTCGAGTTGACTCGCCGGCGTCGGACGTGCCTGCGCCGAGGCACAACCGAGTAGAGACGGGTGGTCCCAGGCGGAGCACCCGTTTGCATTTCGCCCGTCCCCGCTGCTGACCACAGGCCGGAAGAAGAGGAAACAACACCACGTGGGGTCTACGAGCGGCAGAGGCGCGGCGCCGCAGCCCGACGAGCCGTGCAGGCCTCACTTCTTGGCGCGCTTGCCACCGCCGGCGGGCGTGGCGCCCTCGGCGGGCGCGCGCTTGCCGCCGGCGGCCGCCTTGCCGCCGGGCGTGGCGCCCCTCTTCGCCGCGCCCTTGGCCTTGGCCTTGACGAGCCGGTCGTTCTTCACGTCGTCGTCGTCGCCGCCGTCCGCGTCGCCGTCCGCGTCGCCCTCGCCGTCGTCGTCCAGCGCCTTGCCCTCGTCTCGCGCGGGCGCGTCCTCGTCGTCCGCGGCGCCGTCCGCGCCCGCGCGCGAGTCCACGCCGCTCGCGACGTGCTTGCCCACCTTGTGCGCCTCGCCCGGCCTGCGCTCGTTATAGCGGCGCGTGAACGCGGCCTTGGTCGCGCGGTCGAGCGTCTCAAACGCCTTGGACGGCAGCACCGAGCGGTCGGTGGCCGCACTGCCGTCTGCCACGCGGCGCGCGCAGGCGGGCGCGTGCGTCGCACGGATGTCACCAGAAAGGAAAGGAGAAAACCAGAAGTGGCGGCAAAAGAACGGGCACGGCACGCGGCGCGCGCGCCTCAGCGCGCGCCTCAGGCGCCGCCTTTCGCGCAGTGGGCCAAGGCATCGCCACGGGCGCGCGCGACGGCGACGACGGGGCACGCGGAGCGCGGCGCACCCGAGGCCTTTGGCGCGAGCAGGTCGAGGAACGCGAGGACGGCGTCAAAATCGTCCCTGTCAAGCCCGTACTCCATCATCGCCTCGACGACCGCGTCGATCCCGCCCTGCGCGCGCGCGCGCGCGCAGGCGCGGTGCGGTGCGGCGCGCGAAGCGGCGCGGTCGGTTGGTCGGTTGGTTGGTTGGTCGGTTGGTCGGTCGGTTGGTCGGTCGTGTGAGCGGGCGGGCGCAGCGCGCGCGCGCGCGCGCGGCGCGGCGCGGCGCGGCGGCGCGTGCGACGCACCGCGCCGCTCTGCGCGAGTGGGCCGGTGAGCGCGTGGTGCAGCGCGGGCAGGTAGCAAAGCAACGTCTGAAGCTTGCCGGCGCTCGTGTGCGCCATCATGTGCGCGTGCAGGTCGCGCGCGAGGCGCCGGTTCTTGCTCACGGTCGAGTTGCGCCCGAGCCAAGTGGGGAAGCGCGCGGAGCTGCCCGAGAGGCCGCCCTGCACGATGTACCCGGGCAGCACCGACGACATAATCCCGCAAAAGGGCGCGAGCTCCCATTGGCCTCGCCGCATAACCGCCGTCTGCGCAATGTCGCCCTCCGAGATCGCGTTCGCCGCCGCGGCCACGAGCTGCCCAGCGCGGCGCGCGGCGCGGCGCGGTGCGGCGCGGCGATGAGCGTAGCGCGGCGCGCGGCGGCGCACGCCAGGTCCGCGCGCGGCGCGCACGTTGAGATGCGCGAGCTCGTCGCCCTGCCGGCAGCGCGCGGGCCTCGACGCGAGGTAGTTCTCCTGCACGAAGAGGGGAGCCAGGTCGTCGGCAAAGTAGAGGCGCAGCCGCTCCTCGACGGTGAGCGCGCCGGGCGCGAAGAAGCGCGGCGCAAAGTCGAAGACGTTGAGGGCCACATCCTTGTCTGCCGAGCCAAGCCGCGCCTTCACCTCGCCAAAGCCGAGCGCGCGCGCGGGGCCGGCGGCCGCCGCCGCCGCGCTCGGCCGCCACATCTGCAGCACGTTGAGCACCTGCCGGATGTCGTTGCGCGCGACCTCGGCCACCTTCTCGAGCGCTGCCGGCTCCATGGGCACGCCCTCGCGCGCGGCGATGAGCGCGAGCCGCTTGGCGATCGTCGCGGCGGGCGGGCGTTGGAAGCGGATGTCGACGCAGTAGTTGGCGAGCGAGCGCACCTTGCTGTCCTGCCTGTCGTTGCAGATGCAGATGATCGGCACGCGCGTGTGCTTGATCACGTTGATCAGCTCCTGCATCCCGCCGCGGTCGCCGCCACCCATCCCGTCCACCTCGTCCATCACGAGAGCGAGCCGGCCGCGCCCGTGCGCCGCGCCGGCGGTGGCGCCGGCGGCGGCGGGCGGCACGGCCGCGCGCTGCGCGAGCTGGTAGTCGAGCAGCGTGTGGTTGTCCGCCATCGCCGCTGCATGCAGCTTGATCGACCCCTTGGAGCGCACGTCCGACGCGTTGAACTCGACCGCATCGAGCCCGGCGAGGCGCGCCGCGAGCTTGGCGGCGGTGGTCTTGCCGATGCCGGGCGGGCCGGAAAGGAGCGCGGCGCGGCGCTCGGCCCTCCCCGCCGCGAACTCGCGCAGCCAGTCGCACAGCCGCTTGGCCGCCGCGCCGTTGCCGATGAGCTCGTCGAAGGACGCGGGCGCGTACCTGTCCGTCCACAGCGACGCATCAGAGACCGGCGGCCCGGCGGCGCTGCTCGCCGCGCCGCTCGGACGCGCGGCGGCGGTGGCGGCGGCGCCTGCGCCGCGCGCGCCCGCGCGCGCGAGCGGCGAGGCCGCCGTCGCGCGGCCGAGCGCCGCCTTGGCCGCCTTGGCGCCCGCGTCCGCCGCCTTGGCGCCGAGCTGCCGCACGCGCTCGGGGAGGCAACGGGGCGAGTCGCGGATGAGGTCGAGGAACTCGGCCTCGGACAGCATCGGCACCTCCCGCGCGAGCGCCGTCTCCACCTTGCTCCCGTCCTGCAGCCGCGTCGGATCTGAGTGGTCGACACCGCGCAGCAGGTAGGTCGTCTTGCCAGAGACGGAGCTCGTTACTCGCCCGCCATACTCCTTCACCAGGTCTTCCGCGCCCTCGCGCGAGCCGATGCGCGGGAACTCGCCCGTCAGCACGAACGTGCAGCCCAGCAGACACTGGCTCAGGCCCTGCGGTGCGCCGTCCGCGCCGCCGTCCGCGCGCGCGGCGGGCGCGGCGGGCGCGGCGGGCGCGGCGGGCGCGGCAGGCGCGGCGGGCGCGGCGGGCGCGGGTGCCGGCGCGTGGGTGGGCGCGGCCGCAACGGCGGCGGCAGCCGATCGGGCCAGCTTCGCCTGCGGCTCAACGACCGCGTCGTGCTGCGGCTTGCTGCGCGGCGGCGCGCGTCGAGGCGCGCGCGCACCGGCAGCTGCGTGAGCCCCGCGCATGCGCGCGCGCGTGGCGGCCGCGCGCGGCTCGCGCGCGCGCGCGCGCGCGAGGGCGCGGCGCACCGCTCGCGCTTGCTGCCCGTGTCAGCTTTGGGCGTCGCTGGCGGGTGCGGCGGCGTGCGCTCTTCGCTCGGCGCGCGCGCGCCGGCGGCCGCCTTGCCCCGCGCGGGGGACGCGGCCGGCCGCAGCGCGGCCACCTGCGCAGCCGTGGTCGACGGCGCGGGCGCGCGACCGGGCGCGGCGCGCGCCGGCGAGCGCGCCTTGGCGCCGGCGGCGCCGAAGAATGAGGCCGCGTCAACCTCAATCACGTCGTCCGACGAGCTCGCGCGTGCGTGCGCTGTCGGCTTTGGCGCCGGCTTCGGCGCGGCGGCCGGCGGCTCCTTGGCGGACGCGCCCACGCCTGCGGCGGGCGCGCTTTTCGGTGGGCTCTTGGCCGGTGTCTTGGCCGGAGCCTTCTTCGGTGCGCCGCCGCCGCCGAAGAAGGCGCGGATGTCCGACATGACCTCGCCGCGGCGAGCGCGCGCGACGACTCGCACGCGCCCTGATCCCCTCCACTCGGCCTCCCGCTCAAACGCGCACGATGGCGCCGTCGCGCGGCGCTAAGGCTTTGCGCTGGGTGGTGGGTTCGGCGGTGGCGGTTGTGGTGCTGCACCAGCTGCGCGACGAGGGGCACCGCATCGCGAACCGGACACCGGCCGCCAAGCAGCAGCTCCGCGCTTACGCCGACTTCCTCGCCGCAATGCGGCTCGCGCCGCTCGATCGCGCGAGCGCGCTCGCCGCGCCGCCCGAGCGCCGGCAGGCGGCGATCGTCGACGACTTGCTGCGCTGGATGGTGCTCAACGGCGCGTCGCTCCCGCTGGCCAACCGCACGCGCGTTGCCACCGTCCGCCACGGCAAGGCCCTCGTGCGCGGCATCGTCGCGAGCGACGCGCTGCCGAGCGGCGCGCTGTTCGCGTCCGTGCCCGCACGCCTGCTGCTCTCGCGCGAGAGCGCGATGGTGACGGAGCTGGGCCCACCGATCGCGCGCGCGCGCGTCTCCGCATTTCTCGCGCTTGTCCTCGCCATCCTGTACGAGGGCGCGCGCGCGCGCCGCGAGCCGTCGTCCCCGTGGGCGCCGTACGCGCGGCTGCTCGACGCGGTCGCGCTCGACACGCCCACGACGTGGTCGGCGCAGCGGCTCGCGGCGAGCTCGGACGTGATGCGCGCGCTCGCGGCGCGCCATGCGCGCACTGTCGCGGCGAGCCACGCCGCGCTGCGCCGCGCCGCGCCCGACGCGCTCGAGCTCGCGGGCAATGCGAGCGCGGCCGAGTTTGCGCGCGCTTTTGACCTCGCGACGAGCCGTTTCTGGCTGCTCTCCGGCAGGGCGCTGATGGTGCCGTACCTCGACCTATTCAACTTTGGTGACGACACGAACACGTGCGACCTCGTCTCGCCGGATCGCCCAGCGCAGCCGGGCGCGCCGCCTGCCGCGCCGGCCGCGCTCGCGCGCTTCGAGCTCGTGCTCCGGCAGCGGTACAGCGCGGGGGACGAGATCGGCTTTTTTTACAACGAGCACTGCGCGGAGGAGTTCCAGCTGTACTATGGCTTCGTGCTTGAAGGCGCAAAGCCGTGCGAGCTCTCGCGCGCGCTGCGCTCGTACTGGTTTCGCGCCATGCTGCGGGCCGACGGCTCGGCGGTACTCTCAGATGAGTAACCGTTACTTACCATACATAGACAAGTCCGCGCATGGGGTGCGGCGCGTCTAAGAGCCTGCCGTCGGCGGAACGGCCGAGCGGTGCGCCGTTCAAGCCGGGCACCACGCCTGAGGAGGCGAAGGCGGGCGCGGTACCGACACTTACGCGTCCCGGCGTCCACTTCGCCGCCCAGGAGGACGTCAAGGCGGTCGAGCAGCGCGCGTCGTCCGAGCCCGAGGACGCGGCGGAGGCGGACCTGAAGGGCACGCCGAGCGAGCAGCCGGGCATCAAGCGCGGGCGTACGGCCACGGGTCCGGGTCCTATGGGGCTTGGCAAGGCCTACGACCTCTCGCTCGACGACGATGACGACGATGACGACGACGACGAGATTGATGCGACCGCCGCGCCGCGCCTGAGCGCGCGCGACGCGAGCATCGCGCTCGGCGGCGGCGTCGACGAGGCGGACGAGGAGGTGGCGGCGGGCGCAAGCGGCGCGGGCGACGGCAAGCAAGATACGCGCCAGCCCGGCGAGAGCTCGTCTACCGACGCGCCACAGCTCGCCGAAGCGAGCAGCACGTTTGCCCACGCGGCCTCGAGCCTGCTCGACGAGCCGACGAGCGCGTCCAAGCCGCCCGCGTCCGAGCCGTCGGCGTCAGACCCGCCGCCGTCCGAGCCCGTGGCGACCGGCGTCGAGAGCTCGTCCACCGGCGCGCCACAGTTGGCCGAGGCGAGCAGCACGTTTGCCCACGCGGCCTCGAGCCTGCTCGACGAGCCCACGAGCGCGTCCAAGCCGCCCGCGTCCGAGCCGCCGGCGTCGGACCCGCCGCCGTCCGAGCCCGTGGCGACCGGCGTCGAGAGCTCGTCCACCGGCGCGCCACAGTTGGCCGAGGCGAGCAGCACGTTTGCCCACGCGGCCTCGAGCCTGCTCGACGAGCCCACGAGCGCGTCCAAGCCGCCCGCGTCCGAGCCGCCGGCGTCGGACCCGCCGTCGTCCGAGCCCGTGGCGACCGGCGTCGCGCCCGAGGAGGTGGCCAACGCCTCCGGCGCAGGCAGCGCGGATGCGCCGGCCGCTGACGGGTGACGCACGCGGGTCCAAATGCCAGCTAGCTACAAATTCCTCTCCGTGGGCATGTCGACACGCGTGCGTTTGGGCGCAGGCGCGAAAGCCGTGTCGTCGGTTTCGAGCTTGATGAACGCAGCGCCGGCGGGCGCATCGGCGCGCGGGCCGTCTCCGCGCGCCGCTTCGTCCTCCCCGTCCTCCCCGTCCGCCTCGCCGCCACCGCCGCCACGCGGCGCGGGAAGCGGCGCGGTCGGCGCACCGCACGACGCGGCGACGAGCGCCTCGGTCTCGAGGCGGAGGAGGACGGAGGCGACGGCGTCGGCGACGAGGTCGTTGGCCGCGCTGCTCGCCCACTCGAGTTGAGCGCAGCGCTCCGCCTCGTACAGCACGACTGTGACCGCGCCCGCCACGCAGAGCTGATGGCGTTGATGGGCGCCGCCGCGCGCCGCGCCACCGCCGCCGCCGCCGCCCATCGGCGCGTCGCCCGCCGCGCCGCCGTCGACGAGCGGGAAGAGCGCGCGGAGCGCGGCGCGCAGCTCGCGCGCGTCGCCGTGGAAGGGCAGCCTCGGTCGCTGCACGATGGAGACGGGTGTGAGTCCGGTATGCTCAGCCAAGTCAGTGTCTGCAAGCAGCTCGTACCCAAAGTCACGGCGCACGAGCAGGCCGCTCACTTCGCCGTCGGCGGAGGGCTGCGCGGCGGCGAGCGCGCCGATGGCCTTGGCCACCTTGTGCGCGTGAAAGGAGAGCGAGACCGTGTGGCAGTTGCGCGGCATGAGCACGTCGAGGCGCTCGCGCCCCGCCTTGTCGCACCCAAAGCGCGAGACGAGCGCCGCGCGCAGCCGGCGCATCTCCTCCTCCGCGCCGTGCACGAGCACGACGTGGCGCGGCGACGTGGCCTCGATGAAGCCGCTCGTCTGCGCGTAGTCCGAATGCGCGGAGAAGGAGACGTACTCAACTTGCAGGTTGAGCGCGACCGTCTCGCCACCCTGCGTCACAACCTCCTGCGGCTCGGACATGACGTGGTGCCCAAGCGTGCCCGCAACGGTGTAGCCGGGCATCATCAGGCCGTTGCGCCGGTCAGAGCACCAGCGCTCGAAAAGCTCGCGCGACAATCCGCTCTGCGCGCGCCGCAAGCGCGCGCTTGGCGGCCGGTGGGGTGTCGGCGCGGCGACGCGCAGCGGGCGTGCGGGCGGAGCGGCGGGCCGCGGCGCACGCGCGCGTGTGGAAGCGAGTGGAGGCACAAGGGCAACGGGAGAGCGTGCGCGGTGTGTACTATGGCGCTCCCCTAATCCCGATCTCGCGCCGCGCGGCTGCGGGGCGACGGCGCAGGCGGCGGAGAACCCGCGCGCTGCTGCCGCAACATTGCCATGCGCGAGGCAAGACCCCGACGATGGTGCCGCGCGGCGCTCGGCACGCGCCCGCCAGCCGCGCCCGCCAGCCGCGCCCGCCAGCCGCGCCCGCCAGCCGCGCGCGCCGCTCTCCTGCCGCGCTCGCCCACGGCGCGCCGCGCGCGGCGCGCCGCGCGCACTTGGAGCATGCCGGGCGACGCCATCACGACGACGGGCTGCGAGTCGTCCAGGTGCGCGATCGACTTGAGCTCGGTGACGTGCTTAAAGCGCCAGGGGTTACTCACCTCGTGCGCGGTGCGAATGTGCTCGTTCATCATGTTGATGTACGCAAGGTACACCTTCATGCACTTCTTGGCGAGGGACGAGGCGTAGTAGACGGGCACCGAGTGCAGCTCCGGGTGCTGCCGCCAGTACTCGTCTGAGCGCGGCAAAAGTGGCGCGCGGCGAAGGCGCGCGTCGGCGGCGCGCGGCGACGGTGCGCGGCGACGGGACGCGCGGCGGCGGCGCGCAGCGGCGCGCGCGCGGCCGGCGCGCGGCGGCGCGCGGCGCGCACCGAGGATGAGGAGCAGCTCCTGCGCGCGCCCGAGCGCGAAGACCGGTATGAGGCAGCGGCCGCCGCGCGAGACGACCTTGTGCACGAACGACGTGAAGCGCGACTCGCGCACGTCGGCCGGCCCGTGCGTCTGCACGCCATACGTCGACTCGACGATGAGGACGTGCGGGTTCTCGGTGGGCGCCTCGGCGCCGCGCAGGTGCCGGTCCTCGTGGCACGAGAAGTCCCCCGTGTAGAGTGCGCGCACGCCGCCCACCTCGACATTGAACATGGCGGCGCCGAGCACGTGCCCCGCATTCAGCGCGGTGAAGCGGACGCCCTTGTGCGTGACGACCTGGTGGTAGTCGATGAGCTCAATCTTCTCCATCGAGCGCATCAGGTCGCGCTCGTCGTACAGCTTGTCCTCGCCCGATGTGACGCGCACGTAGTCGTTGAGAATGATCTTGTAGATGGCCTTCGTCGCGTGCGTCATGAAGACGCGGCCCGCAAAGTTGGTCTTCTCGGTGAAGTAGGGGACGGCGCCGCAGTGGTCGAGGTGGAAGTGCGTGACGAGCAGCAGGTCCACCTCCGACAGATCGAACTCGTCAAAGTAGGGCAGCGCCGCGAGCCCGTTGAACGCCGGGTGCACGCCGCAGTCGAACATGATCGTCGAGCCGCGGAAGCGCAGCACGACGCACGAGCGGCCGACCTCGCAGCCGGCGCCGAGGGGGATAATCTCCATCTCCTCGCTCATCCCGCCCGCCTGCGCCCGCCCGCCGCGGCACGAGTTGCGCCGCCGCTCAGACCCGCCGCACGCCAAGAGCGCGGGGTGAGGCCGCGTGCGCGGCGCGGCGTGGGGCGCGACAGCATGGCGGCGAGGTGAGGCCCGCTGCCGTCCGGGGGAGGAGCCGCACGATGGACCTGGACGAGGAGCGCAGACTCGCGAGGGAGCGCAAGCTGCGCGCCGCGCCCAGCTGGGACCGCGACAAGCATTTCGCCGCCGGCCGCTCGCCGCCGCACTCCGTCGTGCCCGCGAGCGCCACCGCGTACGTGCCGCCCGCTCTGCGCGCCGCGCCTCCCTGCGCCGTGCCGCGCGACGCCTCCGCGCGGGCCGAGCCGCTCGCGCCCGCGCCGCTGGCTCCGCACACTCAGCTCGACGGCCGCGCGCTGTCCGTGCCGAGCCACACGCACGACGCGCACCCGCTCGCCGCG
Source organism: Diacronema lutheri (assembly GCA_019448385.1). Taxonomy (NCBI): domain Eukaryota; phylum Haptophyta; class Pavlovophyceae; order Pavlovales; family Pavlovaceae; genus Diacronema; species Diacronema lutheri. Next base: position 190,318 of record JAGTXO010000024.1, on the reverse strand, counting down.
CCGCTGGACGGCGCGCACGCCACGCCGCAAGGCGAGCCCGCTGGTGCGTCGCGCCGCGCCGCGGGGCAAGCGCCGACACCGCCGCCGAACGTGCGGGATGACGATGGCACTGATGCCGCCGACGCCGACGCCGACGCCGACACTATCGCGAGCACGCCGACGCGCGCCGTCGCCGAGCGCGCGCCGGTCGCCTCGGTGGCCGCCGGCGCGTGCGCGCTCGACGATCTCGCGCACGTGCTCGAGCTGAGCGGGCTGCCGCTGGCGCTGGCGTACCCGCAGCTGCTCACGCTCGTCGCGTCGTTCCTCCAGCTTGAGCCCGACGAGTTCACGCTCGTGAAGCTCAGCGCCACGCGAGCGCTGCTCGCCCTCCGCTCCGACGCCGCGGCCAGCGCGCTGCTGCGCGCGCACGGCGCCCGCGGCGCGGCCGGCTCGGTGGCCCTACTGCCGCTCAGCGCGGCGTCGGAGGAGGCGCGCCGCTGCGCGAGCACGCAGCCGCTGCCGCAGCCCCAGCGCCCCAGGACGACCGCCGCGGGCGCGGCCCGGCTCATCAGCAGCAGCCTCGGCCTGCGCGCGCCGGCTGCCGGGGCGCGCGCCGGCCCGACGATCGCCAAGGAGCGGCAGCGGCGCGACGAGGAGCGCGCGCGCATGGCGCGCGAGAAGGCCGACGCCGACGCGCTCTGGTTTGACGACTGACGATGCTGGCGCGGATGTCGCCCGCCCCCCCCCCCCCCCCCCCCCCCCGGGCCCCCCCGGCCCCCCGTGGGCCCTGGCCCTCTGCGGGCTCTGCCTACTGCCCCACACTGAACGGGCGCGCCACACTGAACGGGCGCAAGGAGCTCCCCCCCTCCGCCTGCCGGCTCATTCGCCTCGCGTCGAGATGCTCGTGCGCCGGTTCTCGAGCCCGGCCAGCTGGCCGCTGCTTGTGACGCCCGCGTGGCTCCAGTCCCGCCTCGCCGATCCGTCCGTCGCGATCCTCGACTGCTCGTGGTATATGCCCGCGGCGAAGCGGAGCGGCCGCGCCGAGTTTGCCAAGGAGAGCATCCCGGGCGCGCGCTTCTTCGACATTGACGCGACGAGCGACGCGTCGCAGGACCTGCCCCACATGCTGCCGAGCGCGGGCTCGTTCGAACGGGCTGTCGCCGAGCTCGGCATCGACGCCGCCCAGCACATCGTCTGCTACGACGGCGCGGGCGTCTTCTCGGCGCCGCGCGCGTGGTGGCAATTCCGCGCGTTTGGCCACCGAGGCGTGAGCGTGCTCGACGGCGGCCTGCCCGCGTGGAAGCTCGACGGGCTCGCGACGGTCGCAGGCGCGTCGCCACCGGCCGTGCGCGCCGGCGCGCCCGCCTGGCGAGCGACGTCCGAGCCGTCGGGCTCGCTGCGCACGCTCGCGCAGATGCGCACGATCGTCGCCGACGGCTGCGCGTCGTCGCAGGTCGTTGACGCGCGCGCCGCGGGCCGATTCGAGGGCAGCGCCCCCGAGCCGCGCGCCAACTGCGTCAGCGGGCACATGCCGGGCGCCCGATCGCTCCCCTTCACCAAGCTCCTCCGCCCCCTCGCCGACGGCTCCGACGGCACGCGCTTTGCGAGCGTCGACGAGCTCGACGCGGCGTTCGCCGACGCGCGCGTCGACCTGACGCGCCCGCTCGTGATGAGCTGCGGTTCGGGCATGACGGCGTGCGTGCTCGCGCTCGCGGCCGCGCGCCTCGGCAGGGACGACGCGGCCGTGTACGACGGCAGTTGGGCGGAGTGGGGCGCGCGGACCGACGTGCCGATCGTGACGGGCGGTCCCTGACGGTGGTCGCGCCGACCCTCCATCCAGGTCGGGATCGAGGTCGGTCGTGCCCTTGGGCGCGTGGACTGAAACTTATCTAAGGGTGTGTCGCGGGCTGCGACGACGCCGCAGGCCGCCCGAAGCGGCGTGGCCTAGTTGGCGGCCGCCATCTTGTCGGCGTCGTCGACGAGGTCCTCCATCGGCGGGCACGTGCACACGAGGTTGCGGTCGCCGTACACGTCGTTGACGCGCGACGTCGTCGGCCAAAACTTGGCCGAGTGCAGGTGCGGCATCGGGTAGGCGGCCTGCTCGCGCGAATACGCGTAGGGCCACTCGCTGGCGCTCACGACGTGCATCGGGTGCGGCGCGTTCTTGAGCACATTGTTGTCCGCCGGGTAGACGCCGTCCTCCACCTCCTTGATCTCCTCGCGGATGCTGATCAGCGCGTCGCAGTACCGGTTGAGCTCGGCGAGGTCCTCCGACTCGGTCGGCTCGACCATGATCGTTCCCGGCACCGGCCTGGCAACGCGGCGGCACGTCGCGGCGGATGGGCGGCGGGTGGGCGGCGGCGGATGGGCGCGCGCGCGACGCGGCGCGACGCGCAGCGCGCGGCAGGCAGGCACAACGCGCGCGCGCGCATGCGCGCGCACCACGACATGGTGGGCGCGTGGAAGCCGTAGTCGGCAAGGCGCTTGGCGATGTCCGACTCGGAGATGCCCGTCTTTGCCTTGATGGTGCGGATGTCGAGGATGAACTCGTGCGCGCACATGCCGTCCTTGCCCGTGAAGAGCACATCGTAGTGGCCCTCGAGCCTGCGGGTGCCGACGTGCGCGCGCGGCGGCGAACGGGTTGGTGCAGCGCGCGCGCGCGGGCGGCGCGGGCGCGCGCAGGCCGGAGCGGTGCGCTGTGCGCGCGCACCGCTTGGCCATGTAGTTTGCGTTGAGGATGGCGAGCTGCGTCGCCTTCTTGAGGCCGTCCGCGCCCATCATCACGCAGTACATGTACGAGATCGGCAGGATGGACGCTGAGCCCCACGGCGCGGCGGCGACGGCGCCAAAGGCCTTGTCGGCGCCGAGGCCCAAGGAGCCCTCCTTGACGATCGGGTTGCCCGGCAGGTGCGGCGCGAGGTGCGCCTTGACGCCGATCGGCCCGACGCCCGGCCCACCGCCGCCGTGCGGGATGCAGAAGGTCTTGTGCAGGTTGAGGTGGCACACGTCGGCACCAAAGTCGCCGGGCCTGCACAGGCCGACCTGCGCGTTCATGTTCGCGCCGTCCATGTAGACCTGCCCGCCGTTGTCGTGCACGATCTTGCACACCTCGGCGATCGCCTCCTCGAAGACGCCGTGCGTCGACGGGTAGGTGACCATGAGCGACGAGAGGCGGTCCTTGTGCTTGGCCGCCTTTGCGCGCAGGTCGTCAACGTCGATGTTGCCGTGCTCGTCGCAGCCGATGGGCACGACGCGCAGGCCGCACATGACGGCCGACGCGGGGTTGGTGCCGTGCGCCGAGACGGGGATGATGCACACGTCGCGGTGCGCCTCGCCCTTGGACGCCTGGTAGGCGCGGATCGCGCGCAGCCCCGAGTACTCGCCCATCGCGCCCGAGTTTGGCTGGAGCGAGACGGCGTCAAAGCCCGTCACCTCGGCGAGGATCATCTCGAGGTTCTTGAAGAGCTCGAGGTAGCCCTTCGCCTGGTGGAGCGGCGCGTACGGGTGGATCGCGTTGATCTCCGGCCACGTGATCGGGATCATCTCGGCGGTCGAGTTGAGCTTCATCGTGCACGAGCCGAGCGGGATCATCGAGTGGACGAGGGACAGGTCCTTGTTCTGCAGCTTGTGCATGTAGCGCAGCAGCTGCGACTCCGAGCGGTGGGTCGAGAAGATGGCGTGCGAGACCGGCGCGTCCTTGCGCGCGTGCGCTGAGCCGGACAGGTGGTCGCCGCCGTTGGGCAGCGTCGCGAGCACCTCCTTGGCGGAGAAGGGCGTCGCCTGCTTGCCCGCGAAGACGGCCCACACCTTCTCGACAGCCTCGGGCGTCGTCGTCTCGTCGCACGCGAGCGAGAGCGTCGTCGCGTCGAGCACGCGGAAGTTGAGCTGCGCGTCGTGCCCGGCCGACTGCACCGCCGCCGCGCTCGGCGCCTTGACGGCGATCGTGTCAAAGTAGGGGCCCGGCGCGACCTCGAAGCCGAGCTTGGTGAGGCCGGCGGCGAGGAGCGACGCGGTCATGTGCGTGCGCAGCGCGATCTCCTTGAGCCCCTCCGGCCCGTGGTACAGCGCGTACATGGCGGAGACGTTCGCGAGGAGGGCCTGCGCGGTGCACACGTTGGACGTCGCCTTGTCGCGCCGGATGTGCTGCTCGCGCGTCTGCATGGTGAGGCGGTACGCGGGCTTGTTCTGCGCGTCGATCGACAGGCCGATGATCCGGCCGGGCATCTTGCGCGCGAACGCCGCCGACGTCGCGAGGAAGCCCGCGTGCGGGCCGCCGTAGCCGAGCGGCACGCCAAAACGCTGCGCCGATCCGACGGCAATGTCCGCACCGAGCGACGCGGGCGACTCGAGGAGCATGAGCGCGAGCGGGTCGGCGGCGACGGCGGCCTTGGCGCCCACCTTCTTCGCCGCGGCGATGAACGGCTTGTAGTCGAGCACCGCGCCGTCCGTCGCCGGGTACTGGAGGAGGCAGCCCGAGTAGGTGTCGTCGAGCTGCGCGCTCGCGAAGTCGCCGACGACGACCTCGATGCCGAAGCCCTCGGCGCGGCACTGGACGACGGCGATCGTCTGCGGGTGCACGCGCTTGTCCACGAAGAACTTGCCGCGCTTCGAAGCGAGCCCGTGGCACATCGACATGGCCTCGGCGGCGGCGGTGCCCTCGTCGAGCAGCGACGCGTTGCACAGCTCGAGGCCGGTCAGGCCGGTGATGAGCGTCTGGAAGTTCATCAGCGACTCGAGGCGGCCCTGCGCGACCTCGGGCTGGTACGGCGTGTACTGCGTGTACCACGCCGGGTTCTCAATCACGTTGCGCAGGATGACGGCGGGCGTCTTCGTGCCGTGGTAGCCCATCCCGATGAAGTTGTGCGCGACGACGTTCTTGGATGCGAGGGCCTTCATGTGCGTGAGCGCCTCGTGCTCGCCCATCGAGCGCGAGAACGGGCCGAAGTTCATCGCGCGGTTCAGCCGGATCCCCTCGGGCACCGTCTTCTTGACGAGGTCGTCGAGCGACGAGCAGCCGATCGCCTTGAGCATCCTCGCCGTCTCGCCATCCGTCGGGCCAATGTGGCGCGGGACGAACTGGTCCTGCGCGACGAAGAGGTCGACCTTGGTCGAGAGACGCCGGCCGTGGCCGATCGCAGCGCGCGCGGCGCGCAGCATCGTCTCGAGGTGCGCGGCGGGGTCGGACGAACGAACAACCGCTGACGCTCGTGAATCAGCCCAGAGACGCCTTCGCCTGTGCACGGCGGGCGTGACGCTGTGCTGAGAGAAGGTGCGGGAAAAATCAATTAGCGAGCTCCAATTATTGGCGCGCGGCGCGCCCGGCGCGGCGCGGCGTGCGCGCGCGTGAGCGGCGCGGCGGGGTCGGAGGCCACGGCGCGAGGCCGCCGAGGCGCCAAACCACAGCACTGGCCGGACCCTTCCCCGCGCGCCGCCGTCGCCCCCCGCTCGCCGGCGACGCCGGCGCCCAACACGCGTGCGCCGCACTCATCACTGCAGCGGTCAAACGGCCGAGCGGAAAGGAAAAGTTCGGTGCCCCTTTTCAAAACGGCCACTGGAAAAGGTCGGGCGTACAAGTGCACTGCCCCTTCATTCGTGGGGCGTCCTTTTTGGGGTGGCCACGCGGTGAGCGCCCCCATCATTCGCGCAGCGCCGAAGCGCGCCTGCCGCGAGCCGCACCGCGCGCGGCCGCCGCAGCAGCGCCGCCGCCGTCGCCGCAGCCGTGGGCATGCGCACGTTCGTGCTGCTCGTCGTCGGCGCGCTCGCCAGTCACGGCGGGCTGGCTGCCGCTTGGACCGCGCGCGCGCCTGCGCGCGCCGTCAATGGCCTTGCGACGGGCGCGGCGCGGAGCAGGGGCGCATGCGCGCGGATGGCCGCTGCAAAGGAGGGGAGAAAGAAGGGGAGTAAGGCGGGCAAGAAGGCGGCCGGCTTTGGCGGCGCGGGCGCGCCCGCGCGGAGCAGCAGCCCCGCGCCCGAGCCCGACGAGTTCTTGACGGACGACGACGCGCCCGATGCGCAGCCGCCCGTCGACCGGCGGAGCGCGCTCGGCATGCAGCAGACAGTGGGCGGCGAGAAGCTCGTGCTCGCGCCGCCCGGGCTCGTGCCCGAGCTCGATGAGGTGAAGCAGGAGACGGTGGGGTTGAGCAGCGTCGAGCTGATCGGCGGCGACCCGTTCATGCGCGTGCAGCCGGAGCGCTGGGCCGAGCTGCGCTTGCCGCGCGCCTCGTCCAACGCGGACGTGCTGCAGGTGCGAGGCGGGGCAGCGCGCGCGCGCGCGCTCGCGCGCGTGGCGCGGCGCTCACCGCCGCGCGCTCGCGCCCGCCCGCGCTCGCGCTCGCGCCCGCGCCCGCGCTGCGCGCGCAGGCGCTGTGCGGCGTGGTCGAGCGCGGCGCGCTGGACGAGTGGGTGCAGGCGAACCGCGACTACGTGATCAAGCGCTTCCAGGTGTGGTTGATGGCGGAATCGATCCGGCGCAAGCAGGCGGGCGACGAGGCGGGCAGCGCGCATCTCCGCACAACCCTCTCGCAGCTGATCGCGTCGAACCGCAAGTTTGACGCGCCGCTCGCCGTCGCTGTCGAGGGGCGCGAGAAGGCGCTCAACGCGGCCTTCGAGCAGGCGAACCGCGCGGAGGAGAGCAAGCCGACAATCAGCGAGCTCGCGGGCGACGCGCCGCTCGAGCAGCTCGGCTTCTGGGTCGTGATCGCGTCGGCGAGGGAGGCATGGAGCGACCGCCTTTCCGAGACGCCGCCGGGCGAGGAGTCGCTATGCAACGCGATGGCGCGCAAGGTCGGGCAGATGGAGCAGTTCCTTGAGGCGATCGAGCTCACGCCCGAGATCCAGGTGCCACCCGTCCCTACCCTCCTGCGCGCCATGCGCTCCAACGAGCTGCCCACGCACGCGCTCGACGACGAGCTCGTCTTCCGACTCGGCGCGATCCTCGGCTGCATCGAGTGCCTGCGCTACGCCGCCTTCTCCGCGCTCGCCCTCCGGCTCTCGCGGCTGATGGACATGGTCGCGTCGGGCCGCATCAGGCCGCTCGACACGGGCGCGCCACTCAACTTGCCCTCCATGATTGAAAAGGCCGAGCGCGATGGCGGCCTCTCTGCGCTCATCCGGTACGAGCGCACAAAGGAGCGCATTGACGGCAAGGACACGACCGTCAAGCTCGTGCGCGCGCGCGCGCCACGCGCGCGCACGCTTCCGTCGCGCGCCGTGCGCGCGCGCTGCGCGCCGAGCCGAGCGCGCCGCTCTGCGCCCGATTCCGTCCGGCTGGCGCGCAGGGCGAGCTCTTCAGCGTGGCCATCGCGGCCGATTCGCGCGGCAAGGACACGCAAAGCGCGCGCAACGACGGCGCCTAGCGGGGGCGAACGCGTCATGACCCCGTTGTATTTTGGACACACTGCTCGCTGGAAAGGGGGGTGGCTGCAGGCCCTTCAGCGCCGCTCGTCATCAGCTGCTCGACATGGGTTAGCCGCCAGACCCTACCGCCATTCGTCATGCGATGAGGCGGCAGCTGCTCGACTAGCGCGCCCGGACAGTGCGGTGGGGTCAGCGACGCCAGCGTGGCGAGCAGCGCGGCCGACCCACTTTGCAAACGCGTTGCGCCTACCTCTGCGGCACGCCGACGTCAGCGCGCGGCCGACGGGCAGCTGCTCGGCCACGCGTCCTTTGCGAGCCAGCCGCGCGCGAGCGCGTACTCGTAGCTCCACGCGGCCTCGGAGCTCGGCGCGCGCCACGCCCAGAAGAAGCCGCCGACCGACGCGTTGTGCGCCGCGTACGCGCGCACCTGCCGCTGCGCGAACGCGGCAAGGAGCGCGCCCTGCTGCGCCGCGGACAGCGCGTCAAACTGCGCGGCGTGCGGCCCTCGCCATGGCACGCGCAACGACCACTCGCCGACGAGCGTGGGGAAGCCGAGCAGGTCGAGCAGCTCAGCCTGCTTGTCGACGAGCTCGCCGAGCACGTAGCAGAGCGGCAGCTCGTCGAGCAGCGCGGGCAGCAGCGCGTAGTGCAGGTGCACGTCGAGCAGCACGTTCTCGCCGTCGGGCAGCGCGCCGGGCACGCGGAGCGCGCGCCAGACGGACGCGGGTTCGAGGAGGGCGGAGAGCTCGGTCAGGCTGAGCACGATCGCCACGTCCGCCGCGCGCATCCCCGCCAGCCGCACCGCCGCGATCGCGCGCGCGTAGTAGCGCAGCGCGACGGGCGCGGGCAGGCGTGGCTCGTTGAGGAGCTCGAGGCCCACCACGGCGCGGCTGCGCGCGTAGCGCTGCGCGAGGAGGCGCACAATGTCGACGGCCGCGTCGACGTCAAAGTCCTGCGCCGACCACGCCACGTCCGCGTGGCCGCTCGTCGCGGCGCCGTTCTGCCCGCCCGGCGCGCCATGGACGTCGAGGAGCACGCGGATGCCCAGCTCGTCCGCCCAGCCGATCGCGTCGTCGAGCTGGCGCAGCCCGGCGCCGCGCACATAGGGCGTCGACGGCGCATCGGCGACGAGCCAGTACCCGAGGGGCACGCGTACCGCATTCAGCCCGAGGCACGCGATGCGCTCAAAGTCGGCGCGCGAGACGAAGGCGGCGCGGAACGCGCCGAGCGCGCCGACCTCGCCCGCCTCGCGCAGCAGCTGCGAGAGCGTCCACTCGTCGCGCGCGCCGGCGAAGCGCTCGCCGCTGAACGGCGATGGGATCTCGTCGCCGTCGCTCGTGCGCACCGGCTCGTCCGCGGGCACCATCCAACGCTCGACGAGCAGCCACGAGCCGAGGTTGACGCCGCGCACGCAGCCGTGCCGCCGCCGCCACGCGGCCTGCGCCGTCGAGGCCGCGCGCGGCGGCGCGTCGCGCGCGGCGAGCAGCTCGGCGCGCACGCCGGCGAAGCGCGCGCCCAGCTCGCGCGTGAGCGCCGTCGGCGCGCAGGCGGCGAGCGGCGCGTGTGCGGGCGCGGCGGGCACGTCGCACGTCACCGACGCGCCACGCGCGCGCGGCACGCGCATGGGCTCGGGCGCCGGCGCCGCCGTCGGCGCCGGCGTCGGCGTCAACGTCGGCGTCGCGAAGATGGCGTCGGTCGGGAGCGACGAGCCGAGCGAGCCACTCGTGATCGCAACACCGATCACGGTGCACACGAGCGCGAGCGGCGCGATCAGCTGCACAAGCGAGCGGCCGCGCGGCTGCGCGAGGGCGCGCCGTTACCGTCGTCGCTGTGCGGCTCGGCGCGCAACCGCTCGAGTTCGGATGCACGGATGCGCGCCTGCACGACTGCGTCCGATTGTTCGCATTGCTGCTGCTGCTGCCGCTGCTGCTGCTGCTGTTCGACGAGCAGTTGCTCGTGCAGCTGCCGCTCCGCCTCCGCCCCCGCCTCCGCCTCCGCCTCCGCCTTCGCCTCCGCCTCCGCCTCCGCCTCCGCCTCCGCCTCCGCCTCCGCCTCCGCCTCCGCCTCCGCCTCCGCCTCCGCCTCCGCCTCCGCCTCCGCCTCCGCCTCCGTTCTTGCCCCCTCGTCTGCCTCCGCCTCCGCCTCCGCCTGCGCATCCGTTCCTGCCCCCTCTTCTGCTTCTGCCTCCGCCTCCGCCGCCGCCTCCGCCTGCACGCCCTCCTCGCCGCCGCCCTCCTCGCCCGACCACTGCCGCGCGTCGCGCTCCGACACGCGCGACATGCGCTGCCCGCCGGCCGTGGGCACGGCGGGCGGCGCGAGTTGCGCCTGAGCAGCTGGCGTAGGCTGCAACGAGGGCATCGCTTTCGTCAGAAGCGCTCGCGGGTCGGCGCGCGCGGCGTGCTGCTGCGCGTGCTCGAGCAGTTGCGCCGCCTGTGCGTGCGCGTGCGTCGCCTGCGCCTGCGCGTCGCTCCGGATCAGCTCGGCGTGCTGCTGCATCTGGGCGGGCACCTGCTGCGCCTGGTCGATCACCTCCCATGCGCGCGCCGCCGCCCGCTCCTGCAACTCTCGCGCGCGCGCCGCTGCCTCGACGGCGGCGTCCCTCCACTTCGCGGACATTTCGCTCGTCGGTTCCGTTCTGTTCCGTTCTGTTATTCTCAGAACGTTCTGTGACAACTCTCAGAACGTTCTTGTGACAACAGCTCTGACGAGCAAATTACCAAGAGCCCAGTGCTGGCCGGGGCCGGGGCCACGCTCACCCGCGGGATTGGCCGGCTCGGCCGTCGTGCTCGTCGTCGTACTCGTCGACATCGCCATAGGCATCGCCCGCGCCGTCCTCGCCCGCACCGCGTTCGCCGACGCGCGGCGCGTAGCCCATGCGCGCACGCGGCGTGCCCTCGGCGCTGCTGCAGGCGTCGTCGGCCCTGTCCGCCTCGACGACGGAGCGCAGCTCGAGGAGGACCGCGCCGCTCACGCTCGCGCCGTCCGCGCCGGTCAGTCGGAACCAGCGCTCGAGCTTGGTGCCGTGCCGCAGCGCGTGCAACTCGGCCATCGGCACGAGCACCTCACCCAAGAAGTCGTCGGTTCTGTCAAAGTCCCAGTCGAAGACGACGATGTGCAGCGCGCGCTGCGCGAGGGCCGAGCCGTCGAGCGGCACGTCGAGGGTCGCCTCGCTGTCCCACTGCGGCGCGAGCGTGCGCGTGCGAACCGGCGTGCGCACGTAGCTCGCGCCCACGAAGGCGACGGCGTACGGGTCGCTCGAGCCCGTCCAGTCGCCGACGCCGAGCTGGCGCGCGCGCAAGAGGCGCACGTGCACGCGCATCCGCCGCTGCGCGCGCGGCACGCGCACGAGCTTCGTGTCGAGCTCGAGCCCGGTGCCCGTCGTCATGCCCGCGCCCGCCGACTTGTGCGGCTTGCGGTGCTCCGCCGCCTCCGCCTGCGCCAACGGGCCGGCCGGCCGGGCGCGGCGGGCGGAGAGGGGAGGAGGGGAGGAGGTGAGGAGGGGAGGGGACGCGCGGGCGGGGTGAGGCGACGGGGAGGGGACGCGCGGCCGTGTGAGGCGACGGGCTTGCGGCGCGGCGGCACGCCGCCGCGGCGCGCGCCTGTGCGTCGGGCGGCAGGTCGGCGGCCGTCATGAGCGGCGTGTCGTCCTCAAACTCGTCGGGCTCGGGCTCGGCGCGCGCGCCGCCACCATCGCCGCCGCCGCCGCCGCCGCCACCGCCGGCGGCGCGCGCCGGCGCGCGCGCCGCGCTGCCGGCCGCACCGCCGGCGGCGCGCGCCGCGCGCAGGCCAAGCTCGTGCGCCACCTCCTGCGTCGCCTTGCGCCCGTGCCGCGCGAAGAGCGCGTCGGCCCGGCCGTGCCCCCCAAAGAGGTCGCGCGCGAGCTCGACCGTCTCGAAGCGGCTCTCGACGAGGACGCGACCGCGCACGCCCGCCGACGGCTCGGCTGCGCCAAGCTCGTACCACGCGCGGTGCGCGCCGGCGCCGTGCTGCGCGAGCGCGGCGACGGGGATGAGCAGCTCGCCGAGGTAGTCGTGCGAGTTGTATGCGTCCCAGTCGAAGATGACGACGTGCAGCAGCGCGTCGGACCGGTCGATCGCAAACTCGCGTTGCTCGTCCCAGCGCGGGTCGAGCGTCCTGGCCACGACGGACGTCTGCCAGATCGAGCCCGCGCAGAAGACGCGCGCGTACGGGTCGGAGAGGCCGTTCGCGTCGCCCGCCTTGAGCCCGCGTGCCTCGAGCAGTCGCACGCTCAGCGTTGCGTACGCCTCGTCCGCCGGCCACTTTGCGGGCTCCCAGCGCGCGCGCGTGCCGCTGCCCGCGCTGTCCATGCCGAGCAGGCCCGACGAGGGCGGCGTGCGCTCGCGGGCGAGGCGCTGTGCCACGTCGGCGCGCAGCTCGGCGCTCGCCGCGCGCGCATACGGCGAGCTGACGAGCGCGGCGCCATGCGCTTCGTCAACTGCCGAGCTGCGTAACCACAGCCGGACAGAGCCGCCTGCGCCGTCCGCTGAGCCGGGCGGCTGCGTGAGGGCATGCCACTCGCCAAGCGCGTCCGCGCCGCCGCCGCCGCCGCCGCCGCCGCCGCCGCCGGCGCGGCGCGCGCCGTGCGCGGCGAGGTCGAGGACCTCCGCCGCCGAGAGGATGAGCTCGCCCATCAGCTGGTGCCTGCCGCCCATCCCCGCATGGTCGTAGACGAGCACGTGCACGCCCGCAAAAGTCGCGGGCACTTCAAAGGAGCAGCGCCCTTCGCGCCACAGTGGTGCGAGCGTGCGTGCCGCCACCTCGGTGCGCACGCTCTGCTCGCGCGCCGCCTCGACGTCGAGGAGGTGCAATTCGGCGTACGGGTCGGAGGCGCCTGCTCGCGCCGCGAGCAGTACAGTCAGCGGTCAGCGGTCAGCGGTACAGTCAGCGGTCAGCGGCACAGTCAGCGGTCGGACGCGGCACAGTCAGCGGTCGGACGCGGCACAGTTAGCGGTCGGACGCGGCACAGTCAGCGGTCGGACGCGGCACAGTTAGCGGTCAGCGCGCACAGTCAGCGGTCAGCGGCACAGTCAGCGGTCAGCGCGCGCGCGCGCACGCACGCGCGCACGCGCGCGCGCGGCACGCACCGTCCGCTGCGTTCTTGGTGGGCAGGCCCCTGCCCTCTGCCACGTCAATCTCGAGCGAGCAGAGGCGCCCAGCGACGCCATCGTCGAGCGGGCGCTGCTTCGTCAAGCCGCGCGTCGTCGAGCTGAAGATCGACGAGGAACGCGGCGCGCGGTGCGCGGCGAGGGCGCGACCGACGCGCTCGGCCGCGAGGAGCACGCGCGTCGCGCGCGTCACGTCGGCGGGCGCGACGAGCGCGCCATCGTCGTCGTCGAGCGTCATGCCGACGATCCCGTGCGCGCCGCGTAGCGAGTCGATGAGCGAGGCGAGCTCCGCCTCGACGACGCGCGCGTCCGAGTAGCCGTCCCATCCGACCGGCCGCGCGCGGCCGAGCAGCGGCGCCGGGCTCGACGCGCGGCCGCGCGGCCCGGCGCGGCGGCCGTCGGAGTACGGGAAGGACTCAAACGGGCCATCCCACCCGGACTCCGACGGGCCATCCCACCCGGACTCCGACGGGTCGCCGGCGGGCGCGCGCCGCCGCGCGCGCGCGCGCGCGCGTACTCGTGCGCGTACGGGTCGAGCGGGTCGAAGGACGCCGGCAGCGGCCGCGACGAGCCGAGGCCGAGGCCGACAGCGCGCGCGCGCCGCGCGCGTGGCGCGCGGTCGAGCGGCTGCGTGCCGTCGCCGTCGAGGTACGGCGTCCACGAGAGGTCGGCGAGGAGCTCGCCGCCAAACTGGCCCGACGGCGTATGCAGCGCCCACGTGCGCGAGATCTCGCCCCACTCGGCGACGGTCGCGGGCTCCACGCCCACGCGCCCGATCAGCCGCTCGCCCACGTCGGGGTGCCAACCGTAGACGCTCAGCACGAGCGCCGTGCCGCGCGCGAGCTCGCGCGCGCTGACGGGCAGCCGCGCGACGGAGAGCGCGCTCGCGCGCTCCGCCGCCGACGGCGAGCCGCCGTCCGCCGGCAGCGCGCGCCGCGCGTGCGCGCCGAGCGCGGCGAGCACGAAAGCGGACGCGGGCGGCGCGCCGGCCGCGCGCACGCGCCGCACATGTACGCTCACGTGGCCAAGGGGCGGCACCTCCAGCTGCGCGGCGGCGGCGGCGTCGGCGGTGAACGCGGCGGCGCCGCGCGACCGCGCCGCCCATTCGGCGCCAGCGTCGCCGCGCGCCGCCGCCGAGCGCTCGGCCGTGCCGTCGTAACGGCCTCCGGCGCGCCACGGCGGCGGCGGCGGCGGCGACGAGCGACGGCGCGGCGAGGCGCGCGGCGAGCGCTCGGCGCGCGGCCGCGGCGCCCACGCGTCGAGCTGCGCGCCGTCGAGCGCGGACGGGCGCGTGTGCTCAGCGACGCGCACGGGCCCGCGCGCCGAGTGCTGCCAGCGCGGCGGCAGCAGCCCGTCGGCGCCGCGCGCGTCGTCGAGCGCGGCAGCGCGCGCGCGCGCGGCGCCGAGCGCGCCCGCCGCGTCGGTTGAGACGCGCACCCAGCCGACGGGCGCGCCGCCGACGCCACCGCCGCCGCCGCCGATGGGGCCGGCGCGCGCGCGCGCAGCGTAGAGCGGCAGCCGGGCTGAGCGCAGGTCGCCGCCGTCGAGCACGCGCGCCAGGTCAAGATGCGCGCGCCCGAGCAGCGCGCGCGCGCGGCCGTCGTCGTCGTCGCCATCGCTGCCGCTGCCGCCGCCGCCGCCGCCGCCGCCGCCGTGCGCGGGCACGCGCTCGGCGAGGAGCTCGAAGGCGATCGAGCGCTCGGCGGCAACGTCGTCGCCCGCGAGGAGCAGCCAACCGAGCTCCTCCGCCTCTGCGCCGTCGAGCCGGAGCGACGCGACCGTCTCGGCAGCGACCGCCGCGCCGCCCGCGCCGGCGGCGAGCGTGGCCGCGCCGTCCGGCCGCGCGCCGCCACGCGCGGGCGGCGCGGCGGCAGCTTCGAGGCAGGGCGGCAGGCGCACGGCGACGCGGACGCGGGCCTCATCGCGCCGGCCGCCACCGCCAAGCAGCAGCTCGTCGAGCGCAGCAGGCGCGAGCGCCACGCTCTCGACGCGCGCGCGCAGCCGCGCGCGGCTGTTGGCCGGCGCGCGTGGCGCGCCGAGCGGCGGCGGCGAGTGCGGCGGCGAGCCGCGGGACAACGGCGGCGACGGCGCGCGCGCGCCGCCCAGCGCGCGCGGCGCCGCGTACGGCGAGGCGAGCATTGGTGGCGGCCGGCGCGCGGGCGGCGTGCCTGCGCGGCGCGGCGAGGCGCGCGGGCTCGGCGTATCGAGCGGCGACGGGCCGAGCGGCGGCCGCCACGTGCGCGCGCGCTCGAGCTCGAGCGCGCGCGGGCCGTACATCTGCGCGCGCGCGCGCGCGTCCGGCATGCCGCCGCGCCGCTCGCCAAACCCGGCGCCGCCGTCGTCGTCGTCATCGGTGGCGGCGGCGGCGTCGTCGTCGGTGCGCATGAGCGCGAGCAACGCGGCGCGCGAGCGCCGGAAGACGGCGGCGTGCAGCTGCGCGTAGGCGATGCCCTCGCCCGCGGCGGCGCGCGCGCCGAGCGCCGCGCGGAGCGCGCGCTCGTGCGCGCGCGAGAGGGGCACGCCCACAGAGCGCACGCCGCGCACGAGCTCGTCGACGCGCAATTGGCCGTCACCATCCTCGTCCCACGCGCGGAACGCGTCGATCGCGCGCGCAAAGTCGCGCCAGAGCAGGTGCTCGAGCGCGGCGAGTGCCCAGCCGAGCACCTCGACGGGCGGCGCGTGCGGGGGCGGCGGGGGCGGCGGCACCGCGCCGCGCGCGCCCGCCTCGCGCGGCGGCGATGCGCGGTACGGCGCGGGGCCCGACGGGCCGCCGTCGGAAAGCGGCGGCGCGCGACGCGCTCCGCTCGGAGAGGCGAGCCGCAGGTCGAGCAGCCGTGCGCGCCCGGCCGCGCGGTTGAGCAGGCGGCGCGCAGGCGAGCTCGAGCGGCCGCGCGGCCGGCCAGCCGCGTCGCGCTCGCCGTACCCAAGGCCGCCGCGCGGCCGCTCGCGCGGCTCGCGCGGCTCGTACGATGGCGGCGCGAAGCCGAGGCCAAAGGGCTGCCGGCCGCTGCCATCGTCGTGCGCCGCACTGGGCGGCGCGAAGGAGGATGAGAAGGGCGCGGCGGAGCCCGAGCGCCACGCCGGCGCGCCGCCGTCGCCGCCGCCGCCGCCGCCGCCGCAGCCGCCGCGCGCGCCTACCTCGTGCTCGCGCGCGCCGCCGAGCGGCTGCGCCGAGCGGCGCGCCGCGTCGGCGGCCGCCGCCGTCGGCGGAGGCGGCGCGCGCTCGAGGGGCGCAACCCAGCCACTCGGTAGCCTGACGAAGCGCGGCACCTCGAGGAGGTAGTCCATCAACGTCTTGGAGACGAAGAAGGGCGCGCCGAGCGCGCTCGCGTCGCCCGCGACCGCCGCGCCCGCGCGCGTCGTGTCCGGGAAGTTGAGCCGCTTCTCGACCGTGCGCGCCTCGGCGAGCAGCGTCGCGCGCGGCGCCTCGGCCTCGGCGGTGAGCTTGCGCCAAACGTCTTCGAAGAGAGCCTCGCGCTCCGCCGCGCCGAAGAACGACTTGACGCGCATGCCGTGCGCGCCCGCCGGCCCGGCGAGCAGCCGGAGCGGCGAGTTGCGCCCGAAGACGGCGAGCCACGCGCCGTGCAGCAGCAGCCGCGTGGGCGCGTAGCGCGCGCGCGGCGGGAGCGGGGCGGGCGTGCGGAGGAGCGAGGCGAGAAGCTGCGGGCTGATGCCAAACGCGCGCGGGTCGTCGCACACCACGTCCTCGAAGAGCCGGTGGCCCGGCGCCCACGCGGCCGTCGCGCCCGCGGCTGGCACCCATCGGCGCGGCACAAGCAGCCGCGTCGACGGGCGGCGCTTGCGCGCGGCGCGACCACGCCAGCTGGCCTGAATGGCGGTGGCGGCCACGTACTCGGCCGGCGTGCTCCGCACGGACCGGAACGCCGCGCCGTAGCCCTCGTCGTCGTCGCCGCCCATGCTTGCCGTTTCAGCCTGCCGGCCGCCAAAAAGCTGGGCGATCCCCCATAGGGAATAATTTTCGCGCTGCGTTTGGAAACCGCCGACGCCGCGTTTGAAACCGCGCTCGCGCCGGTTCGGAGCGATTTTCGTCGTCGGAGGAGCGATTTTCGTCGGCCAAGCATGCGCGCCGTCGCCGCGGCCGGCCTGCGGCGGGGCCTCTCGACGATGCTCGACCCCAAGGTGCGCGCTCCGTCGATGGTGTACATATCGGGCGAGGAGATGACCGCCTACGCCATGCAACTCGTCCGCGCCAAGTGGGTTGAGCCCTACTTCGACACGAGCGCGTGGGAGTATTATGACCTCTCGTGCGCGGCGCGCGACAAGACGGACGACAAGGTGCTCAAGGACGCGGTGGAGGCGGGTTCGCGCATCGGCGCGATCTTCAAGGAGCCGACCGTGCGCGCCCTCGCGCCGCTCGCCGCACCCGCCGCCACGCCCGCCTCGCTGGCGCCCGCACCCGCCGCGTCGCGCTCGGCCGCCCACGCGCGGCCGCGCGGCGCGCGCGCCGCAGATCACGCCGACCGCGGTGCAGCAGAAGGAGATGGGGCTGAAGAAGGCGTGGGGTTCGCCCAACGGCGCGATGCGCCGCGGATGGAACGGCATCACCATCTCGCGCGACACGATCCACATCGACGGGATGGAGCTCGGCTTCAAGGAGCCCGTCCTCTTCGAGCGGCACGCGGTCGGCGGCGAGTACGGCGCGGGCTGGAAGCAGGTGGGGAAGGGGCGGCTCGTGACCAAATTCTACCCGAACGACAAGTACGGCGAGGCGGTCACCGTCGACGAGCGCTACCTTGACGACGAGCACAACGTGGCCGTCGTGTACCACAACCCGTACGACAACGTGACGGACCTCGCGCGCCACTTCTTCTCGCGCTGCCTCAAGGCGGGGATCACGCCGTACGTCGTCACGAAGAAGACGGTCTTCAAGTGGCAGGAGGGCTTCTGGCAGATCATGAAGTCCGTCTTCGATGCCGAGTTCAAGCCGCAGTTCAATCAGCGCGGGCTGCTCGCGCGCTCGAACGGCGAGCTGCCGCACCTCATCTCGGACGCGGCGACGATGCAGATCATCCGGTGGACGCAGGGCGGCTTCGGGATGGCCGCGCACAACTACGACGGCGACATGCTCACCGACGAGATCGCGCAGGTCCACCGCTCGCCCGGCTTTATCACGTCCAACCTGATCGGCAAGCGTTCGGACGGCGTGCCGATCATGGAGTTCGAGGCATCTCACGGCACCGTCGCCGACCTGTGGCACGCGCATCAGCGCGGCGAGGAGACGAGCTTCAACCCGCTCGGGATGGCCGAGGCGCTCATCGGCGCGATGCGCCACGCCGCCGACCTCGACTCGGCGAACAAGGTCTTCGTCCACCACTACACCTCGATGCTCCGTCAGGCAATGCACCGCACGATGGTGTACGGCCAGGGCACGCGCGACCTATGCGGGCCGGACGGGCTCACGACGGAGGAGTTCATCGACAAGGTGGCGTGGCGCCTCGACCGCTACCTCAAGATGGGCAAGGCCGAGGCGGAGGAGGCGCGCACTGCACCCGTCCGCCCCAACCGCAAGTACCGGCGGAACTACGCCGTCGTCGACGAGGACGTGCGCGCGCGCACGCGCGCCGCGCGCGCGCCGCTCGGCCGCGCGCGCGCGCCGTCGAGTCGTCTCACCGCCGCCTGCCCCGCCCCGCGCTTCTCCCGCTCTTCCCGCTCCCCTTTTCTCCCGCTCCCCTTTTCTCCTGCCCCACACCCCTTTTTCTCCCGCTCCTCCCGCTCCCCTTTTCTCCCGCTCCTCCCGCTCCGCGCACACCAGGCGATCGCCGCAATGTTCAAGTCGTACGACACGGACGGGAGCGGCACGATCGACCTGGCCGAGTTCACGGATATGATTGTCAAGCTGGGCGTCGCGCCAAAGAAGGAGGGCGCGGAGGGTGCGGCGGAGGGCAAGTGATGCGCCGCCTAGTGTGGGGCGCATCCGGAGCAATTGAAACTTGTCGGAACCCCATCCCGGGCAATTTTCCCCTTTCGTTGTACTTACGGACTCCCAGGGCCGGCAGCACAAAAACCATGGCAACCACGCCACGTGTCAGCCGCGGCGCGCGCGTGCGACCACGCGCGCGAGCGCGAGCGCGAGCGCGCCGATCGCGAGCGCGCAGAGCGCGACGCCGCCGCCGGCGGCGAGCGGCGGCGGTGCGGCGCGCTCGCGCTCGCGCCTGCGCGCGAGGATGGTGCGCTCCATGTTGGTGTTGGCGAAGAGGTGCACGAGGCGCACGTCGCGCCAGCACGCCGCGAGCCGCCGCTCCGCGTCCGACGTCGCCGCCGCCCACTCGACGCCGTTGCGCATCGTCCGCTTGAGCGTGAGCACGAGGTAGCCGCCCGGCCGCACGGCGGGCGCCATGCTCTGCACGAGGCGCACAACGTCGTCGGGCGGCAGGTTCATGTCGCACACGAGGAGCTCGAAGCGCTCGCCGCGCGCGAGCATCGCCGCCGCCGCCTCCTCCGCGCGCATGCGCATGTGTGCCACGCCCGGCAGCACGAGCACCTGCGCGTCGAGCTCGGCCGGGTCGACGGCGGTCACGTGAGCGGCGCCGTGCTCGATGAGGCACGAGGTCCAGCCGCCCGGCGCCGCGCCAACGTCGACGGCGCGCAGCCCGCGCAGCAGCGGCGGCGCGACGGCGCGGCCGGCGCCTTCGGCCGGCGGCGCGGGCGCGGGCGCGGGCGACGGCGCGCGCGACGCGGCGGCGGCGGCAGCGCCAAAGTGCATGACAAGCGCCTCGCGCAGCTTGTAGTAGGCGCGGCTCGTCGCCGCGTCCGCGAGGAAGCTGTCGAGGTCTTTGAAGCCGTACGCCTCCGCCGGCTCGACGCCCCACGCGAGCGGCCCGTTCGCCCACGCGAGCGCGACAACGTGGGTGTGCCGGCCGCGCTTGGGTTCGAGACGCACGCCGGCGGCCTCGACGGCGTCGGTGAGGCGCTCGGCGAGCGCGCGCGGGTGCGTGATCAACCGCGCCGCGCGCACGCCCGCGCGCTCGAGCGCGCGCGCGATCTCGCCCATCGCCGCGTCCAGGCCGACCGTCCGCTCGGGCGCGATGAGCACGCGCCCGACGACGGACGAGAGGAAGGGGTCGCGCACGGCGGCGAGCGCGAGCTCGCACGGCCGCTCGCATGCGAGCGCGACGCACCGGTCAAGCCCCTTCCCCTCCCACGGCGGCTCGGACAGCCCGGCCGGCGTGCACCGCACGGCCAAGGCGCCACTCGCGCAGTAGGCGGCGATGCGCTGCGCGTGCGAGTGCGGGCACTGCAGCAGGACGTTGCCGTGCAGCGGCGCGGCCGCGGCGATGAACGTCGCGCCCGGATGCTCTAACGCCCACCGCGCCTCGAGCGCGAACGACGTGACGACGATCGTCGCCGACCAGCCGTTGCGGTATGCCGCGTAGCCGGTGAGCGTCAACACGTCACCAAGCGCGAGGTCGCTCAGCGCAGCGGCAAAGGCGGCCGGGCCGTCAGGCCGGCTGTCGAGGCTCTCGGGCGCCGCGATCGCGAACACGTCGCGCCCGAGCGCGTCGACCAGCCTGTAGAAGTGCACCATCTTGCGCCGGTCGCGGTGCGCGAGCCGCAGGCGCGGCACCTCGTAGAGCGTCGTGCGCACGTCGTCGCGGTGAGCCAGCCCGGCGGCCGCGCGGATGAGCGCGGGCGCGTCCGCCCGCACCGCCGCGGCGCGCGTCGTGGGCGACACGTCGTCGGTGGGCGCCATCGCTCCCTGCCGGGAGCCTCACACAAAAGCGGGCCGGCGGTGCCCTGGATCGTGAGCGCACATGCTGTACGCGGATAAGAACGCGTTGCGAACGCGGCTCAAGGTGAGCCTGCTCGTGATCCGCCAGCAGGAGCTCGTCTTCTACACCAACAATTGCATCTCCATCGGCACGAACGCGCTCCTGCTTGCGTCGTTTGCGTGGTGGGGCCTCACCGAGCCGCCCTTCGACGAGCTGGGGAACGACGCGGTGCAGACCGGGTACCTGGTCATCACCGCGGTGATGATGGCCTTTCAGCTCCTCGCGGCCATCAACTCGACGCTCTCCGCCCTCCTCGGCCCGGCGCTCGCGATCAGAGGCCCGGACGGCGCGATGCACACGGCGGTCGACGCGATGATCACACACTATCGCTTCACGTACGTGTGCTTCGCGGGCGGCATCCTGTTCCTGCAGCTCTCCGCGACGGGCTTCCTCTGGATGCTCTTCACCGCGGGTGCGCACCAGCGCGCGCGGCGCCGCGGTGCGTGCGCCCCGTTCGCAGCGGCGCGCCCACCGAACCCTCCCCCCCCCCCCCCCCCTCCCCCCCGCCCGCCCCTCGGCGCGCGCGCGCGTTGCTCCGGCAGACATCGCCGTGCCTGCCACGGCGTCAATCGGCATCGGTGCGATTATCACGTGGACGAGCGCGTGGCGCGTCTACCGGTTGTTCCGGCCGCAGGACGGCGAGATGGTGTCGGGCGAGTTCAGCGGCGCGCCCGAGGAGATTGCGGACTCGATGGCGCTGCCCGCTGAAAAGCTCCGAAGAGGAGCGCCGCCCGCCCAGCCCGCCGCTGCCGCCGGCGCGCCCGCGCAGGCCCCGTTTGGCCCGCGGCGGTGAAGACGTTTCAAGTTTTAGGTTTGTAACGTCTTACAAAATAACAACAGGCGAAAAAAGCCACAAAGGCGAATCATGCGGGAGCGCAGGCCCGGCTCGCGCGGCGCCTCGCCCGCGCGGGGCGCGTCGCCCGCGCGCTCGGCATCGCCGCGCGCGAGTAGCAAGTCGCCGGCCGATCTCGTCGGCGCGCCCAGCCCACGAAGGTGCGCGCGCCGCGCGCACGCGCGCGCGCGCGCGCGCGCACGGCGCGCGCCCCCGGCGCCCGTGCCGAGCCACCCTCGCGCGCGCGCGGCGCGCACGGCGCGCAGGCACGTGCCCGCATCGCCGCGCGCCGCGCGGCCCGCGTCCTACCTGCGCAAGGGTAACCTGATCCGCCAGCAGCAAGGCGCGAGTCCTCACGCGCAGCCCGGCGCGGCCCTCGCGTGCGGCGTGGCGCCCGCCGGGCCGTCGGCCTCCGACGCGCAAGAGCCGCGGCTGAGCGGCGCGCGGCACCGCGCGCCGCCGGCGGTGCCGCCGCCGCCCGACGTCGAGATGCCGCCCACGCCGCCGCTGCCGAGCCGTGACCTGTCCGCGCCGCTCTTCGCGCAGCTGCCGCCGCGCGCGCGACCGGCGCTGGGCTACGGCGCGCTGCGGCTCGACACGGCGGCGGTGGCGGCGCCGGCGACGGAGCTGCACAACACGCCGCCGCCGCCGCCGCCGCCGCGCGTGCAGATGGGCACCGCCAAGCGCCTCCTCCGCCGCTCGTACGAGGGCGCGAAGGAGCCCGCGCGCTCGCTCGGCGACGCGGCGCGCTCGCAGCCGCCGCAGGTCGCGCGCGCGCCGACGCCGCCGCTCAGGCGGCACCCCTCGGCGCAGAGCGCGGAGAGCGACGCGGCCGGTGGTGCGAGATCGGCGCACACCGCCGTCGGCGAGTTGCTCGCAGCGATCCGCGCGAAGCTCGCCCAGCCCCCCTCGCCGCGCGAGCAGTGCGCGGCTGCGGCCGCCCCGAGCGACGCGGAGCCCGCGGAACGCCTCGCCGCGCTGCTCGCGGACGCGGGTGCGCCGGCGGCGCTCGCCGCGCTCGAGCGCGCGTGGCAGCGCGCCGCGACCGAGGCCGACGACGGCGACGACGACGACGGCTCGTCGACGGGCGGTGGCGGCTCGAGCCGCCACCGGACTTCAGACCGGACTTTCGACCACCGCCGCACCGACGGCCGAGCCGCGCGCGCCGAGCCGCGCGCGCCGACGCTCGTCTTCGAGCCGACGCGCGCGTTTGCGGGCGACTCGTCCGACGGCTCGGACGCGTCGCGCGCCGCGACGGAGGCGGGCGCGGCGGCCGCCGGCGCCGGCGCGCGCGCGCCGTTGGTGGCGGGCAAGCGCGCGGCCGACGGCGAGGGCGACGGGCTGCCGGCCTCGCCGCTTTCGGCCGTCACCGAGTCGCTTGACGCGCAGGCGGACGCGGAGGTGATCGCGAGCCTCGAGGCGCAGCTGCGCGTCGCGCACGTCGCGCTCGGCGCCGAGCGCGGGCGTGTCGCGGTCGCGCGCGCGGAGTGCCGCGCGCTGCTCGGCGCCACCGCGGACGCGGACGCGGACGCGGCGCGCGCCGAGGCGAGGTTGGAGCGCGAGCGCTTCGCGGCGCGCGAGACGGGGCGCGAGGCCGACGCCGAGCAGCTCGAGCGCGAGGCGTCCGACGCGCGCCTCGGCCTGCTCGTCGCCGAGCGCGACGTGCGCGCGCCGCGCCCCCGCCCACGCCGCCCCCTCGCAACTGCGCGGCGGCCTCACGCGCCCCGCCCGCCGCGGCCCGCGCCCGCGCCCGCCGCGCCGCGCTGCGCCGCGCGCAGTCGCTCGCGATGGCGCTCGACGCGGCGGCGCGCGAGCTGGGCGCGGTGCTCGAGGCGACGCCCGTTGCCGTCTTCTCGCTGTCGGCGCTGGGCAACGTGATCGGGTGGAACCGCGCGGCCGCGGAGATGACGGGCTGGTCACGCGCGCAGGTCAGCGGCCGCCATTTTGTTGAGCTGCTCGTGCCCGAGGCGCTGCAGGAGAGCACGGCCGACGAGCTAGAGCGCGCGTTCGCCGTGCCCGCCACCGACCCGCTCGCCTACGAGCCGTCCGAGCTGTTCTGCTTCAAGCTCGCGATGCAGCGCCCGCCGCCCGCGCAGAGCGGCGGCGGGCTCACTGCCTTTCGTCCGCCGCCGTCCGAGCCGGCCGTCACGCTGCATGCGCGAATCCTCACGCGCAGGGACGGGCGTGGCGATGCGATGGGCCTGCTGTGCATGCAGGCCCTCTCCGAGCTTAATCGGCCCTTCCGTGTACGCGCGCGCACGCGCGCACCACGCCACACGTGCCGCGCCCGCACGCCGCGCTCGCGCGCGCCGCACGCCGTGCGCGCTCACGCGTCGCACTCGGAGCACGGCGTCTCACGCCACACGTGCCGCGCCCGCTCACGCGAGCTGCCGCCGCCGTCGCGCGCCCCGCGCGGCGCGCAGGGCGTTGTCGACGCCGAGCGCGAGCGCGACGACGCGCTCAAGCTGCTCGCGTCGCGCGACCGCGAGCTCGACGCGCTCGAGGCGGAGGTCTCGTCGACGCGCGCCGAGCTGCTCGCCATGCTCGCGCACGCGCGCGCGCTCGAGGCGCGCGGCGCCGCCGTCGCCGGCGACGGCGCGGAGCGCGGCGCGCCGTCGCCCGCGCGCCGCCGGCCCGCCGGCGCGAGCACGCTGCGCTCCGCGTTGCCGCGCGGCGCCAGCGACGAGCGGCGCAACGTACGCTGGCCGCCGGGCGGCCGCGCCATCGAGGAGGCCGTCGAGTTCCGCAAGGAGGCGTCGCCCGCGCAGATGACCGCCGACCGGCTGCACGGCGAGAGCATGCGCGCCTACGCCCCGCTCCTCGGCTTGGCGCACGAGAAGGGCAGGGCGGCCCTCGGCGGCAAAGCGGGCGGCTCGGCGAGCCCGAGGAGGCGCGCGCCCGCCGCGCAGCCCGCGCGCAGCCCCGTGTCGCCACGCCGCTCGCCATCGCCCGCCGCGCCGCCGCCGCTGCCGCCCGCGCGATGAGCGGCTTGGCGTGGGCTTACGGCTGCGCCTACAGGGCCAGCTGCGCTTGCACCCAATCGGCCACGCGCGAATCGCCGGAGGAGCGCGCGCGGTGCAAGATGAGCTTCGGATCCCACGTGCAGCGGCGCTTTGGCGCCCATTGGAGCACCTTGAGGTGGCCAACCTCAGCTGCAGCGGTGCACGTGCGGCTGTCCCATTCGCAGCCGTGCTCGCGTGCCCACTGCAGCACTGCAAGGTGGCCACCCCGAGCTGCAGCGGAGCGCGTGTCGCTGTACCACACGCAGCCGTGCTCGCGTGCCCACTGCAGCATCTCGAGGTGGCCACCCTCAGCTGCAGCGGAGCACGTGTCGCTGTCACACTCGCAGCCGTGCTCGCGCAGCAACGCCATCGTGCCGACGCATCCAGCCCTCGCCGCCAGCGCGCACAGCTTGATCTGCTCCATCGCGGGAAACGCTGCCGAGCGGAAGCCGGGCAGCGTCCACGCCCACGCGGCGAGCGCGCGGCGTGCGCTTCGGCGCGGGAAGCGCATGCGCAAAGGCGTGGCACGACGCGCGCACGCACAGCGCGTCCTCCGGCCCGATGAGCGTGCTGCCCAATCCGGCCATTCGGACGTTGGAAATGGGCCTGCTGTGTTTTGGCGCGCCAGGCGTCCTGCCCAATCTGGCCATTCGGACGTTGGAAATGGGCCTGCTTTGTTTTGGCGCGCCAGGCCCATGAGCCCAATGGCCAAGCCACATGGCGACTGCCGCCCCTCGCAATTCCAAGCGCGGCGAGCCGCGTGCGGCCGGCGACTGTGCAGGCCGCCGCACCGCCGCCTCGCTCCACGGTCGCGAGCGCGCGCCTGCTCAGGCGCCCTCCTCGGCCTTCTTGAGCGCGCGCCGTCGTACGTAGCTGTGGGCCGCGCGGAGCGGAGGATGCGCGCCATCAAAGCGCGCGATGGGTCGCGCGGCGTGCGCGCGGTGAGCCGCAGCGGTCGCTTGGTGCGTTCGCATGCGCGCGCCGTCTGCGTGCTGGCGGCGGCGGCGGCGGCGGCAAGAGCTATGCCACCGCGCGCGCGCGCGCGCGCGCGGCAACTGGCGCCGCGCGCACTCGTTGTGCTGGCACTTTTCGTATGCGTTGCGCAGCGTCTCGCACTTCCACGGCAGGTACAACTCCTGCTGCCGGCAGCGGTTGAGCGGGATGAGCAGGTGCGCGCAGTAGTCGCGATAGTCGAGCGGCACCTTGGCGTCGTGCATCTCCTGCCGCGAGACGTAGGACACTGCAGCAACGCGCACGGCGGCGCGAACGGCGACGGGCCGAGGGCGCCGGCGGTGCGCGAGCAATGTCCACGATCCGCGCGAGCGCGCGTGAGGCGAGCCGGCGCTCGCGGCGGCGCGCGGCGAAGAGGCGCGCGCGCGCGCCAGCTGCACGCCGCATCCGCCGCAGCGCGGCGCGCGCGCACCCGGCTCCGCCATGGGGGCACCCATCTCCGCGCGAATGGCCTGCAGCTCGGCGGTGGGGCCCTCCCGAGGCTCGAATACCATTTCTCGCCCCCCCCCCGGACTGGCGAGCGTCGGACCCGCCAAGGCGCGTGCGGACGCGCAGCGCGGCGCGCTCGTCGCGAGGATGGATTCGGGTGCGGGGCTGGGCATCAGCCTGCATCCGATGGTGATCATGAACGTGAGCGAGCACTTCACGCGCCACCGCGCGCAGTCGCCGCCGGGCGCGCCGGTGCGCGTGTTCGGCGTGCTGCTCGGCACGCTCTCGGGGCGCAACGTTGACATTGCAAACTCGTTCGAGCTCAAGGTGGCGAGCACGGACGAGGGGCGCACGCACGTGATCGACATCGAGTTCCTCAAGGTCCGGCTCGACGAGTACAAGAAGGTCTTCCCCGCCTTTGACGCGCTCGGCTGGTATTCGACCGCCGCCGGCCAGCAGGCGCAGGACGGCGACTCGCACCTCCACCGCCAAATGTGCGAGATCACGGAGAGCCCGATGTACCTCGTGCTCGACCCGCTGCCCCCAGCGGGCACGCAGGACCTGCCCATTACCCTCTACGAGTCGGAGATGGCGATCGTTGACGACAGCCCGACGATGCAGCTCTCGCGCGCCGCTTTCAAGATTGACTCGGTCGATTCTGAGCGCATCTCCGTCGACCACGTCGCGCACATCTCGAGCGCGGGCGGCGGGCCAGAGAGCGCCGCGCTCGTCTCGCACCTTGGCGGCCAGCAGTCCGCGATCAAGATGCTCTCCGACCGCATCAGCGTCGTGCAGGCCTACCTGGCCGGCGTGCAGGACGGGAGCATCCCGCTCGACCACGCGGCGATGCGGCAGGTCAAGGCGCTGTGCAGCTCGCTGCCCGCGGTGAACACGGCGAACAGGTCGAACAACTTCCACGCCGACTTTATGAGCGACTACAACGACACGCTCCTCGTCGCCTACCTCTCCACAGTCACGCACGGCACGAGCGTCGCGAACGACGTGATCGACAAATTCCAAGTCGGCTACGACAAGCTCGCGCGCAGGCGCGGCATCTTTTGATCACCGGCCGCAGGCGCGCAGAGCGGCACGCCCGCGCGCCGTGCGCGCCAGTAAGCGTGCGCGGGGTGCGCGCCACGCGCCACGCCGCGCCCGGCCATGTGTCCAGCGTGTGACCCTCCTCCCCCTCCCCCCACTTGAGCCTCCCCGTCCCTTCCAGTCGATTAGCAATCACAGTGCACACCTGAGAGATGCTGATGGGGCCAAGAAGTATGTATAGATGGTCAAGCCAAATCCGATCAGGGGCGCGGTCGAGCGCCCCGAGTGCAGCGCGGGCCGTTCGGAAGGACGTCCTTGTGAGGGAGCTCTTCGCTTTTGGCGAGCGCGGGAGCACGACGCGCAGCGTTGCTGCGGCAGCGTGCGGGCGGCGAGCAGCGGTCGGACTGCTCGAAACGAGGCCGGAGCAGACGGCGCCGTGGCCGCCGGCGCAGGTGACGCGCGCCGACGAGCCGTAGCAAGCGTCCGTGATCCGCTCGGCGGTTGGAGCGGGCCGGCTGGTGCGGCGCGCTCGGCCATGGGCGGCGGCGTGCACGGGCGTGCCGAATGCGTTACGCGTCGCCAGCCGCGCGCGACCTGGGCAGAGCCCGCAAAGCGTCGACCGCTGCGCGGCTCGGCCGTGCGTCAACGCCGGCTGCGCTTCGGCCCGCGCGCGATGCCGCCGCCGGCACTGGCGCCCGCAGCTCCGCGGGCGGGGGTGCGGGCGCGAGAGCCGCCGCCACCACCGCCGCCGCGCCCGCCGCCGTCGCCGTCACCGTCGCCCTCGCCGCCGTCGCCGCCGTCGCCGTCGTCGTCGTAGTCGCCGCCGTCGCCGCTGCCGTCGTCGTCGTCGCCGTCGCCGTCGCCCTCGTCGTCGCAGTCGTCGCCCTCGCCGTGTACCATGCGCTCCTCACGCTCCCACACCTCGCCGCGCGCCCACCAGGCGAGCACGGACACCCACACACGCCTAGCCAACCCTCGCCGGCCCCCGTCGGCCGCCGCCGCCGTCGCCGCGCCAGAAGCAGACGCCGTCCACACCGCCGCAGGCGTCCACGTCAGCTTGGACGCCGTGGGCGGCGCGGCGCTGCGGCGGCGCCTGCCCGCGCGCCATCTGGCGCGACGTCATCTGGCGCGAAGCTTCGCCGCGCCATCTGGCGCGCGCGCCAGATGGCGCGTACGTCCCCGCGTATCCGCGAGCGAGAGAGGCGAGCAGGTTGAGAGCGACGCCGTGGCGAAGCTTCGCGACGTGGTCATTGGCGACGCCCGGAGCCGCCGCGAGCGCGTCGCCGTACGCATCGACCGGGATCGGGCGCTGGCTGCCGCTGCGCGCGAGGCGCGCCGTCCGCGGCGCGCGTGTCGAGCAGGTGCGGTGGGTGGAGCAGCGGGCGAGGACCGACAGCGCCTGTCTGGCCAACGAGCCGAGCGGTGTGATCAGCTTGTTCGAGATGCCAGCGATCTCGTCGGTCTTGGTCGCGAGTGTCGTGCCCACGTCGCCTGGCGAGCCCACCGGCACGCCGCAGATGTTGAGGCCGTAGTGGAGGGCACCCGTCGCCCCACCCAGCCGAGAGGGACAGCCCCCCCGGCAGCCATCGAGCGTTCCGGCGCAGCGCGGGTCAACCCAGCACGCCGACTCGGCCAGGTTGGTGTGGAGGCCGAGGCCAGACAGCGCGCTCTCGAAGCGCGAAAGCGCAGCGGCCACGAGAGCGGGCGGGCCGACGGCGTAGACATCGTCATGGCCTGCGCGCGCGGCCGCCCCGACCGCGGCGAGCTCGGCGTCGAGGGCCACGAGCGCGGGCTGGATGGCGGCCGCGAAGAAGTAGCTGCCCTCCACCGATGCCCTCCACCGAGCCCTGCGCACGCCCTCCGAGCTGCGGCGCGTGGAGCGGGCGTCTGGTCCGGCACGAAGCGCGTCGGAGCGGGCGGCCCTCGCGCATCGGCATCTTCGTCGTCGGACGAGGCTCGGTACGCCACGCCGCGCGCTGAGCAGCGAGCCGCGAGCTTCGCGTCCACGCCTAGCATGCGCACCGGCCGGACAACAGGCTCGCCGTCGGCGTCTCGCGCGTGGAGACGCAGCGGCTTGACGCGAGAGGCGCTCTGAGAGCGGAGGTGAGGCTCTCTACCATGTGTTTCGTCAAAATTTGTTAAACGGCCATCCATGACATCCATGCTCCTCCGCGTCGTCCTAGCCGCGAGGCCGGCCCTGCGTGCGGCGGCGGCGAACCAGCAGGCGGTGGTGGCGGCGAACCAGCTGGCGGTGGTGCGCATGTCCACCGCGCCCCATGTCGATCAGCCTAGTTATTTGAGCTCGTTGGATCAGCTCGAGCCCCATGTGGACGCGCGTGTGCTCTGCATGATCCGCCGGGCCGTTAAGGACATGGTCGAGATCCAGCTCTCGGCCCTCAAAGACAAGGTCGCGGGCAAGAACGAGGTGATCGCCGTTTCGAAGCAAAGGCTCGCGGACATGGAGAAGGCGCTCGCGGACCGGCTTGCGGACAAGGAGAAGGCGCTCGCGGACCGGCTTGCGGACAGGGAGAAGGCGCTCGCGGGCATGGAGAAGGCGCTCGCGGACCGGCTTGCGGACAAGGAGAAGGCGCTCGCGGGCATGGAGAAGGCGCTCGCGGACCGGCTCGCGGACAAGGACGAGAAACTCGAGTCCGTAAAGGTCGCACACGCGGTTCTCATCAACCAAAAGGCGAATCAGCTCGCCGTCTTCAGGGCGCAGTACCACCCGCGCATCATGCTCGACATCCTTTATGCTGGGCTCGAGTCGGCCGTGAAGGGTAAGTCGGGTGGCAAGTGGCAACTGCTGCTACGCGACGTGCTGCGCGACGGCAAACTCACGGACGCGGCCGTCGATGATCTGAAGGACCTCGCCGGCTTGAACGACCTCTCGACTGTCGTTTCCGACCTGAAATCGCTCTCCAACCGCTTGTCGTCGGCGCACCACAAGGGCGCCGCTGATTTTGAGGGCACTGGCTGGCGCCTCGGAGTGTCGTCGTCGCCCGGTTTGGCGACGGCTCTCGTGGTGGCCGCGCTCGCGCGCATCCAGCGCACTCACGGAATCGATCTCACGCTGAGCGGGCCTGTCATATACCTCAACGAGCAAGCGAAGCGGCATCGCGAGTTTGACGTGGCCACTTTGCGCTGGGTCAGCTGACCCGCCGACCACCTGCGGTGTGACTGTGAATCTGACCCTCAGCGGGCCGATGCGTGACTGTCACCCAGACACCCAGAGGGTTGGATCAATGAGTGCTCGCAGGCCGCAGCTTGTCTAGCTCGAAGACACGCGCGTTTCCCTGGCTGCTGCGTCCCCCCCCCCCCCCCCCCCCCCCCCCCCCCCCCCCCCCCCCCCCCCCCCAGGGCGTCCTCGCAGCAGACGGCGTCCACACCGCCGCAGGCGTCCACATCCGCCTGGACGCCGTGGGCGGCGTGGCGGTGCGGCGGCGCCTGCCCGCGCGCCATGTGCGCACGCGCGAGCAGGAGCTGCGCGTGCCCAAGCACGACGCACGCGGCGAGCTGGCGGCGCATGTGCAGCTCGAGCGCCGCCCGGGCGACGGCACGTGAGGGCGCGCCCATGCGCGCCATCCACGCGTCCGCGCCCATGTGCGAGAAGGCGGCGAGCAAGGTTGGACCACTCGCCAAACAAGCCGATTAGCAGCGCGCGGATTGGCGGGAACGAGTTGAGGCGCGCCTGCATCGGGCTAACCTGGCCCGGCTGCATGCCGAAGAGCTCCTCGTCGAGCTCGGCGCACGCGCGCCGCCGTTCGCCACCGACGGCCGCCGCCCGCCGCTCAGCGGCCTGGCAGCGGCGCGTGTCCGACTGGCCGTAGCGCGTTGGGCAGTACGAGATCGAGTTGAGCTCGCACGGCGTCTGCGCGAGCTGAGGGGCCGAGCCCGCACCGTTGAGCACAACGACGAGATCGACGGTGGGCACGCGCCGACGCCGCACGGCCGCGCGCCCGGCCAGCGGCACGCCGGCGAGCACGGAGCCAAAGATGTGTCCGCGTCCTCGCGCCGCGCGTACGTCCCAAGAAAAATGGGGTGGTTTGGGGGGGGGGGGGGGGGGGGGGGGGGGGGAATGATGGGAGGGTCCGCCTAGGCGACGACCGGCGGCCGACCGATGCTCGTGACGCGCCACAGATCATCGGAGAACCGATGCCATGCGACATCGTACGCGAGCGTCGCCTCATCGTGCGCGCGCAGCTCGCCGCCGCCGTCGGCCTTGACGATGCCCACGTCGTCGTAGTAAACAAACGTGCCGGGCACGATGATGCCCTCGTCGAACGCCCACGTCAGCGCCTGCTTGGTCGAGACGTACAAGTCGACGTCCATGTCCACGAGCAGCGCCGGGCGCATCTGCCGCTCTGCGACGAGGCCGGGCGTGAGCGAGTCGGAGAAGAAGCCCTTCACGAACTGGAGCTTGCGCCGCTGCGCGCTGTCCGGCGCCGTGCCGTCGCCGAGCACGTGCGCGTACAGCTGCGCCTGGCATTGCGCCCAAGAGCTGGTCCCGAACTGGTCGGCGGCGCTGAACGCGCCGGGCAGCCATGCCTTGCACTCGAGCTCGCACCCGTCCGCCTCCTCGGGCAGCCCCTCGAACGAGTCGAAGCCCCACTGCGTCGTGTACGGCATGCCCACGACGGGTAGCCGCTCGTGCCAAAACTTGACGCTCGCCCCCGTGTACACGCCAAAGCTGGCCGCGTCGCAGCCAGCGCGCGGGGCGCATTGGGGGAAGAAGGGTGGGTGGTTGGTTCAGGCAGGATGCGGCGAAAGCTGCCGACGCCCACGGGCCGCCACTCGCGAGCCGCTTCGCCGCGCGTACGTGTAAATGTCGCGCCCACCCTCGCCTACCAACTTGCTCGCGATGCCGCTCTCCTCGCGCTGCGCGGCCGCGATAGCCGCGAGCGCGCGCGTGCGCTGCTTGGAGTGCGGCAGGAAGGTGTGGTGGTAGTACATCTTGTTCGTCCCATACGTCCCCACGTCCGGCCATACGCCGCGCGCGAGCGCATCTTCGCGTGCCGCAGGCTCGGCCGCGGGTTCGGCCGCCGCTGCCATGGCCCGCACAACCGTCGATTATTGGCGGGAGAAAATAATGTCGTTCGTGCCGGGCGATATCCCCACGGCCGAGTATGAGTTCTTCGCGGAGAACACGATCGTCATGATCGTCCCAAACCTGACGCTGCCCGTCCTTGAGATGATCCACGTGTGTCACGCCCATGCGCGCGCCCGTGCGCCTCGCGCCGCCCACCGCCCGAGCCCCGCCGCCGCTTGCGCCGCCAGCCCCTCTTTGCCGAGCGATCGCGGCGGCCACGCCAACGCCGCTCGCACGCGGCGCTCCGCAGGGCAACTTTGGGCCGTTCCGGCCGCTCATCCCAGAGCGCGTGCCCCTCTGGTTTGCCCTCGCGCTCAAGAAGCGGCAGCGCTGCTCGATTCAGCTGCCATCCTGGCTGGGCGTCGACGAGCTGACAAAGACGCTCGAGGCCGAGAGGCGCAACGAACGCTTCGAGGACCTGCCGCAGCACTTCTTCGAGGTGGCGCACCTCCTCCTCGAATTGGCGCGCGACGACTTTGGCGACGCGCGCACCGCGCACAGCGTGGAAGGGCTGCTCGCCGACATTGAGGACGTGCGGCACGCAAAGATGCGCGCGCAGTTTGCGCGCGTCGAGCTGGGCGCCCACGGGCTGCTCGGCGTCACGCGGCTGCGCGGGCTCACGCCGATCGAGATCAACCGCATACGCACGTTTGCGACCGGCAGCCTCGGGATGCTCAAGCGGCTGCGCCCCGCTGAGGACGCGCAGACGCAGCCGACGCAGACGCTGCCGGCCGGGCTGTATGGGCAGCAGCCGGCCTTCGTGGACGACCGCGCGCTGCAGGCGACGTTGCAGCGTCGACGCTGAGGCCGCCTGCGCGCTCGGCCGCCCGCGCGTGGACTTTCGACTCTAGGATGTAGGGCGGGGGGGGGGGGGTTTCCAGTTCGCCCGGGCGCGCCGGACGCGCACGTGCACGCACGCACGCACGCGCGCGCGCGGCGCGGCGCGGCGTGTCGCCGGTTGCGCGCGGCTCGCGGCCGGGCCGCCGGCGACACCGCCGCGACGCTGGAATGAATTCAGTTTTCATGGCGCCAGTCGCTACGCACGCTCGACCGCGCGTCCACGGCCCGAGTCGGCCGACGCAACCTACACGTACGGGAAGCCCGAGCCGGTCAATGCAGCCTGCGTGACGATGCCCGAGAAGGCGATCATTGCGAGGCGCCCGTTCTTGAGCTCCTTGAGTGCCGCTTCGCTGTCCTCCTTGCCCATGTCGAGCGGGTCCCAGCCGTACGCGCCGGGCGTGTGGCCCGGCTGGAAGATCTTTGCGCCAAACGTCGCCTCGACGAACGCGACGGCGAGCAGCATGAGCACCATGTCGCCTGACTCGACCATCGGCCCGTGCGCGTTCAAGCTCGTCAGGCCCGCGTACTTGTCGCCTGCGCGGCGCGCGCCGCTCGCCGCGCGTGAGGCCGGCGCAGCACACCGGCCGGCGCGCGCGACGGCGTGATGGGCGTGTCGCGCGCGGCGCCGCGCGGCGCACCGGGCAGCTTGAAGCCAAAGTCGACCGCGAGCCAGCCGGCAGTTGCGAGCATCGCAACGCGCCCGTGCTTGATCTCCGCCTCGCGCATCCACTTGAGGTTGATGTACTCACCGTCAATCTCGGAGAGCCCGGCCGGGTCCTGCGCGCAACGGATCGCGCGGCGCCGCGCGCGATCGGTGCGCGTGCGCCAGGTGGGCCGCGGCGCGGGTACGCGCTCGCACGGAGGTGCGGCGCGCCGGAGTCGGTGGGCGCCGCGCGGCCAGGACGTGCGGGCAACGTACGAAGCCGCAGTCTCCGACCATCGAGCCGTCAAGCTTTGCCGGCCGCGAGAGGAACGGCACCGCTGCGCTCCACTTGGACAAGGCGGGCGACGACGCGGACGCATCCTGCCCCGTCGTCGACATGCGCACGCCGCGCACGGCCGCATGGCGCGTCGCCGGCTGCACAACCACGGAGCTCGCGGCGCCGATCGCCAAGAGCGTGCACGCCGATGCGGCCATTTTAATTCGCCAGACCTCAAAATCGTTTCAGCAGGGCGGTGGTCGGCCAGGCGCCCGGAGCGCCCAGCGGCGGGGGCGATGGTGGACTCGGGCGCGGGACTCGGGCGGGCGAGCGACGCGAATTCGTTTGTTGGCGAGGAGTCGGCACAGGAGCTGGCAAACGTGTCGGACGCGCAGCACTTGATGCTCTCCAGCCAGATGATCGAGGCGAAGCAGGCGCGCGCCAAGGCCGAGGCCGAGCGCCAGATGCGGCTGAACCGCATCGCGCGGCTGCAGGCCGAGGAGATGAAGCTGATGAAGCGGATCGAGGAGACGCACCGTCGCACAAAGGACATCCTCGACCAGAAGGCGGCCAAGGAGCAGGCCGCCATCGAGCGCCAAAATCTCGAGCTCGCCCGGCACGACGAGCTCAACGACCAACGGCTGCGGCTCGTCGAAAGCAAGATGCAGCAGCGCGCGAGCATACGGGTGCGCGGCGCGGCGCGGCGCGGCGCGGCGCGGCACGACGCGAGCGCGGTCAGGACGTCCGCGGGGCGAGAAGAGGTGGGCTGAAGGATGCGGCGGTCTCGCGCACGCGCGGATGCCGACCACCGCGCCCCGCGCCGAGCGCCGCACGCCGCGCCACGCGCGCGCCACGCAGTCGTCGCAGGAGGCGTGCTGGATCCACCGGCACCACACGGTGCAGTCCGTCAAGGAGCGGAGAGAGTCGGTTGCCACCGAGGCGGAGGCGCGGCGACGGCACGAGCTCCGCCAAAAGGTGGCGTTGCGCGATGACGTGCGGCGGCAGGACGAGGCGCGGCGCGAGCGCCGGAGGCTCGCGCAGGAGATGATGGAGCAGCAGCTCAAGGAGGAGCAGGAGGCGCGGCTGAGCAACGAGGAGACCAAGATTCGCGAGCAGGAGGCCAAGCTCGCCGCGCTCGAGCGCCGGGAGATGCAGCTGGTGCAGAGCCTCAAGTCGTACCAGGGCGAGCAGCGTGAGGTCCTCGAGGAGCTCGAGGCCTTCCTGCCAGGCGGGCCGAACTCGGCGCGCAAGAGCCTCGTGCGCGCGGCGCACGAGGGGCCGAGACCGCCCGCCCTGCTCGGCCCTGCGCCGCCCGACGGTGCCGTCGGCTTGTGAGTTGTGACGACGTCAGTCACGCTTGAGTGACGCCATGGGTCACTGTTGTCGTTCCATGGCGGCCGCCATGGCCGCCATGATGGCGGCAATGATATCGCTAGGATCCGCCCCTACTCGGATGGTGCGAGCGCCGCGGCCGCGTGTGTGCGTGCGCGCGAGCGACGCGGACGCGGATGGCGACCTCGAGGCGCGCCTAGCTCGAGAGTTTCGACGGCGCGGGATACGGTCGTCGCTGCAGCAGCTCGAGGAAGAGGGGCCTTCCGCCTTCAAGGACCCGGCCAAGGTTGTCGAGTTCGTCATGCTCTGCCTGCAGCACAGAGAGGACGCGGGCCTCGCGCAGGCGTTTCGCTTCACGTCCGCGGCCGCCGGCACGCAGTCGTTTGTGCACGGCGTTTCGGATAGCACGCCGAGGACGAGCTGGGTGAGCGGCAAGGTCATTGGCCGCTTCGTCTCGGGCGTTGCGAATGATCTCGCCGGCTTCAGCCGCGAGCTGCGTGCCGAGTTCCCCATGCTGCTCGCGTGCGATGCGTGGCGCTTTGCCTCGCCGCCCACGACGCTGTCCAAGGAGGAGGACGGGTGGATCGTCCAGTTCTTGCTCGACGTGCGCAAGGGCGGCTCGGCGTACATCGTCGCCGTCCGCCTCCTCTGTGCGCCGCCGCTTCGCGGGCGAGCATCCGCGCTGCGCCGCGCCGTTAGGGCCGCTGACCCCATCGCGACGCGCTGCGCCGCCCCCCTCTCCCGCCAACTCCAACCCCGACCTCGCCCCTTCCCTCCCGCGCGCGCCCCGCCGTGCGCCCGCCAGACGACTGGGGCTCGTGGTGCTTCCTCATCTTCAACGTCAAAGTGCTGCAGGACCCAGGCGGTGACGCGGCGTTGGAAAAGCACTAGCATGCCACGTGGCGCTTCACACGCGCTACTGAGCCACGTTGGCGGCGCGCGCGCTCGTCTTCGCCTTGGCGGGCGCCTTGAGCTTGCGCTGGCCGCCGTTCCCGCCATCGCCACCCGCGATGGCTGCTTTGCTCCGCTTGGCGCTCGGCACGGGCTGCACGTTCGCCGCAGACGCGCCATCGTGCGGGCGCGCCGCTTGCCGCTTGCCGCCGGCACGCAACGTCGGCTCGACGCGGGCGGGCGCCGGCTCGCGCGGCGGGCGCTGCGTGCCATCAGCCGCCCGTGCGCCGTTAGCCTCAACGCGCGCTTTGGGTGCGCGCGCGCCTGCGTCACGTGCACCGTCGGGCAATCGCGCACCGTCGGACCGCGCCCGTTTTCCCTGCAGCGGCGCGTCCGCTTTGCTCGCGCGGCGCTGCGCCTCCGCCGCGCGCGCGTCCGCCAGCCCGCTCTCGCCCTGCGTATCGTCGTCGCTGTCGTCGCCGTCGTCACCATCGCCGCTCTCCTCGCCGTGCGCGTCGGCGTCGTCCGGCGCGGCCGCGGCTTGCGCGCCGCGCGGCTGCTTGCCTGCTCCACCCGTCTTGGGCCGCGCGTCCGCCTTGGCCTGCTTCCGCTCTGCCGCCGACGGCAGCGCATTTGAAAACTTGCGCAGCTTGCACACGAAGAACCCATCCATGTTGTGCACGTGCGGGTAAAAGCGGCGCGCTTCGGCGAGCGATGGGTGGAAGCGGCGCTCGCGGTAGCGCGTGAGGCCCGGCCGGCCAAAGTCGAGTCCGCACCCGACAATCTGCGCGCGAGCGCGAGCGCGAGCGCGAGCGCGCGGAAGGCGCGCCGCGCGTCGCGCCGCGGGCGTCGCGTGAGCACAGCGCACGGCGCACGGCACGACGCGCGACGCGCGGGTGCGCCGCCGGCGGCGCGGCGGCGCGACCGGCCGCACCTTGACGGAGCGCGCGCGCAGCGCGTAGTCGACGACCATCTCGTTCTCCTCGACGGAGACGGAGCAGGTCGAGTAGACGACGTACCCGCCCGTGTTCGAGTCGGCGTTGACCGAGTCGATCGCGCAGAGGAGGAGCTCGCGCTGGAGCTGCTGGCAGCGCTGCAGGTCCTTGAAGTCCTTTTGCAGCTACTCGAGCGCGGGCCAACGCGCGCGCGAGACGCGCCGCGCGTGGGCGCGCGCGCGCCGGCTGGCGCGTGGAGGCGGGGCGCAGCGGCGCGGCGCGCGCGTCCGGCGCCGTGGCGCGCGCGCGCACCTTGACGGACGGGTCCTTGGCGATGACGCCGAGGCCGGTGCACGGCGCGTCGAGGAGCACGCGGTCGAAGCGGCCGAGGACCTTTGGGAACGCGCGGCCGTCGAGGTTGCACACGACTGCGTTCGTGACGCCAAGCCGGTGCAGGTTGGCGGTGAGCCCCTTGAGCCGCTCCTTCTTGGCGTCGTTGGCAAAGACGACGCCCGTGTTGCGCATCAGCGCGGAGATGTACGAGGTCTTGCCGCCCGGCGCCGCGCACATGTCAAGCACGCGCTCGCCCTCGTGCGGCGCGAGCGCCATCACGGGCAGGAAGGACGAGGCGCTCTGCACCATGTAGTGGCCCGCCAGGTACTCTGGCGTCGCGCCGATCGGCACGGCCGACTCGTAAATGACCAGGCCGACCTTGGACCACTTGTCGATCGGGTCGAGGTTGACCGAGCGCGCGATCAGCGCCTGCGCGAGCTCGCGCCGGCGCGTGCGCAGCGTGTTGGTGCGGATGGTGAGCGGACGCGGCGTCTCGTTGGCCTCGAGGAACTCGTAGGCCTCGGCGGGCGAGAAGAGGCGGAGGAAGAGCTGGACGAGGTCGGGCACATAGCCGTAGTAGGCGGCCATGTCGCGCTCGAGCTGGTCGAGGTAGTCCTGCCGCGCGTGCTGCGGGTCGCGCAACTCCGCAAAGTTTGAAAGCGTCGCGAGGTTGTCCTTGATGCGCGTCGCGATGATCGCGAGGTCTGGCGGCATGATCTCGCGCTGCTGCACCTCCTGTCCGCTCGGCAGGACGAAGCGGTTGATGCGCTGAATGTTGGTCTTCAGCTCCGCCGCGTCGTCCTCCGCCACGCGCCTCTCCTCCTCGTCCGCCGCGCGCGCGTCGCGCTCAATGTCGAGCTGCAACTCATCGTCGTCGTCGTCGTCGTCGTCGTCGTCGTCGTCGTCGTCGTCGTCGTCGTCGTCGTCACCGTCGAGCACGTCGTCATGTTTACGCGCATCATCCTCCTCATCCTCGTCGCTGTCGAGGAGGCTCGCCTTCTTGCCGCGCTTTGCCGCGGGCCGCTCCCGGGGCGCGGCCTTTGCGCCCTTGGCACCCTTCGCGCCAGGTGCGCGCTTGGCAAGATCGGCGCCAAGAAAGTCGTCGGCGCCGTCACCGCCATCCAGATCGTCGTCAAGCAGCTCGTCGTCGAGCAGCTCGTCGTCCAGGTCGTCGTCATCCTCCTCATCCTCCTCCGTAGCGCGCGCCCGGCCCTTGGGCGCCGCGAGCTTCGTGGCGGCGGCGGCTTTCTGCGCGCGGCGTGGGCGGCGGCGCGCGCGCGTGAGCGCCCGGTGCCGAGCACGCATCCGCTCGGCGAGGAGACACGCCTGCTACGCACCTTGGGCTTGAGCCACTTTTTGTTCTCGTCCGAGAACGACTTCCTCGCCGGCGCCTTTGCAACCTTGGCCGGCGGTGCGGTGCCACGCGCCATCGCGCACCTCCACGTCGCAACGATGGCGGCGCGGCGGCGATGAGGACGGAGCACGGATCTTGTGGGGTCACGTTTGGGGGGGGGGGGGGGGGGGGGGGGGGGGGGGGGGGGGAAGGGGATGGGGGGGGCGCCGCGTTGGGCACGCGGCGCATGCACTCGGCCTGCCTCGCCGCATGCACTCGGCCTGCCTTCGGCACGGACGCGCCGCACTCGGCCTGCCCTAGCTCTACCTCGCCGCATGCGTCGAGCGTGGGGTTGCACGGCAGCGCGCGCGGGGGGTAGGCGGGGGGGGGGGGGTGGTGCGCCCGCTCGTCGCGTGCCTCTGCAGCTGCTGCGTTGCCGGCGAGGCCGGCCTGCAGATCGCGGACGGCGAGGACGCGCGTCGCGAGGCGTGCCAGGGGCATGGCGCCAACATTTGCATGCCGCAGTGCCCCCTCGGCCCTCGACGAGAGGCGGTGCCAAGAAGCAGTGCGCGCACCAGTACGCGCAGAAGTATCGCGATGCCACGAGCGGCGAGTGGCGCCCTTGGCGGCGGAGCGGCCTGCCGGGCGCGAGCCGACGCGGGCTCACCGCTCACGGCGGACGCGCTCGACACCGACCGCGCGGTTGCGCGAGCGGACGGCGAGCGATCGAACGGCGGCGGCGATGATGCGCTGATCGCGCTGGGCGCGGGCGGTGCCATCGTGCCGCTCTTCATCGAGTGCGGGGAGGAGGGGGGGGGGGGGGGGGGGGGGGGGGGGGGGGGGTCGTCCGAACTTCGATCCCCTGCCGCCTCCAGGCCATAGTAGCGACGACCGCCATCGTTGAAGCACGCGTGTCCCTCGGGCTCAGGGACCGGCGGCCACCGGTGGCGACCGGAGGGGCACGGTCGTGCCCAGAGGGGAGCGGAGGAGAGGCGCTGCTGCGTGCGCGCCGCGCTGCTGCCACCCTTCCGCGTTCCTTTGTGCCCGCCGCCCGCCGCCGCGAGCGCGGCGCCCGAGCATGCGCACCGTGCTGATCGGCCTCGGCGCGAATCTGGGCGACCGCGTGGGCGGGATCCGCGCGGCGCTGCGCGGGCTGGGCGAGGTCGGACGGGTGGTCGCGACGTCGTCGCTCGTCGAGTCGCCACCCTGGACGCCGCCCGGCTGGGCGGGCGGGCCGCAGCCCGACTATGTGAACGGCGCGTGCGCGCTCGAGACGCGCGCGAGCGGCGCCGAGCTGCTGCGCGCGGTCAAGGCGCTGGAGGCGCGGCTCGGCCGCGCGCCAGGTGAGCGCTTCGGCGCGCGGCCGATCGACGTGGACCTGCTCGCCTTCGCCGATGGCATATCCACCATCGAGCACGACGGCGACGGCGACGGCGCGCGCGCGCTGAGCGTGCCGCACGAGCGGCTGCACGAGCGCCTCTTCGTGCTGCAGCCGCTGGCGGAGATCGCGCCCGAGGTGCGGCACCCGCGGCTGGGCAAAAGTGTCGCCCAGCTCCACGCCGAGCTCCTCGCGCGCGGCGCCGAGCCCCTGCCGCGCGTCGCGGGCGTGGGCCGCGCGGGCGGCGCGCACGTGCGCGCTGCGCCGATTGTATGGCGGTGGGGCGCGCGGAGCTACGTGATGGGGATCCTCAACGTGACGCCCGACTCGTTCTCCGACGGCGGCGCGCTCGGCTCGCTTGACGACGCGCGCCGCGCCGCCGCGCGCATGGCCGCAGACGGCGCGGACGTGCTCGACGTCGGGGGCGTCTCGACAAGGCCCGGCGCCGCGTCCGTCGGCGTCGACGAGGAGCTGGCGCGCGTGCTGCCGGTAGTGGAGGCGCTGCGCGCGGACGGGCTCGAGCTGCCCATCTCCATCGACACGTCGAGCGCCGCCGTCGCTCGCGCCGCCGTCCTCGTGGGCGCCGACATGGTGAACGACGTGAGCGCAGGTGGGGCGGACGGCGAGATGTTCTCCGCCATCGCGCAGCTCGGCGTGCCGGCGGTGCTGATGCACAGCCGGGGCACGCCGCGCACGATGGGCTCGCTCGCGCGCTACGGCGACGGTGCCGACGACGGCGCCGACGCCGCCGTCGTCGACGCGGTCGCCGACGAGCTAGCCGCGCGCGCGCGCGCGGCGCGCGCGGCGGGCGTGCCGTCCTTCGACCTCGTGCTCGACCCGGGCATCGGCTTCGCCAAGCAGCTGGCTCACAATTTGGCGCTGCTCCGTGCGCTGCCCGAGCTGCGCGCGCGGCTTGGCGGCTTGCCCCTCCTCATGGGCGCGAGCCGCAAGCGCTTCATCGGCGAGCTGATCGGCGATGCGGCGGGATCGCCCGCCGCGCGCGAGTGGGGCACGGCGGCCGTCACCGCGGCGTGCGTGCCGGCCGTCGACGTGCACCGCGTGCACGCCGTCGCGCCCAACCGGCAGGTCCTCGCCGTCGCCGACGCGATACGCCGGCCGCGCGCTCGCGCGGTGCAAACGGGCGGACAGCCATCGTGCGGGTAGTCAACGTGCGCCGAATTCGTCCATGGGGGTACTTGTAGCTGAAAAGCGGAGAGAGGTCGACCAGTTTTCCATGGCACCGGCGAGCGGAGGTCGGCTCGTCCAGCCCGGCGCGGTGCCCAGCGACGCGCCGGAGAAGGAGGAGGGGTTTCCGGATGTGCTTGCCGATGGATGGCTGGCCTATTTGCGCCGATCGATCGGCACGCTGCTCTTCGAGGAGAAGCTCAACATCCTCATGTTGGTGCGCGGCGCGCGCGCCGCGCCGCGCCGCGCGCGCGGCAGGGCGCGGGTGGGGCCGCGCGCGCGCTGGGGCCGCGCGCGCGCGGTGGGCGCACGGCGCGGCAGCGCCGTCTCACCGCGCCCCCACTCGCGGCGCGCCGCCCGGCGCGCGCGCTCCCGGCGCACGCAGGCGACGCCGTTCGCGCTGTACGCGAGGCACCTCGGGTGGGGCGAGGGGCTCACGTTCCTGTGCGCACTCGTGGCGATCGCGCCGTTCGCCGAGCGGCTCTCGTTTGTGACGGAGCAGCTCGCCATGTACACCAACGACACGCTCGGCGGCCTGCTCAACGCGACGTTTGGCAACGTGACCGAGCTGATCGTCTCGGTCTTTGCGTTGCGCGCGGGCATGTACCACATCGTGCAGGTCAACCTGCTGGGCAGCGTGCTCTCCAACCTGCTCCTCGTGCTTGGGATGGCGCTCTTCTTCGGCGGCCTCAAGCACGAGACGCAGACCTTTAACCGCAACGCCGCGTCGATGAACTCGTCTCTGCTGATGCTCGCATCCATGTCCCTCCTCTTCCCCACGTCGCTCGCGCTCTCGGGCGCGCAGCTGCACGCCGACTCGATCCTGCTGCTCTCGCGCGTCATGTCGCTGCTGCTCTTCATCGTGTACGCCGCCTTCCTCTACTTCCAGCTCGCCACCCACCGTCACCTCTTCGAGGGGCAGGAGGACGACGAGGGCGATGATGAGTTTGTGCTCGGCTTTTGGGGGGCGCTCTTCTGGCTAGGCGCGATCACGCTCATCATCGCGGCACTCTCCGAGGTCATGGTCGACGCGATTGAAGGCGCTGCCGTCTCGTGGGGCGTGCCCGACATCTTTATTGGCGTGATCGTCATCCCGATCGTGGGCAATGCGGCCGAGCATGCGGCTGCGGTCATCTTCGCGCTCAAGAACAAGATGGACCTCGCGCTCGGCATCGCCGTCGGCTCGGCCACGCAGGTGCGCGCATCGCGCGCAAGCGCAAACCGCGCCGTGCGCGCGCAAATCAGCCCGCGCACCCCGTCGCGCGCCGCGCCGCGCCGCGCCGCGCGAGTTCGCTCGGCGATGGCGGCGTGCCTCACGCTCGGCGACGGTGCACGCGCCCGTGCGCGCGCGCCGGCGGCGTGCCTCACGCGCGCGCGCCCGGCGCTCCGGCGCGCCACCCGCGGCCAGATCTCGCTCTCGGTGATCCCGTCGCTCGTGCTGCTCGGCTGGGCGATGGGCCACCCGCTCGACATGCAGCTCGAGGCGTACGAGGCGGCAACCATGTTTGCCAGCGCAATCCTCGTCGCGATTATTACGACGCAGGGGCAGACCAACTGGCTGCAGGGCCTCGTGCTCGTCACGGCCTACGTGCTGCTCGCGGCGGGCTTCCTCGTGCACGAGTGAGCGCCGCGCGCGCAGCGCCGGCTCGGCCAAGCTCGCCCCTGCTAGTTCCGAGATCCCCTTCAGCCAATTCGCCACCAGCGTCCGAGCGTGCTGTGCTGACCCGCTCACATGCCCTGCTCGATCAAGTAGTCTGCGAGCTTGCCCGTAGTCGCCGAGCAGTTGCCGGGCGTGATGGACTCATCGTGGACTGCGATCATGATGAACGTGGAGCCCTTAAACGCACACATGCCGGACGTGCCCTGCGCACGCGCGGCACGACAGCCGATTCGAGGCGTGACGCGTGTGGTCGGCTGCGCGCCCATCGCCACGACTGCTCACCTGGGCTCATCGACGGCGGGGTGCGCTCCCGTTGCCCCTGCACGCCGCCGCTGCGCGCGCGGCTGCCGTGCACGGCGGCGGCACGCGGCGTGCGCGCCAAGGCGCTGGATGCAGGCAGCGGCACGCGCGCGCGCGCCTTCTTGCCAAGAATCTCCTTGCCGTCCGTGCACTTGATGAACATGTACTTCTCCTTGTTCGCAAAGATGCCGTTCGCCTGGAGGGCAGTCGCGTCCGAGAACCCAGCGATGAGCGCCTTGGCCTCGTCGGGCGAGACCTGCCGCGCGCACGCGCGCGCGCGAGGGCGGCGCGCGCGCACGCGCGTGAGCGTCGACGGCACGTCAGCGAATGCATGGCGCGACAGGTGCGCCCGCGTGCGCGGCGCGTCCAACGCGCTCGACGGCGCGCTCCGCGCGCGCGACACTCGGTGCGCGTGCGCCGCGCGCACCTCAAAGCCTGGCGACTGCGCCCAAACATCAACGTCTTTCACGCCAATGATCGTGGCCTGTGTCACGTTGCCCGACGCGATCAGGTGGTCGTCAACGTAGCTCTGCCAGCTCATGCTGCCGGGAGAACTCGGTGCGTCGCTCGGTCGGCGGCTGCCTAGCGGACCACAAAGGCCTCAGGAGTCCGGCGGATGACAACTGGCCTCCGGACGTAGGAAAGTTCGCGCGGCTGACCTAGACCCAATTCTTCTGACCCGAGTCAAGAGTTTTTACGCGGGAAAATCGCCGCCGGCTCGATGGCGGGCGCCGAGGGGCAGGCGGTGCTCGCCCTCGTGGAGCAGCTGGTGCTGCGCGCGCTGCGCGAGGCGGCCGGGCTTCCCGCCTCGAGGCGTGGCCCTGCCACCAGCCGGCTGGTATGCGCGCGCCTCCGCGCGCGGATGGCGTCGCGTGCGCGCCCGCGCGGCACGCGCGCACGGCTCGCGACGCTCCTGACGCGCGCGGCGGCGCGCGCGCGCGCGCGCGAGGGCTCGCCTGCGCGCCACGCAGGTCGGCTACTGCATGAGCTTGCTCGGCTCGCGCATGTCCGCGCGCACCCCATCCGACCTCGCGCTCGCCGAGCGGCTCGGCCGCGAGCTCGCGCGCGCGCGCGGCGCCGACGCGCCGCAGCTCGAGCTGCGCGAGCAGCTGGCGGAGTTGCGCGACGCGTGCGACGGGTTGGACGATGCCGAACCCACGCTCGCGCACGAGCACCGCGTGGCCGCGCTTCAGCTTCTCGCCGAGCTCGCGGGCAGCCGCCGTTCGGTGGGCGCGGCGGGCGGCGCGCTCGGCGCGCCCGGCGGCGCGCTCGGCGCCAGCGGCCACGGCGAGGCGCGCTTCGGCCTCGCGCATGGCGCGCTCGTGCCGGCGGCGCACAGCGCGTGCGAAGCTGACGTCGCCGCCGTCCTCTCGCAGCGCTTCGACGTGGCGGTCAACAGCCGGCCGACGCCCGCGCCGGCGGCGCGCGCGCC
The DNA here is from genome assembly GCA_019448385.1 of Diacronema lutheri. Classification (NCBI taxonomy): domain Eukaryota; phylum Haptophyta; class Pavlovophyceae; order Pavlovales; family Pavlovaceae; genus Diacronema; species Diacronema lutheri. The sequence goes on along the minus strand of JAGTXO010000024.1, from coordinate 146,130 downwards.
GCACGGCAAAGGCGCGGCCGCGCCGTGGGCCGAGCGCGCGCAGTCGGCGCACGGCGAGGCGGCGGCGCGATCCGCGGGCGCGCGCCAGCCGACGGTCGCCGCCGCCGCCGAGAGCGCGTGGCGCGGCGGCTCGGCGGCAGAGCCGCCCGCGCCGCCGCCGGTGTGGCGCGCGCCCGCGCGTGCCGCCGTGCGCGAGGCCGAGCTCGTGCGCGTGGCGCTATACGCCATGCAGGCCGTCTCGTCGGCGCACGTGCGCTTCGACGCGTCGCCCGCGCGCGACGCGCCGCCGTTCGTTGTCGAGCCGTCGCTCCCGGCCGCGACGCGCGCGCTGCTCGCTGCGCTGTGCGAGCTTGGCGCGTCGTACGCCGGGTGTGAGCGGTTCGCGCGCGGCGCGCTGTCGGGCGGCGCGTCGCGCGGCGTGGGCGCCGACGAGGGGGCGGTCGACGGCGGCGGCGATGGCGGCGGCGGCATCGACGCCGACGACGGCGGGCACGTGCGCCAGGCGCTACGCGCGGCCGTGCGGCGCGAGCTCGACGACTACGTGCGTCTGCTTGCGCTCCTCGACGAGGAGCGGCTGGGCGGCGCGCGTGCGGCGGAGGGCGGCGGCGGTGGTGGCGGCGGCGGCGGGCGCGCGCGCGCGCGGCTGACGCTGCGAAAGCTGCTGCTCTGGGCGCACGAGCCGCGGCTGCGCCTCGACGCGCTGTGCGCGCTGATCGAGCGGTGCGTTACACAGCATGGCGGCGCGCTGTGCAACGCGCTGCGCGAGTGCAGTCAGCATGGCGACCCGTTCGTCGCGGCCTACGTCGGTGCCTTTGCCGCGCAGGCGGGCGCGCCGCTGCTGCGCATGCTCAGCGCGTGGATGCAGCACGGTGCGCTTGACGACACGCACGGCGAGTTCTTCGTCGCCGCGCGCGGCGCGCGCGGCGTGCCGGCCGACACGTCGGCCGCCGGCGGCGCGCCCGGCGCGCCCGGCGGCGCCGAGGCGCTGTGGCACTCGACGTACGTGCTGCGCGCGGCGATGCTGCCAAGCTACATCTCGGCCGCGCTCGCCACGCGCGTGCTGCTGGTGGGCAAGTCGGTGCGGCTGCTGCGAGAGTGCGCGAGTCCGGCGGAGGAGCGCGGGTCCGGTGGTCTGGTCGCGCTCCGGCTGCGCGGCGCGCCCGAGCTGCGCTGGGGCGACGTCGGCGCGCTCGAGCTCTTCGTCGAGCAGGCCGCCGCCGTGGTTCACCCGCGCGTCACGAAGGCGCGCCGGCGCGCGCCGCGCCCGTCGGCCGCGCGGCCGCGCTCGCGCGCGCGCGCGCGCGCAGGGCCGCTCGCCGCCGCCCCCGCCGTCCGCCGACCCTGCCGCGCGCCAACTCTGCTCCCCCGCCCACCATTCGCGCCCCTCGCACCGCACAGCTCGTGCTCGACGACGGTGCACTCGTCGAGCAGCTGCGCGCGCTACGCGGGTTCGTGCTCCTCTCGCAGGGCGACCTCGTGCAGCACCTGATGGATTGCCTCGCGCCAGAGCTCGCGAGGCCCGCGCACGAGCTCTCGCGTCACTCGCTTCTCTCGCTCCTCGACGGCGCCGTGCGCGCGAGCACGGCCGCCGTCGAGTTCTCCGCCGACGCGCTCGCGCGGCTTGACGTGCAGCTGCGGCCGCTGCCGCACGAGGACGGCTGGGCGGCCTTCTCCCTCGACTACCACGTCGGCGACTCGCCCGTCGCGGCGGTCGTCACGTCCGAGTGCCTGCGCACCTACTCGCGCCTCTTTCACTTTGTGTGGCGCCTCAAGCGGGCGGAGCACATGCTCGCGCTCGTCTGGCGGCAGCACACGACACTTCTCCGCCTCTTCCGCGAGCTGCGCGTCTCCGCGCCGATGCGCGCCTTCCAGCGGCTACGTCACGAGCTCCTCTCGTTTGTGCACAACATGCAATACCACGCGATGGCCGAGGTTATTGAGGTGCGCGCAGCCGCTGCCGCCCATCGCACGCACCGGGGAATGCATGCCTTGACCCCGTCCCGCCTGCACGCCGCGCGCGTGAGCTTCACCGCGCCGTCGCGTGCGGCGCGCTCTGACGCGATGGCCTGCCCTCAACTCTCTTCCCTGTCCCCCTCCCGTCCCCCCTTTCCCTATCGCGCAGAGCTGCTGGGTCGAGCTTCTCGAAGCGATCGGAAAGGCACCCGACCTGAGCGCCGTGTGCGCTGCGCACGCAGCGTACCTCCGGGCGATTGTGGACGACGGCCTCTTCCTCGACAGCGCCGAGTTCACCGAGCCCGTGCGCGATATCACGCAGGTCGCCTTCGACTTTGCGCACCTGCAGGGCCGGCTCTACGACGCGCTGCTCCACGCCGACGCGCAGCGGCGCGCGGCGCGGGAGCGCGCGAGGGCCAACACCGACGCGGGCAGGTGGGCAACGACGGGCAGCGGCGACTACCGGCACGGCGACAAGGAGCTCAGGCCCATATCCCACGCGTTCGAGGCCGAGGCCGAGGTGCGTGCCAAGCGCGCGCGCGCCGCGGCCGCACGCCCTTCTCCCGCCCCCCCCCCCCCCCCCCCCCCCCCCCCCCCCCCCCCCCCCCCCCCCCGGCCGTGCTGAGCGCGCGCGGCCGCGCGCCGTCCGTGCGCGGCCGTCGCGGCCTCGCAGAGTCTGCGGCAGACATTTTACGCCGAGTTTGATAGCTTCTTCAGCCTCGTCAGCCGGCACCCGTCGCCACGCCTCGCCTCGCTCGCCGCGCGGCTTGACTTCAACGGCTTCCACGCTGCGCGCCACGCGGACGACAGCGCCGATGGCGCGCACGCGGGCTGGACGGGCGGGCTGGGCGATGAGAGTCCGCTCGTCTGAGCGCGCCGACAGGGGCGCCGCTCGCGCTGGCTGCGGTGGGCAGCCTGCACGCTGCGCTCATCTCCAAGGCGCGCGCCTGCGCCCCGTGCCCCACGCGCGCTGCCGCGCACCGGCTGCGGACCTCGAGGCCGAGCGTCACGCGCTCGCAGACGAGCCCGCGGCCTTCGATAAGTTTAGTTGTCGCAGAGGCGTTCAGATTCACTGCTGTGCCAACTGCCGCATGCGCACGAGCGCGCAGAGCGCGGCGAGCGCGCTCAGCCCGCCAACAACGGCGAAGCCTCGGCCACCCGCGCGGTCGCACTCTGCGCGTGCGCGAGTGGCGCGCGCGGATGTGAACGGCGCGCTGGCGCGAGGAGCGCAGCCTCGCGCGGCGCGAGCACGCGCACCTGTTCGGTCGTGCGGCACGGCCGTGTCGGCAAGCCGCTGGGCGAGCGCGTCCGCGCGCGCGCTCTGCTCGTCCGCATCAGCCTCAAACTTGGCGCTCAGGCTGATCGCGGCCGCGAGCGCTGCCTCGAGCTTGGCGGCGCGCTCGCGCAGCGCGCACAGCTCCGCGGCGGCCTCCGTGCCGTACGTCTGCGCGTCGCCCAGCTCCACCTCGAGCGCGGCGTGTCGGATGCGCGCCGCGTCCACCTCGGCCTCGAGCGCCGCGGCGAGCGCGCGAAGCGCGACCGTCTCGGCCTCGAAGTGCGCCTCGTGCGCGTCGGCCGCAGCCGCCTCCATTTCGACGCGCTCGGTCCGGCGGGCGGCGTGCTCAGGCGCGCGCGCACGGAGCTCGCCTTGCAGCTCGCGGCGGGCGCTGAGCACCTGCGCGCCCGTGCTGTTGAGTCCGGCCTGCGCCTGGCACAGCGCGGGCCGCATCACCCCCATCTCTGACGCGAAGTGCTCGCCCGCGCCCGCGACGCTGGCGCTCTGCTCGCGCGCGGCGAGCTTGTGCAGCACGTGGTCGTTCATGCGCATGATCTCCGCCATGCGAACGGCCTGCGCACGGATGGTCTTTTGCAGCGAGCGCTTCTCGTCAAGCCAGTCGGCCGGCGTGCCCGCCGCGGCGCCATGCCAACGGCGGCCCGGCGGATTGCCCGCACTCGACGCGCCCGACGCGCGCGCGAGCTCGCCGAGGGTGCGCGCGTTCTCCTTGTCGATCTCGAGGTCAGGCACCTCGAAGGGGGCAGAGGCGGTGTCGTCCATGGCGCGCAGGACGGGGGCGGGGACCCGCGGTTTGAACGTTGTCCTCGCGCTCTCGCTCGGTGGTAAGGGGGGAATAAAAATAATACGTCGAAATCTGAATTTCAGTTCGAGGACCGAACGCGTGGTTGCGCGGCGCTTGACGGACCCTTGACGGACCTCGCGCAGCCCAAATTGGCTGCCAACGGCACCCTCGCGGAGCCGCTCGCGCTCGCGCGACAGTCTTGGCCGCCGCGCGTGTGCTTCGGTTTGCGTGCGCCCGAGGAGCGTATCGGCGGCCAGCGGCCGCGGTCCCGCGGCACGCGTCCGGCGTCCCGCGGCGCGCGGCACGGCGGCGTGCGCCCCCTCGCTTCACTCGTCGTGCCGGTCAGTCATCTAGTTCGTCGTCGCTCGCGTCGTCCTGCCGCTGCAGCACCTTGTCGACGAGCGGCGTATCGTCGAGCATCCCGGAGCCGTGGAGGACAAACTCGAGCGAGGCCGTCTCGAACTTACCGGTCGGGTCGATCTCATCGAGGCCGTTGAATTGGCGGTGCACCTTGCCCTCCTTGCAGCAGATGATTGTGGGCATCATCCACACGTTCAGCCGCTCGACGAGGAACGGACTGTTCTCCGCATTGACCCTGAGGAACTTTGCCTCCATGTGCTTCTCGGCGAGCACGGTGAAGTGGTTGCCGATCACGTCGCACCACTTGTTCGAATCGCGGTAGAAGAGGCAGACGACGCGTTTGCTCCTCTTGACCGCCTCAAAGAACTCCTTCTGGTCGCTGATCGTCGTGAGCACGCCATGGTCGTTCCTGCGCCACGCCTCCTTCTCGAGCGCGGCCTGCTTCATTTGCTCGATCCGCTCCTTGCGGATGCGCGCAAAGTCCTCTTCGCCCAGGTTGTCCATCTTGTCGATCTCCGCGTCGAGCGCCTTCTCGACGGTCCCCATCGCGAGGGCCGCCACCTGCTGCATCAGCGCCGGGTCCATGGCTGCGCACGCGCGACGACAGGCCGCGGCTCCTCCAGGTCGGCGGCCGCGGAAGTGGCGGTTGAGCACGGTTGGGCGCGCGCGGGCACCGGCAAACGATGGTGGCCGTTTTGAGACACTGTTTTGAGACTCGGAGGGTGCGACCGCCGACCAGCGACGTGTCGTCGATCAACACTCAAGAGTCAAGACTCGCGGAGTCTGACAACTCGACGCACACCTCGATGGCGCGTGCCGCCCGCTACGCCTTTGCACATCGCGCCCACGGTGCATGCGGCCGCGCAGGCTGCGCTACCGACTGCCGTGCCCGCGCGCCCGCGCCGCGCTCGGGCCGTGCCTGTCGATTGGCCGGCGCGGCGCATCACGCGTCCCCGGTTGCCGCCTCCGCCTGCAACGCGTCGAGCAAAACCTTTGCTTCCGCCTCGGGGTAGGGCGCATATGCCACGCGCCCATCCTTGAGCGTGAGGGTCGCAATATCAACTAATGGCGATCGCGCGCGGGCAGCCGCGGTGCGGCGCGGCGCGTGAGGCGACGGGTGGACGATGTGCGAGGCGGGCGACGCGCGCGATCTCTCGACACTCTGTCCGTGCGCGCGCGCACGCGCGAAGGTCTGCCTCCGCCTGCGCGCGGCAACGCGGCAACGCGCGCTCGGCCCCCGGTGTCGCGCGCGACGCGCGCACGCTTGTCGGGCGTGAGCGCGGTAGCGTCGCAGGTCTTTGCGAGGACCTTGACGGCGAGCGCGAGCGCCGCCTTGAGGTCCATCTCGCCCGCGCGATAGTCCTGCTTCATGATGGACTGCGCGGCTTGTGTCGACGCGCCAATCGACGTTGCGACCCATCCGCCATAGTTGCCGCTCGGATCTGCACCGCAGCGCCGCGGCAAGCAGCGGCGTGCGAGGGGCGGAGCAGACGGACGAGAGGCGGTGCTGAGGCGGAGCTGAGGCGGGCGAGGTGCCTCGCGCGCGCTTCTGCGGCGTGCTCGCTCCAGGCGGCGCGCGCTCCAGGCGGCGCGCGCCCCAGGCGGCGCGCGCCCCGGCGCTCCGCAGCCGGCGCGGCTCGCGGGCACGCGGCGCGCGCAACGGCGCACGCGGCGGCGCGCGGCCGACCTGAGCAGTAGAGCTGGAAGCCATGCTGCTTGTCCCAGCCCGCGTAGAGCACGGAGACGCCAAACGGGCGGAGGCCGCCGTACTGCGTGTAGCCCTGCTTGGTGTCGCAGAGCGCCTGCACAAGCTGCTCGACGGGCATCGGCTCCTGGTACGTGAGCTGGTACCGCTGCGCCGCCTGCCGCGCGTAGTTGATGAGGATGTTGGCGTCCGCGGTGATGCCCGCGACCGCGCACGCGACGTGCTCGTCGACCATGTACATCTTCTCGGAGCTCTTGGAGGGCTCGAGGAGCTTGGATGTGATCTTCTTCTCGGCTGCAAGCACCACGCCTTCCGAACTCAGGATCCCCACCGCCGTGCCCGCGTGCGAGATGGCCTCCATCGCGTACTCGACCTGGTAGAGCCGCCCCTCGGGCGAGAAGATCGTCGTGCGCGAGTCGTAGCGGCGCGACTGGCGAGGGGCGCGCCGCGGCGGCGCGGGATGCGCACGCGCGCCTCGCGGCTGAGCGCATCGGCTCGCGCGCGCAAGCCCGGCCCGCCCGCGCGTTGCCGCCACGGCCGGTGCGCGCAGCGCGCGCGCGCGCGCGCGCGCCCACCATGGCTGCGCGCGCAGGCGGGTCCGGGCGCCGCTTCCGCTCTAAGGGCGCAAACCCCGATTTTTAAAAGAGGCGCGTGGTGTCCGTTGCGCCTTCAGCACGGGGGAGAGCCCGGAGCTCGCGGCCGCGCGCGCGCAATGTCGCGGTCGCGCTACCTGAGCAAGCTGGAGGCGCAGCGCTCGATGGAGGCGAAGACGGAGACGCTGCAGCGCGATCTCGCTTGGAACAAGATGCTCGGCGAGAACTTCCGCTCCGACGAGCGCGTCGAGAAGCTGCGCATGGTGCGCGAGGAGCAGGAGCTCGCGCGCGAGATGGAGCGCGAGCGCGCGCTCGCCGCGGCGGAGCGCGAGCGGCGGAGGAACGCGATCGTCAAGGAGCAGGACGAGGCGCTCGCCAACGAGCTCCACCGGCGCAAAGTCGAGCAGACGCGCGACGTCAAGATGAAGCAACGCGTCGTCGAGACGTCGCACGAGATCCGCGAGCTCGAGGCGCAGCTCAAGCAGGCGTACATGAACAAGGAGCGGCACGTGCAAGTGGCGGAGAAGGAGCGGCAGATTGGTCTGCAGCAGCAGAAGGAGCGCGTCATCGACGAGCAGATGGAGCTCGAGCGCCAAAAGGGCATCATGGCCGAGGCGTACCGTGAGCACATGCGCCGGCAGGACATGCTCGCCGCCGTCGACGACCTCAAGGCGCAGATGGCGGACGCGGAGGTGCGGCGGCAGCACGCGTACCACGAGTTCCTCAAGGAGAAGGCGCAGGTCGACGCGATCATCGCCAAGATCCAAGCGGAGGACGAGGCGGAGCAGCTCGCGCGGCTGCACAAGCAGGCCGAGACGAAGGAGTACATCGCGCACTTTGTGCACGAGCGCGAGGCGTTCAAGCGGCAGCGGCTCGCGCAGCTGGAGGAGGAGAACCGCAAGATCCTCGAGTTTGCCGCGTACAAGGCCGCGCGCGAGGAGGCGGAGGAGGCCAAGAAGGCGGGCAAGCAGGAGGCGCGCGATCGCATCGCCGAGCAGATCGCAAACGACATCCGCAAGCGGAACGCCGAGCGCGACGAGCTCGAGCACCTGCGCAACGAGCTCGCGGAGGAGGAGGCGGAGGAGCGCCGCCTCGCCGACGAGCGCGACGAGTTTGAGCAGCGCGTGCGCATGCGCCTCGAGATGCAGCGCGCCAACGCCTACCAGAAGCAGCTCAAGGCGATGAAGCGCGAGGAGGAGAGGGCGGAGGAGGACATCTTCCGCAAGGAGATGGCGAGCGCCGCGCCGCCACGCCCGCGACGCGCGCGCGCTCGCGCCGCGCGCTCACTTGGCGCCGCTCCGCGCCGCCGCGCCGCGCGTGTGTAGCTGGCAAAGTTTGCCGAGGACGACCGCATCGAGCAGATGAACGCGCAGAAGCGCAGGCTCAAGCAGCTCGAGCACCGGCGCGAGGTCGAGCGGCTGCTGCAGGAGCGTCGCGCCATGTTCGAGGCCGAGCGCGACGCCGCGCTCGCCGAGCACGAGGAGGCGGCCGCGCGCGAGCTCGACAGGATGAGCATCGTCGAGGAGGAGCGGCAGCGTATTCTGCGCGCGCACGCGGCGGTGCTCGGGCTGCACGACTTGCCAAAGGGCGTGCTCAAGTCGGATGAGGACAAGGCGCTCTTCTCGCAGTACGGCGCGTCGCCAGGTGCGCGCGCCGCGCGCGCGGTCCGCCGTCCGCTGTCCGCGCGCGCGCGCTCACATGTCGCCCTACGCCTGCTGCGCGCTCCGCCGCGCCCAAATTGCGCCCGTCGACCCCTCAGCCGAGCTGCGCGCGATGCGCGAGGCGCGCTTTGGCAACTCGGGCGGCGTGGCCTCGCGCGCGGCCGCGTCGGAGTAACGCCCGGACGGGGACGGGCGGACGGCAGTCGGCAGGTGCCGGGTAGAGAGAGAGTCCCTAGGTCGTTTCGGATTTTCAATTCTATACGATAGCACCAGAGCCACCGGCGAGAGGGTCACGCCGAGGCAGGGCGGCCCACCCTCCCGCTCCACCTCGGCATGTGGCGGAGCGCGGTTGAGCCGAGCGCGCCGGCGCCCGGCACGGGACAGCCGGCGGCCAAGGGCTGGCGGCGGCGCTTGCGCGGCCCGATCTGGCTCCGTGACCGGCGCGTGCTCCTCGCGCTCCCGATGCTGGGCGCGCTCGTCGCCATCATCGCGTGGCAGTTTGGCGAGGGCGAGGTGGGCGAGCAGCACCGCCGGCACGTCGCGGTGCAGTCGCTTGCGGACACGTACGCGATCAAGCTGCGCCAGCGGCTCGAGAGCGCGATCAGCGCGACGTGGTCGCTCGGCGCCGTCCTGGCCGTGCTGCCCGCCAACACGTCGCTCGCGCCCGGCGAGTTCCGCGACGTGGCCAAGCAGATGGTCGGCGCGTTCCGAGGGATCACAAACCTGCAGCTCTCGCCCAACGGGGTGGTCACGTATATCTTCCCGCTGCGCGAGGCCGACAAGCGCGCGCTCGGGCTCAACCTGCTCGTCGGCCCGTCGCAACGCACGCAGGCGATCGAGACGATCCGCGCGTACCCCGCCAGCTCGGCGACGGTCGCGGGGCCGATACGGCTGCTGCAGGGTGGCGTTGGGATCGTCGCGCGCCACCCGGTCTTCTCGGCGCACGCGCCCGAGTTCATCGACACGCAGCCGTTCGTCGACGCGGCAGGCACGACGCACGTCGTCGACTGCTCGACGGCCGCGCTTGCGGCAGACAACTGCCGCTTCGAAGGGCCGCGCAACTCGGAGGGGCAGCCCACCTTCTTTTGGGGGTTCGTCACGGTGCTCGCGACCGTGCACGACATGTTCTCCGCCACGCTCGACGGCCTCGAAGCTGCGCCGCTCGATGCGACCGGCCGCTTGGCGCAGTCGGGCGACGCACCGCCGGCCGGCGCCGAGCGCGACGCGAGCGCGCGCGCAAACTACACGTACCAGCTGCGCGCGGCCGAGCCGCACGAGTCGCTCGCGGATGTCGATGGCATCATCGCGCGCTCCCTCTCCGCGCCCGCCGACACGCAGCTCGAGGGCGCGGTCGTGTCGGCGATCTCGCTGCCGCAGTTCTCCATTGAGCTGCAGCTCCTCGTGCGGCCCGCGGGCGGCTTCCGCACGCTCTCGGTGGACTTTGCGTTCAAGGTCGTGCTCGTCGTCTGCTTCGCCGCCGCCTCGTCCCTCCTCGTCGCCGCCCTCGTCGTCAACTCAGTGCGCTCGACGCTGCACGCACACGAGGCAGCGCGCGCCGACATGCGCGAGCAGCGCGAGGCGGCCGCACGCACAGCGCGCGCGCTGCTCATCCGCTCGGTGCTGCACGACCTGCGCTCGCCGCTGCTCTCGATCTCGGTGATCGCGCACGAGCTCGGCGGCGCGACGCGCGCGAGCGCGCACGAGGGGCAGCTGGTCGCGACGCTCAAGATGTGCGCCTCCTTCATGGAGTCGCTCCTGTCGGACATGCTTGATTGGGAGCGGATCGAGGCGGGCAGGATGGAGATCAGCCTCGCGCCCTTCCACCCGGCGGAGCTGCTGCGCGGCGCCGTCGCCACCTTTGCGCACGTCGGCAAGCAGAAGCGCGTAGACCTCGTGTGCGTCGCCGTGCCAGCGCGCGCGCCCGTCGTGGACAGCGGCGGCGACGACGACGACGACGACGACGACGACGAGGACAGCGGCGGCGGCGGTGGCGCGCGCGCCGGCGTCGAGCCGGACTCGGCTACGCTGCTCGCGCAGATGCCCCTGCTGCTTGGCGACGTGCGCCGGCTGCAGCAGTGCATTCACAATGGCGTGTCGAACGCGCTCAAATTCTCACCGCCGGGCGAGACCGTGCGCGTCGAACTCTCGCTCGAGGCCGTGCGCGCGGCGCCAAAGCGCGGCGCGCGCACCGCGCTGCTTTTCGACGGCACGGCGGACGAGGGTGCCGACCCACGGCCCACATCGGCCGCGACGCCCGCCGGCGCGCCCGCCGTAGCCGGCGGCGGTCGCTCGCATGCGGCCGACGGCGTGGGGGGGATCGGACGGCGCCTGGCGCGTCTCGGCCGCGCTGCGCTCGGCCGGCGCGCACGCGTCGGGCCCAGCGCCGACGCCGACGCGTGGCGCGCCGGCTCGGCGACGGGCGGCGACGGCGCCGCGCCGCGCGGCGGTGCCGACGGCGCCGGGCGCGTCGAGGCTTCGCCGTCGCCGCCCGTCGCGGAGCACGTGCTCCGCGTCGTGGTGATTGACCGCGGCGTCGGGCTGAGCGCTGCCGACCTCGCGTCGCTGCACGTGAGCGCCGACTCGGCGGCGGGCGACGGCGCCGTTGGCGCTGATGGCACCGACGACGGCGCCGAGTGCGCGGGCGTGGCGGACGACAACACGGCGGCGGCGGCGGGCTTCTTGCAGGTGGGCGCGGGCCGCGCGCAGGGGAACGGCGCGACGGGCCTCGGGCTGCACATCACGCAGCAGATTCTGCACAAGCACAAGGGCACCTTCCACCTCAGCTCGCCAGGCCTCGGCCAGGGCAGCACCTTTGAGCTCCGTGTACGCCTGCGCGAGGCGGCGGCGCAGCGCACCGAACCGCGCACGCCCTTCGCATCACCGCCGCTCATACGCCGTGTGATCCCGGCCACGGCGAGCGCGTCCGCGCGCTTCGGCCGCGCCGCGGCCGGCGCCACCGTCCGCGGTTCGGGCGGTGGCGCGCGCCCGGCGGCGGGCGACGACGCCGGCGGTGCGCGCAGCCGCGCATGCTCGCACGGCTCGCCGCGCGCGCGCGCTCTCTCCGCATTCAAGCCGCCGAGCGATGGGAGCTGGCGCGCGTCGATTGGCCTCTTCCCGTCGAGAGGCGGCAGCAGGCGGTGCGAGAGCGAGCGCGCGAGCAAGACGGGCGACCAAAGCGCGCACATGGTGTACGGCGCGAGCAAGACGGGCGAGCAAGACCGCAGCGCGCACATGGCGTACGGCGCGAGCAAGACGGGCGAGCAAGACCGCAGCGCGCACATGGTGTACGGCGCGAGCAACGGGGCGCGGGCGCGCGGCGCGGCCGACGGCGGCGGCGGCGGCGCGCGCGGCGCGGCCGAGGGCGGCGGCGCCGCCACCGCCAGCGCTGGCGCCGGCGCCGGCGCTGATGAAGACGATGGCGGCGGCTACCGGCTGCTGCACGTGGAGGACGATGCCTTCTTGCGCTTCACGCTGCCGCTCCACGCCTTTGGCGCGCTGCACGGCGCCTTCGACCAGGCCGTCGACGGCGCGGACGCGCTCGCGCGCGAGAGCGCGATGCGCGAGCGCACCGGCGGCCGATCGTACGACGCGGTCCTCATCGACAACCAGATGCCCACGATGGGCGGCACGGCCGCGACGCGCGAGCTCCGGCGGCGCGGCTTCGATGGCCTCATCATCGGCTTAACGGGCGACATGGTCGGATGCGACGACCGCACGCAGTTTGAGGCTGCCGGGCTGGACATGTGCCTCGACAAGCACTCGGAGGGCACGCAGCTGCTGACGAAGCTCCTCGCCGAGCACCGCGCGCTCGTGCTCGCGCGCGGCGGCGCCATCGCGACGCGCGCCGCGCGCGACAGCGACGTGCGCCAACTGCGCGCGCTCACGCTCGACGCCGCTCGTCCGGACGGCGGCGATATCATCGGATTGGCGTAGTACGCGCTCGCCCTGCAGCACCTCGCGTGAGTCGTGACTCGCCGTGAGGCGCACCGCGGGCGCCCCCGAAGCCGGCCGAGTCGCCCGTAAAAATGAAAAGTCCCTACTCCCGATGCAGATCGATCGGGTCTTTTGGCGATGGCACGCCACGCGGCGACGAGGGCGATGGCGCCCGCGGTCTGGGCCGCGCTCCTTGCCGTCGCCGTCATCGCGTCAGACGGCGGCGCGCGCGGCGGCGGAGGCGGCGCGGCGCCCGCGCGCGCGCGACCGCCGGCGGCTGAGCTCGACGACGGCCTCTACTCGCGCCAGCTCTACACCATCGGGCGCGACGCGCAGCTGCGCGTGTCGCAATCGCGCGTGCTCGTGACGGGCCTGCGCGCGACGGGCGCCGAAGTGGCGAAGAATCTGGTGCTCGCCGGCGTGCGCGCGGTGACGCTGCACGATGATGCGTTGGTGGGCTGGGACGACCTCGCGGGCAACTACTGCCTCGACGAGGCGCACGTCGGCAAGGCGCGCTCGCACGCGGTCCGGCCGGCGCTCGCCGCGCTCAACCCGGAGCACGTTGACGTGCTCGTGCACGACGGGCCGCTCACGGCGGCGGTGCTGGACGCGGCGGAGGCGACGGTGCTCGTCGCCGCCGACCTTGACCATGCCGAGGAGGTCCGCCTCGACGAGCTCTGCCGCGCGCGCGGCGTGCACTTTGTCGGCGCGTGTGGGCGCGGCGTCTTTGGGCGCGTCTTCTGCGACTTTGGGCGCGCGGACGGCGAGCCCTTCGTGGTCGAGGACACAGACGGCGAGGCTGCGCGCGAGGTGCACATCCACGAGATCCGCGCCGATGGCACCGTCGAGCTCGCCGAGGGCGGCGCGCCGCACGGCCTCTCGCGCGGCGACTTGGTCGCCTTCGCGGGCGTCGTCGGCCTCGAGGGCATCAACGCACGGGCGGAGGGCGGCGAGTGCGAGGGCGCGGCCGACGGGCGTGCGGACGAGCGCGACACGCCGCTTTTCACGGTCCAGCGCGTGCGCGGCCGTCGCGGCTTCGACGTGTGCGCCGCCGCGCTTGCGGCGGCAGCGCCGGGCGGCTTGTACGTGCGCGGCGGCATCGCGCGGCGCGTGAAGCGGCGGGCGGCGCTGCGCTTCGAGCCGCTCGCCGTCGCCGCGGCTCGCGTGGAGCCGCCGATTGTGCCGATCGAGGGCGCACGGCCTGATCCGGCCCGGCAGCGCACGGTGCACGCGTGCTTCTGCGCGCTGCAGCTCGGCGGCGCGCGCGCGGGCGAGGGCGAGGGCGAGGGCGAGGGTGAGGCGGCGTCGGCGGAGGAGGCGTCGGCGGAGGAGGAGGCGGCGTTCGTCGAGGCGGCGCGTGCCTTTGCCCTCGCCGCCGACGCCACAGACGCCGCCGCCACCGACGATCGCGCGCGCGCCTTCGACGCGCCGCTTGCGCGCGTCTTTTGGCGGCAGGCGCGCGCGAGCGTCCGGCCAATGGCGGCGTTGCTCGGCGGGCTGGCGGCGCAGGAGGCGCTCAAGGCGTGCACGCACCGCTGGGGCCCGCTCTGCCAGCTCCTCTACTACGACGCGGCCGAGTCGATCTGGCCGCCCGCGCGCGCACGCGTCGCGCGCGCGCTCGACGAGGGCGACGAGGGCGGCGAGGGCGGCGACGCGCTCGCCGGGCAGCGCGACGCAGTCGGCGCGGAGCAGGGCGCGGCGCTCGCGTCGCTCGAGCTCTTCGTCGTGGGCGCGGGCGCGATCGGCTGCGAGCTGCTCAAAAACTTTGCGGGCATGGGCGTCGCGCTCGGCACGAGCGGCGGATGCGTGCGCGTAACCGACGGCGACTCCATCGAGCGGTCGAATTTAAATCGGCAGCTCCTCTTCCGAGCGGCGGACATTGGCAGGCCCAAGGCGGCATGCGCAGCGGAGGCGTGCGCGCGGCTCAACCCGCGCATGCGCGTCGTCGCGTCGCAGCTCAAGCTCGACGCCGACACCGCCGGACCGTCCGGACCGTTTGCCGAGCCGTTTTGGCGACGGCTTGGCGCGGTCGCGACGGCGCTTGATAACGTGGGCGCACGGCTGCTCGCTGACGAGCTGAGCGTGCGGTACGGCGTGGCGCTGCTCGACTCGGGCACGCTCGGCGCCAAGGGCTCGGTGCAACCCTCCGTCCCGCGCGTCACCGAGTCGTACGGTGCGAGCGCCGACCCGGCGGACGAAGCCGACACGCCGATCCCGCAGTGCACGCTCAAGGCCTTCCCGTTCGCGCCCGAGCACTGCGTCGCGTGGGCGCGCGAGCAGCTCGACGTCGAGTTTGGCACGCCGGTGGGCGAGGCCGCGCGCTTCGTCGACGACGAGGTCGCCTTCGTCCGACAGTACGCCGACGCGGGCGCCGACGAGGGCGTCGACACGCGCTCTCTCGGCGACGCGCTCCGCCGTGTCGTGCGCACGCTCGACGAGCGTCCGGCGACGGCGCGCGCGTGCGCGCGCCGGGCGGTACGGCTGTTCGCCGAACGCTTCGAGCGCGCGATCGCGGCCATCTTGCGCGCGCACCCGCCCGACGCCGCCGCCGACGACGGGTTGCCCTTTTGGCGCGGCTCGAAGCGCATGCCGACGCCGCTGCCCTTTGATGCCGCGCGGCCGGCGCACGTCGCCTTTGCGCGCGCGGCCGCGCGGCTGTACGCGCAGGCATACGGCGTGCCGCTCGAGCCCGCGCTCCTCGACGACGCGCGCTTCGAGCCGCTCCTCGCCGACGCGCTCGCCGACGAGGCGCGCGCGGCGGGCGGCGGCGGCGAGCGCGCCGGCGCGGACGCGGCCGCAGGCGCAGACGCGGAGGAGGAGGAGGAGGGCGCGGAGGAGGGCGAGCTGGTCGCGCGCGCCGAGGCGCTGCTTGCGCGCGCCGACGAGCTGCGCGCCGCGCTGCCCCCGCGCGCGCTCCGTCCGCTCGAATTTGAAAAGGACGACGATGGCAATGGGCACGTCGACTTCGTGCACGCGGCAAGTGGGCTGCGAGCGGACAACTACGCGATCCCGCGCGTGGATCGGCTGGCATGCAAGGGGCTCGCCGGACGGATCGTGCCCGCCATCGCGACGACCACCTCCGTCGTCGCCGCACTCGTCTGCTTTGAGCTCCTCAAGCTCGCGCGCGCGGCGGCCGAGCGCGCCGCCGGGCGCGGCGTGAGCACGGCGGAGGAGCGCGCGCGGCTGCGATCGACGTACGTCAACCTGGCGCTGCCGCTCGTCGCGTCGACCGAGCCGCTGCCGCCCGCGCCGCGCGCGCTCGCCATCGCCGGCCTCGACGCGCTCTCCGAGTGGGACTGCCTCGAGCTGCGCGCGGCGCGCGGCAGCGGCAGCGGCGAGACGATCGGCGGCGCAGTCGAGCGGCTCGAGCGTCTGCTCGACGGCGCGCGCGTGCTCGCGCTCACGTGCGCCGACACGGTGCTCTACTCGGCGCTCCACCCGTGCGCGATCGCGCCCGAGCGGCCGCTCGTCGACGCGCTCGCCGAGGCGCGGCCCGCGCCGCACGTGCACGAGGCGCGCGACGGCGCGCGCGAGGTGCGGCTCGGCGTGACAGCCGTGCGGCGAGAGGGCGAGCCACCGCTCGCGCTCCCGCCGCTGGCCTACATCTGGTAGCCACCTGCCACGGCACGGCCGGCACGCGCTGAATCCTGGACGCCGTCATCGTTCATCAGGCTCGCCCCACCTTGGACGGGCGGCGGCGGTTGCAGAATTGAAAATTTTCACCCGTCCTCACCAACCCAAAACCTGGAGACCTCTACTAGATGTAGCCAATTGATTGGTTGAACTGAGGAGCATCCAGGTGCCGCCATCGTGCCCTCCAGAGAGGCCGGAGAGGCACGGGCAGCGAGGCGGGCGCCGAGCAGGGAGCGATGTGCGCGCGCGCCAGCCGGGCGCGCCGTTGTGCGGCGAAGCCACGCCTCCGCCGGACGGCGCTCACCCGCGCCCGCGTGCCAGCCGCGGCCCCGGAGCTGCGAGCACGCGCCGCGGAGCGCTCGGCGGTTGGGCGTCGTGTGCGAGCCTCACGCGCGCGCGTCGAGCGCGGTGCGCGCGTTGCGGCAGGTGGGGGATGATCGACCGGTCGATCTCGGGCAAGAAGCCGCGCGAGTACATGCCGATCGACCTCAACTACCCCGGCATCCACCGGCGCGAGCACGCGCTCGGCGAGCAATCGCCCGTGTACACAATCGACAACTTTCTTACGCCCGCAGAGTGCTGGGCGCTGCGCGAGGAGGCGGAGGGGCTGCTCGAGCGCTCGAAGACGCACTCCGCCCCACAGGGCGGCACCGCGCAGTCCTCGGGCCGCACCTCGTATACGTGCCACCTCGACAAGAAGGCGGCCGCCTGCCCGCCGCTGCTCACGAAGGCGCGCGCGCGCGACGCGCGCGCGACGCGCGCGCGCGACGGGGACGCGGCGCGGCGGAGGCGCGCGCACGGCGGCTGAGGCGATTACGCCGCACTGCGCCGCGTCGCGCCCTCGGCTCTTGGCCCGCCCGCCGCTCGCGCCGCCGCGCAGATCAAGAATCTCACGGCCAAGCCGTTCGACCACATGGAGCTGCCACAGGTCGCGCGCTACACCAAGGACCAAAAGTACTTGGAGCATTACGACGGAATTGACCCGCATACCGACTCGGGCGCGGCGTTCTGCAAGAATGGTGGGCAGCGCGTGTGCACGGTGCTCGTCTATCTGAACGACGTGGAGGTGGGCGGCTGCACCTTCTTCCGCAAGCTCAACCTGCGCATCAAGCCCAAGGCGGGCATGGCGCTCGTCTTCTTCCCCGCGTTCACCGACGCCGAGCTCGACACGAACGCGATCCACTGCGCCGAGCCCGCCGTCGACCCAAAGTTTGTCTCGCAGGTGTGGCTGCGCCAGTTTGCGCGCACCGACGGGCAGCCGAGCCGGCGCAAGGACGCGACGCCGACTGACGGTGCGGGCGCGGTGGCGCTGCAGAAGCAGCGGCTGCCCGTCAACGTGCGCGCGTACGGCGGCGGCGCGCGGCTGATCGCCGAGAAGCCGCCCTTCTGGACGATCGACAACTTCCTAACCAAGGAGGAGTGCCACGCGCTCGTCGTCGCGTCCGAGGGGCTGCTTGACAAGAGCAAGACGCACGCCGCGCCCGGCGGCGGCGTGGTCGCGTCGGGCGAGCGCACGTCGTACACGTGCCACCTCGACAAGAAGGCGGCGGCGTGCAGGCCGTTCCTCACAAAGGTGGAGGCGCTCACGGCCAAGCCGCTCGACCACATGGAGCTGCCGCAGGTCGCGCGCTACACCAAGGACCAGCGCTACCTCGAGCACTACGACGGCATCGACCCGCACACCGACTCGGGCGCGGCGTTCTGCAAGAATGGTGGGCAGCGCGTGTGCACGGTGCTCGTCTATCTGAACGACGTGGAGGTGGGCGGCTGCACCTTCTTCCGCAAGCTCAACCTGCGCATCAAGCCCAAGGCGGGCATGGCGCTCGTCTTCTTCCCCGCGTTCCTCGATGGCGAGCTCGACTCGGACTTGATCCACTGCGCCGAGCCCGCCGTTGACCAAAAGTGGGTCGCGCAGGTGTGGGTGCGCCAGCGCACACGCGTCGACGGACAGCCGAGCCGGCGCGTGGCGAAGCGCAAGCCGCGCATTCGCCGCGGCTGCTTTGACGTCGAGTTTGGCTTCATCCCCGCGGGCTCAGACATGCACACGGCGACGATGACGATCGACGAGGCGCGCGCCTACTGCAAGGCGCACGCGGCGATCCAGGGCTTCACCTTCCAGAAGGCGGTCGTCGCGCCCGACGAGCCAATCCACGTATGGTTCAAGTCGACGTCGGCGGTCGTCCTCGCCGACGGCTGGACGTCGTACGTCAAGTCGGAGCTCGAGCCGCTCTCCTTCCACGTGCACGGCTGCACGGCGCTCAAGAAGGCGCTGCTCGCGCGCGGGTGGGAGGAGGAGGACGACGGCCGTTCCGCGTCGTTCACGATGTGGCCGAGCGAGACGGGCGAGCGCGAGCATGCCGCCACCTGCCTCCGCCTCTTCCGCCCGCCCGCGCTCCGCTCGCTCGCCCACCCGCTCGCGCTCGCCGACGTGCTCTCGCGCGCGCGCGCCGGCGCGCAGCCGGCCGAGCATCTGCGCTCTGTGTACCGCTCGCTGCGCGACGCGCGCGAGGGCAGGCCGATCGCGGGCACACCGCTCGAGGTGCGGCGGCACACACGCGCGGGCGAGCGGGCGCGCGCGGTTCGGCGCCCCTGCCGCGCGGCCCGCGCGCGCCGCCCGCCGACCGCGCGCGCTCGCGCCGCTCACACGCGCGCGTATCCGCCACGCCCACGCGCGCGCACCGCCGCGCGCGGATCGTGCGGCAGGCGAAGGGCGACGTGCTCTGGCTGCTGCGCGCGCTGCCCGCGCCGCCGGACGCGGCCGCTCCCGCCGAGGCGTTGCGCTGGCCCGTCGAGCTGCTGCCCGCCGAGTATGCGCCGGAGCAGACGGCGCTCGGCTTCAACTCGCTGCTCGAGGTCGAGGCGGCGCTGCGCGTCGCGCTCGACGCGCGGCGCGCGCACGTGGGCGCGCAGCTCGGCTCGCCCGGCGAACTCTTCGCGCGCATGGCCGGCGCGGTCGGCGCGGGCGTGCAGCCCACGGCGCTGCACGCGGCGTTTGCGACCGCGCTCGACGCGGCGACGGCCGAGGCGGTGGGCGCGAACCGCGACGGCTCGTACGTGCTGCAGGCGGTGCCGCGGGAGCTCGCGCTGCACGACGGCATGCCCTTCACCGCGCACACGTACCTCCTCGCCGTCGCCAAGCACGAGCGAGACGGCTCGCCCGCCGCCGACGGCGGCGCGTCCGGCGCGTCCGACGCGTCGATGTCGCCGCCGTCGCGCGGGCCGTCTGGGCCACAGCTGTGGATGTCGTGCCACTCCTTCCTATCGATGCTCCCGCACCACACGCACGCGCCGCCCGCCTCGATGAGCGACGGCACAGCGCCGCCCGCAGAACGGCCACAGCCGCTCCTCGTGCCACTCACGGTGCGGCGCGAGGGCGCGCGCGCCGCTCCGTGAGCGGGAAAGGGCGAGCGCGCGGGAAAGGGCGCGCGCCGCTCCGTGAGCGCCACCCACGGAGCAATCGGGAAAGTGCGAGCGGGAAAGTGCGAGCGGGAAAGGGCGAGCGGGAAAGGGCGAGCGGGAAAGGGCGAGCGGGAAAGGGCGAGCGGGAAAGGGTGCGCGGCGGCGCGTCGCACGGACGGCGCGCCGCTCACGCCGCGCCGCGCCGCGAACGCCGCGCCGAACGCCTCGCGCCCTCGCGCCGCGCAGACACGGCCGTCGCTGACTGCGTCCGCGGTCGCGCTGCCCAACTGGGACTCGTGGCTGCCAAAGATGCGCGCGGTGCTCAAAGACCTCGTCGACGCGCACCCGCTGCTCACGAGCCCGCTGCCGGCCGACGAGTGCGTGCAGTACGCGCTCATCGAGTGCGTCTGGCTCTTTGACCGGCGCGGGCAGCCATGGCTGATCAGCATGGCGCCCGCGCCCAACTTCTTCCCGGTCTCGAACGTCGACCGGCACGCGAAGAACGAGCTTATGAAAGACGTGTATTCGATCCTGATCGCGCCGGTTGTCGAGGACGCGACGCCGGAGCCCGGCAGCTTTGTGCCGCTTTGACAGGCGTTGGGGCGGCACGCGTGCCGCCCCGCCGCGCGCCGCCGTGCGGCGATGCACACCGCACGCGAGGGCACGCACGCAGCATAGTGACACGCGTGACGCAGCACAGTGACACGCGTGACGCAGCACAGTGACACGCGGCGCTCTCTGCACGCCCGCAGCACCCGCATTGCCCGCGTGAAGCGTGCCATTGCAAAGGTGGCGCCAGACGCGGCCTGCCGGCACGCTGACACGGGCGAGACTGACGGACGGACGCACCGTGAGACCACGTGCGCCTCGCCATTTCGCGAGAGGTTGGCCGGCTCGCGAGCCACGCGCGCGCACGACCACCGCAGCTGGCCGTACATCCCTCGGGGCCGTGCTCGACGGCGCCGTGGGCACCACGGCTCCTTGAGCCGCGATGGGGCCGCACGGTCGGCACCGAACGCTGAGTGCTACGCTGAGTGCTACTACTGCCCGTTGGGTCTGAGTTCGCGGACGAAGGAATAGGAGAGACCCGCGCGCGAAAAAGCGAAAATGGCCGCGAGAGGTGCGCGCGCGCGTCGCGTCGGCCCCGCGGGAGGTGGCGCGGTGCGTGTCGCGCTATGCGTGTCGCCGCTGCGCGTGGGGGTTCCTGACATACCCGGGAACCCCGCTCTCATAACCGCGACACGTGCAGGCGGCGCGGCCGCAGCGCCGCGAGCGGCGTCATCATCGGCGTCGGTCGCGGGCACCGGCTCTCGGTCGAGGTCATGAAGATCATCCTGTGGCGGCTATTTTCTCGGCAGGAGCGCGGTGAGGATTGCGGATGACCTCCACACATCCACCGACACGCTCACGGAGTCGATCGTCCGCGCCACCATCGAGCGGTACGAGGCCACCGGCATCGTCGATTCCCAGCCGAACAAGCCACACGCTCGGTGAGCCGGCAGCGGACGGCGGCGTCGCGGACGGTGTCGCCGTGCCGGCCCCGGGTTCCCAAAATGGCCAGGACCCCGCCGCCGCAGCTGCGACATCCGCCGCGCCCGGCCCGCCGGCCGGCGCAGGCGCGCTCGCGGCCCTCCGCTTGGACGCGGACGCCGGCGCGCGCGCTGGCGTTGGTCGCGTCAAGGTCGCGCGCGCCGGTCCGTGGGACAAGGCGATAGCCGACAAGATGACACGAGCGAAGCGCAAGGCCGACCAAGACGAGGCCGATCGCGCGCGCGAGACCTCGGCGCCGGCTGGCGCGCGACCCCGCGTGCCGAGGGTTACCATGTACTCGCCTACAACAATCGGCGCGCTGCCGCAGCGCTCGTCTCGCAAGCCCAGCGCTGGCGCAACGAAGCCGCCCGAGAAAGCGGCTCCAGTGCGCGCCCTCGCCGGCGGCGGGGCCGGCGCGAAGGCCGGTAGCTCGAGCGGAGGAGAGCCGGACGGCACGAGCCGGACGAGCACGAGCCGGCGCGTGGGCTTGCGGCGGTGCCCGCGCAGGATTCGCTCAAGTCGTGGCGGACGACTCCGAGGAGGAGGGGAAGGCTTTGGAGACGCTGCGCGTGTACCTCGTGTCCTTTGACGCGTACGTTGATGCCCTCTACGTTGATGCCCTCAAGCCGGGCGAGCCATTGTGCGTCAAGCTGGGCGCCAACTCGGGGGACAACGATGCGATCACTCGCGTGCAAGCTTTAAAATGGGCCAAGCTCCTCTTCAGTATAGCGCGGAGGCCGCGGAGCTCGCCAAGTCGGAGGCCGCGCGCACGCAGAGGAGAACAAGGTGCACTTTCCGCCTGCGCTCGGGGAGAAGGCGCAAGCGCAGGCCCGGTCGGCTGAGACGCGCGCCAACAAGGACGAGGCGGCCGCAAAGGCGGCGGAGATCAAAGCCGCGCAGCTTGAGGAGCGCACGGCGGAGACGAGCGATGTGTCGGCGCGCCGGCCCGGCGCGCGAGACGCGTCGCGCCGCTAATCGCGCTCGACCGGCGAAGACGGTGAGGATGACGAAGCAAGCGCTTCCGCGCCGCTACGCGCTCTCGTTGGTCTACAAGCAGCCGACGGCTTTTACGCGCTGGTCGAGAGCCGCGACGTGCTCACCACGCTCCTACGCTCGACGCACGACTCGGCTCACGGCAACCTGCCGCAGCCGCCTCACTCCCTTCGGCTCTACCGGATCGGCATCAGCGAGAGGTCGGCGCGCCCGCAGTGTTCGTCCGCCTGACACAGATCACCGACGATGCCGACGTGGCGCGCAGGTTTTACGCGCCGAGCGGCGCGCAGCAGGACTTGGACATCTGCATTCTTTACCTTGTCGTCGAGGTGACGCCCCCGCCCAAGCACCCTGGCAAGGTCGGTGGCGGCGGCCTCGTGGCGTCGGGCGGCTGGGCCGGCGCGTTCGGTGCCTGCTCCGCGCCTGTGCCGGCGCCGCAGTCCATTGCTCCCACTATGCCGGCCGCTCAGAGCGTGGCGCTCGCGCAGCAGGTCGCGCAGGCGCTCGAGTTGTGCAAAGTTGGCTGGGATGCGACCGCGCAGGCGTGAATCAAGGCTGCTGAGCACATCAACAGCAGCGTCGAGCGCGCGCAGCTGTTCCTCAGCATGCCCGAGGTGTTCTTCTTCGTCGCGGGCCGCTTGGACGCGCTGCATCTTCTTGAGCGAGAGGCCGGCGGCGCAGAGGTTGTAGTGAATGTACTCGCGCGTGAACGCCTTGAGCGTGACGGCCTGCAGCTCGGCCGCAATCTCGCTTAAGTAAAGTCACGGTTGCTCCGCCATGATCGCGAGCATCAGCTCCTGGTCGAGCGCTCGCTCATGAGCTTCGCGCACGGCTTGTTCGGCTGGGAATCGACGATGCCGGTGGCCTCGTACCGCTCGATGGTGGCGCGGACGATCGACTCCGTGAGCGTGTCGGTGGATGTGTGGAGGTCATCCGCAATCCTCACCGCGCTCCTGCCGAGAAAATAGCCGCCACAGGATGATCTTCATGACCTCGACCGAGAGCCGGTGCCCGCGACCGACGCCGATGATGACGCCGCTCGCGGCGCTGCGGCCGCGCCGCCTGCACGTGTCGCGGTTATGAGAGCGGGGTTCCCGGGTATGTCAGGAACCCCCACGCGCAGCGGCGACACGCATAGCGCGACACGCACCGCGCCACCTCCCGCGGGGCCGACGCGACGCGCGCGCGCACCTCTCGCGGCCATTTTCGCTTTTTCGCGCGCGGGTCTCTCCTATTCCTTCGTCCGCGAACTCAGACCCAACGGGCAGTACTGACTGAGATTACACCGCCGTGCATCCGCCATCCGGGCCAAAAAGCCGCGTTTCCTTCCTAGGCAGGCGCGTGGGGGCTGGGGCGGCTAGGGGCTGCGGCGGCGGAGGTGCCGATGACGAGCGCGGAGGTGCCGATGATCGTGCGCCTGCCGGGCAGCCGCACGCTCACAGCAATGCTGCTCGAGCGCCCGCTCGACCCGACGACGTGGACGAGCCTCACGCGCCAGGCCGGCGGCGGCACGCGCCAGCGCGGACGCGCGGCGGTCGAGGCGCTGATGCTCGGGCTACCGCCCGAGGACGCGCACAAGGAGGTGTACGTGCAGCACCGGATGGACGAGCTCGGCCGGCACGAGTACCTCGACCTCTCCGCGCTCGCGCGACAGCTGCGCGAGGGGCGCGCGCCCGCGCTCGCGGTCGTCGGCGAGGACGCGGTGAAGCCCAAGATGGCGGACGGCATGGCGCTCGTCTTCACGGCGCAGCCGGTGCAGGGGATGGTGATGCCCACCGCGCTGCCGCCGCGATCGGCGGAGGACGCGTGGCTCTGCCCGCCCATGTCGCTTCACGCCAACTACTCGATCTGCGAGCAGCTCACGCTCGGCCGCACGCAGCGGGTGATGCTCGCCGACGAGGCGACGCTCTCGCGCGGCGGGCCGAGCATGCCGCCAATCTTCAACCACATCTCCCTCGTCGTCAACTGCCACCAGGACGCCTCGGCCGCGCGGCCGGGCAAGTACCGGCTGGGCACGGCCGCGCCGTCCGTGCTCTTCGAGCCTGTGCACAAGCTGTACGGCGCGCAGCCTCCCGCGGTCGTGCACGCGCTGCGCGCCATCGTCGAGCAGATGTGGGCGGCGCTGCAGCGCGGCAGCGTGGTCGTGCACTGCCTGGCGGGGCTGCACCGCGCCCCCGCCGTCGTCGCGTGCTTCTACCTCTACCGGCACCACGTGCTCGGCCACGAGAGCCTGCCCGCCGAGATTAGCGAAATCTACGACGTGATCCGCACCATCCGCCCGTCCGTCGCGCCGCTCGGCTACATTGAGCTGATCCGCGTCTTCGAGCGCGCGGTGCGCGCCGAGCGCGAGCACACACGCCAGAGCCGCGCCGACGCCGCCGCGGGCTCGATGCACGCGCTGCCGCCCGTCGCGGCCGCGTCGGTCGCGATGTGAGCGCGCGCGTGCGCTCTTGGCGCGGCGCAGCCGGCGCCGCGCGCGGCCTGCGCGCCGCTGCGCGGCCTGCGCGCCGCATGCGGTGTTGCCCTCGCACGCGCGCGGACAGCCACGGCCGCGGCGGCGGCGGCTCCGCGCGCTGTCCGGTGTCCCGACGGCGCGGCGACGCGCGCGGGCAGGGGCCAGGGGTGCGCCGTTGGCCGCTCGTGAGGGCTAGCCGCACCGCACCGCGGGGCCTGTTCTGAAAGGCCATCAGATCGTCCACCCCATGAACACAGACACAACGGGCGGCGGCCCAACTCGACGCCCGCCTCACTTTCGCGCGGCGCTCGCCTCCTCGTACTCTTTCAGCAGGCGCTTTTTGTACTGGGCCTCGTCTGGCCAGAGCGACGCCGCTTGCGAGTTGAGCGGACTCTCGAGGTTGGGGTCGCTCAGCAACGATTGGATTGAGAGCAGGATGGTGCGCACGTTGTACGCGGCGGACCACTTCTCCTTCAGGATGTCGAGGCAGATGTTCCCAAATTGGTCCACGTTTGGGTGGAAGCACGGCGTGACAAAGACGACGTGAGGCGCCTCGTACGGGTAGGCGGTTGGGAACTTGAGGCTCACCTTGAATGTCAACCCCTCGTAGATGGTGCCCGCCCCGCCGACGATCGTGCCCGCCCATACGAAGATGTTGTCTCCTTCGGGAAACGCGGACACGCCCTCGCCACCGCCCATCTGCGCGCGCGCGAGCGCGCGCGCGCGCGGTCGGCGACTGGCCGGCAGCGCGTCAGCGCGCGCGCCGCGGCCGATACCAGCCGCCGCCGCCGCCGCCTTGCGCGAGTGGTGGGGCGATGGCGAGGCGGGCGCGCGGCGTGCGTGCGCACCATGAGGGCCATCAGCTCGCTTTGCAAGCGCTTGGCCACATTCTTTCCGTCGGCCTGCGCCTTTGGCGCTGTGTTCGCGGAGAGGACTGAGCTCGACATCGATCTTGTACGAGTGGCGGCCGTTTCAGCTCCGCAGCCATCGCAGCCGGGCGGTGGAACAGTAACGGGCGATGGCGGAGCTGAAGGAGGCGGTAAGCCGCTCCGCCGTTCTCCAAAGGCCACAGGTGGCACGCGCGCCGAATGCTGACCGAGCGCGAATGCTGACCGAGCGTCTCCGCGCCGCTTGCCGCGCAGGCCAAGGAGGGCGAACCCGCCATCCTCGAGGGCTCGGCGTTCGAATCGCTGGAGCGCGATTTCCAGCAGGTGCTGCAGGAGCTCGTGGGCGACAAGAGCCTCGAGCGCTTCCGCACCGAGTATGAGAAGGTGCGCGCGGGCGCCGCGCAGCGCGATCGCCCTGCCGCCGCTCCGCGCACGCGCGCGCGCGCGCGCCTCGGCCCACCGCCCGCCGCCACCGCGCCCGCGCGCGCCGCCCGGACCGCGCCGGCGCGCAGCTGCACCGCGCACTCAAAAAGTCGCACGAGTCTGAGAAGCGGCTGGTGAAGAAGGCGCGAGAGCTGAACGCCGAGATCGTGCAGAACGCGCAGAAGGTGCAGACCGCGCTCAAGCTCTCGCAGGAGGACCAGAACACGATCGCGTCGCTCAAGCGCGAGATTGAGAAGGCGTGGAAGATGGTCGACGCCGCGCACGACAAGGAGGGTCGCGCCAAGGACACGATCGGGCAGCTGAAGACGGAGATCGCGAACCTGTCGCGCCTTGTCGAGCAGGGCGCTGGCCTCTCCATTGGCCAGGAGAACACGGTGAATGAGCTGATGAAGGTGAAGAACGAGCTCATGCGCGAGCGCGACCACGCGATGGCGCAAGTCCACGCGCTCCGCGCGGAGGTGGGCGGCTACCTGGCCAAGGTGGCCAACCTAGAGAACGACGCGGCATCGCAGCAGGCGCAGATTGCGGCCTTTCGCGAGCAGATCGCCTCGCGCAAGGCCGACGCCGAGCGCGAGGCCGAGCGGAAGGAGCAGCTCGAGGCCGAGCTGCGCGCCGTGCGCGACGCGCTCGACGAGCGCCAGGCGAACCTGCGCTCGACGCTCGCGTCGATCCAGAACACCAACGAGGCGCTCACGCGCACTGAGCACCTCCTCCGCGACGAGCGCGTGCGCACCGACCGCGCGGCCAAGGAGGCGGACGTGCTCGACGGCAAGAATGCAAAGCAGGCCACGCACGACGACGAGCTCGGCTACACGGCGACTCAGCTCATCAAGGAGGGCGCCGAGCGCGCGGTGGAGCTGCGGCTGCGCGAGGACGAGGTGAGCGCCCACCGCAAGGAGATCGGCCGGCTCAACGCGCAGATCGACGGGCTGACGAAGCGCGCGTCGGGCATCGGCCGGGCGCAGGCGCAGGTAGACGAGGAGCGCGTCGCGCTCAAGCGCACGCTCAACGAGCTCGACGCGAGGCTGGTCGAGGCGCGGCGAGCGCGCGACGTGGAGCGGAAGGCGAAAGACGCCGCCGGCCGCGAGCGCGAGCTCCTGAACAAGCAGCTCGTCAAGTCGCGCGCGCTGACGCACCAGCAGGCCGACGCCGTCCGGTTGCACGAGGGCGTGCGCAAGACGCTCGAGCAGCAGATCGGCGCGCACAAGGCGGACGCGTACCGGCAGCGCAAGGCGGCGCTGCAGCTCGAGAAGGAGGTCGACTCGCTCGCGCTCGAGCTGCGCGACGCGTCGGCCAAGCACGCGCAGGCGCTCGACGAGCTGCGCGCGCGCGAGGCGAGCGTTGTCTCGCAGCAGCGCCGGATTGGCGACGTGGACAACAAGCTGAAGCAGCAGCACAACCTGTACGAGGCGGTGCGCGCGGACCGCAACCTGTACAACAAGAACCTGCTCGAGGCGCGCGACGAGATTGTCGAGATGCGGCGCAAGCTCAAGGTGATGGGCCAGCAGATCGAGCAGCTCAAGGAGGAGATCCACTCGAGGGATCATGCCCTCGTGCGCGAGCACTTTGAGCACATGAAGGTGGGCAAGGAACGCGACGCGCTCAAGGACGAGGTGGTGCGCGTCAAGAAGCAGACCGTTCAGGCCGACGAGGCCACCTCCAACTACCGCGCCGAGCTCTCCAAGCTCAGCGCGATCATCGCCGAGGCCGACTCGGAGGGGCTGCGCCAGGCCAAGGAGAGCGACGTGGTGCTCAACGAGCGCGATCTCCTCGGCCTGCAGCTCATACGACGCAACGAGGAGCTCGGCTTGCTCTACGAGAAGGTAAGTTCGCCGTCCGGCCGCGTGCCGCCGCGCGCGCCGCCAGCCGACGCGCGCGCGCGCGCGCGCGCGTCGGCTGCTCATGCCCCCCCCCCCCCAAAAAACAAAAAAAAACCCGCCCTCCGCCCCGCTGTGCGCGCGGCAGATCCGGATTCACGAGTCGATGCTGCGCAAGGGCGAGGCGCAGTACGACGAGGCGACGCAGGCCGTCGCGCAGCTCAAAACGCGCCTTGCCCAGCTGCGCTCGCACGTCGACAACCTGCGCGCGTCCGTCGTCAACGTGGGCACGATCCGCGACGAGGTCTACGACCTGGCGAGGAAGCTGATGCACGAGCGCACAAAGGTGAAGGCACTCGAGTCGGAGCTCGGCAAGCCGCTCAACGTGCACCGCTGGCGCAAGCTCGAGGGTGCGCGCGCGCGCGGCCCGCGCGCGTGCGAGGGGCCGCGCTCAACGCGCGTGCCGGATCTGTGCCGGATCTGTGCCGGATCTGTGCCGGATCTGTGCCGGACCTGGGGTTCAGGTCCGCCATCTGACCCCGACGGCCGGCGCGCGCGCGCGCGCTCGCGCGCATGCGCACGCGACGACGTGCAGGGTCGGATCCGGCTGCGTACGAGATGCTGCAGAAGGTGCAGGTGCTGCAGAAGCGGTTGATAGGCAAGGCGGAGGAGGCCGTGAGCAAGGGCGCCGAGCTGAGCGCCAAGGACCGCCTCTACGCCGAGCTCAAGGCGATCCTCGCGCGGCAGCCCGGCCCTGAGATCGCCGAGCAGCTCGCCGTGTACCGCAACGCGCTGCGCGAGAAGGACCAGCAGACCGAGCAGATGGCGTCGGAGCTCGCCATGTGCGACGCGCGCCGCCCAACCGCGCGTGCACGCGCGCCGGCCCGCGCCTCTCGCCCGACCGGGCGTCGCGTGGGCGCGCGCCGCGTGGCGGGACGTCACCGCGCTGCCGCCGCGCGTCGCGCGCGCGCGGACTCGGCGGCAGGTACCATGCGCAAGTGGGCGAGTACAAGACGGAGATCGACCGGGTGGTGCGCGAGCTGCACGAGGTGAAGGTCAAATTCTACGACCAGAAGCGCAAGGAGCAGCTCCATCGCGAGCGCGTGCGGCTCGAGCGCACCAAGCCTCTCGACGCGGCCGTCGCAGAGGCGCGCGCGAGCTTACCTCGATTCACGGGAGGCGGCTTCTCGTTGCAGAGGCACTGAGCTGATTCGATGTGTCGGCAGTCTGCTTTCTCAGTGATGAGTGGTCTTGTGAGAGCCCTGACTGCTTGGACACCCCCGCCTACCGCGCAGGGCGAAAGCAGCGACGGCCCGCCATGCCGCCCAAGTTCCGGAACGTGGGCGCGTACGACGCGGTGCGCGCCATGATGGACTCGCTCATGGGCGAAGATCGCGACGTGCCGCCCGACCAGCGCGACTCTGTCAAGCGGCGCGAGCTCGGTGACGATGACGTCGACCGGTTCTACCTGTGCGGCTGCTCGCCGTACGTCGTGCTCGCGCAGACCAAGTCGGAGTCGATGCTGCCGCGCGTCGACGCGCTGCTCGTCCAGGACGAGCGGCTCAAGGCGGAGTGGGACGCGCTGCCGCAGGGCGAGAAGGACCGCTACGGCTTCGAGCACGAGACGCTCAACTTCCTGCAGGACATGGTCGACGAGATGGACCGGCGGATCGCAGCGACCAAGGCGCGGCTCGACGCGAGCAACGAGCCAGCGGAGCCGGACATGACGCCGGAGGTGGCGCAGCAAGTGCAGGCGCTCAAGGACCAGATTCTTGAGCTGCAGGTCAAGGCGGAGCTCGCGGGTGAGCAAGGCGAGGTCGAGGCGTCCGTCGCGCTGAGCGCGCAGGCCGATGCGCTCGGCGCGCGCAAGGCCGAGCTGCAGGAGGCGGCGGAGGTGCGCCGCGCGCAGTCCGCGGCGCGGCGGCAGGTCGTCTGCGCCGTCTCGGGCCTCATCTACGCGGCCAACGACTCGGACGCGCGCATCGCCGAGCTCCAGTCCGGCAGGCAGTACCGCGGGTGGAAGGCGATGCGCGAGCGGCTGCAGCAGCTGCGCGCGCAGGCGCCGCGGCCGGGCGCGCCGCGCTTCTCGCGCCGCGCGGGCTTCAGCCGCGTCGAGCGCGAGCGCGACGAGCGCGCCGGCGGCCGCCCGTACGAGCCGCGCGCGCGCGAGTATGGCGGCGGCAGCCGCTCGCGCGAGCGCGACGAGCGCGCAGGCGCGGCCGACGGCAGCGGCCGGTACGGGCGCGCGCACGAGCCCGAGCGCGCGCGCGCCGGGCGCGCGTACGGCGAGGCGCGGGGCTACACCGACGAGCGCGGCTACGCTGGGCCGCGCGGCTACGAGCGCGAGCGCGAATACGGCCGCGGCTACGAGCGGGGCGAGCGCGGCTACGAGCGCGGCGGAAGGGGCTACGAGCGGGGCGAGCGCGGCGGGTACGACGAGCGCGGCCGCGGCGCCTACCCGGTCGGCGCGCGCGGATACCGGCGTGACTGACGGCGCATCCGAGCATCTTCATGAGCATGTGGTCGAAAACGTTGTCGATGCGCGCGCGTACAATCATTGATTGGTGGCTCAGCCGTGAGTCGTGACCACGCAGCCCCGCCCTGCACACCGACGCAGGGATGGCAGTGTGCACTCGTGCAGAGCGCACTGCTCCCTGCGATTGTTGGGGGGGGGCACAGGGTCGTCGCCGTGCACACCCCTCGTGCACCCCCACCACCCCCCCCCCCCCTGACTCGCTCCAAGCGCCGTTATATCAACAAAGGAGGGTCTGATTCACGGTGAGGGCGACAAAGCGTCGCGTGGCGACGCAACGCCGACAGGCGTCAGCGCCAGCTCCGACGCGCCGAGCGTGGCGTGCGGCTCGGCGAGCGCTGCACTGCGCAGCTTGCTGCGCGTGGCGGCTGTGCGCGAGGCTACCGTCGCCAGTTGCGCCTGGTATTTCGCGATCGTGGGGCGCGCCGAGGACTCTCGGGTGAGGTGCGCTCGCCGCTGCGCATGGCGCGCGCGCTAGCGACGCAGGGCGAACGGGCGGCTCACCTCAAGCGCGCGGATGCTGGAGTCGAGCTCGTCGTGCTGCGGCTGCTGCTGCGGCTCCGTGCACAATGACGCGGCGTCTCCAACGAGCGGCTGCTCGGGCGGAGAGAGCGAAAGCAGCCAGTCGCCCGCCCACTCCGTCGCGTCAGCGCACGGCTCCACCGCGTCCGCCACGGCGCGCGCGCCAACGCCCCGCGCCGTCGGGTCGGCCGCAGCATCACTCGGTACGTAGGTTATCAAGCCGTGACACAGCGCGGCCTCGTGCAACCGGACGAGCTCCCCGTCCTCGTCGGTGATGCCGTCGCACGGGCTGTGCTGCCCATCGGGCGTGCAGCACGCTGGCGAGTCGAGCGCGCGCGCGGCGGGCGGCGCCGGCGTCTGCTGCGCGCGGCGGAACATGCAGCGCACGAGCAACGGGGCGAAGCCAGCGCGCGGCGTGCCGTGCGGCGCACCGGCGTTCGCGGCGCGCTTCAACGCCCCGTGCGCGCCGCTGTCCACGCCGGCGCCGAGCACAGTCGCGGCCGGGCCGCGCGAACCATTTCCCGCATGTTCGCCCTCCGCCTCAGCCTCCGCCTCCGCCTCCGCCTCCGCCGTCGGCCCGCCAATGCCGCCCAACGAGGGCAGAGGCGTTGCCCTGGGCAGAGTTGAGGACGAGGGCGTTGCCCGGCGCGCGCGCATGGCGCAGCGCGCAGACGCGCCGCGTGCGACTGTGCGCGCGCTCGTCAGCTCAAGCCGCGCGATGAGCGAAAGGGGATTTAAACCGGAGGCGGAGGCGGAGGCGGAGGCGGAGGCGGAGGCACAGCCGTCGCCCTCCGCGTCCGAGGTGCCGGCGAAGAAGCCGTCAGCGGCGAAGGCGGCCGACGGCGCGCAGTCGGCTCCGTCGCCTCCTCCGTGCACACCGTCGCTCGACTCGCCCGACGCCTCCAAGCCGCGGCACCGCGACGCGCGCCCGCCGCTGCGCGCGCCGGCGATCGGCGTGCGCCCGACGTCGGCTCGCGATCGGTGCGGCCGTTCGGGGCTGCGCGCGCGCTGCCCCGGCTGCGCGCCCTGCCGCTGCCCCGGCGGTTCGGCGGGCGGCCACTGCTCGCCGTCCGACGCGGCCGCGCACTGGCCGTCGCACGCGGGCGCGGCCGCGCGCGCGGCCAGCGCGTCCGCATTGAGCGCGTCCGACGCACCGATCGGGTCCGCGTGCGACGGGCTGTGCGCGGCCGAGCGGCGTGCGTCGGTTGGCCCGCCCGGCGGCGCTGCGGACGCGGCGGACGCGGCGTGCGGCGCCTCGCGCTCGACGGGCGGCTGGGCGCCGAGCAGGTCGAGCGCGAGAAGTGCCTCCGCGCCGAGCGGCGCGAAGAAGGCGTCGAGCGACGGCCAGATGGACTCGGCGTAGCGCGCGCGCGCGGCGGCGCGGAGCGCGGCCTCCGCCTCCGCCCGCTCTTCGCACGCGAACGCGCGGCCGTCCGCGCCTGCGAGCGCCGGCGCGGACGGCGCGTCGTCTGCGCCACCGCAGTGCCGACCGAGCGCAGCGCACGTGAAGCGCTGCCAGCGGGTCGCGTCGTGCTCGCCGGTGATTCGCCATGCCTCGCACGCGTCGCACCGCGCCCACTGGACGAGCGCGGGCGCGGTCTCGCTCTCCAATCCTGCGCGCAGCCGCCGCTGCGGCGGGTGGGCGTGCGCCGCCCGCGGCTGGCACGCAGGCTGCAGCGCCGCGAGCGCCCCACCGTCACCGCCGCCGCCGCCGTCGACGGCCGCTCGGCGCGGCTGGCGCGAGGACGACGAGCGGCGGCCGCCGCTCGTGCCGCTGCTCGCGCCCTCCGCGCCAGCGACGAGCGGTGCCGAGCGCTTGCACACTGGCGCCTCCACCCGCTCCTCCGCCTCGCAAAGCCGCCGCTTCCCGCCCGCGATCGCCGCCGCCGGCGCCGGCGCCGCCACCGGCCGCGGCGGCGAGGCGACGGCCGCGTGCGGCTCCGCGGCGCACGTGGCGCTCTGCGCGTCGCACGCGGGGCCGCTGCGCGCGGCGACGGGCGAGTTGGCGACCGCTACGCGCCCCGCGCCACCGCCACCGCCGCCGACGTGCGCGCGCGGCCGCGCGTACGGGTTTGCGCTGGCGGCGCTTGCACGCGCGCAATACGAGCCTCGCGCGTGCGCGCGCAAGCTGCGGGCGGGCGACGACACGCGCGCGTCAGCGCAAACCGAGCCGGTGAGTTTGGCGCTCGCGCCGCCGATCGGGACGATCACGCCCACGACCGCGCCCGCCCCGTCCGCGCCCGCCTCGTCCGCGCCGGCCGGCGACGGCGAGACCGAGCAAAAGCGGTACTTGCGCTTGCAGTAGGCGCACAGCGCGTCGGACGGCGAGACCATGTCGTGGGAGCCGCAGCGCTTGCACCGCGCAAGCTTGTCGCTCCCGCTGCGCCGCGAGAGCCCCGGCGCGCGCGCGCCGCCGCGAAGATGCCCCGGATCCCGCTCGAGAGCGGATGCCTCCACCATCCTGTGGCACTCCGAACGGTGAGAGCGGCTGAAGCTGAAGCGGGCACCACGATGGAGTCCGGCGGACGCGGGCTGATGAGCCCGAGTCCTCTGCGCGGCGGGCAGGGCGGCGGCAGCCTGAGCCCTCTGCGCGGCGGGCCGCTCCGCCGAATCTCTCGCTTCCTCGAACAGGACGCGCGCGCCACACCCGGAGCGCCGGCGTGCGCGGGCGTAGAGCACGTGCTCGGCGCGTGCGCGAGGCTGCACGCGCTGCTCGAGCGCGAGCAGCGCGCGGACGGGCGGAACGGCGGCGCGCGCGGAGCAGCGGCACGCCGCGCGGTGGAAGAGCTCGAAGCATTGGCGCTCCACCTCTTTCCCGCGCACAGCCTCGCGCAGCTGCTCGTCGAGACGCGCGCGGACGCCGCCTTCCCGCTGCTGCGCGAGCTCGCGCGCGCGCCTGCGCACGCCGGCGGCGCCGAGGCGCGCGTCACGGCGCCCACCGTGTCGGACGACGCGCCTGCCCACGCCGCGCTCGCCAGCGCTGCCGCCGTGTGCCGCGCGCGCGCGCTCGTCCGCGCGCTGCGCGCAGAGCTGAGGCTTGGCCGCCATCGGTATGCGGCGCACCAGCTCGCGCTCGTATATCAGGTGAGCGCGCGCGGGCGCGCACGGGGGCGCGCGCGGCGAGGCACGCGACCGGCGCTGCGCGCGCCGAATTTTCACGCCGCGCGCCAACCGCGCGCCGCGCACCCGTGCGCGCGCGGCAGGCGCTCAAAAGTGCGGGGCTGGCGGAGGGCGCGCAGGAAGAGATCGAGGCACGTTTCGACGAGTGCGCGGTGACCACCCAGTCCGACGCGTACGACGGCTCCATGCACGCCGAGCCGACGCTGCCCGCCGAGCAGGCGGCGTGGTGCGCGCTGCGCGCTGGCGCGATCGGCGTGCAGCGACCCTCTGCGCACGGCTCAGGACCGGCCGCTCAGGATCAGCCGCTCAGGAGCAGGCGCTCAGGATCAGCCGTTTGGCTTCGCGCCGCTTAGGACCTTGGCATCGCGCGCGCGCCTTTGCCCGCACGCGCGCGCGCTGCTCGCAGGATGCTCGACATGCTCGGCCGGCTCGACGCGGAGCTCGCGCTCGCCTTCCCCGATGCGGCGGCCGCGACAGAGCCCATGCTGGCGTGCATGCGCGCGCTGCACTCGGCGCACGTGCAGTCCGTCGCGGCGGTCGAGCGCGGCGGCCGCTCCGCGCGGATGGGCCGGAGATCCATCTGAGCGCGCGCCTTTTGAGGGGTTGGCCAGAGAGGCGCGACGCGCTCGTCCGGCTCAGTCTCAGCCGGCAGCCGCCCAGCCGCCCTCCCGGCCGGCGCGGGTAGACGCGCGGCACGGCTGGCCGCATTTTCAAAATGGGCGTCCCGTTTTCAAAATAGGCGTCGTTTGGGTTTGAACCTGCCGGCGGGCCATCATGGTGCGAAGCAACGGCAGCATGCGGCGCGAAAGGCGCGGCGCGCGCGGCTGACGGCGCGCACGCGCGCCCCCGCCGCTCCCCCGGTCCTGCCTGCTGTGCTCCGCTGCGCGACGCCGCGCGCCGGCAGGCGGCGGCCGCGCCGCAGCACGAGGTGCGCGTGAGCGCGACGCAGCTCGAGCTCGCGAAGGGCTTCGCGCTGCCGCGTGGCAAGGGCAAGGTCTACGTCGAGTTCGACCTGCTCGGCGTTGAGTCGGCCAAGTCGGAGGCGATAGCACCCGTCAATGGCAAGGCCGACCTTCGCCTCGCCGCGACCCTCGCGCTGCCGCCCGGCGGGCGCGCGCGCGCGGCGGTGATGGACGCGCTCGACTCGCAGACGCATGACGACTCGGACGTGAGCTTCACGCTGTACGCGACGGACGGCGGGCGTACCGCGCCGGTCGTGCTTGGCCGTGGGATGGTCAATCTTGAGACCATGCTCGACGACGAGAAGGACGTGCGCGACCGGCCGCTCAAGCTCGTCGTCGAGCCGCCCAAGCCGGCGGTCGGCCGGCGCGGCGCGGCGGCCGAACTCAACGTGGGCACGCTCGTCGTCTCGCTGCTCGCGCTGCCCGCGCTGCGCGACATTGACGACGCGCTTGCAAAGCACGATTCGGCGACCAAGGCCAAGGCCGCCGAGGCCGCGCTCGCGCCGGCCGCGCCGTCGACCGTGTCGACCGCGACGCCGCCCGGTGCGCACGCGATCCGCGTGTCGGTCGGCGAGATCGAGCTCGGCCGCGGCTTCGCGCTGCCGACGTTCAAGCCGCGCCTCGTGTGCACCGTCGATCTGCTCGGCGCCGCGTCCGTCGCTTCCGAGCCCGCGCCCGTCTCGCGCTCGCGCGCGGTGCTCGCGCTCAGCCGAACCTTCGACGCACCGCCCGGCTCGCGCGAGCGCGAGGCGCTGCTCGGCGCGCTCGACTCAGATGATCGAACGGACTCGGACGTGGCGTTCGTGCTCACAGCGACTGATTCGCGCGGCGCCAACGGCGTGCCCTTTGCGCGCGCCGCGCTCAACCTCGAGGAGCTCTTCGACGCAGGCCGTGACGCGCTCGGCGTTCGGCTGGCGCTCGCGCCCGCGGACGCGCGCAAGGCGCAGGCGGGCACCTCGGCCGGCACGCTCGTCGTGAGCGTCGAGGCGCTCGCGGCGCTGCGCGACGTGGACGCGGCGCTCGAGCGCCACGGCGACGCCCGCACCGCCAAGACCGCCGAGGCGCGCGCGGCCAGTGGCGAGCGGGCGGCTGCGCGCGAGCCGCCGGCCGCAAGCGGCGCGCGCGCGCGCGCGCCGGCGCCGGCGGTGGTGGCGGCAGCGGCGGGCGCCGAGACGCGCGTGAGCTTGGCCGCCGCCGGCGCGTCCGTGCGCACGGCCGAGCCGCAGACCGCCGCTCGCCGCCCGCGCTCGTCCGCGCAACGGCCGGTGGGATCCTCAACTGAACGGCTGCCAGAGCCTGCTGGCGCAGAGCGCCTCGAGTTTCGCGTGAGCGCGCTGCAGCTGCTCGACGAGCCGCGGCTGCCAGCGCACGTGGATGGCTTCGTGCTCGAGCTCGACCCGCTCGACCTCGCGCACGCGCGCTCTGACGTGCTGCGGCGCTCGGCCGCCGACGCGCGCGGGCTGCTGCGCGACGTCGAGCTCGAGCACGCGCTGCCCGCAGGCCCGGGCACGCGCGCGCGCGAGTTGCTGATCGACGCGCTCGCGTCGGAGA
The DNA here is from genome assembly GCA_019448385.1 of Diacronema lutheri. Classification (NCBI taxonomy): domain Eukaryota; phylum Haptophyta; class Pavlovophyceae; order Pavlovales; family Pavlovaceae; genus Diacronema; species Diacronema lutheri. The sequence goes on along the minus strand of JAGTXO010000024.1, from coordinate 110,001 downwards.
GCCGCGAGGACTCGGACGTCTACTTCACGCTGTACGGCCTCGACCGCGACGCGACCCGCGCCGCCGCCGACCGGCGCGCGCCCGCGCCGGCGGGCAAGGCGGGCGAGGAGATGGGCGTTGGGCACGTCAACCTTGAGGCGCTCCTCGCCGACGGCGCTGACTACGTCGACCGGCCGCTCACGCTCGCCGACCGGTCCGGCGCGCCGGTCGCGACGGTGACGGTGAGCGTGCGCGCGCTCGCCGTGCTGCGCTCCGCCGATGCAGCGCTCGACGCGCACGGCTCCGCCGCCAAGGCGAAGCTCGCGCAGCGCGCCGCCGCTCCGGGCGCGGCGCGCAAGCCGACCGCGCGGTTCGTCGGCATCGAGGTGGCCATCAGCGCCATCTCGATCCGCGAGATGGCGCGGTCGGTGCCCGCGGCCATCGACGAGCTCGTCCTCGAGTTCGACCTGCTCGGCGTGCTCGGCGTCTCGTCGCAGCCCGTGCGCGTGCGGCCCGACGGCGAGATGCGCGGCGTCGGCTTCCGCCAGATCTTCTCGTGCGGCGTCGGCACGCGCGCGCGGCGCGAGCTGCTCGACGCGCTCGAGTCGGAGAGCCGCGAGGACTCAGACGTCTACTTCACGCTCTACGGCCTCGACCGCGACGCGACCCGCGCCGAGCCCGCGCGCATTGAGCTGGCGAACGCGTACGTGAACCTCGAAGAGCTGCTCCGTAACGGTGCTGACCTGCTCGACGCGAAGTTGCCGCTCGTGCTCGCGCCGCCGCAGGCGCGTGCCGGCGGCGGCGCGCGCGGCAGTGGCGGCGCGGCGCGGGAAAGCCCGCGCGCGCGCCTCGACGCCGGCGGCGCCGCCGCCGAGGTGGGCACCGTCACGATGACCGTGCGCGCGCTCGGCGCGCTGCGCGACGCGGATGCCGCGCTTGACGCGCACGGCTCTGCCAAGGAGGCCGAGCGCTTTGAGCGCGAGCGCTTTGAGCCGGCGCCGCGCGATCCGCCGGGCGGCGAGCTGCCGCGCGACGTTCTTGACGGCGACACCACTGCGCGCGTTGCGCGCCAGCGCGCCGCGGACAGCGCGGCGGCCGACGGCGGCGCGCGCGCCGACAGGCGCGGCGCGCGCGGCGCGCGCGCGTCGCGTGGCGCCGAGGACACGATCGCGGTGGAGGTGGAGCGGTTCGAGCTGGCGAGCGCGGATGAGCTGCCGCGCGAGGCGGACGAGCTGGTGGTGAGCGTGGATATGCCCAACCTGCCCGACGAGCTGTGGACCAAGCGTGTGCGCATCGACGAGCGCGGTCGCTCGCACGCCTTCGCCTTCGAGCACGCGGTCGACGTGCGTGCGGGCAGCAAGGCGCGCGCCGAGCTCATGGACGCGCTCGAGTCGGCGAGCCGCGAGGACTCTGCGGTGATCTTCACCGTCTGCACCGTCGACCTGCAGGCAAAGCCGGGCGCCGCGCCACAGCCACTGGGCACGTGCGAGCTCAACCTCGAGGAGCTGCTCGACGCCGCGCGTGCCGACGCGCTCGGCGAGCGTCTCACGGTGCTCTCGGCGGACGGGCGCAAGCGGCGGGTGGGCACGCTCGTCGTGAGCGTGCGCGCGCTCGCCGCGCTGCGCGAGATCGACGCGGCGCTCGAGCGGCACGGCGGCGCCGCCGGCGCGAAGCGCGCCGAGGCCGCGCTCGCGCCGTCGCCGGCACGCGCGGCCGAGCCACGCGCGCGCGACGTGCGTGACGCGGTTCGGCAGGACGTGCGCGTGACGGTCGGAATCGCAAAGCTCGAGTTGTCGGACGTGCGCACTGTGCCGCCGCAGGTGGACGACGTGACCGTGGAGTACGAGTTTGTGGGGCGCGAGGTTGTGCGCAGCGCGCGCGTGCCGTTACACGATGACGGGCGCCACCTGTACGAGACAGCGGCGCAACTCGACGTGTCGGCGGGCACGGCTCTGCGCTTTGCGCTCATGGAGGCGATCGAGTCGTCGCGCACCGCCGACGCGGACACGAGCTTTGTCGTGTACGGCCACGAGCGCGCGAGTGGCGGCAAAGGGATCGAGCTCGCGCGCTCGCGTCTCAATTTGCAGGGCCTGCTATCGAGCGGCAAGGACGTGCTCGGCGCGCAGCTCGAGCTGGTGGACAGAGACGGCAAGCGCGCGGGCACGCTCACCGCCACCGTCGAGGCCGTCGCCGCGCTGCGCGACATCGACGACGCGCTCGAGCGGCACGGCGACGCGCGCGCGGCGCGGCAGGCGGAGGAGCGGGCGGACGCGCGCGACGTTGCGCCGTCCGCGCGCGTCGACGGCGCGCGCCGCCGCCCGAGCCGCGCGGCGGCGCGCGCCGACGGCGGCGAGGGTGCCCGCGGCGCGGGCGTGGACAAGCTCACGCTGCACGTCGGCCTGCTCACCGTCGACGACGTCGGCGCACTCGAAGATTCGATCGACGAGCTGCAGCTCGTCGTCGTCGTGCCGGGCGCGGCCGTGCCGCTCGCGAGCGCGCGCGTGGGCGTGCAGGACTCGGGGCGGCACGTGCTCGACTGGCGTGAGGTGGTAGACGTGCACGCGGGCGCGCCGGTGTGGCGCGCGCTCACCGAGGCGCTCGGCGAGGACGGGCGCGACGAGGCGTCGGAGCTTCGCCTTGAGCTGCGCGGCGCGCCGCGCGGGCAGCCGGCGAACGCGGCGCGCGAGCTCGGCGTCGGCACGCTCGCCCTCGCCGACGTGCTCGCGCGCGGGCGCGACTTTGCCGCCGAGGCCGTGCCGCTGCTCGCGCCGCGCGGCGGCGGCGGGCGTGTGGGCAGCGTCGTGCTCACGACGAGCGCGTTGCCTGCGCTCATCGCGATCGACCGGGCGATCGAGCGCGCCGGCTCGGCGCGCGAGGCGATCAGCGCGGCGGGCGCCGCGCCCTTGGCGCGCGGCGCGTCGCCGCCACCGCCGGCCGGCCGCCGCGCGGGCCGTGCGCGCGCGCGCGCGCGCGGCGGCGGCGGTGGCGGCGACGCGGCCGCCGAGCGCGCGCGGTCGACGAGCGAGCTCGGCGCCGCCGTTGCCGACGGCGAGGATGGCGACGTGATCGCCGTGTCCGTCTCGCGCGTCGTGCTCTTTGACGTGGAGCGCGACCTGGGCGCGGGCGCCGCGCTTCTTGAGCTGCGGCTCGACCTGCTCGGCGTGACGGAGGGTGAGCGCGCGCCGCCATGCGCGGTGCAGCGCGACGGCGACCACGCCGTGCGCTACGCCAAGCGCTTTGATGCGTCGGCCGGCAGCGCGCTGCGCGAGGCGCTGCTCGACGCGCTTGACTCGCGCTCGCGCGAGGACTCGGATGTCTACTTCACGCTCTACGAGCTCGACCGCGGCGCGCGGCCGGGCGCGGTGGGTGTGGAGGTGGGTAGCACGTTCATCAACCTCGAGCAGGCGCTCGCCGAGCCCGCGTCGCGCGCCGCCGCCGAGCGCGTGCTGCCGCTCGCGCGCACGACGCGCGCGGGCACGCGCACGGTCGGCGAGCTCACGCTCCGCCTCGACGCGCGCGCCGCGCTGCGCACGGCGGACGCGGCGCTCGAGGCGCACGGCGGCGCGGACGGCGCCAAGGCCGCCGAGCGCCAGCTCGCGCAGCGCCGCCAGCGCGCCGGCGCATCAGCCGGCGCGCGCGGTGCGCCGGCAGCCGGGCGCGCGCGCGCGCCGCCGGCGGCATCGACGCTCGGCGCCGACGAGTGCATCGTCGTCACGATCCACGAGCTGCTGCTCGACCACGTGGGCGAGCTGCCGCGCGGCGTCGACGAGCTCGAGTTTGAATTCGACTTCCTCGCGACGGATGACATCCGCTCGGGGCCAATGGCCGTCGAGGCGGATGGCTCGCACCTCGTCGCGTTTGACAAGGGCGAGTGCCGCGCGCACGCGCTCTTCGCCCGCCCGCCTCGCCTCATCCGCCCGTTCGCCCGCCCGCCCGCCCCCTGCTCGCCGCGCAGCGTTTGAGGTGCCGCTCGGCTCGAGGGCGCGCGAGCTGCTGCTCGACGCGCTCGAGTCGGAGAGCCGCGAGGACTCGGACGTCTACTTCACGCTCTGGGCGATCGACAAGGACGCGCCGGACCTGCGCACGGGCCTGCCCTCGCGCGTCGAGATCGGCGCCGCTTTTGCAAACCTCGAGGAGCTGCTCGCACGCGGGCGCGACATTGACAATGAGGCGCTCCCCGTGCGCGCCGCGCTCGCACGGTTCCGCGCTCGGCCGCGCGCGCCCGCCCGCCCGCCGACCCGCGGCTCCGTCCGCGTCGCCTCCCGTCCCCCTCCGCGTCGCCCCTGCGTATAAGATCCTCTCCGTGCTCAAAGGGCGCGAGCGCGACAAGATCGGGTCGGTGCGTCTCACGATCCGCGCGCTCGAAGCGATGCGCTCCGTCGACAGCGCCATCGACACGCACGGCACGGCCAAGGCGGTGCGCGCGCGCCGCATGCCGCGCGCGCCGCGTGCCGCGTGCCGCGCGCGCCGCGTGCCGCGTGCCGCGCGCGCCGCGTGGGTGCACCGCCGCGCGGCGGCCGACGCCGCGCCCCGCCGCGCGCGCGCGCGCGCAGGCCAAGGTCGTCGAGCGCGAGGCGGGCAAGAGGCTGCGCGCCGAGCGCGAGCGCGACGCGCGCGCGAGCGAGCGCGCGCGCGGCGGCGAGCGCTCGCCGCCCGCGCGCTCGCCGCCCGCGCGCTCGGCCGCGCGCGCAAGCGCCGACCCATCCGCTGAGGTGGCCGTCTCGACGCTCGAGCTGGGCAGCGCAGCGCGGCGCGCGGTCGCGTCGGCCGACTCGCTCTGCGTGCGCGTCGACTTCCCCGGCGCGCCGCTCGCCCACTCGCGCGCGGTGCGCAGCGCGGACGTGGGCCCGAGCGGCATGCGCGCGCCGCTCGGGCTCACGCACGCCGTCGCGCTCGGCGTCGGCTCGGACGCGGGGCTCGCCGCGCGGCGCGAGCTGCTCGAGGCACTCGACTCGGAGGACGCCGACGACGGTGACGTCGTCTTCGAGCTGCTCGCGCTCAGCGCGTCGGACACGGAGCTTGTCGCGCAGCGCGGCACGTCCGCGCGCGCGCGCGCGCCCGCCGGCCGCGTGCTCGCGAGCGGCACGCTCTCGCTCGACGAGCTGCTCACGCGCGGCGCGGACGTGCGCGGCGCGCGCGTTGAGCTGCTCGACGCGACCGGTGCCGCCGCCTCGCCCGGCGCGCCGCTCGGCGCGCTGCTCGTCGACGTGCGCGCGCTCGACGCGCTGCGCGAGCTTGACGCGGCGCTCGAGCGGCACGGCGGCGCCGCCGGCGCGATCGCGGCGGACGCGGCGCGCGCGCGCGCGGCGCGCGCGGACGCGGCGCTCGCCCGTTCGCCCGCCGCGCGCCGTGACGCGCCGCTGCCGCCGCCGTCGGCGGCCGCGCGCGAGAGCGCGCGGCGTGTGCGCGCCGCGACGCCGTACCACGACCTGCCGCCGCGCGCGCGCGCAGCGTTCGCAAAGGCGGCGGCGGAGCTGCGCGGCGCGCGCGCGGCGCGCGCGGCGGCGCTCGCCGGCGCGCTCGCGCGCGCGCCGACCGACTCGCAGCTTGCGCGGCGGGCGGCGGGCGGTGGGGTCGAGTCGCTCGGCGGCGCGCTCGCCGCCGCGTTGTCGGACGGCAGCGGCGGCGGCGGCGGCGATGCCGCGCAGCTGCTGCTGCGGCCCGTCAGGGCGGAGGGCGTGCCGCGCGTGCCCGCCGGCTACGTCGAGACCGCGCGCACCCTCCGCCTGTGCGTGCTGGACGTGCGCAGTGCGAGCATGCGCGGCAACGTTGCGGAGCTGGGCGCGCGGCCCGCGCGCGACACCGCCGGCGCCGCGGCGGCCGCGGCGGCGGCCGAGCCGTGGGCCTTTGACAACAAGGGCCCCCAGCTCCTCGCGCGCGCGCCAGCGTCGCTCATCGATGGCGGTGCGCTCCTCATCGTGCAGCTCGACGCGACGGTCGTGCCCGCGCCCGCCGACGGCGGCGGCGGCGGCGGTGGCGCGGGCGGCGCGCGGCGCGGCGGCGCGGGCGCGGGCGCGGGCGGCGGCTCCGTGTACGCGCGGCGGCGGCACGCGCGGCCGCGCACGCTCGCGTTGTGCTGGGGCGCGCTGCCGCTCGAGCTGCTCGCGGAGTGGCGGCCTGCGCGGCCGGGCCAGCCGAGCGGTGCGGTGCGAGAGCGTGCGGTGCCGCTCCACCGCGGCTCGGCCTTTGACGGATCCGGACCGCTCGCGGTGCGAGCGGACGTTCAGCGCGCGGCGCGAGACGACGCGACGGGCCGTCGTGCGCGCGCCGCCGCGCCCGCCGCCGCGGCCGACGCGCAGCCGCGTGGCGCGCGCGCGCCGATGCGCGGCGCGGTGCTCACGCTCGCCCTCGCGCCGCCGTCCGCCGCCGAGCTGGGCGTCGCCGCGCGGCTGCCCGCGCAGCTGCTGCTGTGCGAGGCGGAGCACATGCGCATGCTGTCGATGCACGCGCAGCTGCTGCGCGACGCTGCGGACGATGCTGCGCGCGCGAGCGCGCCGTCCGGCGGCCTGCACTGGGCGCCCGGCGCCGCCGCGCTCGCGCAGCTCGCGCGCACGCCCGACACGCTGCGCGCGCTGCAGCGCGTGTGGGCGGCGCGCGCGCGCGGCGCCAAGGGCTCCGACGGAGAGCGCGCCGCGCTTGGGCACGCGGCGGTTGCCCTGTGTGTGCTGCTGAACGCGGCGGGTGTGTCGTTCGCGCGCGAACCCGCCAACTCGATGGCCGACGAGAAGCGACGTGCCGACGCGATCGGCGCGGCCGAGCGTGCGGCCGCCGACGGCGCAAGGACGCTCGCCAGCCTCGCCGCGCCTGCGGCCGGCGCGCTGCTCCCGCCGTTCCGCCACGCGCTGCTCGTCCACGACCCCGCCGCGCTCGCGGCGAGCCGGCGCATGTGAGCGGCCGGCCCCAGCCCGCGCGCGCCGAGCGCCCGTCGGCCCGACCTTGCCCCGGCGCGGACCCTGAGTCCGACCCGCTGGCGCCACTCTGAGAAGCCCCCGCCCCGTTTTTTTCAGAGTCGCCCTCCATGATATTATTATGGGTACCCCTCAAAAAAAAAACTGCTTCGGGTCATCGGTTCGTCGCTTTCGGGCACACCTCGCACGGGTGGGGGAGGATGTCGACCGAGCTCAGCGGCGCGGAGAACTTCGCCGTCGGCGCGACGGCGGGCACGATCGAGGTGACAATCTTGCAGCCCATGCTCTACTGCAAGAATGCCTCGCAGCAGGGCCTCCCGCTCACGCTCAACCCGATGGTGCTCTACCGCGGCCTGACGGTCTCGGTGATCAACATGGCGAGCCTCACCGCGCTCCAGTTCCCGCTCTCGAGCTTCTCGGCGGGGCTGATCACCGGCGGGCAGAGCGCGCACCGCAAACTGACGGACGAGGAGCAGGTCGCGTCGGGCTTCTGCGGCGGCGCGCTCTCGGGCTTCCTCTGCGCGCCGATGGAGCTCGTGCTCATCCAGCAGCAGCGGTTTGGCGGCTCGCTCCTCGCGACACCCGCGCGCCTCATGCGCGAAAACGGCGTCCTGTCAATCTTCCGCGGGCTGATCCCTTCGTGCGGCCGCGAGGGCCTCTTCACCGCCGGCTACGTCGGCGTCGGCCCCGCCTTCGCCGGCATGCTGCGCGAACAGGCCGGATTTGACGGCGTGCAGGCCAAGATGGTCGGCGCGATCGGCGCCGGCGTCCTCTGCGCGACTCTGTCGCACCCGCTCGACACGATGAAGACCTGCATGCAGGGCGACGTGGAGCAGAAGACCTACAAGGGCTTCTCTCACACTGCCGGCACCCTTTACTCGCAGGGCGGACTCAGCAGCTTCTTCCGCGGCTGGGCGTGGCGCACCGGCCGAATGATCCTTGCCGTCGGCATCATGACCGAGTGCAAGGAGCGCCTCGGTCCGCTCATGTTCCCGCACAAGTACAAGCCCAAGTAGGCACGCGCCCACGCGCCGCCGTCGCCACGCGCCGCCTCGGCGCGCCGGCAGGGCGGCGCGTGCGTGCGGTGCGCGCGCCGGCGCGCGCACGCGCCGGCGGCGCGCGCCGCGGGGGCGAACGCGCGCCCGCTGGCAGCGCCTGGCCGCGCGAGCCCCTGCGTGCGGCTGCGTTGCCAAAGATCAGGTTTGTGCCAAAAGTCATCTCCAGCTTTCGCCCGTGCTATTGTGGCGGCTTGCGCGGCTGCGGCTTGGTGTATCGGATGAGCCAGGAGTCACGCGCGCCAAATGTGATACTCCTGATCGCGTTGCCGCCCTTGAGCACGTCGGCCACCTTGTCGGCGAGCGCGTCGGAGCAGCCGCCCATCTCCCACGTGCCGTCGAGGAATGCGACGAACCACTCGCCCTCCGGGCCCATGCACACGTGGGCGACGGACGGCGAGCCGAGCGAGAGCGCCTTGAGCTTGGCGGCGAGCTTGGGCGGCGCGCCCGTCCACTTGAGAGAGCCGTCCCTGTACACGATCACATAATCATCCCAATCGCGCCCAAACGAGACCTGGCGCGCAGCGCGGCGCGGCGCGTGCGTCGCGTGCTCTCATGGCGGACGGGAGGAGCGCGCGCGCCCGCGGCGAGCGAGGGCTCGGCTTCGGCGCGGCGCCGCGCGGCGCGCCTGAGCGACCGGTTTCGCCTTCACGTCGGCGGTGCACTCGGAGGATGCGATCCACTCCTGCTTGCCGTCTGCGTATCGCACGTAGAAGCGATCCTCGGAGCCGATTGACGCGAAGACGGCAGGCGCCATCGCAGCGGTGCGCCGGCTCAGTTGCTCCGCGAGCTGCGGGCACTGCGCGGCAAACTGGCTCGTCCACTCGGGCGGCGCGCCGTCAAAGAGCAACAGCGCGCACGACGCGCCGAGCGCGACGCACGAGACGGCCGCGGACCAGAGCGACGCGACGCGGTCGATCTCCTCGACGCACATTGCGGCGCACTTGCCGCGCGCGTCCTTGAGCCGCGCCCCCTCGGCCTTGGCGCGCGCGGCCGGCGGCGGCTCGGCGACCGGCAGCGCGCCGGCCTTCGGCGCGTGGAGGTTCACCTTTGCGAGCAGCTTTGCGAGCTCGGCGGCGACGCGCGCGCGCTCGGTTGCGAGCTTCGCCGCGTGCTCGTCCAGCTGCGCGAGCAGCTGCGAGAGAGACGCCACCCGCTCCTGCAAGCCCCTCTCACCCTCCACGCGTTGACAGCTGCCCGACATCGCTAGTTTTCATACGCCGTTCTTGCGCCGCGCCCACCGGTCCGCCCCGGCTGGCGATGCCGGCGGCCCGGCTGGTGGCGCTGATGCTCGCCGCCGCATCGGCTTTGCCGCCGCCATCGCCGCCGTCATCGCCGCCGTCGTTGCCGCCGCCGTCGCCGCCGCCATCGCCGCCGCCGTCGCCGTCGCCGCCGCCGCCGTCCCCGCCGCCACCATCGCCGCCGCCCCCGCTGCACTCGCCGCCGCCCCCGTCGCCGCCGTCGCCGCCGTCGCCGCCGCGCCCGCCGCCGCCATTCTCGGGCGCGCTTCTCTCGTGCTCCATCGGCCTTGCGGGCGACGTGTCGGCGTGGGACGAGCTGACGCCGTCTGGCGCGCTGCTACGAGCGCAGTTTGCGTCCGCGGTGCAAACGGCGCTCGCGATCGCGCGCGAGCCGCGCGTGGGGAGCGTCGGCGCCGCGTCGGTCATCGTTGCGTTCAGCGTCGCACTCGACGCCGCCTTTGCCGAGGAGGCCGCTCGCGCGCGCGTCCTCGGCGCAAGCGCTGCAGTCGAGTCGTCCGTGGCCAACTCGACCGGCCTAGCCGTCGACGCGCCACTCACGGTCGCCGCCGTCGCTATCGTCGGCGCCCCCTCTCCACCGCCGTCGTCGCCGCGCGCGTCGGCGCGCCGGAGCTCACGGCCGGGCTCACCGGCGGAAGCGCCGCGCGAGTCGGTGGTCGCGACCACGCCGCGCGCGGCGGGCACGGGCACGGCGATCGCCGTGCTGGTCGTGCTGCTGCTGCTTGGCGCCATCGGCGTGCAGGCAGTGCGCGAGCAGCGCGCGCGCGCGCGCGCGCGCGCCGCGCACGAGCGCGGCGGCCACGCCAGTCACATCTCGCCGGCCGGCCGCAGCGCCGGCCGCGAGCCGCGAGTCGCGCGCGCGCACGATGGCGCAGCCGCCGCAGCGCGCACGGGCGCGCGGGGTCTAAAGGACGCGTGCGGCGAGCGGGAAAGGGCGAGCGCGAAGTGGTGCTGCAAGGACGCGTGCGGCGAGCGGCCGCTCAGCAGCGCCGGCGCGCACGCACGACGCACGCAGCGTGCGCTGCTCGAGGCGCACGTCGCCGGGTACAGCCAGTACTACGCAGAAGACGCCCCTGCCCCCCCCTTCCCGCACACTGACAGTCGCAGCGGGTCGGACGAGCCGCTGTCTGCGTGCGCTTCGCCGCACAGCGCCGACTGTGCCCTGCGCGACGGACGAGCGGCCGTGCGGGTGTGATGCCGTCGCCTGAGCGGGCGAGCGAGGAGGGTGCTTCTACGCCGCAAGGGTTTCGTGCGTCCTTCCTCCCTTTCCCCCACCCGTGGGGTTGGCACCACGGCATCCCAGAGGCGCCCCACTATTCCACCGTTCATAAGACGGTGAGGTCGTCGGCAAAGTAGAGGTGCACAGTCGGCACGTAATACTCGTCGTCAATCGAGAGCGCGTCGAACGTTGGCCGCTCGTCCGGGATGCCGTTCTCGTCCAGCGTCTTGCCCATGTCGAGCACGCGACCGATTTGCTTCGAGTCCGTGCGCTTCCACGTGTACGAGCCGGCGTGGTTGTTGCAGTCGAGGTAGCGCTGGAGAATCTCGTCCATGCTCTCCTCGGCGCACACCTCGAGCCGGTGCTGCTGGCGTGTGAGCATGTTCTTGACGGAGAGCGGGCGCGTCATGGCCGTCAGCTTGCCTACCACGTATTGTTCGTCCTGCGCGGTAGTCCGCGGTGCCGCGCAGGCGCGTCGGGCGGGGGCCAGCGGCGAGGACGCGGGCGGGCGTGAGGATGCCGCCGTCGCTTGCGCGCAGTCGCGCGGATGCCGCACGCGCGGCGGTCGCGCGAGCCGCACCTTCCACCAGGGCTTTTCAAAGCCGACAACCCAGTCCGCCGTCGGCTCGAGCGGCGGAACGTGGATGAAGCGGCCCATCGGCGTGTAGGGCGCGCGCAGCTCGGTCGCCGGGTCGACGTACGACTTCACGTCGCGCGTGACCGAGTCGAACCAGTGGGTGATGTCCTGGCCGGCGTGGTCGATGATGGGCTGGGCAAGAATGCCCTTGTTCGCCTCGAGCAGCGGCGTCAGGTGATGCACCTGCCCAAAGAAGGACACCCAGCAGTCCTCTGCCGAATCGTGCTCCGCGACCTCGCGTGGGGTGTAGTACCGCCGCTGGGCTGGACGCCGCGCGACCGAACAGAAGGGGCGGGAAGCGCACGAAGGGCGCAGGGCGGCAGGCGGAGGGGAAAGCGCCGGGCGTGGCCATGGTGAAAAACACGGCGCGCCGCGGCGCGCCGTTCCGTCGCTCCTGCCGTCCCGCGCTCACCTCGCCCCATGGGCTCGGACGTTACTTTTGCTACTGTACGTAAATAAGCGCTGGTCGTTGGTGCGGCCATGGAGCGAGTGGCGTCGGCACGCGTCAGCACCTTCTTGAATTCGCGGCCCGAGACGCCGCGCACGGTGCGAAGCTGGCTCGCGATTCATCCGGCGCACGACGTCGTCGTGGCGAGCGGGCTTGGTAAGCTGCTCGACGAGCTACTGCTGGCCGTGTTTTCGGACATGCCGGCCGACATCCGGCAGTACCTTCTCGACAAGCTGGCGGGCACCGAGCCGGGCCCGAGCGCGATGGCGCAAGCGCGCTACTTGAGCTCGCATGACGTGCGTGGCACGGACACGAACGCTGCGCTCCCGCGCTACGTGGCCGAGGCGCGCGTAATGGAGTTCTTCGTGGCCGTGCTCGAGGCCGCGATCGCCGAGCTGAATGGCACGGAGCACGTGCCACCAACCGACTGGCTCAAGCAGCACCTGCAGGCAGCCGCCGCTTAAGAGCGGCGGCGACCCTGCGCACCTCAGAGCGCAGCCCGTCGAGCAGCAGCTGGAGCAGCTCACAGGGGCGGAGGCGCGGGCAGGCCCAGAGGCGCCCAACACCTGGCCGCCGCGCACCGCAAGCTTGCCTGCCGCCACCGCCTGCGCGCCCGCGCCATTTGCACGGCAAGGCCGGACGACGTCAACGACTTGGCGAAGGAGCCGGCAGCGACCAGACTGACGCGCATTGGTCCTACACAGCGCCGGCTATGAGCCCCTCGGCGCCGACGGCGCAACCGTGGGCGGCGCGCTCCGCTCGTAGAGCGCGCGCAAGGCCGCGCGCAGGTCGAGCTGCTCGTGCGCGCAGTGCTCCCGGGCGCGCGCGTCCGCCTCGATCCGACCGCTCTGCGAGAGAAGGCGTTTGAGGCGCGTAGCGGCGAGCGGGTGCGAGCGCAGCCAGGCAGACGAGCGGTCCGGGTCGAGCTCAACGAATTTGCTCATCATCCGCGCGGCCGCCACCGGATCGAAGCACGCGCGCGTGACAATGTCAAGGCCCGTCGCATCCGCCTCCGCCTCGCACTCGCGGTCAAATTGGCGGCGACTGACGTACGAGCCGAGCTGCATCGTTGCGGAGACGGCGAGCTCGAGCAGGCCCGTCGGGTCGAGCAGCGAGAGCACGAGCAGCTGCAGCAGCGCGCCCTCCACACCGTGCTGCAGCGTGCGCGAGCCGTGGTCGTGCAGCTGGTGCGCGAGCTCGTGCGCGATGACCATCGCAAGCTCGTCGTCGGTCGGCTGCAGCTGCGTGAGCAGCCCCTCGAGCACAAACACGCAACGCGGGCAGTACTGTGCGCGGCGCGTGCGCGCGCGCGCGCGCGCGCGGCGAGGCGGAGATGCGGGCGCGCCGACGCGTGAGGACGGCGCGGCGGCGCGGCGGCCCGGCGGCGCGGCGGCACGAGGGCGTCTCTCCGTCGCGCACCGGCGTGACAAAGGCGTTGACCGCCTGGCTGTTGGTGACGACCCACTGCCACTGGCCGGAGAGCCGCCGCTCTGCAGCCGCCCAATACGCGTCCTGGGCGCGCGCCTCGTCCGCATCCTCAGCCGCGCGCGCAGCTTGCGAGGAGGGCGGCGCGTCGGACGCGAGCTGCGCCTCGCGCGCGAGCTGCGCGATGCGCCGCCGCAGCTCGGAGCGCTGCGCCGCCACGTGCTCGCGCGCCGCTACAACGATGCGCGCGCCAACGGACGAAACGCGGCGGTGCAGCGCGGACCACTCGTCGTGCACCGCGGGCGTCATGGTGCGCCGTTCGCCCGGGTCGAAGGAGCGCTCGACAAACGAGTGGACGAGCTGCCGGCGCATGCCGTCCGGGTCGGCGAGCACCTCGATGTGCCCCGCCGTTTTGCCCGCGCCGTAGATCGCCACCGTGATGCCGCCGAGTCGCGCCACACGGTACGCGCGCCGCACCCACGACCAGCTGCCCCCAGGCTGGAGGCGCGCGATGAGCGTCGTGAACGGCGCCATCGCGATGGCTTCTCAAGTTCTAAGATCAGTCAAGGATTTTTGATTTTTGATTTTTGAGACGCAGTTCGCGGCACGTCGGCGGTCGGCTGCACAGCGCGCTCGCGAGCGCAAGGCCGTGGCGAGGGAACGCGCCGCGGCCTCGTCGCATGGCCGTGTCGCTGCGGTCCGCTCGTCAGGCCCGGCGGACAGCGACGAAAAAGCGGCGCGTGCGCTTCCCGTGCGCCCACAGCCGGTCAAAGTAGGACGACGCGCGCACCGTGTACCCGCACGCCTCGGGAGGCACGCCCTCGTGCAGCGGCACGCGGCCCTGCTCGCCCGGCGCGAGCCGATGCTCGCCGCCGCTGCCGTGCGCGTCGCGCTCGTCCTCGCCACCGTCCTCGTCTTCGCGCACACCAACCGCGAGTGGCGCGAAGACGAGTGGCGGCCGATCGAATGCGCACAGCGCGCTCGCGAGCGAGCGGCCGTAACGCACATTGTCCGTGACAATCGTGAGGCTCCCGCCCGGCCGGAGCGCGGCGTGCACGTGCGAGAAAAAGGCGTGCGTGAGGAGGTGCTCGCCCTCCGAGTCGGCCGCGCCCCCGCTCCACTCGGGCGGCTGCGGGTGGTTGACACACACCGCGTCGATGGCGCCGGGCTGTAGCCGCGTGGCGAAGAGCTCGGCGGCGTCGGCGCAAAGCACCGCGCAGTTGTCCAGGCGCGCGAGCGCCGCGCGCGAGAACGCCTGCGCCGCGCGGTCGGCGCGCAACTCGACGCCCGCCCACAGCACGCGCGCGCCCGCTCGCGCGTCATGCGCCGCCTGCTGCACAAGCCACTCGCCGCCGCCGCAGCACAACTCCACGTGGACGCGCGCGCGGCGCGCGGCGCCCGCGATGCCCGCGACGCCCGGTGCGATGCCGGCCGCGATGCCGGCCGCCTCCGCGCCGTCCTCGCCCTCCTCGGCGAAGAGGCTCGCGATGCGCAGCCGCGCGCCGCCCCCGTCGGAGAAGGAGAGGCCGAGACGCGCGCGCAGCCGCGCGAGCAGCTCGCGCGCGGGCACGCCGCCCGGCTGCTTGGCCGCGTGCGTTGCGAACGCCTGCAGGCCAAAGGCCTCGCGCGCGGCCTGCACACTCGCCGCGCACAGCGCACGCGCCAAGTTTGCGCGCGGCACCTCCGGCGGTATGACGAGCAGCCGCGCAAACGCGCGAGCGAGCGCGGCGCTCGCGGGCGCGTCGGCGGCGCGCGCCGCGCCGTCGCGCACGGCGACCTCGAGCTCGCGCAACTCGCGCACCTGCTCCGCGCGCCGGTGCTCGAGAAAGGCGAGCACAGAGCGCGCGCTCAAGTGCACGCGCGCGCGCGCGCCGTGGCGGCCGACGCCGCCGTCCCGCGCAGCCTCGGCGTCGCGCTGGCGCACCAGCGCGGCCACGGAGTGCGCGCCGTCGAGCGCGTCCTGCGCGCTCGCGAGCGCGTCGGCCGCGCGGGCCCACTGCGCGAGCAGCGCGTGCGCGCGCGCGAGCGCGAGCAGGATGGCGGCGTTGCGGCACGGGTGGACGGCGGGCACGCGCGCGTCATCAGGCGCGTGGTCGAGGGTGCACTGCGAGCGGAGCGAGTCGAGCAATGCGCGCACGCGCCGGACGCGTAGCGACTGGCAGAGCAGGAGCGCGAGCGCCTCGTACGCGCACGCGTCGGGCGCGCACGCCCATTCGGCGCCCATCCGGCTCACCGCCCACTCGGCAAGCCGCACGTCGCCCGTTCGCACGCACCCGCGAAGCAGCGTGTGCACCGTGCGCAGGTTGGGCAGCACGGGCCTGCCCGCATCCACTCGCGGGCGCGCCATGCGCACGAGCAGCGCCTGCGCCGCGCGCATCCGGCCCGCCGCCGCGTAGCCCTTGAGCATCGCCGTGTACGCGACCACGTTTGGCGCGGGGCCGTCGCCCGCCTCCATCCGCGCGAGGAGCTTCTCAGCGCGCTCGAGCTGGGCGCAGCGCACCGCCGCGTTGATCATGTTGGTGTGCGTGTGCACGTCGGCGAGCCCCTGCGCGAGCGCGCGCGCGAAGAGCTCCTCGGCGCGGCCGAGCTGCTTGCGCTTCGCGAGCGCCGCGATCTCGTGGTTGAGACGGCGGTTGTCGGCGCGGCGTCCGGCAAGCGCGGCGACCTTCGGCGCGCGCTCCAACGCGTGTGGTGCATGCGCCACCGCCGGCACCACTTGTGCCGCCGCCGCCGCCTGTGCCGCCGCCGCTGGCTCGGCGCGCCGCTGGCGCTTGGCGGCGCGCGGCTCGTCGGCGCGCGCCGCGGGCGCGAATGACGGTGCGTGGGGCGCGGGCGGAACAGCAAGCTCCTTGTTCAGCTTGCCGATCGCAGCGAACACGCGCTTGCGCACGCGCTTGTCCTCCGGCCCCGTCAACGCCTCGAGCTTCGCTGAGAGTCTGGCGAGTTTGGCCTCAGCTCTCTCCGTCGACGCGGCCATTATTAATGGCGGTGCCGCGCAAAGAAATATGGCCGCGCTTTCCCGTGCAACTGGCGGTGCCAAAATGTTGCACCACGGCGCCCCCGCCCCGGCGGTGGTGCAGCCAGCGGCTGTGGGCGAGGCGGAGATGCGCGAGATGGTGCGCGAGGTGATGGCCGAGCCCGGACTCACCGCGCCGTCCAAGGACGTGACGGCGATCAAAGGCCAGGTGCAGCAGCTGCGCTCCGAGTTTGCGTCCATCCGCGCCGACTTCATGGCCATGCTGCGCAAGGCGCCGCGCGGCTCGCAGCGCGCCGGCGCGCCGCCGGCGCTGTCCGGCGCTGCGGCCGATCTGCGTCCTGAGTATGGCATCGTCTTCCTCGCGCCGCCGCCGCACGAGATGCTCTTTGGCCGCGCCGTGCCGCCGTTCTCGGTCGGCTTTGCTGACGACGGCGCCGCCACCGCCGGCCTGCCGGCGACCAAGCTGGTCTGTACGCTGTGCCAAGCGCAATCGGACGACGACGTGTCGCAGATCCTCTTTGGCGAGACGGAGGTCATCATGCGCGGCGGCGTCGCGCACTTTCGCGGGCTCAACCTTGGACGGCTCGCGTGGATGAAGAAGGGTGGCGCCTACCGGCTCAAGGTGTCCGCGCTCGATCCGAGCTGCCCGTACCGCGTCGCGACGCTGATCACGCCGGTGATTGCCGTGCGCACCAAGCCGAGCAGCGCGTCCAGGCTCGACGCGCACAAGGCCGCGCCCGCCGCGCCTGCCGCGCGCGGGACGGGCGCGCGTTGGTCGTCGGTGCCAGAGCCGCCGTGCGCGCAGCCGCCCGCACCGCGCGAGCCGCCGCCGCCGCCGCGCGCGAGTCAGCTGCGCATCCCCGAGCAGGCCGCCGCGCTGATGAAGCGCAAGCCCACCTCCAACTCGGCCATCGAGCGCGCTTCGCCCGCGCCGTCGCCACACGCGCACCGGCCCGGCGGCGCAGCTGCGCCGCGCGCGCCTGCACAGCCGCAGTGCAGCATGGCGCCCGCTGAGGCGTCGCCGCGCGCAGCCGGGCCGAGCTGGATGGAGCGGATGCGCCCGTCGCTCAAGAAGAACCGGGCGCGCGCCGGCGCCGAGCCCGTCGGCGCCGAGCGGATGGCCGACCTCGCGGGCGACCTCACGCGCGTGAGCGTCAGCCCAGTGCCACGCGCGCGGAGAGGGGACGGCGCGTCGCCCTCGCCGCCGCAGGCGCGGGCGGGCAGCGGCGGCGGCGGCGGCGGCGCATCGTCCCCTCCATTCCTCGGCGAGCGCGCAAACTCGGGCTCGACGCTCTCGGCGTTGCAGCGCCTCGGCTCGTCCGGTCTCTTCGAGCTGGCGAGCGCCGTCTTTGGCCACGATTCGATGGACGCGATGCGCACAAAGGGCGAGCAGGGCGAGCTTGGCGGCAGCCCACTCAAGGCTGCGCACAGCGTACCGCCCAACGCCAGCCCGCCGCACGCGGCGCACGCACGTGTCGACCTGTGAGCTCGGCGCACCCCGCCTCCGTCCGTGCGTTATGGGCCATGCCGAGCGGCAGACGAGTGGCACGCGCACGCGTACCTGCACACGCGCACTGCACTGCACACCATCCTCACCGCACCTCTCCCGTTCTTGCATGTGCATGCGGCAGCGCCACCGTGACGCGCACCGCCTGCGGCTGGCCCTGCATGATTTGCCTCTCTGCTCCTGTCAGTGTCACGAGGCGGCCACCAATGTACGGAGTATATAGGGCCCTTCCGGGTCCTCCAAGCCGACAAGCGGCCTTGCTGAGGCTGAAGATCGCGTAAAGCTTCGTGCTCAGCTGTGTGTGCTGCGGCAGCGCGGCGGCCCGCCCACCGCCGCCGCGCTGCTTGCCGCGCGCTGCGCGGGCATCGGACGCGCGGCGGCCGCACTGCGGCCGAGTTGCGCCGCCTCGTCCGTGGGCGTGCCCGCGCGGGTGCGCGCGGCGGCGGCGGCGTCATGCGCGCTGCTGCGGCTCGGCCGGGCCCGCTTCGGCCCCGGCGGCGCGGCGCGCGTGCTCGGGCTGGCCGAGCCGCCCCGCCGTGTGGCTGCAGCCGGCCGACCGGGCGCTGCGCCACTCGCGGCCGCGGCGCTGGCCCAGCGGAGGCGCTTGGCCGTCGGCGTGGCCCCGCGCGTCGGCGAGCTCGCGCCGCTCGCGCCGCCGCCCGGAGCGCCGCGGCTGGCGCCACGGCGGCGCGCGCCACGGCCATCGCGCCGTGAGCCGCCAGCACCAGCGCCGGCGCCGGGCGCGGCTGTGCCGGCGGTGGCGGCAGCGGCGGCTGCTGCGCCGCCAGCCGTGCGCGCGCCACGGCCGCGCCCGCCGCGCCCGCCGCGCCCGCCGCGCCCGCCGCGCGCGACGCGCGCGCCGCGCGCGCCGAGCCCGTCGCCGCCGCTGCCGCCGTCGCCTGCCGTGCCGGCCTCATCGGCGCCCTCCTCGTCCTCCTTGTGCTCCTTGTGCGTGCGGAGCGCGCGCGCCCAGCCTTGCTTGACGCGCTCGAAGCGGCCGCGCTTGGACGTGATGCGCTCACGCATGCCGAGGTGGTCGGCGACCATGTCGAGCACGTCGTGGTAGATGTTGCGCGCTGCCGTCCAGTCGCGGTGGAAGAGCATGCCGCACGTGTCGCACCGCGCCGCCCGCCACGCGCCGCGACCGCCCGCCGCCGTGCGCGCGTACGGCTGCAGCGTGCCGGCGCAGCGCTGCACCGGCGGCGGCCCGCCAGCCGCGGCCGGGCCAGCCGCCGCCGCCGCCGCGGGCGCGCCGGCGGCGTCCGCGGCAGGCGCCGCGCTCGGAGCGGGCGTGCCCCGCTTCACCTCGCGCAGCTCCGAGCAGCACTTGGAGCTCAGCGGCTCGGGCACGAGCGTCGCCGCGACGCCGCGCCGGCGCAGCGCGCGGAGCAGGCCCTCGCCGAGCGCGGGCGGCTTGCCGCGCACACGGCCGCCGCCGCCGCGCGACCGGAGCAGCCAGTCGCCGCACACGACGAGCAGCTGGTCGGGCTGGAGCCCCCGCTCGGTCGCATGCACGCGCACGAGCCGCGCCGCCGCGAGCGCGCACGCGCGCCGGTTGAGGCCGCCGCGCAGCCCGCGCGCGCTCAGCCGCGCGGGCGAGTTGTGCACGTGCCGCGTCTGCGTGCGCACCCGCGTGTGCGCGCGCGTGAAGCTGACCTGCTCGTTGGCCTCGAGCACGGTGTGCCCGCGGTGCTCCGCGCCGAGCGCCGCCTCGAGCGCGGCCGCCGTCGCCGGCGCGCACGGCGCGCCAGCGGCTGCCGCCGCGGCATCGAGCGGCCGGTGCGCTGCGCGACGGCCCTTCTCGCGCTCGGGCGCGTGCCGCGCGCGCGCGGCGCGCTCGCGCTGCCCGAGCGTGACCGAGACGGGCTTCTGCCCGCAGCCGCCCTCCGCGTACGAGACGACGCCGGCCGTGCCCGGGTCCATCGCGGCGAGCGAGAGGCCGCGGCGCGTGCGCGCGTCGGCCAGCTGCGCGGGGGTCGCGACGTCGACCGGACCGTTCGGATCGCGCCACCGCGTGAGATACGACGCCTCGCCGAGCCGCCGCGGCTCGAACACCGGCTTGACCACTTTGATGTCGCCGCCGTTGATGAGCACGAGCTCGACCGGCTGCGGCCCGGCGGACGCGATCGCGGGCGGCACGGCGGTGCTGGACCACCCGCGCCGCTGCTCCTTGGTGACGGGGTCGTCAGGCCGCTCCGCGCCCGACCAGCGAAGCGCGGGCACGTCCAGGTCGAAGAAGCGGCCCAAGATCGCATCCTTGATGCGCGGGTCGCTCGTCGAGACGCGCGCGCACGGGTGCGGCCCGCCGTCCGCCGTCGGCAGCTGGCGCGCCAGGTCGTCGACGAAGCCCTTGTCCTCCTTGTCGAGCAGCAGGTACAAGTCGAGCACGGTCAGCGCGGTGTAGCGCTGCTGCATCGCGCTCCGCCGGGGGCAGAGCGCGTGCGGCGGCGGCTCGCCGGTGATGTGCGTGTAGAGCATGCCGAGCCGCGCGACCAGCGCAACGCCCATCTCCACCCTGTCCGGCTGCGCCCGCGCGCGCGCGTATGCGGCGCGAGCGCGGCGCGCGCGGCGCGCGCTGCCGTCAGCCTCGCGCGCGCCGCGCGCGCCGCGCCCGCAGCCGCCACGGCGCACGCGCGGCCGGACGGCCGGACGGCCGCACGTGCGAAGGCGCCCTGCCCAGCCACCCCGGTGCGCGCCACGGCGATGGGGCGTCCGCGCGCGCATGTCGCGCCGGGCGCGGCGGCAGAGTGCGGCGGCCGCGCGAGCGACGCACCACCCAGCCCAGCCCCCCCCCCCCCCCCCCCCCCCCCCACCCCCCCCCCCCCTCCTCTGCGCGCGCGCCCGCTCGCACGGGGCGGGCGGGCGCGGCGCGCGCGCGCGCGCGCGCGCGCGGCCGGCGCAGGCGCACCGTCAGGAAGTAGTTCGTCGTGTGCCTCACCGCGGGGTCGTCGTTCGACGCGTAGTCGACAGGCAGCACGAGCCAGTCGGCGAACTGCTTGAGCCCGTTAGGCAGCTGCTCCACGGCCCCGCCCGCGTCGCCAACCCACAGCTTGGCGAAGAGCCCCTCAACGGCCGTGTCGCGCTCCGCGGTCGGCGCGCGCCCACCGCGCGGCTTGGCGGCCTCGTCCGCGTCGACGGCCGCGCGGAGCAGCTTGCGCAGCAGCTTGCGCGCGACGCGGCGCGGGTGCATCTTGAAGGCGGTGAAGATCTGCTCCGCCTCGTGGCCGATGGAGCCTTTGAGCGCGAGGCTCGTGCGCGTCGGCGGCGCGTCGCCCTGCAGGACGCGCTCAATGTGCTCCTGGTTGCGCTGCCGCTCGCGCGCGTGCTCCTCCGTGAGCGGGTGGCCGCGCCTTGCGCCCGACGGCAGCTGGAGCTGCCGGAGCACGTTCTCCACCTCCCGCTCGTCGGTTGGGTAGCCGGGCACCGCGTCGGCGCGGCGCGGCTGGCACCCGCCATGCGCGCACCGCCCGCACTCGGGGAGCGACGTGTGCGTGCGGTCGGTGAACACTGCGTACGCCACGTGCGTGGCCTCGTCGGCCTCGGCTGCAACGCGCAAGAGCATCGCACCGTATTTTTTGCGCGCGTGGAAGGCGCCGGCTGGGAGGCGCAGGGTTTGGTACGTGGCGGCGAGCTCTTTTGGCCGCTGCAGGTAGGCAGCGGGCGCCGCCGGCTGCGGCGCGGCCGGCTGCGGCGCGGCCGGCTGCGGCGCGGTGGCCGGCGGCGCGGCGGCCGGCTCGGCGCACACGCCGCACACGAGCACGGGCGCGCCGGCCGGTCCGGCCGGTCCGGCCGTGCGCTGCGCGTCGGCGGCCACGGCCGAGCCGCCGGCCGTCGGCGCGCTCGCGTGCGCGAGCGCCGCGGCCCCAGCGGCCGCGGGCGCGGGTGTGGGGCTGGTCGATCCGCCGGCCGCCGCCGCCGCGCGCGCGGCCGCGCGCGCGCGCTCGAGCTCGGCGCGAAGCTGCCCGGCAAGCCGAGCGCCGGCCGCGCGCACGGCGCGCTCGTTGGGCCACGCGCACCCGGCATTGCCGCGCAGACTGCCCGGCGGCGCGCGCAGCACGTGCTGCGCAAGCGCGAGCGCCCAGACGCGCGCCTGACCGGCGGGCGGCACGTGCGCGCGCGACCGCTCCGCTCGCTGCAGCCGCTCGACGGTCAGGCCGCGCGCGATGTGGCGCTCGGCGAGCTGCTCCGCCCAGCGCAACGGCGCCACCGCGCCTCGCGCCGCGCACGCCGGCTCGCGCTCGAGCACGCGCAGGCCGAGCCCGCCGCTCGCGCGGGTGAGCACGAGCAGCAGCTGCGGGTCGGCGCCTTCATCTGGCGCATGCGCGAGCAGCAGCGCGTCGCACGTGCCGTCGTCGAGCGCGGCGCGCAGCCTCGCGCGGGCCGCGCTGTACTCGGGCTCCTCCTGTGCGAGCAGCGCGCGCGTCTCGCGCAGGCCGAAGAAGCGGCGGCACTCGCGCGCCGAGTCGCGCAGCGTGGCGAGCGCGGCGTCGAAGGCGCCGTCCGGCACGTCCGCGCGCGCGCCGTTCGACTCAACGAGCTCGTCCAGGCAGCGCGCGGCCGCGTGGCCAGCCGTCGCGTCCGCGTCCGCACCCGCGGCCGCCGCCGCCGACGGCTGCGCCGCCGACGCCGACGCCGCCGTCTGCGCCGCGGCCTCGGCCGTTCGCAGCGCACGCGCCGTCTCGGCGACGACGAGGGCGTGCACGTCGCAGCGGTAGGTCGCGAGGCGAGCCGTGTGCAGCGGGCTGCGCGCGAGCGTGCTCGCCGCGCGCGCGAGCTCGCTCGTCTCGCCGCGCCCGACGACGCGGGCGCCGGCGCGCGCGCCGGCGTCCGCGCCCGCCTCAGCATCCGCGCCTCCGACGAGCGCGAGCCAGGAGACGACGACGAGGCACGCGGCGCGCGCGTCCGCCGCGCGCTCGGTGCGGTAGCCGCCGCCGCCGCCGCCGGGCTCGGCCGCGCGCGGCTCGTCGCGCGCCTGCCCGCCGACGGGCGGCAACGCGTCCACGCCGAGCGCGCTCGCGAGCAGCGCGACGAGTTCCTGCGCGACGTCGGCCACCTCGAATGCGGCGTCCGGCCTGCCCGTCGGATTGAAGAGCTGCACCCACCCACGCGCCTCTGGCGTGCTGCGCACAACGGCCACGACCGCCGCGCCAATCTTGCGCTCGGGGCGCATGACGAGCAGCGCGACGCGCGCCTCCTTGTCGAGGCCTTTGTCGGCCCACGCGCGCCGCACGCGCGCGCCGACGGCGGCGCGCTTCTTGCTCGTGCCGCTCGACGCGGCGTCCAGCACGTCGCGCGCGACGTCGAGAGGCGCCGTCGTCCACGGGCGCCCCTGCTCGGCCGCGGCCTTGGCAATCGCGCGCAGCTCGAGCCCGACGATCTTCCGCGGCACCTCGGTCAACGCGCCCTGCAGCGCGCCCACCTCGTATGCCGACAGGCTCGTGCCGTAGAGCGCGTACGGAGGCGCCCCGCCGCGTTCGCGGCGCGCGCCTACCGCTGCCAGCACGCACGCCACGTCGGCCGCGTGCGCTCCGTACGCCGCCTCATCGCTCGGCGCGGGGCGGGGCTGCACGTGCGGCGCGCCGGGGAGACGCGGCCGCTCGCCGGCCGGCTCCGCCGGCGGCGCGCCGGCCGCCGACGCGCCCGTTGGCTCGGCACGCGCGCTCGGCTG
This sequence comes from Diacronema lutheri, assembly GCA_019448385.1. Classification (NCBI taxonomy): domain Eukaryota; phylum Haptophyta; class Pavlovophyceae; order Pavlovales; family Pavlovaceae; genus Diacronema; species Diacronema lutheri. Next base: position 86,919 of record JAGTXO010000024.1, on the reverse strand, counting down.
GCCGCCAGCGCGCGCGCCGCGCCGATGCGCCGCGTACACGACGAGCAGCGGCTCGCCCGCACGCACAGCCTGCTCGGTGCACACGCGCACGTTCTCGCCGGCGATCCGCGCCCAGGCGCGCGCGCGGGATGCGACGGCGGCGCAGCCGACGAGCCGCGCCTGCTCGGGGTTTGGGTCGCGCAGCACGGCCGCGCACCGTACGTACGCGACGCCGGTCGCGTTCGCGCCGTTCGCCGCCACCACGCTCAGCTCGAGCCGCTCGGGCAAGTCGCGCAGCGGCGTGCTCGCGTGTGCGGCGTGCACGACGACGAACGGCGGCGGGCCGCGCAGCCCCAGCGCCGTGAGCTGGCGCGACACGGCGGCGCTCACGGCGTGCTTGCCGCTCAGCGCGCCCACGCCGCCGTGCAGCTCGACGAGTGGCCAGGTGGCCGCGCCGACGAGCTGCGCGCCGTCCGCGCTCGGCGGCGACTGACCGCCTCCGCCGCCGCCGCCGCCGCCGTCTCCGCCGCCGCCGCCGCCGCCGCCGCCCAGCAGCATGCGCTCGAGCGCGGCGCCCGCGCCGCACGCGTGCAGCGCGTCGAGCAGCGCACGCAGCGCGCGCTCGACGGGCGTCGTGCGCTGCGCGTTGGGCTGTTGGCCGCTCGCGCGCTCGACCGCACGGGCGAGCGGCTCGACGCTCGGCGCCGCACTGCCCGACGTGATCGCATCGTTCATGCGCGCCAGCTCGCGCACCACTTCGACCGCTCGGGCCTCCAGCGGCGCCTCGCCGCCGACGGCACGCTCGGCGTCACGCACGGCGCACCACCAGTCCTGCACGAACGCGAGCGCCGGCACGAGCGCTGCGAGCGCGGGCGCCTCCGGCGCGCCGCGCACGCCGACGAGCTCGGGCACGCGCTTGCCGTTGCCCAACGCCTTGCCGTCGTACGCCGGATGGAGCGTGTAGGCGAGGTGCGGCGGCACGCCCTCCGCCTCCGCGCGCGCGCGCGCCTCCTCGATCACGCGCTGGCTCTGCATGAGCTTCGGCGCGGCCAACTCGCGCCACCCCGGCGTGGCGGGCACGTAGAACATGACGCACAGCGGCGAAAAGTCGGGGCTGCCCTTGGGCTCGTCGGGCGTGACGTACACGAGCAGCCGGCCGCCAGCCGCCTTGTGGAGGAAGATGTAGAACTGCAGCTGCGAGTTCCACTCGGGCTTCACGCGCAGTTGCAGTGCGCATCGCCTCCTCCGCCGTGCCGCAGAAGGACACGTTCTTGACCTCCACCGGCTCGGACAGCGCCGCGCCGCGCGGCGTCTCGACGAACAGGAGCGCGTCCATGGATCCGGCGACGAAGCCGCCCAGCTCTTCGTCGTCGCGCGGCGCATACCGCACGCAATCCTCGACGATCGTGACGCGCGCGCCGCCAACGAGCCGCCGCTCGAGCTCGGCGGCGAGCGCGCAGCACGCCTTCCGCTGGTTGCGAATGCCCGCCGCCATGTACCACGTCATCACCTTGGCGAGCGGCAAGTTGAGCTTGCTCATCTCCGTGATATTGCGGGATATGACTCGGCGATCAGTGATGATGTTGTGCACGTCGGAGCCCGTGATGTGCTTAAAGCGCGCAGGCTCGTCCGTGTTGCCCCGCACGATCGGAAGCATAACTTCGACGACGGGCGAGGCGAGGCGCGAGCACAGGTCCTCCATCGCCGCGCGATCCTTGCCGTTCACCACGAGGGGGTGCGTGTCGCTGGGGTGCGCGTCGACGAACACGGTGTGGCCCGGCAGCGCGTCCGCTGGCGCGCCCGCCGGCGCGCCCGCCGGTGCGCTCGCCGCGGGCGCGGCCGCCGCATCATGCGTCGACGCCGTGCGCGGCAAGCCCGTTGGCGTTGCCAGCCCCGATGCGCCCGCACCTGCCGTGCCGGCTGCACCCGCCACCGCCACCGCCGCATCGTTCACTGCCTCGCCCGCCATCGCCGCCGCGCCGTCCGCACCCGTGCCCACGCCCGCCACGCCGACCGCGCCCGCGCCCGCGCCCGCGCCCGCGCCTCCGCCCGCGCCGCCGCGCGCGCCCGCGCCCGAATGCATCGTCGCCGCGGCCGCGCGCGCGCTCGCGTGCGCCGCGAGCGGCACGTCGTGCCGCCAGCGCCATGCGGCCAGGGCCGCCGCCGCGCGCACCACGCCGCCGCCGACGCGCGCGTCGGACGGGCTGGCAATGCGCCGGCTTGCACAGTCGGCCACGCCGGCCGCGTCGGCGCACCGCGCCAACTCGTCGCCGAGGCCATCGTACCTGACCGCGCGCGCGAGCAGCGTGACGACGAGCGCAAAGGCCTGTGCGCTCATGCGCTCGTCGGCCACGTGCGCGACGAGCGGCTGCGCCCAGCCAAGGCCGAGCTGCTCGCGCGCCTGCTCGTAGGCCTCCGTGCCGCGCGAGCGCCCGGCCGTGCCGCGCTGCACGACGAGCAGCGGTCTCGCGGCGGCGCCGCCGGGCGGTCGCGGCGGCAGCGCGACGAGCAGCGCTGCGACCTGGCGGTCGTCACCGCCGCGCAGCGCGATGGCGAGCTTCGGTCCGAGCGGGTGCGCGCCCTGCCCATCGCGACTCGGCGGTCCGGTGCCGCCGTTGGCGGCGCCTGCCGCCGCGCCGGCCTCGGCGCACAGCGCATCGCCGTCGCGGACGACCCACGCGCCCTCGGCGCGCTCGCCGGCGGCGACGAGCGCGGCGAGCTCGGCGCGCACGAGCGCGTCGCACGTCGTGGCGCCCGACGCGTCTCCGTCGCGCAGCGCGTCGAGCACCACGACCAGCGGCGGCGCCGTGTTGACGCCCCACCGCGCGACGTGCGCGCCGTGCGCGTCGACCACGTCCGCGCCGGTGCGCAGGAGCGGCGGGGCGACAACGTCAACAGGGCCGCCCGTGGCCGCGCGCGCCGGCGCGACCGGCTCGCCGCGCACGTACAGCAGCGCCACGGCGCGCTTGTTTACCTCGACCACCGCCTCGCCGGCGCTGACGGCGTACGCGCCGCCGCCGTCCACCCGCCGCCAGACGCCGTTCGCGCCGCGTGCGAGCACGGCGCACGCGCCGACGATGCGCTGGACGATCGCGCCGCTCAGCACGTACGCCACGCTGCCCGCGCCGGCCGTCGCGAGGCGCAGCGTGCCGCCAGCGCCGGCGGCGCCCGGCTCGCCGACGAGCGTGGCTGCGTCCGCGCGCGCGCGCGCGGGGAGGGGGTCGACGGCGACGGCGAGCGCGTGCTGCGCGAGCCACGGCGGCGCGGCGGCAAGCTGCGCCTCGATGCTGCCTTTGTCGGCGCGGACGCGCGGCAGCGGGCGCGACGCCGCGCGCGCCAGCGGCCACGCGGCGGCGGCGGCGGGCGCGCCGGCGAAGACCGGCGCCAGGGCAAAGGCGCGGTCGATCTCGGCCAAGAGCCACTCGACATTGCGGCTCGCGTCCCTCGGCGCGTCCGTCCGCCGGGCGCGCGAGCTACGCCCGCCGCCCGGGCCCTGCAGCGCGAGACGCAGCGCGAGACGCAGCAGCCTGTCGCACGGCTGCGCGCGCTCGCCTGGCGGCCGCGACGCGCGCAGCATCAGGCCGCGCAGCAGCTCGAAGCGCAGACGCTCTCGGATTGGGCGCGCCGCGTCGAGCTCGCAGCTGCCCGGCGCGCCGGCATTGCGCAGCAATTCGAGCAGGCGCTCGACCACGGGCGCGCACGCCGCCAACAGCTCCAGCGCCGCCTGGAGGCCGCTCAACGCGTAGTCCTCCGGCACAGTCGCCGACTCGCCTCCGTCAGCGTCGTCGGCGGCGACGACGTCATTCTCGCCGGCCCCGCGACCGCCGCCATCGCGGTCGGCGCCACTGGCACGACCGCCGCGGCCGGGTGGCCCACCACCGCCGCGGCCACCGCCACGGCCGCGGTTGCGGCCACCGCCACGGCCGCGGTTGCGGCCAACGCCGCCGTCGACGCGGCCACCTCCGCCCGGCGGTGGCTGCGCGGGCGCGTTGCCACGCGCGCGTGGCGGTGCGTCCGCGGTCGCCGCTCCGACGGTCGTCGCGCCTGCCGCCCCCGCCGCCTGGCCGCCGATGGGTGCGGCCCCCTCGCGCGGGGGAGGGTACACCATGCGTTGGGAATGGACGTGTCCACAGAGCCCAGACGGGGTCCGAGTCCGGCGTTCACACTGGACGCTTTTATAGTTTTGTTCCATGAAAAGTTAAAACGGAAGCGCCCCGCTGCAACGTTCGGGACGCGAAGGAGCGATGGCGAGTATGCGCGCCCAACCCCTTCGCCCGGACGCGGGGCGACCCAACGGCGGCTGCGCGTGACCGTACTCGCCGCGCTCGCCGCCGTTGCCGCTCGCCGTTGCCGTCGCCGCCGTTGCCGGTCGCGACCGTTTGAACGTGCGCGGACGGCCGTTGGCTTCGCGCCATTTCTCAGCCGGCCTCTGCGCGCCAACGGACCGGTCCCGCCCGAGCCCCGCCGAGCGTCGTCTCGTCTCAGAGGCGGTCGGTGTGGTACGCCGCGCGCATCGTCAGCGCCGCGGCGTCGAGCTCGGCGGGCGAGGGCGCGTACGTGACGATGCCGCTCAGCGCCCCGTCCGCGCCGCCCATCGTCGCGCTTGCCGCCTCCGCAGTGCGCGCAGGCGGCGTCGTGGCACGCGAGACCACACTGCGCGCTGCAGGTGCATTCGCGCGCTGCATCGTCCGTAACTCGGTTCGACACGCTTCTCTCCGGACGGACGGCACGCCCGAGGTCTCGGGGCACGCTCGCACAACATGCACCCCTAGAACGTCTCCGAGCTGCTGCCCGACGAGATCTTCGGCGACGACCTGCTCGTCGCCCGGCACTACCGCGTGCGCATCCTTCGGCGCGTCGCCCGCCGCCGCGATGCGGCCGAGGCCAACTTTTGGCTCGACGGCGGGCCCGCCGACTCGGTCGTCGGCGCGTGCATGTGCGGCCGAATCTACGCGCTCAAGTGCGTGGGCCGGCTCGTCCGCGGCGCCCGGATCCTCGCGCTGCTGCGCAAGAATGTCGCGCTCGCCACGTGCCGGGCGCACCTCATGGGCCACATGCTCCAGCGCATCGTCGGCGACGGCGGCGTCGCGCGGCTGCTGCAGCTGGTTGCAGCTCGTTCGCGTGGATCACGACACGCTCAACGCCGAGCACCAGGCCTTGGAAGCACAGCATGACACCGGCCAAATCATGCGACGGCATGTGCGCGCGCGCCGACGCGCTCTTCAAGGACCTCGCACGGGCGCACGAGCACGCTCACAAGCTCGATGGCTATCTGGTGTGGTGCAGCGAGCGCCTCCGTGAGAGTGACTGTTTCAACGGAGCGCTCAAGAACCTGATCACGCGGTGCAGCATGAGATGTGCTGGCTCCACGCCGAGATGTCGTCGCTCGTTGCGAGTTCGCCCGAGGCTTACGCAAACGACAGCGAGGCCGCCGACTACAAGGACCACGGCGTGTGCGTCGAGATCGATGTCTTCAACCGCGACGAGGTCGAGGGCGCGCCCGTGCCCGCGACCGCGCCCACGAAGGCAGAGCCGGGCATCGAGTCCGAGTGCACCGCGCCCGCACAGGCAGAGCCGGGCAGCGAGTCCGAAGCGTCGCGCCCGCGCCCGCGCCCGCGCCGGCGCCGGCAGAGCCGCGCACCGAGCCCGAGTGCGCCAACGTGCCGCCGAACTCGCCCAAGCTCTCGTCGGTCGACAGCCAGGCCACCGAGTACAAGACCTCCTACGCGAACTCACGTGCTCGCCACCTGCAACGCCTCGAGTTCACGCGCGCGTTCGAGTCTGTGCAGGCCGAGGTCGCTTAGTCCAAGCGCGCCAAGGTCTTGGCCACCGGCGCATCGAGGCGCTGGCTGCGCAACACGGCGGTGCGCAACACCCGCAGCTCGGCCAACGGCAAGTAGCGCGCCGGCGCAGCGCACGGTGTGCCGCGGCTAGCTCAGTCGCGAAGAGTGTCCGACTGGCCGCGCCCTCCACGGGGTGCACGCGCACTCGGCGCGGTCCGGTCAGTCAGAGGGCCTCAGCTTGCGCGATGCCAGTTGCGATCCCCCCCGGAATCCGCCATTCTATTCTACTGGGCGTCAATCACCCAAGCCCTTCCGGTCGCCCGCATTCCGGGGTCGGACCCTCCGTCGGCCCGGCTCGGGCCCTCCGTCCGCCGCGCCCGCTCGACCCCGAATTCTACTCAAAAATCGGCCGGTCAGGAGGGGGGTCTCGGTCCTAGGCTCGTCCTAAGCCTCGCTCCGACCCCTCGAGCGCTCATTGGCTGGCTTTCAACCCTTGATTGTACGACCCGGACCGCGCCCTATATAGGGGATCGTTTGGTGACCCCGCTTGCTGACCTGCGCAAGCGCCAGTGCCGGCCGGCTCATTCTTGTTGCGCGCCCACATTGGTCGCCTTCCTCGTCATCACAAAGTCGCCGATCTTGAGCGCGGGCGAAAAGTAGGCCCAGCCGCGCACGATGCCCTTGGTGCACAGCTTGAGGTCGTCGGTCGCGTCGACCGTCGGGTCGGCAACGTACGTCTCCTTGTAGCCGATGAAGCCGAGGAAGAAGGGCCGAGTGAAGAGGAGACGATCCGAGCGCAGCGACCACTTGCCTGTACGCGGGATGGGCGCGCCGGTCTTCAGCTCCCAGATGGCGGAGCCCGATTTGTCAAAGAGCACCTGCAGGCTCTCACATTCGCCGTCCTCCTTGGTCACGTCGATGATCCAGACGGTGCGCTCGACGTCCGAGTCCTCGAGGATCGGGTCCATGTTCTCCTCCTCCGCATCCTCCGCATCCTCCAACTCCTCCACCACTTCATTCTCCTTCTCCCCTTCCTCATCCTCCTCGATGCTCCGGTCTGCCGCCACCGCCGTGGCCTCCTTCCACTCCTGCTGCGCGATCCCTCCGCCATCCGCGTCGTCCGAAGAGAGGTCGGGAAGGCCAAACCGAGCGCCCGCTTCGGGCGCGAACGCCATAGTCGATTCCAACGTCGATTCCCTTTGCGCCGCGTCGCGCTCCTCGCTCCGACGAGCCCCCCTTTTCCACGGCAGCTTTGCTTTGAGCCGCGAGACCCATCCTCGCTTCTCCGCCGGCGCAGCTGCTGCATCGTCGGCCATGATGACGTGCGCATACGCCGTGCGACGGGGCGTAGAAATGCGCTGCAGCGCCGAGGCGGCCATCGGCCATGTTCGCGGCACAGACGCGCGCGGCGGCCCGCCGAAGGCCGCCGCCGCCAAGATGAGCACGGCGTGCATTGCCCCGTGTCCTCACCGCAATTTTAAAAAGGGCGTTCGCGATGTCTGCCAGGAGTGAGGCTGATGAGTGATGAGGAGTCAGGACTGGTGAGGACTCAGGACCACTCCTCAGCCAGGGACTCTCCCACCGCATGAGGAGGCTCGGAGCCCGCAGGCAGGCTCGCGCACCACCCGAGCGGGCGGGCGTGCGCTGCTCCCCGCGCCCGCGGCTAGAGGCTCGGGCTGACCATGCCCGCGTGCATCTCGGCCTCGACGATCGTGCGGCCCATCATCATCACCGCCTCGGGCGGGTTGACGCCGACGGCCGACTCGCCCGAGAGCATCACGGCGTCGGTCCCGTCAAACACGGCATTGGCCACGTCACTCACCTCGGCGCGCGTCGGCACCTCGGCGCCGATCATTGACTCGAGCATCTGCGTCGCGGTGATGACAAACTTGCCCGCCTTGTTCGCCTTGGAGATGAGCACCTTCTGGAAGAAGGGCACACGCTCGAGCCCGAGCTCGACGCCCAGGTCGCCGCGCGCGACCATGAGGCCGTCGGCGAGGTCGAGGATCTCGTCTATGTTGCGCAGCGCCGCGGGCTTTTCGATTTTGGGGATAATTCTCGGCCGCTCGCCCCTTGGCACGCCCTGCGCGTCCATCAAGTCGGTGAGCTCGGTGATGTCCGAGCCCTTCTGCACGAAGGAGAGCGCGATGTAGTCGAGCTTCTGCGTAAGCAAGTACGTCGCGTCCTGCGGGCGTGCGGCGGCGGAGTCCGCGCGAGCGGCGCGCGGGTGGCGGTGGGGACAGCGCCTCGCGGAGCGCGAGCGCGCGCGAGCGACTGGTGCCCAGAGCGGGGCGGGAAGAGAGCGGGTGGGGAGAAGGAGGCGGCACGTGGGCGCGGCGCGCCAGATCACGCGCCTGCGCGCCGCGTGCCGCGCCTCACGTCGATGTCCTTCGCGGTGAGCGCCGAGCAGTCGATCTGCAGGTCGGGCACGTTGATGCCCTTGCGCGACTTGAGGCCGCCGCCAACCTCGACGAGGCATTCGAGCGCGTCGGGCGAAAGGCGCTTGGTCACGCGCAGCCGCATCGCGCCGTCGTCCAGCTTGACCACCATCCCAACCGTGAGGCCGCCGATCATCGCGTTCTGCTCCTTGGTGCGCGTGAGGACGATACGACCGGCGTCGCAAAGCTCGCCATCGGACGACGCGAGCGCGAGCGTGACGGTCGAGCCAGCAGCGAGCGGCATCGGCTCGGCTTTTACGTTCGCGCAGCGAAACTTGGGGCCCTGCAGGTCGCCGAGCAGCTCCACCGGCTTGTTCATCTCGGCGGCCGCCTTGCGGATCATCGGCACGAGCGCCTCAAACTGGCCTCCCTGCCGGTGCGACGAGTTGAGCCGGAAGACGTTGACGCCCGCGGCGATGAGCTTGCGAATCATGGGCTCGTCAAAAGACGCGGGGCCGAGGGTCGCGACGATCTTGGTCCGCCGCGCGGTCGGGTCGGCGTTCGCCTGCGCCGAGACAAGGGCGTCCATGTCAAACGACGCGGCGCCATGCTTCCGCGCAAACGCCGAGGCGCCGTCCATGCGCGCGACCGAGACACGGCGGACCGTCGGACGGACGGCAACGCGGCGCGCCACGATCGGGCGCGCCGGCGAGTGTGCCACATGGAACGCCTGGCAGCTCGCGAGCAGCGCGAAGGCCCTGCCGAGCGCGACGAGCGTCGGGCGCGCCATGCGAATTTGCGACGCGCCAGGTTCGCCGAAATTCTTATCGCGGCCGTTACCCGAACGGTGTGACACGACGGTACGATGGTCGCGCCCGGGACGATCTCCGCGTTTGGGACGGACTATGACGCCGTGGCCGCGTGGGCCGAGGAGCGGCTGCCCGCGCTTGAGCCGCTGAGCGCAACTGACGCGGAGCGCCTCGTTCGCGCCGCGGAGCCCGCACCCGAAGCGCGCGCGCGCGCGCTGCCACCCTACCTCAGGCGTCGGTCGCAGGCCGCCGCGCTCTCGCGCGACGCGTGCGCGGACGCGAGCCAGTCCTTCTTCACGACAGGCGTCTCGTTCAGCCGGCTGAACCGGGCGGACATCCGCGCTGACCCCGCCTCCAAGTCGGGCCGGCGGCGCGCTGCGCAGCAGGCGCGCAAGCAGCAGCAGTTGTTCGCGCAGCCCGTCCGGCCGCCGCCGCGCCGCCTGTACGGCAGCGAATCGGCGCTCATCGCGACGTGGGAGGCACCGGCGAGGGCGCAGACGCAGCGTGGTACACCATCGCGCCGGAGCATGCTTGCCAGCCGGCTGCTGCTCGCCAAGGCGCGCGCCGACCCGCGCTGGCAGCGCTCGACTGACTTTCGGCGCACGGACGATGGCTGGGCGTTTGAGCACGGCGCGTGGTCGCTCGCGGTGGGCTCGTCGGACCCGGTGCTCGCCGCGCTGCTCGACGATCGGCTGCGCTCCGCGGCGAATGGCGCGAGCGGTAGCGCGCTCGACGACACCACCACCGCATCCGCCGCTGCGCACGCGCAACTCGTCGAGCGGCTCCTGCCGCGGTGCGCGCGCGGCGAGGCGGCGGGCGGTGGCGGCGGCGCGTTTGAGACGCGCGTGCACAACGCGCCGCCGCCGTGGTTGACGGCCGCACACCTGCAGCTCGAGGCGGAGGCGCGCGCGGACGACGAGGCGCGCCTCGCCGCCCCGCCGCCGAGCGCCGAGCGGCTCGGCGAGCTGCGCGCGGCGGAGGCGCTGAGCGCACACGCCGAGCGCGCGCCGCTGTCGGACGCCGAGCTCGCGTGGCGGCAGCGCGTGGCGCACTCGCCATGGCTGCGCGCGCTGCTCGAGCACGCGCTCGGCCACTTTGACGCTGACGGCGACGGCGAGCTCAGCTTCGTGGAGTACGTGGCCATGGCCAAGGCGCTCTACGCGGTGCTGCACACCCACTACGACGAGGCGCGCGCCGACCGCGTCGCGCGCGAGGATTGGCTGATCGACTCGCGCGGCGGCCATCGTGTCGGCCTCGAGAGCTGGGTGGGCATGTGGATGGAGCTCGCCGAACTGTGGACGACGCGCGTCTCGCTGCGTGAATACGCCTCTTTTGTCATCTCCGCATTGCTGCAGATCACGATGGCGCCGCGAGCGCCGCGCGTGCGCGGCGCGCACCCTGGCGCCGCGCCCGCCGCGCCCGCCGCGTCGGCCGCGCCCGCCGCGCTCGCCGCGCTCGCCGCGCCGGCTGCGTCGGCCGCGCCGCGGCGGCGCGCGCCGCTCGTGGTGGTGCCGCTGCCGCGTGCGCTCCCGCTCGTAGACTGGCGGCAAACGTTCCGCGAGGTCTTTGCGACGGCCGATCCGACGGCGCCGAGCGCCACGCCAGGCACGCCTCAAGCGCAGCCTTCGTTCCCGTCGGTCTGCAGGCCGTCGCACATCGCGTCAGTGGGCTCAGCGCTCGCACCGAGCGCCAGCTCGGCGCGCGCGCGCGAGGAGCGCGCGGCTGGCGCCGTGCGCAACCGGATGGTGCGCAGTTGGGCCGCGCTCGAGACCTTCCATCGCGCGCCCGCCGTGCTCGCGCCGCTGGGCGCAAAATGAGTGGCTGGAAGCGTCGTTACACAACACTACTCACGGTTTCATCCGTCACCCCTTCCAAAATGGCCGCCCGCATGTTCGCGCTCGCGCTGACGTGTGCGACCGCCTCGGCGCTCCTGACCGGGCACATGTCTCGGCTGCGCGCGGATGGGCGGCTGCCACGTGGCTTCTCCATAGGCACCACTGGCCTGAGCTTCTCGCCGGCGGAGAAGCCCGCCATGAACGCCAAGATGAATATGACGCTCGTGGTGCTCGACGAGCCGACGGAGTCGTTCGCCGCCGTGTTCACGCGCAACGCCTTCCCCGGCGCGCCCGTGCTCGTCGGCAAGCGTCGGATGGCCGAGCGTGCAGTGCAGGCAGTCGTGGTCAACAACAAGATTTCCAACGTGTGCGCGGGCAGCCCGGACGGGCCGGTGGCCGACTCTGAGCGCGTGTGCGCGGCGTTGGCTGCCGAGCTCGGCCTCGCCGGTGGCGCCGAGCTCGTCGTGCCGTGTTCGACTGGCGTCATCGGCTGGCGGCTGCCGGTCGCGCAGATGTGCGCGGCCGTGCCCGCGCTCGTCGGCGCGCGCCAGCGCGAGTCGGCGCTGCCAGCCGCGCGCGGGATCATGACAACGGACGCCTACCCCAAGATGCGCGCGGCCGATGCATGCGGCGGTCGCATCGTCGCCTTCGCAAAGGGCGCCGGCATGATCGAGCCCAACATGGCGACGATGCTCGCGTACGTGCTCACCGACGTGGCCGTCCCTCGCGACGCGCTCCGCGAGATGCTGCCGCGCGTCGCTGCAGCGTCGTTCAACTGCATCTCCGTCGACGGCGATCAGTCCACGTCGGACACGCTCATCGCGCTCGCGTCGGGCGCCGTGCCCCTCGCGTCCGGCAGCGCGCCCCTCGCCGAGTTCGAGCGAGCGCTGCTGAGCGTGTGCGCGCAGCTCGCGGCCGACGTCGTGCGCAACGGCGAGGGCGTGCGGCATGTGATGGAGGTGGTCGTGAGCGGCGCGCCGAGTGAGGCGTCGGCGCGCGCCATCGGCAAGGCGGTGGTCAACTCGAACCTCTTCAAGTGCGCCGTCGCGGGCAACGACCCGAACGTTGGCCGCATCCTCGCGGCGGTCGGCTCGTGCGCGGGTGTCGTGCTCCCCGACGTGCCTATCGGCGGCGCGAGCATCCGCATCGGCGGGCGGTCGGTCTTTGAGGACGGCCGCTTCCAGCTGACTGGCGACACGGAGGACGTGCTCTACGCCTACTTTAAGCAGGCAGAGCTGCCGTTGCACGCCGAGACGCCGTGCGACGAAGGCTTCCCGTTCCCGCCGCACGAGCGGACCGTACTCATCGAGGTCGACCTGCGCGCGGGCGACGCGCGTGCGCGCGTGCTCGGGGCCGACTTGACGAGCGAGTATGTCGCGATCAACGCGGACTATCGGTCGTGAGGTGGGGCGGTGGGCCGTTTGCCCCCCCCCCCCCCCCCCCCCCCCGCCCACCCCGAGTGTCACTCAGCTAGCCGATGTTCGCTTTCCGATGATCACTGACTCAAAGCTCGTCCTTCTTCTCTGCTGCATTCTTCGCACCGCTCGTCGCAGCCTGCGCATCCGCCGCCTCGGCCGCCGCGCCGTCCGCCGCGCCGCCGCCAGCCGCGCTGTCCGCAGCTTCCGCCTCGCCGCCGGCGCTCGTGGCATTCTCGTCCGTCGCGTTCGCCGCGCCCGGCGCGTCCGCGCCGGCCTGCTCGGCCTTTGCCGGCTTTGGCTTTGGCTTCTTGCCCAGCACGCGCACCGCCTTCTCGACCTGCGCCACCTTCTTCTCGACCTGCGCGGACGTGAACGCCGGCTCGTCGTGCGCGGCCTTGGCCTCCTGCTCGGCGACGACCGCGTCGAGCCACGTCGTCGCATTTGCCGCCAGCTCCAGTGTCCTCGCGGTCTCCTCGCTGCTGATCTGCGGCTTCTCCTCTGCCCACGTGCCGACCGTCGCGAGCGCGGCCGCGATGCGCTCGCGCGCGCTCGCCACCGCGGCGGGCCGCGCCTCGAGCTGCGCGCACCGTCCGCGCGCGCGCGTGGGTGTAAAATCGCGCGAAAGGGTCGGCATATCGCAGCGGGGCAGCGCGGGCGCACAGCGCGCGCGCGGGGCAAGGTGCGCGGGGCAAGGTGCGTGAAGCAAGGTGCGTGAAGCAAGGTGCGTGAAGCAAGGTGCGTGAAGCAAGGTGCGTGAAGCAAGGTGCGTGGGGCAAGGTGCGTGGGGCAAGGTGCGTGAAGCAAGGTGCGTGAAGCAAGGTGCGTGAAGCAAGGTGCGTGAAGCAAGGTGCGTGAAGCAAGGTGCGTGAAGCAAGGTGCGTGGGGCAAGGTGCGTGGGGCAAGGTGCGCGGGGCACCACTCGCCGGGCGGGAGGGTGTGCCACGTGCTACTGGCGCACGGGCGCGCGGGCGTCGCACCTCTGCGAGGCGCGCGAAGATCGGCTCGCCGAGGGCGCGCAGTGCGGCGAGCCTCGCCGAGTAGGCCGTGTGGTCAAGGGAGCGGCCCTCGTCGTACAACCACTCCTCCGCCTGCGTGCACACCGCGGTCAGCGCGTGCGGGGTGGTGCGCGGGGTGGTGCACGGCGGGCGGGCGGCGCTGAGCGGGCGCGCGCGCGCACAAGGGCTGCGTGCGTGCATGCTTGCGCATTGCCGCGCGCGGTGGGCGCAAGATCGCCGGGTGGGGCGCGCGCGCGCTTGCTCGCGCCGCGCCGCGCACCGCATCAAGCTCCCGTCCGAGCTCCGCGCGCTGCTCGTCGGTCGAGACCTGCGTCACGTCGCCGTCGCCGTCGCCGTCGCCGATCCGGTCGCGCGTGGAGAGGAGGTACGCCTCGAGGCGGTTCTTGGCCTCCGAGTCGACCCGCCGCCGCTCCTCCTCCGCGAGCATTTGCGTGTTGCGCGCGATGGCGTCACTGACAGCGGCAGCGCTGATGGGTGGCGGTGTCGTTGTGAAGGTGACGGCCGTCTTGAGCGGCACAAGGTGGACGCGCTTGGCGCTCTTGGTCACCTTCTCCTTCTTGACGGGCGGCTTCTTGCCCTCCTTGCCCTTTTTGCCCTTCTTCGCCTCCGCCTTCCCCTCCGCCTTCCCCTCGTCGCCGCCCTCCGCCTTGGCGTCAGCCGCGCCCTCCGCCGTCGACGCGCCCTCCGCCGCGTCGTTCGGCTGGGCGCCGTCGGCGCTAGCAACCTCATCGCTCTCCTTGCCCTGCGCGCCACCCTCGCCGTCCTTGGCCTCGCCCTCGCCCTCGCCCTCGCCCGCGCCCGCGCCCGCGCCCGCGCCGTCGGCGTCGGCGGCCGGCACGGCGCCGTCCGGCGCGGCGGCCGCCGTCTCGTTGACGGTGACCCACTCGTCATACTCCTCGACGACATCGATCATCACCTCGGCCTTTGCGATCTCGAGCAGCCCGTCCGTGTTGAGCGCGAACGTCACCGACGCCTTTGGCTTACCCGCCGGCTCGCGGCGCGCGGTCTTGACGGCGGCGAGGCCCGTGCCAACGCCGCTCACGTCGAGCGTGCTCATCGGCTTGCCGTTGAGCGACGCATCGATGGAGAAGTCGGCTTCCCGCGAGAGCGTGAGCAGCTTCTTGTGCGGGAACTTTGAGCCGCGCTTGAACAAGACCTTCTCCTTCGCCGCCGCCTGCGCGCCCTCGCCGTCGGCAGCGTCGTCCGCGCCGATCGCGTCAAACTGGCCGCCGCCGCCCACCTTGACCTTCACCTCGTGCGGGTAGAGGTCGCTGATGCCAAACTCGCGCAAGCGGAAAGAGGTGGACATCTTGGCCGCGTACAGCGCCGCACCGAGCGCGCACGCCTCGTCGCCGTTGAGCGACATGTCGAGCTGCTGCCTCTGGAAGAAGTCGAGAGCAATCTGCTTGACACGCGGAATGCGCGTCGCGCCACCCACGATCTCAACCCTGTCCACCTGCTGCGCGGTGAGGCCCGCCTGCGCGAGCGCCGCCTCAATTGGCGCGCGGAACCGCCCCCACAGCTTGTCGCACCGCTGCTCAAACTCAGCCCGCTTCATCACCATACGGAAATCAACCTCCTCGTGCAACGCCTCAATCGCAACCGGGATCTCCGTGTTCGCGCTGCACGCAACGCCCCGGGGGCGCCCAGGGGCGAGGGGGCGAGGGGGGGGGGGGGGTTCGAGACGGTGGGCTGGGCCATCCAGCGGCCGAGCGCGGGTGTGGCCGCTGCCGACCACCCACACGGGCGTGAGCCGCACACGCTCGCCGCGCCGTCCGCGCAGGGCACTCGGGCCGAGCATCGGCCGTCCGTCACCCACACAGGGCGAGCATCCCGTCACCCACACAGGGCGAGCATCCCGTCACCCACACAGGGCGAGCATCCCGTCACCCACACAGGGCGAGCATCCCGTCACCCACACAGGGCGAGCATCCCGTCACCCACACAGGGCGAACATCCCGTCACCCACACAGGGCGAGCATCCCGTCACCCACACAGGGCGAGCATCGGCTGCGCCACGGCGCCGCAACCCTCGGTGCGATCGAGCGGTCGCGACGCGCGGCGCGTGGCGTGTCGCCATCCGGCTGGGACGCCGGCAAAGGCCGGCCGAATGCGAAACGGCGCGCCTAGGCATCTGGCCGCACGCGCGCGCGCGCGCGCGCGCGCCCGCTCACCTGAGCGTCTCCTTGATGCGCTCGGCCTCCTTGCGGATCTTGGCCATGCCGCGCTCTGAGCCGCGCAGCGTCTTGCCCTGCTTGGGGTGTGCCTTGACGAACGAATCGACGAGGTAGTCTGCGACGCACGCGTCAAAGTTGACGCCGCCGAGCTCCTCGTCCCAGCCGACGCCCTTGACCGTCAGGCTGCCCGTCGTCTTGTTGCGCTTCGACACGGCTGACGAGAACTCGACGACGGACACCTTGAATGCGGCGGCACCGAGATCGTAGAAGACGACATTCAGCGGCTTCTCCGCGAAGAGCGCCTCCTTGTCGAAGCCGTACTTGAACGCCACGGCCGTCGTCTCGTGCAGCAGCGAGAGCACGTTGAGGCCGGCGATCTCGGCGCCGCGCATCAGCGCGAGCCGCTCGGATGCCTGCCAGAATGGCGGGACGGTGAGCACGCAGTCGCGGACAACGGCACCAACGTGCGCCTCCGAGATCTTCTTCGCGTACGAGAGGACGAACGCGGCGAGCTCCTCGACAAGGTACGCAGTCGAGGGGTCCTGCCGGATCGCGAGCGACGAGCTCGTCTTGTTGAGCTCGAACGCGTACGGGTAGCCGAGGCGGCTCATCGCAGCGACAGCGGGCGAGCCGGGAGCCTTTCCGAGCAGCGTCTTGATGTACACGTACGTCCGCTTCGGCAGCCGTGGCGCCAAGTTGTACGCGTCGTCGCCAAGCACGCGCTCATCCTCATTGTTGAACGCGACGGCCGCGGACGACTTGCGCTTGCTCGCCTCGTCGAAGACCATCTCGATGCCCGAGCCGGGCTTGATGGCGGCGACTTTGAGGAAGCGCGCGCCAAAGTCGACCCCAATCACCACGGCGCCCGCGGGCGCGATCGCGAGGAGCAGCGCGACGGCGCGCACCATGACGTGGCCTGTCACTAGTGAGTGGCGAGCGGGCGGCATCTGGGTGTGGGGCGGTCCTCACACTGAAATCTTTTGGGCCGAGATCCCGGAGGTCTCAGCGGGCTGCACCTCTCCTCCGCCGAGCTGCAGAAGGACGCGCAAACCGAACTTCTCTCGGCTGCGCTCAGCTCGCCGCGCAGCGGATCGAAGCGCTGGCGACCGCACTCGGCGCGTGCGCAATGCGCAGCGGAGCGGGCCAACGTCGATTCGCTCGCACGGCCGCGCACGATGCCCGCTCTCGCGCGCGAGCGACGCGACGCTGGAGCTTAAGCTGCGCGTGCCAACAGTCGGCCGCGTGCGTCAGCACAACTGTCGAGCGAAGCAAGGGCTGGGGGGGGGGGGGGGGGGGTTGCGCCTCCCGGGCCCGGCGCGGGCGAGAGGCCCGAGCAGTGTGCTGTGTGCCGCGCTGCGTGCAGCCCATGAGCTCTGGGCGGCAAGACACAAACACGGAGCACTCAGCTCAGATGCCGCCGTGCGGACGTGCGCGGCGCGCACGTTGAGCGATGCGTTGCGCGGCCGCGCTGCGGCACGAGGACCATGTGACGGCCGGCGCTGCGATGTGGCGCCGTGCATGCGCACGTGGTTTCGCGCGCTGCAGCTGAACATGGCGCTGCTGTTGGAGCGCGCCGTCGCAAGCATGCTCGCGTGGCCGGCTTGCCGTGCAGCGCAGACCCCGGGTGACGAACGTCTCCATCGTCTCAACTCAAAAACACTGGGCAAGGGTTCCAGTCCGGGAGGCCCTTATGGAGAAACGGGCGAAGGCCAGAGAACGTCGCCATCATTACGCGAGGGATGCTGCGCCTGCTCGTCGCCTGCCTGGCGCTCTGCCTCTGCCAGCTCGGCTCGGCGTTCAACGCGGCCGCGGTGCCGCGGCTTGCGCACAGCGCACTCGCGCGCGCCGCGCCCGTTATGAAGACGGGCGAGTCGGTCATCGCGCAGCTGCGCAAGGCGTCGGACGAGGAGCTCGCGCAGCAGGCCGATGAGGCCAAGGCGGCGCTGTACGACATGCGGCACAAGCGCGCGACGCGCCAGACGGTGAAGACGTCCGACTACGGTAACGTCAAGTACAAGATCAGCGCCATTAACACCGTGCTCTCCGAGCGTGCCAAGTAGGCGCGGTCCGCCGGCGCAACGAGTGCGGCGGCGCCGTCGCTCGCGGGTGCGCGCTGGCCGGCGACGCGACGCTAGCGAGAGTGCAGCTCCGGGGCTGAGCGCCGGGGCCGAGCAGCGGGCCACCCGGCGCCTTGTTTCGACAGTACCGATCGGCGCGGACTCGCCGCTGCGCTCCCCTTGCGCGCGCCCGACTTCCGTGCGCAGCCAGGCTGGTCGACGCGACGCGCGAGGTGCAGGCGCACGCACGTCGGGAGCGATCATCTGCTTGCACATCCAATCGGGCGCGCCGCTCTCGCAAGGGCGCAGACGTTTGCGGAATTTGTGCCTGCCGGCACATGGCGTGGTGCCGTGGGGCGCATCAGCGACGGCCGAGGCGGAGGCGCCTCTGATTCTCGGCCCGGCAGCCACGAAGCACGTGCCGGGCCCTCGGCTGGGCAGAGAAGAGCTTCCCGCTTCCGGAGCAAATTGGATCAAACCGCAACGGCTGTGCGTTGTCGCAATGCGGACGCATGACACTCACAGGCGTCCGAGGATATGTCGCGGCTCGGGGGTGGGAGGGCGGGGATCCGCCAGGCGCGTCGGTCGCAGCCTCGTGTCGTGCACTCCAGGCGGGCTCTCGCCGCGGCAAAGCTGGCGCGTCAATGCGCCATCGCGCGTGCGACCGCACGACTCCCGCCACACCGCGCCGGAGCCGGACGACGTGGCGCCGCGACTAGGAGCGCAGCTGGTACGTGGTGCCGTACGGGAGGAACTGCTCCTGGTGCTCCTTGGCCGCGTCGGCCACCGCGTTAGCCTGCTTCTCAATGTCCGCCGCCTCCTCCTTGGAGAGCTTGCGCACGAAGGCGATCGGGTTGCCGCCCCACATCTGCGCGTGCGCGCGCCCGTCCCGCGGCGCGCGCGCGCGCGCACGCGTGAGCGCGCGCTCGTCCGCGCGGCGCGGCCCGGCGCACGGCGCGCACCTCGCCGCTGGGGACGCGCCCGCCCGCTGGAAGGACCGAGCCTGGCTCGACGATCGCGTGCTTCTCCACGAGGCTGCCCTCGAGGAGCACGGAGCCCGCGCCGATCACGCAGTAGTCTTCGACCGTGCACGCGCGCAGTACCGCGCCCTGCCCGACGGAGACCCAGCTGCCGATCGAGCAGTTGGCCTTGAAGCCAGTCGGCGTGGACGTTGCGGCGTGCACGACCGCGCGCTCTTGGATGTTGGTGTAACCGCCGATCGTGACGGGGTTGACGTCCGAGCGCACGACCGCGCCGTACCACACGGACACGCCGTCGTTGAGAATCACGTCGCCAATCACTGACGCGCTCGGCGCGACGAACACGTCCGCGGCCATCGAAGGGCGCTTCTCGTACAGGTTCATCACCGCGCGATGCCGGCTCACTGCGCGCGCGGCGCGAGCGGCGGTCCCAAGTGACAGAGGTCCGGTTGGCGTGCGCACCGACGCGGCGCGCGGCTGGGCTGGTGGCGGAGGGCCGCGCGGCGCGCACGCTTGTCTCGGAAGACAAAGTTGTTCTGTGAGCGCAGGCCGAGCCGGTCGAGCGCTTGCCCCGTCTCGCGGAGCATGCGCCCCGCGTGGAAGAAGGCCCTCCCGATCATCCTGCTCGACGAAAGGCACGATGGCGGCGAGGAGGCCCTTTCAAAACTGGTGCACGTGCATGGCCGCTGCGTACACCAGCCGTTGAGGACGCACGCATGGCGCCGTTCGTCGGCGGCGAGGTCAACCCGCCGCTGCCGCCGGGCTGCCACGATCTGCGCTACGCCGTCGCGCAGCTCGATCAGCACGTCGTCGACGCCTTTCGCAACGAGTCGGAGAAGATGGACCTGACGGAGAAGAACTTTGAGTACCTGTTCGAGACCAAGTCGGAGCGCGTCAGCCTCGCGATGGTCGGCCTCACGGACAAGGAGGTGGAGATGTTTGCGCCGCTGCTCAATCCGAGGCGCCAGCACGGCGTCGACGACCACGCCGCGCCGCACGCCGGCGCCAAGTACTGCCGGTCGCTCTGGCTGAACAACAACAAGATTAGCGAGCGCGGCATCGAGCTGCTCGCGGACGCGCTCGCGGAGAACACGACGCTGACGGAGCTGTACCTGCAGTACAACAAGATCGGCAACGTGGGCTGCAAGCACATCGGCCGGCTGCTTGAGCGCAACCACCGTCTGCGCAAGCTCGACCTCGGCGCGAACGCGATCGGCGAGGCGGGCGTCGAGGCCGTCAAGGACGGGCTCGAGGACAACGGTTCGATCGAGCACATCGGGCTGTTCGGCAACGCGGCGGAGATCTATGACGACCTGGCGGAGATCACGCGCCGGCTGCAGCCCGAGGCGCGCCTCCAGCGCCGCATTGGCCTACAGGTGAAAGACCGCTTCCGCAAGCGAATCCTTGACAAGCTGCGCGACGATGGCATACGGCCCGAGGAGCTCGCGCGCTCGTGGGACGACGTGCTGTGGGAGCGGATTTCGGACGAGCTCTCCGCCTTCTTCTCGAACACGGACGGGCTGCAGAACGCTGATGGCTCGCTCAAGCTCGACGATAAGGGCCGGCCCGCCCTCCCGTCCGCGAAGACGCTCCTCGCGATCCCGCGCCTCGACCCGGGCGAGCAGGTCGCGCTGCGCGGCGCGCCCGGCCAGCCGGCGGTGACGGTCAAGGCGCCGAGCGACAGCGCCGTTGTCTTCGAGGTGGTCAAGGGCAACCTTGCGCACACGGAGGGCGCCAAGGCCGACATCGAGCTCGCATACACAGACCCGAAGAGCGGCAAGCCTGCGCGCGCGTGGCTGTCGGACGAGCGGGACAAGCGTGTGCTCTGCGACCGCACGACGTCGATCGTCACCTTCCTCAACCCGCTCGCCATGTTCCCGTCCAAGCCGCGCTTCCGCGGGCCCAGCTTCACCGACGAGGCGGGCGCGCAGTATATCTGCTGCGCTGGCCCGCTCGGCGCACCGGCCGGCGCGTGCCCATACCGGCCGCGGTACGAGTGCCGCGGCAGTTTCAACGGGAGGGAGTATTACTACAAGGTGGAGCGCGATGCGGAGACGGGGCGCTTCTTCCTGCAGGGCTACGGCGCGTGCGTGCGCATCGACGAGCTCGGCAAGGACCCCGCTGCGCCGAGCTGCGGCATCCCCAAGCACGTCGTCCGTTCGCCAAAGGTGGACAAGATCTTTGCGCTCGAGCCGGGCGCCAACCCGACGGCGTGGATGGACGACGTGGGCGACGCGAAGGGCGAGCCGCTCCCGTTCAACCTCGCGCTCCGCCCCGACCAGGCCGCGATTCTCAAGGACGGTGGCGTCAATGCGCTGCACGTGCGCGCGATCCCACCGCACCCCAATTTTGTGCCGTGGCGGATCGCGCACGTGCTCGCCAAGGTGGAGCAGGTCGCGGAGGCGTGGGTGGACCTCTTCTTTGAGGGCGGCGAGTACAAGCGGATGAAGAGCGCGGACGGCGACTTCTCGCCGTTCAACGTCGTCGACGCGCGCAAGGTGGCGCAGTGGCTCGTCGGCGTCACGTTCGAGCTCGGCGGCGCGCCCAAGGCGGGCAAGGGCGGCGCGCCTGGCGCGAACGTGCGCTTCATGTGCGAGAAGTGCTACGACTCGCTCGTCGCGGGCGAGCCCGACGGCGGCGGCTTTAGCAAGGCGAGCATCAAGAAGTGACGTACGCCACGCGACGGTGCGGAGGCTGCAAAGTCTGCGCGCGCGCGCGACTGGAGATGGTCGGTGGGTCCCGTCAGCGTGTGTGCTCTAGTCAAACTCCTCGCAAGGAATTGCGTCCGAGCCATCGTCGTCGCGCTCCGGGCGCGCAGCCTCGCACGCACCGTCAAGCGCCGCGGCAAGGGTAGGCGCGGGCGTTTCGCCGCGCGTCGCGCTCGGCGCCATGAGCCGAGGCCCTTCGCTCGCGCCAACTACCTCAAATGCAAAGTCGCCCTCGCGCGTGACGTGCGCGGGCGGCGGAGCGCGCGCGGGTTGCGGCCGGCCAAAGTCGCAGTCGGGCGCACCCTGTCTTTCGGGGCCGAACCAGCCGCCGTCCGGCCGCGCGACGCGGCGCGGCGGGCGCTTGGCTGCGCCAACCCGCTTCAGGACGGCGCGATCGTGCGTCGCGAGCGACGAGCGCGTCGGAAATGGGCTCGGGTCGGCGCGCAGCATGCCCGCCGCGTCCATCTTCGCGAGCCACGCGTCCCTGAGCTCGGCGAGCACCGCGGGCGGCAGGCGTTCCTCGGCGAAGGCGGGCGCGATATGGTCGAGCACCGAGCCCACCAGGTCGTGGATCGCCTCCATTTGCAGCGGCGGCCCGCGCCGCGCGCGGCACCACCCGCTTGCTCCGCCCCTGGACCGAGCAGCCCGCCGATCGCCCGGCCGGCCGCCACGCTTTTCAAGAGCGAAAAGGGCGCTCCGCGGCAGGATGGTGCTCGAGGGTGCGGCGCGGCGCCGGCGTGTCGCGCCCACGCGCGCGCATTCGGCGCCGAACGACGGGGCGGGCGGGCGCGGCGCGGAGCGCGTTCACGCGCGCGCACGCGCGCCGCGCGCCGCGCACCGCGCGCGCGCAGCCACCGTCGTGCTGCTCGACGCGAGCGAGTACATGCGGAACGGCGACTACCCGCCGTCGCGGCTCGAGGCGCAGCAGGACGCGCTCAACCTTGTGGGCGGCGCGAAGACGGGGTCCAACCCGGAGAACTCGGTGGGCGTGATCACGTCGGGCGGCAAGGGCGTCGAGGTGCTCGTCACGCTCACGTCGGACATTGGCAAGATCCTCGGCTGCGCGACCAACGTGAAGCCGGGCGGGAGCGCGAACCTGATGGCGGGCATCCAGGTGGCGCAGCTCGCGCTCAAGCACCGGCAGAACAAGAACCAGCGCCAACGCGTGATCGCTTTCGTCGGCTCGCCCGTCGCCGAGGATCAGGCCGCGCTCGTCCGGCTGGGCAAGAAGCTGAAGAAGAACGCGGTCGCCGTCGACGTGGTCAACTTTGGCGAGGAGGCCGAGAACGCCGCCAAGCTCGAGGCGTTCATCAACGCGGTGAACAACGACGACAACTCGCATCTGGTGACCGTCCCGCCTGGCCCGCACATCCTTTCCGACATCCTCATCTCATCGCCCATCGTCTCATCCAATGAGGACGGTGGCGGTGCGATGGGCGGCGGCGGCGGCGGCGGCGGCGGCGGCGATGCGTTCGCCGAGTTTGGCGTCGACCCGGCGATGGACCCCGAGTTTGCGTGGGCGCTGCGCGTCTCGATGGAGGAGGAACGCCAGCGGCAGGAGGCCGAGGCTCGCGCGCGCACCGACGCTGCGGCCGCGGCTGCGCCCGGCGCCGACATGGCCACGCCAGCTGCCGCCGGTGCCGCGGCCGCCAGCGCAGGCGACGTGCAGATGGGCGACGCGGACGACGAGGCGGCAATGCTCGAGGCGGCCATCTCGATGAGCATGGCCGGCGCCGCAAGCGACGGTGGCGGCGGCGCCGCCGCCGCTGCCGCCTCTGCGCAGCCGCGCGACGCGCCGGCCGGCGGCGACGCGCCGATGGCGGAGGCGGCGGAGGTGGCGGAGGTGGCGGGCGACGGCGGCGGCGGCGACGACGACGAGGCACTGCAGGCGGCGATCGCGATGAGCATCGCCGCGGACGGCGCGCGCGCCTCGCCGGCCGCGGGCGCCGCTGTGCCTCCGCTGCACGACCCTGCCTTCGTCGAGGCGATTCTTGGCTCGTTGCCCGGTGCGACGCGACGTCGCGCGCGCGCGCGCGCGCGCGCGCGCGCGCGCCGTCGCGAGCGCAGCGAGCGGCGCCGTCTTGGCGCGGCGCGCGCGAAGGCCGACGCGTTGCGCGCGGCCGCGGCGCGCATGCGCGCGCACGCCGGTTTGACGCGCGCGCGCGCTCACGCCCTCGCCCTCGCCGCGTCGCGCCGCGCCGCGCCGCGCCGCACGGGGCGCGCAGGCGTCGACGTCAACGACCCGCGGATCCAGGCAGCGCTGCAGGGCAAGCCCGAGGAGGGCGACGGCAAGGAGGGCGAGCAGGGCGAGGGGAAGAAGTGACGATGCGACGGCGCCACGCCCTCAGCGGCGCGTGGCATTGGCGCGCGCATCCTGCCGCCAGGCCTCCTCAGTCCTCTTGCCGCGCATCCTCCGGGCTCCGGCGCTCGCACAGGCCGTGCGCGCGGCGAGGGGCGGCAGCACGCACGCACGCGCTGGGCGGGAAGGCGGGCGGATGTTGCTCGCCGCCGCCGTTGCTGCTCGCAGTGGAGGACTCGATGTGAGCAACGACGCCTGCACGGGCGGGGTGACACGCGCGCGTCCAAAATTTAAAACCGGAGAAGACGAGTAGACATTGCGACCACGGTGTCAATTTCGCCGGCGTCGCTTCGGCCAATCCAGACTCACAGTCGTAACTCGGTTTGCCGGAGCAGCTCGCTAAGCGAACCGGCGAAGGGATCTATGAAGGGCGTATCCCTTCGCTAAAGGACATTTCGCGACCGCCGGTCCTAACCGGTGTGCGACGCGGGGCCCCGAAGGGGGTACGAGCACGCGATGGAGCACGCGGGCGAGGTGGGCGGGTTCGGCGCGGGGAACAGCGAGACGTGGGGGCGCGACATGAACCCGGCGTTGTCCGAGGAGCTCGTTCTCGTCATGCTCCACGCACAATCCTCGCAGCGACCCCAGCCGCGCTACCTCCTCGACGTGCAGCGCGGCCTCATCGAGCCGTGGATGCGCGAGATGGTAGTGCAGTTCATGAACGAGGTGCGCCACGCGCGGCGCGTGCTCGTGTGCGCCGTGCTGCACTCAAGCTGCCGCGCGCGCGTGCCGCCGCGCGCCGCCGCGCGCTGGGCTCCGGGGGAAGATGAGGGTTGGGGGGGTGGGGGGGGGGGGGGGCGAGGAGGGCAGGCACGCGCGGACCGATGGCATGCGGGCGCGCGCGCCGCCACGCGCGTGAAGGCGTGGCGCCGTGAGCTGAGGAGGTGGGGTAGGTTCCTGCACCAACCGCGCTGCGCGATTTGCGTCTTCGCCGACGCTGCTGGCCAATCC
Organism: Diacronema lutheri; assembly: GCA_019448385.1. Taxonomy (NCBI): domain Eukaryota; phylum Haptophyta; class Pavlovophyceae; order Pavlovales; family Pavlovaceae; genus Diacronema; species Diacronema lutheri. The sequence continues at coordinate 62,469 of JAGTXO010000024.1, read as the reverse complement.
AGCGCGCGCGCGACCTGACGCCCGCTGGCGGGAGGCGCCGCGCGCACGCCCGCTCACGCGCCTTGCCCGACCGCGGCTCGGCGTCGCGCGCACCATGCCGCCGCGCAGCTGGGCGAGGACTTTGGCATGCGCAACGACACGGTCGGCCTCGCGATGTGTTATTTTGATCGCTTCCTCTCCGCCGTGCCCGTCGACAAGGCGGAGGTGCAGCTCGTTGCGGTCGCATGCGTGCTCGTCGCGGCCAAGTTTGGCGAGCGCCGGATGCCCGCGCTCGCCGACCTCGAGTTCGTGTGCCAGGGCAAGTACAATGCCGACGACATCCGCCGCGCCGAGTGCGACGTGATCAAGAAGCTCAACTGGCAGCTGCATGCGGTCACGCCGCACATGTTTTGCGCGCACTTCCTGCGCGCGGCCGTGCACCAGCCCGCGCGCGCGGCGATCGTCTTCCGCCACGCCGAGTTCTTCGTCGACCTCTCGTTCTACGGTGCGCAGCGCGGGCGCGCCGCGCGCACGCCGCGCCCGCGCATCCGCCGCTCACGCGCGCGCGCCGCGCCCGCGCGCACTGCTCCTCGCGGCCGCGCGCGCAGTGTACGACGCGCTCGAGTACTCGCCGTGCGTCGTGGGCGCGGCCGCGTTGCTCTGCTCGCAGCAGCAGATCGCCCACCGGCTCACCGAGCACGGCCGGCCCGCCGGCTCCTTTGCGCCCGAGGAGATTGAACTGGCCACGTGCGCCGAGCTCTCGGCGGCAAACATTGCGCAGCTCTGCGCCCTCGACGAGGTGCGCCCCCCCCCCCCCCCCCCCCCCCCCACCCCACCCCCCCGCCCCTATGCGTCCGCATCGCGCCCTCGAGCCGCGTAGCGCGCGCTGACGTGCGCGTGCGCGTGTGCGCGCGGCGCGGCGCGGGCGCGGCGGCGCTCGCAGGCTGAGCTAGTTACGTGCCAGCGGCTGCTTTACGACTATTTCGTCAAGCACTTTTTGCACACTGCGCCCGGCGCGCCCAGCGCGAGCCCGCTTTCGCCGAGCGCGCACACGGCGCAGCGCGACGCCGAGATGGGCGCGCCGCCATCGCCATCCTCGCCGCCATCGCCGTCCGAGCGCGAGGAGGGCGATTCGCACGAGGTCGAGGCCGCGTCGGAGCTGCTAGAGAGCGCACGCGCGCGAGACGACACATCTGCCGGGCGCAAGCCGTTCGGCGGCGCAGAGGACGCGCGCGCGCGCAATCAGCCGACGCCCGACAGCGTCGACGAGATCGTCGCGAAAAGCTTCGCGCCAATCGGCACCGGCGCGACCGCGCACCGGGCACAATAGCGCGGCACGCCCCAGCCCCTGCTCTCGTCGGCGTGCGTGTGCCATGCTCGCCCTTGCAAGCGACGCAGCACATTCGCCCCGCTCCAGCAGGACGCGGCGCGTGTGCGCGCCGGCACAGCGCGCACCATCTTCTCCATACGCAGCGCGTCGCGACTCCTTTGCCGGGGGCGCACCACCCGCGCGATTTCGAATTTTCGACCCCCCCCCCCCCTTCCCCCTCGGCGTTTGCCCGTTCCGGCACGTTACCACCGCGTGAGGCGTGCGCGGAGGGCGGGCATGTTGTGCATCTGGTTGTTCGTTCACATTTCGGCCAGCGCGGCCCCAAGCGCCCTAATGAGCCCCCCCCCCCCCCCCCCCGACCAACGAATGATTCTCAAATCGGCCTCTGCATGATGCTCACGCCTTGCCGCTCGCACACTGCCCGTCGCGGAAGGCCAAGGCTGACGCCTGCGTGCCCATCAGCACCGTGGCGAGCACGCGCACGCCCACGCTCTCACCCGCCGCGCCCGCGCACACGAGGAGCGGGAGGAGGTGCTCCTCGCGAGGGTGCACATCGCGCGCGCGCGGCGCAAGTGCCTCCCACGAGCCAAGCAGGCGCTCACGCTCGGCGGGCGAGACAGCCGTCACGGCCGTCACGATCCACGCGTCGAAGTCGCGCGACGCGTCGATCGGGTCGGAGCCGTGCGCTCCGCGAAAGCCACGCATGTTGTGGAACGAGTGCATGCCCGAGCCGACGATGAGCACGCCTTGGGCGCGCAGCGGCGCGATCGCGCGGCCGAGTCGCAGGTGCTCGCGCGCGTCGAGGCTCGCGAGCAGCGAGAGCTGCAACACGGGCACGTCCGCTCGCGGAAACATGAAGAGAAGTGGGATGAAGACGCCGTGGTCGTACCCGCGCCGCACGTCCTGCGCCGCGCCGACGAAGCCAGCGTCGCGCAGCCGTTGCTGCAGCTGCTCGGCGAGGAGCGGCGCGCCACGCGCCGGGTACGCGAGCTCGTACGCCGACTGTGGGAAGCCGAAGTAGTCGAAAAGCAGCTCGGGCGCCGCGCTCGAGAGCACGGTCGGCTCGGTAGCCTCCCAGTGCGCGGAGATGACGAGCACCGCTGTGGGCGGGCGGGGCAGCGTCGCCGGGACGGTCGCAAGCCAGTCGGTCAGGCCCTTGTGCGAGGGCTCGCCGAGCATGGCCATCGGGCCGCCGCCGTGCGGCAGCACGAGCACGTCCTGCAGCATGTGCCGTCCACTCGGCGGTCTTCCTCGGGAAGGGCTGGCAAATTTTCATACGTATGAAAGAAAAAAGAGAAAAGAGATTTGTATGAAAATTTGCCAGCACGGTCTTCGCACGTCGCGTGGCGGCGTGGGGCAGCGGCACGCCGCGCATGCGCAGCGCACCGCCCACTCCGCCACACACGTCACGAGGCCGCGCGCGGCGCGGGAACGCCAGGCCGCTAACCGCCCTCGTTTGCGAGCTTGTACGCGAGCGAGGTGAGGCCAAAGGCGAACGCCTGCATGGGCGTGAATGGGTACTGGAAGTCGAGGATGAAGTCGTTCTTGCCGATTTTGCCAAACTGCATGAGCACCTCCTCCTGCCCCGCGTACACCATCTGCACGTTCTTCACGGACGCGAGCTTCACACGGCCAGCAAAGTTGAGCGAGTACTTGCCCGTCGAGTTGTTGTATCGCGGCTGCTTGGAGAGCACCACCATGAACTCGTTCTCCAGCCGCCCCTCCTTCTCGCGCTGCAGGATCGTCTCCTCCTCCGACATCGGCTTGTACTCCTGCGCGTGCGCGCACGGCGCGGCGGCGCGCGACCGGACGCGGCGCAGCGGGTCCGGTCGTGCACGCGCAGGCGCGGGGCGCGCGAGGCGGCGCGCGGCGAGGGACTGGCGCGGGCGTGGCCGCGGCGCGTCGCACCGTCGGCTTCTTGTCGTTGAGCTGCGGCAGGATGCCGCGCACCTTGCGCGGCGAGGGCGCGCCGACGACATTTTGCGTGTTGAGACAGAGCGCGAGCTCCTTGCGCACGCCGCGCCCGTCCTTGTCCTTGCCATTGACCGCGTCCTTTGGCAACTTGCGCGGGTTGTACCCATCGTCGTAGAGGACGAACTCGGTGCCGATGAAGTTTGAGCGCAGCTTCCCAATGCAGCTCTCAGAATGCCTGCGCCAAAGGGAAGGGGGGAAAGGGGGGGAAGGGGGTATGAGGAGGGGAAGGGGTAATGAGGGGGGCAGGCGCGAGCGCCATGTGGGCGCCGTTGCTAGGCCGCGCGCCGTGCCGCGGTGCCGAGGCGCGTGTCGCGCGTCTTGCCGTGCGAGGTCTTTGATGGAGGTGGAGATGACATAATTGTTCGAGTTTGACTTCTTCCGCTTGCGCGCGGCCATGATGAAACGGTCGCCGTCGGGCGTCTGCAGGTAGCAGCGGTACTGCGGGTAGAGCATATCCAGCCCGCTCTTGTCGCGCTTGATCAGGCACTGCACCATCGGCCCGCTGCCAACCGCCGTCGTGAGCCAGCTGACCTGGTCTCGCTCGAGCACGAGCGCGTGCGCGATCTGCACGGCGGCCACCTCGGACGGCGTGGCCTGCCGTTGCGCCGGCAGCGGGGTCGCTGGCGCGCCGCCGCCCTCTACGCCGCTCGCGCGCGAGGTCGCGAGCGACGCCGCGTCGGCCGCAGACGCGCCGCCGTCCGTACGTCGGTCATCGTCGCCCGTCGAGTCGTCGTCGCCCTTGTCGCCGCCGTTGCCCCATGGGTCGTCGGCGCCCTCGCGCTGCTGAATGCGCTGCCGCGCGTTCTTCAGCCGCGCGCTGATCATCGCGTCGCTCACGCCTGAGCCGATCGGCTCCTCGGCGAGCGGCTGCGGCAGCGCGCCGAGCATGCTCGCCGTCGAGAGCGCGCTCGCCTTGCGCGCGCCGCCGCCGCGCGGCGCGAGGATGGTGGAAGAAGAGGTGGTGAGCGGCCGATTCGGCGCGTCGTCCGCCGCCGCCAGCGCCTTGCGCTCGCGCGACCGAGGCGAATCGATCACCGCCGTCGCGTTCTCGTCGTCGTCGTCGTCGTCGTCCGAGCCCTCCTGGTACGCCTGCCCGCGCATCGCCTGCAGCGCGCTCATGCGCGCCGACTGCGGGCGCGCGCCGCCAGCGGCGCCGGCACCGTGACCGGACGTCCGCGCCGCCGCGCCGCCGCCCGCGCCCTCAAAGTTGAGGTTGTAGAGCGGCTGCATCGCGGCCGGCTTGGGCGGCGCGGGCGGCGCGTCTGCGCGTGGCGCGGCGCCCTGCAGGACGGGGACGGATGCGGAGGGGCGCATGGCGGCCGACTTGGGTCGGTCGAGCTTCATCCGCGCCGTGTGCGTCGTGATGCTCGCATGATCGTCCGATCCATCGCCCATCGGCGCGCGCGACGAGCGCGCCGCCGACCCCCCTGGGTGTTGAGGAGGGGTGGTGGTGGTCTGACTTTTGAACGTGCGCGATGGCGGTCGTCAGGTGATGCGACAGCAATTTTAAAACCGGGCCTCAACCTCCGAGGCCAGCATCCTGAACTTCATGGCGCGGCGGGTCCGCGGGGATGAGGACGTGGAGTCGCCGGTAGAGGCGCCAGCGCCGAAGCGGCGACGGCTGGCGAGCTCGAACGTGATCCTGCGCCCGCCCTCCGAGCTCCGCGAGTCTCTCGAGCTCTTGTACGCGCGCCTGCAGGGCGAACCCGACGAGGCCGCGGCCGCTGCCGCCGACGCGTCGCTCCAGTCGGAGATGGTCGTTGTGCGCACGCTCGGCGCGCGCGGCCAGCGGAGCTTCCGCTGCCTGCGCTCGCTGCTTGCCTCCGCCTCCCGCCCGCTCGCCGCTATGCTCTACGGTTCCGACCGGCTGCGCATGCGCGAGTCGGACGCGTGCAGCATCACGCTGCACGCGGTCGAGCCGAGCACCTTCGAGCTGCTGCTTCACTACCTGCACGGCAAAGGGCTGCAGCTCGAAGTGAACAGCGCGGTCGCGCTCTACTCCCTCGCCGACTACTACGACATCACCTCGCTGCGCGAGGCCTGCTCCGACTTCCTCGAGGCGGGCGTGCGGCCGAATGCGCTCGTCTGGTGGCTAGCGCTCGCGCGCGAGCTGCAGTGCCAACGGCTTGGCGCGCGCTGCCGCGAGATGCTGCAGGCCGAATTGGTGGCCGTCGATGCGACGGACCCGCGCTTCCGCGCCCTCCCCGAAGAGGACCTCGTTGCCGCCATCCAGTCGAGCGCCGTCGTCTGCACCGGGGTGCGCGCGCGCGCGCGCGCCAGCCGCGCGGCCGGCGGTCCGCCGGCGCGCCGCACGCCGCGCACGGCGAGCTGCCCCGGGCCCACGCTACTGCGCGGCGCGCGTTCGCCGCGTTGGGCCGCGCCGGGTAGCGCCGGGCAGCGCTGCGCGTGACGTGCGGCGCAGCCGCCTCAACGCCACCGCCGCGCGCGCGCGCGCGTGCGCGCGCGCGCGCCGCACGTCACGCGATGCGTCGCCGCGCCCGCCACATCGCGCCGCGCGTGCGCACCAGGAGCGCGACGTGTGGGACATCGTGCAGCGCTGGGCGGCCGGCCGGCCGGACCAGGCGGGCGCGCTCGAGCGCCTCGCGCAGCACATCCGCTGGCCACTTATGGATACGGCCTACCTGCAGTCGCTCGACCACGCGCGCTGCTCGCGCTCGCACGCCTACCAGGTGCCGCTCATCGCCGAAGCGCTCCATTACCAGCGCGCGACGCCGGCCGTGCGCAAGGAGCTGCTCGACTCACTCGGGCTGCGCGCCACGCCCCGCCAATACCTGCTCGGCGAGCTCGTCGTCTTCGACCGGACGGGTGCGCGCGGCGCGGCGCGCGCGGTTGGGCGGCTGCTCGGCGCGGAGCGCGCCATGCGGCGCGGTGGCGCGGCCGACGCGTGTCCGCCGGCGCCTGACTGAGCCGCCCCATCCGCCACGCGCGCATGGCATGACGCGCACCTACGCGCCGTGGCACCATGGCGCACAGGCGCTTCAAGCGACGAGCCGCGGCCGATCAAGCCGGGCGACGAGTACACGGTGGGCCGCTCGCGCCGCTCGGACCTCATTTTTGCAAACCCGTTCGTCTCGTCCACGCACTGCCGCATCTATATCGACGAGGTGCGCCGTCGCGCCATCGCCCGGCGCGCGGCGCGCGGCGCGCGGCGCGCGGCGTGTGGCGCGCGCGGCGGCTCACGCGCCACTGCCGCGAGGCCCTGTACGGCGCGCGCGCAGGTAGGCGAGGGCGCCTCGCGCGAGCTGGAGGTCAAGCTCAAAGACGTGTCGAGCAACGGCGCGTACGTGAACGCCGAGCTGGTCGGGCGCGACAATGTCGTCAGCCTCAAGCATGGCGATCGCATCTCGGTCGTGCGGCCGCAGGGCGTGCATGGCGAGGCGGCGGGCGGAGGCAACGCGATGATGGGATACATCCTCTTTCGCCAGCGACGGCCGCCCGCGCGCGGCGCGGACGCGAGCGCGTCAAAGGCGGCGTCGATCACGCCCGCGACCGAGGCGCACGACGTTGCGCTCGCGCCGGGCGAGGACGGCGGCGTGACGCGCGACGCGTGAGAGCGCGGCGGCGGCGCGCCTCGTGCGCCGCCGCCGTCCTTTGGTTTCACACCCACAGCGCGGCCTCGGCGCACGCTGGGGGAGCGAGACACACGACTTTGGACTAGACTAAAGAAGCGCGTTGAGCACCACCCCCTCTCCCTTCCTGATGCAGCTCGGGTCCGTGCACTCCTCATTCAAAGCCGTTCGTGTGCCGCACCACGAGCGAGGCTTTGCCGTGCGCCACCACCTCGGCGAGCATCTACACCTCCGCGGGCGGCGAGCGCGCGAGCACGAGGTCGCCGCGCGTATAGAGCGGGCGCAGATTTGCCGCCTCGACGCCGCTCTCAAAGTCGCCGTCGTCGAAGCTGACGACGAAGGTCGTGGGCCGCCCGTGCGTGGTGCGAGAAATGTGCCAAAGCGCCCACTTGCCCTTGCCCCTCCAGTTCGCCAGCACGCGCACGTCCTCGGACACGCCTCGCTGCCGTCGCCGTACGCGATAATGAAGCCGTCGCTCGCGTCGCGGAGGACTTTGGGCGACGTGCGCGAGCCGAGGGGTGGCGCAGCCGAACGCAAGGCTTCGCGTGCGTGCGCCAATTGTGGCGCCGCCGCATCGCTCGTGCGCTCCTCGAGCAAGCGCGCGCCGGCGCGACCGGGCGCGCAGCACACCCCTAGTGAAACGACCTCGTCTTCTGCTTTCACACTGCTGTTCGTGTCGCGACGATGCTGCGAGTCGTAGCGAGCTGCGTCCGCGCCGCCCTCGCTCGCACGACGCCGGCAATGGCGTTGGTGCGGCTGCGCGTCGAGCCGCTGCGGCCAACGGCGACGCTCCAGCGCGCGCTGAGCGACGTGCCGCTCCACCCGAGCGAGAGCCGCATCCTCCGCCAGATACGCGAGGCGAAGGAGGGCGCGCCGCTGGCGCACGTGCCCGGCTCGCCGTTCGGCGGCGATGTGGTGGTAAAGCGGATCGACCGGTTCGGCCGGCGGCGGATCCGTGGGAAGCGCGGCATGAGCAAGCGCGTGATCTGGGTCAAGCAGGTCGCCAAACACTTCTACCACAACCTGTCGACCAAGAAGCTGCACCGGACCGTGCGCACGGCGATTCGCGCCAAGCAGGGCTTCGCGCAAGCGCTCTATTTCCAGCTCGAGTCGAGGCTCGACATGTTTATGCGCCGCTGCTTCTTTGCACCCTCGCTCGCCGCCGCACGCCAGGCGATCAGCCACAAGTTTGTGCTCGTGAACGGGCGGTTGGCCGTGTCCGCCTCGCACCAGCTCAACTACGGCGATGTCGTGCAGGTGGACGAGAAGGCGCAGGCCAAGATGCGTCGCGCCCTCCTCGTGGTAAGCCCTCGCCGCGCCGCGCCGCGCGAGCGCGCGCGCGCGCGCCTCGCACCCTCTCGGCCCGGGCGTATGCAAACCACCGCCCGGCCCGCTGCGCGCCGCGCGCGCGTACGCGCTGCGCCAGGCCGCTCGCACGCCTCGGCTCGAGAGCGGGTGGAAGAGCGGGCAGTCGCGGTACGATCGGTACCTGCGGCTGCCCTTCTGGGGCATGCCCCAGCAGCAGGACTGGGAGGACATGTACGGCCGGTTCAAGGACGCACACGTGCCAGGCGGCCCAACGAGGGGCGCGCGTGGCGGCCAGGGCGGCGCTGGCCGAGACCGCGGCGCCGGCGGCCGTCGCGTCCGTGCGCCAGCAGAATGAGTCCGCGCTAGCGCCCGTTGTGTGCGGGGGCTGTCGGGGGTCGAGGATCCTCCCACGGTGGCCAGCAGCCCTCGGCCCTCCTACTACTTGGACCGACCAGATGATGGAGCCATGCTGATCACACCACCCGGCTGTTTCTCCTCGCTGTGAGGGCGCCATGTACTCGCGCGCCGAGAGGAACACGGGAGTCGTGAGCACGAGCACGCCGGCGGAGGTCGGGCCGGGCTCGTACTTGCGCACGGCGGGCAACAGCCAGATCCACGGCTACGCGCCGTTTGGCTCGACCGCCGCGCGCGAGCTCGGCGCGGCGGTAAGGGCGGTCGACGGCCCGGGGCCGGGCGCGTACGCGCCGCACGCGCAACCAGGCGGAACGGGGCGGAGCGGCGTGGGCGCGGGGCAGCCGTTTCGCAGCCGCGTGCCGCGCTTTGCCGTCGAGCGCGCCGTTGATGGTCAGACGCCCGGCCCTGGAGAGTACACGATCCCGTCGTCGCTGTCGGCGAGCAAGGGGCCCGTGATCGCGCCGCGCGCGCAACGCACGCCGGTGCGCCGCCGCGCGAGCGCGCGAGCGCGTGCGCTCGCCCGACGCCTCGCATGCTCATCGTCCGGTCGCGCCGCCGCGCCGCCGTGCTTGCGCGGCCCTGCGCACAGGGCGGCCGCGCAGCCGGCAGCGGCGGCGCAAAGGATGTCGCGTGGTACCGCGTGCCGACCGCGCCGTCGATCCCGACAGCGGCGCAGTCGTACGGGTACGAGGAAACGACGACGGGCGACCTGCTCATGCAGCGTCCGCCGCCCGGCGTCGGCCACTCGGGCGCGCGCACGACCGACTCTGTCGGTCCGGGCGCGTACGATCCCCGGCTGCCATCGACCAACACAGCGCCGGCATTTGCGCGCCACTCGGTGCGCAAGACCCTCTTCGAGGCGGCGGCGGAGCGCGGCGCGGACACGCCTGGCCCGGGGAGCTACCAGCCGCGCCCCTCCTTTGCCGCCGCCTCCACCGACGGCGCCGGTTTGTTCGCCGGCGCGCGCAGCGCGCACACGCGCGGCTCGTGCACATTCCGTTCGGGCACGCGGATGGCGCACCAGGCGCTCGTCGACCCGGAAACGATCACGCCGGGCCCGGCGGCGTACCAGGACGTGTCGAGCCGCACGTTCGCCCGCCCCGCGCCGCCGCCGCAGCTCCAGTTCTTCGGCTCAACACAGCGGCGGCTCGCCGGGCCGCTCTACGGCGACGGTGCGGCGGCGGCGGGGCCGGGGCCTGGTGCCTACAACCTAGGCTCGCAGCTGCGCGTCGCGAGCGCGCCGACGGCGGCGGCGTTCAGCCAGACGTCGCTCCGCTTCGCCGGCGACGTCGAGCTTGCGCGCCGCGCCGCGCTGCCCGGGCCCGGTGCGTACTCGAGCGCGTCGTTTGTCGATGGCGCGGCGGCCAAGGCGGCGGCCTCGCGCAAGGGCGTCTTCGGCACCACCTCGCGCCGCTTCCAGGAGCTCGGCGCGAAGCAGCCAAGGGCAGCGCGACACGGGGCCAGCGCGCACGGCGGCGGACCCACGAACGCGACGGGCGGCGCGCGCCGCCATAGCCCACCCGACACGGCGGGCGCGGCGGGCGCGGCGGGCGCGGCGGGCGCGGCGGGCGTGAGCAGAGCGGGTCCATCGTCCGCATTCAGCTCGACGGTGCCGCGCTTCGGCGAGCGCGCGCGCGTGGAGCGGGCGAGCAAGGAGGCGAGCGGCGACGGCGACGTCGCGGGCGTGGCGATGAGCAGCGCGCTCGTGCCCGGCGCGACGGGCAGGCGGCGGCACAAACCCGACGTCGCGCCGACCGCCACTTCATACACGGTGCGCGGCCGCGCTGTAAAGGCGGCGCGCGGTACGCGGCCCGCTTGCGCGCGCAGTGCCCATCGCGTTACGCCGCCGCCCGCCGTCCGCGCGCGCGCGCGCAGGTGCCGTCGGGCAATCTGTGGGACGCGCCGCTCAACCCGCGCCCTGTGCGCAAGCCAACGTCCACATTTGGCGCGACCGGCCACGGCGAGGTGCTGCCCGTGTACAGGGCGGGCGAGAGCACGCCCGGCCCCGGCCAATACGAGCCCAAGCTTCTCGACGATTTCCGCAGGCAGCGTTCAGCCTACGGCTTTGGCTCCTTTGCATTTCAGGCGCGGCGCGCGCGCGCGCGCCCGACGCGGCGCCCGGCGCGCGCGACGACGGGCGTGGCCGGCCGCGCGACGAGCGTGCGCCTTACGCGCGGGCCGCGCCGCTCGCTTTGCCCGCGCCCGCGCGGAGCACAGGAGCCGCGCATGGGCAAGCGCTCCGTGTTTGCCGTCTCGGAGAGCACACCCGGGCCGGGCGCATACGAGGCGATGGCCGACGGGCTCAACCCGCTGCTCAAGCGCTCCTTCAACATCACGCTCGGCCCGATGGCCGTCTGAACTGCCGCCTCGCGCCCGTGTCAAAGTGTGGCGAGCCGTAGCGAACCGTCAGCGCAGCGGCGGGTGCGCGGCCGAAACGTGCGCCGGAGCGGCGGTCGGCCCGCGGTCGCGCGCGCGCGCATCGAGCGAGCGCGCGAGCCGTATGAGGTCCGAGTAGAGCGCGTTGACGCACGAGCGCTGCGAGATGGCGCCCGAGATAACGAGCGGCTGCTCTGCCTCCGACGAGTGAAAGACGACCGAGATCGCTGAGCCACTGAGGGCGCTGAAGGGGTGCGACGGGGGCACCTCCTCGGCGCGCACGTGCGCGCGCGGCCGCGCCGCGCCGCCCACGTACTCAAGACGGCCGACGAGGCGGAGCACGCAGCCGCGCGCCGCGGCCGCGGCCACGCGCGCGCCGACCTGCTCGTCGTGCTCGGCCATCGCCGCCTCGACGGCGTCGCCGCCGGCGGGCGCTGCCGCGCCGCCCGGCCGCGCGCGTGGGACGAGCGGCTGCACGTCAATGTCGGCGAGCTCGAGCTCGTAGCCGAGGTCTGCGAGCGCGCCGCGCGATGTGAGGCTGGAACGGCGGGAAGTGCGCGCGCCGGCGGCGCGGCGCGGCGCGGCGCGGCGCGGCGCGGCGCGTACCGCGCGCGAGGCAGAGGAGCTGCCGCGCGGAATGCGCGCCCGACAGGTCGTCGAGCAGGTCCTGCTCGAAGAGACCGAGCTCGTACGCCGCGCGCACCGCCTGCCACGCCGCGCTTCGCGCGCCGCGCCGCGCGGTAAGAGCGCGCGCGCGCGGAGGCGGCGGAGGCGGCGGCTGCGCGCGCGCACCGTGGAGAAACGGGCGAGGGGCGCGTCGCGCGGTGCGCGCGCGCTCTCCGCCGCGGGCGCGAGCGCGTTGAGCACGTGCGAGACGGACGCGGAGAGGACGCCCTCCACACAGCGCACGACATCGCCCGACGCGAGGAGCGTCGTGACGGTCGACGCGACAGGCAGCCAGTCGCCATAGGCTGTTCCGTAAATATAGCGCGCAGTCGACTCGCGCCGTGCGGTGCATAGCTGCGCGTACTGCGCGAGGCCCGTCGTGAGCGCCGCCGAGTTGTTCGTCACGACATGAATGCCCGAGCGTAGCCACACGCAGTGGCGCGCGGCGGCCTCGGCCGAGTCGGACGCGTCGACGATCACGCGCATCGGCACGTCGGCGGCGAGCATCGCCTTCGTGAACGCCGCGAGGTCCTCGTCCGCGCCGTCGCCACCCGCATTCGGCTCAGCGAACCACGCGCCACCGTCGAGCGACGCGCGCTCGCGCGCAAGGCGCAGGCCGCGTCGCACGCGCTCGATGCCACACGCACCATCGGGGCCGCCGTCGGCACGGTGCTCGTCGAGCTTGAGGAAGGCGGCAACCTTCGGGTTGACGCCAAACCGCTCCTGCGACGTCGGCGCGTGCCGGCCGAACGAGGCGAGCAGCTCGGCTGCCACCGGCGCCGAGCGCGCGACGACGCCGACGGCGACCGTGAGGCTGGCGAGGAAGGCGGCGTGCACAGCGCGCAGCGCGCGGAGCGCCTGGTTGCCGTCGACGATCGTTGTAATGTTGGTCTCGTTGCACCCCTGCGCGATCGCGCGCACGTTGACGCCCGCCATGCCGAGCGCGCCCATCACCTTGCCGGCGATGCCCGGCCTGTGCGACATGCCATCGCCGACAACGGCAATGATCGCAACATCGGGCACGAGCTGCACGTCCTCGATGTGGCCCGCGCCGAGCTCGTGGCGGAAGGCGTCGCGCACGGCCGCCTGCGCCTTTCGCCCGTCCGCCTCGAGCAGCGCGAGCGAGATCGACTGCTCGGACGACGCCTGCGCGATCGCGCTTACGTTGACGCCGAGCGCGTGGAGCGCCGAGAAAAGCCGCGACGCGACGCCGGGGATCCCAACCATCCCGCGGCCCATCACGTTGACCAGGCACATGCCGCGCATCGCGGAGACGCCGCACACCTCACGCGACGTCGTCAGCTCGGACGTCTCAAAGATGCGCGTGCCGCGGTCGGTCGGCGAGAAGGTGTTGCGGATGAAGATTGGGATCGAGCGCGCGTCCGGCCGCCAGTCGAGGCGCGCGAGCGCGGGCTGCATCGTCTTGGGATGGACGACCTTGGCGCCAAAGTGCGCAAGCTCGGCTGCCTCGTTGTATGACACCTCGGGAAGCACGTACGCGTCGGCGACGACGCGTGGGTCTGCGGAGAGGACGCCGGACACATCCGTCCAGATGGTGATGCTCTCCGCCTCGAGCAGCCGCCCAAACACCGACGCTGAGTAATCGGAGCCGTCGCGGCCGAGCGTGGTGATCCCGCCGTCGCGCGTCGACGCGATGAACCCGGTGATCACCACGCTCGCCCCCTCGTGCGCGCGCGCAAACTCGCGCAGCCGTGCGGCTGACTCGTCCCACAGAATCGACACGCCCGTCGAGATCTCGTCGTCGACGACCAGCACGGAGCGCGCGTCGAGGTAGACCCAGCCCGACCCGCCGGGCGGCGTGCGCGAAACGCGCAGCAGCGCCGCCATCATTCGCGCCGACCATTGCTCGCCGTATCCCGCGATCACGCCGACGAGCCGCTGGTCGGCCGCGCGCAGCAGCGAGACGGCGCGCAGCAGGTGCGCAACGTCGTCCAGGTCGTGCGCGAGGTCGGCGCCGAGCGCGGCGCGCTCGGCGGCGTGCGCCGGCTCGGCGAAAAGCTCCGCCATCGCCGCCTCGTGCTTGGCGCGCACCTGCGCGAGCACTGCGTGCGCGTCGTCGTGCTGGCCGGCGGCGGCGAGGCCGACTGTGTCGATGAGCAGGTCGGTCACCTTGGGCTTGCCGCCCATCGCCGAGACGACGATGGCGAGGGGCGAGTCATCGGCCTGCTCAGCGGCTATTCCGGCGATAATCTCGCGCACCTGTCGCATCGCGTCCGCCGACTGCACGGAGGTCCCGCCAAACTTGTGCACCGCGCGCGGCACGCGCCCCACGGTCGTCGCCATGACCCTGTCTTCAGTATCTTTGGCGTCGATACGTATCCCCATATTGACTATTGACCCATACTCATTCATGGCCGTGTGGAGGGGCTCGTTGAGAGAGGGCTCTGTACAGAGTGAGGAATCTACAAACACGGGCGCGAACGGCCTCGCAAACGCCGACACAGACACCGGAGCGCCCCGTGCTGGCCACGAACGCCAACGCAGCACGCCGCATACGCAGCACGCCGCACACCGTCATGACAGCGCCAGCTGCGCCCAACGACGCGTCGGCGCCGGCCGTCTCGCTCCTCGAGCTCTTCCAGCACGCGCAGCCGCTCGACATGCTCGTCATGCTGGTTGGCTCGCTCGCCGCGCTCGGCCTCGGTGCGATCCAGCCGATCCAGTTCATCTTTGTCGCCGACGTGATCGACGCGGTCGGCTCGGCCGGGCTGACGGGCGACACGTCGAACGTGAGCTCGGACGTGGAGAGCGCGATCTTCGCCTTTTTGTACATCGCCGTCGCCGCGTTCGCGTGCGGCTTCATCGGCACGTTCGCGTGGAAGTGGACGGGCGAGCGGCAGGCCGCTCGGTACCGCATGGCGTACCTGCGCGCCATCATGCGCCAGGACATTGCGTGGCACGATGCGCGCTCGACGGCGGGGCTCGCCTCAACGTTCGCGGAGACGGCGCAGCTGGTCGAGCTGGGCATCGGCACCAAGCTCTCCGAGGGCTTGCGCTTCCTCGGCCAGGCGCTCGGCGGCGTCGCGACGGGCTTCTACTTTGAGTGGGACATTGCGCTCGTGCTGCTCGCGATCGCGCCGTTCAGCATCGGCTCGGCCGCCGGGCTGAACACGGTGACGCGGCGGACGTCGCAGCGGATGGCCGAGGCGTTTGGCTCGGCGGGTGCCGTGTGCGCCGAGGTGCTTGGTGCCGTGCGCACGGTCGCGTCCTTCTCCGCCGAGCCGCGCGAGCGAGCGCGCTTTGAGGCGCTGCTCGCGCCCGCAGAGGCGGTTGGAATCCGCTCGGGCTGGCAGCGCGGGCTGGCGATGGGCGCGATGATGGGCACGGAAAACGTCTTAATGGCCGTCGGCCTCGTCTACGGCGCCTTCAAGATCGCGTCCGAGCGCGCGCGCGGCGAGTCCAACTGCGCGTACACCAACTCGTGCAAGGTCTCGGGCGGCGAGGTGCTGCTCACCATCTTCGCCATTGACATGGGTGCGCAGGCTTTTGGCTTTTTGGGGCAGGCGATCACCGCGCTTTCCAAGGCGCGCACCGCCGCCGGCCGCATGAAGCTGACGATCGAGCGCACGCCGAGCATCGACGCCATGTCGGACGAGGGCCTCACGCCCGACGCCACGAGCGTGCGCGGCCGGATCGAGTTTGCGCACTGCGCGTTCCGCTACCCGGCGCGGCCGGACGTGCCGATCTACAGCGACTTTTCGCTCGTGATCGAGGCGGGCACGACCGTCGCGCTCGTCGGCGGCTCGGGCTCGGGCAAGTCGACCGCCGTCGCGCTCGTCGAGCGCTTCTATGACCCGGACGCGGGTGCGGTGCTGCTCGACGGCGTCGACGTGCGCCGGCTGCAGCTGCGCTGGCTGCGGCAGCGCGTCGGGCTGGTCGGGCAGGAGCCGACGCTCTTCGACGGCACAATCGCGCAGAACATTGCGTACGGCAAGCCCGACGCGACGCCCGAGCAGATCGAGGAGGCGGCGCGCAGCTCGAACGCGCACGGCTTCATCTCCGCCTTCCCCGACGGCTACGGCACGCGCGTCGGCCAGGGCGGCGGCCAGCTGTCGGGCGGACAGAAGCAGCGCGTCGCGATCGCGCGCGCGATCCTCAAGAACCCGCCCGTGCTGCTGCTCGACGAGGCCACCTCGGCGCTCGACAATGAGAGCGAGCGCGTCGTGCAAGCGGCGCTCGACGCGCTGCTCGCGACGCAAAAGCGCACGACGATCGTCATCGCGCACAGGCTGAGCACGATCCGCACCGCCGACAAGATCGCCGTCGTCGGGCAGGGGCGCGTGCTCGAGGAGGGGAGTCACAACCAGCTGATGCGCAAGGGCGAGCAGGGCCACTACTACCGGCTTGCGCACCTCGCGGACCCCGGCGGCGGCACGGGCACTGGCGCGTTCGCGGCGAGCGCGGTCAAGTCGCTCTTCGGCGCGCCGACGCCTTCGGCGGCAGCGGATGTTGCCGTGGCCGCGCCCGCCGCCGCGCCGCCGTCGCCCGCCGCCGCGCAGTCGGGCTCGTCCGCGGTGCGCGCTGTGCCGGCATCGCGGTCGCCGCGCGAGCTCGAAGCGGGCGGCGCGCCGCACGCGGCCGACGACGCGCGCGCCGAGAAGGCAGCGGTGGCCGAGGCGAAGAAGGCGCGCGCGGCCGCGCACAAGGCGCAGCGCGCGCGCGTGTGGGCGATGCAGCGTCCCGAGCGCCCCTACCTCGCGCTCGCGATGACTGGCGCGGTCGGGCTGGGCGCGACGACCCCGCTGATGGGCGTCTTCTTTGCTTATCTGCTCCGTCTCTTCTTCTACCCCGAGCCCGAGCGCATCATGCGCGAGGCATGGACATGGGGCGGCATCTTCCTCGCGCTCGCCGCTGCGCAGTTCTGCCTCGAACTCGCGCGCACGTGGGGCCTCGCCGTCGTGCGCGAGCGGCTGACGCGCCGGCTGCGCGCGGACGCGTTCGAGGCGATGCTGCGGCAGGACATGCCGTGGTTCGACGAGCCGTCCAACTCAGCGGCCAACCTTTCGGCCAACCTGAGCCGCGACATCACGCTCGTCTCCGCCGTGACGGGCGAGTCGACGGGCAACCTGATCGCAAACCTATCGACGATAGCGGTCGGCCTCGTGCTCATGTTCGCGCTCGGCGTCTGGCAGCTCGCGCTCATCGCCATCTGCATCGTACCGGTCATCGGTGCGGCAATCGCGATCGAGTTCATGACGATGGTAGGCGATGGCGACGCGAACGCGAGCGCGGGCAAGGAGGACGGCGACGACGACGTGGCGGGCGTGCAGGAGGACGCGATCGACATCGCCGCGCGGCGCAAGCGCGAGGCGGATGCGGCCAAGCGCACGGCGGCCGACAAGGGGCGCGAGGCGCGCGAGCGCGCGGCGCGCATCGTCGGCCAGCTCGCGGCGAGCGTCCGCACCGTCGCGTCGTTTGGCCTCGA
The DNA here is from genome assembly GCA_019448385.1 of Diacronema lutheri. Classification (NCBI taxonomy): domain Eukaryota; phylum Haptophyta; class Pavlovophyceae; order Pavlovales; family Pavlovaceae; genus Diacronema; species Diacronema lutheri. The sequence goes on along the minus strand of JAGTXO010000024.1, from coordinate 45,386 downwards.
GAGTGCGCTGTTCGCGGACTACGCGGCCGCGACGCTCGTCGCGCAGCGCGAGCGCTCGCGGAAGGCGACGGTGCCCGCGTTCACGACCGGCTTCTCGCAGTTCATGATGATCGCGTCGATCCTCGTGGTCTACTGGTATGGCGGCATCCTGGTCGCGCAGGGCGACGCCGACTTTGCCTCCATGTTCACCGTCATCCTCGTGCGTCGCGCGTTACGCGGCCGTGTGCGATACGCGCCTGACGCGACGCGACGCAGCGCGCGCTGCCCGCGCTGCGCTGCGCGGCTCGCGCGTGCGCGCGTCCAACACGCTCACCGCTGCCGCCGCTGCTGCTGCTGCTGCAGGTGATGTTCTACATGGCATTTGGGTCCGCGCCCACCGTCGCGCTCGTCGCACGCCGCCTCGCGCGACCGGAGGCGGCGGGCACGCGCGCACGACGCGGCAGCCCACGGCGTAGGGGAGTGGACAGCGCGCGCGTGCGCGCCTCTCGCGCTCACGCGCCCACTGCGCTCCATCGCCCGCGCGCCGCACCGCACAGCCTCGGCCAGATCTCGCAGGGCGCGACGGACCAGGAGAAGGCGGCGCGCGCGGTTGGCCGCATCATGACCATCATGGACCGGCGCCCGCCGAAGAGCAAAGCGAGCACCTTCGTCTCACGTGACGCCATGTCGGACGAGGGCCTCACGCCCGATGCTGCGAGCGTGCGCGGCCGGATCGAGTTTGCGCACTGCGCGTTCCGCTACCCGGCGCGGCCGGACGTGCCGATCTACAGCGACTTTTCGCTCGTGATCGAGGCGGGCACGACCGTCGCGCTCGTCGGCGGCTCGGGCTCGGGCAAGTCGACCGCCGTCGCGCTCGTCGAGCGCTTCTATGACCCGGACGCGGGTGCGGTGCTGCTCGACGGCGTCGACGTGCGCCGGCTGCAGCTGCGCTGGCTGCGGCAGCGCGTCGGGCTGGTCGGGCAGGAGCCGACGCTCTTCGACGGCACAATCGCGCAGAACATTGCGTACGGCAAGCCCGACGCGACGCCCGAGCAGATCGAGGAGGCGGCGCGCAGCTCGAACGCGCACGGCTTCATCTCCGCCTTCCCCGACGGCTACGGCACGCGCGTCGGCCAGGGCGGCGGCCAGCTGTCGGGCGGACAGAAGCAGCGCGTCGCGATCGCGCGCGCGATCCTCAAGAACCCGCCCGTGCTGCTGCTCGACGAGGCCACCTCGGCGCTCGACAATGAGAGCGAGCGCGTCGTGCAAGCGGCGCTCGACGCGCTGCTCGCGACGCAAAAGCGCACGACGATCGTCATCGCGCACAGGCTGAGCACGATCCGCACCGCCGACAAGATCGCCGTCGTCGGGCAGGGGCGCGTGCTCGAGGAGGGCAGCCACAACCAGCTGATGCGCAAGGGCGGTCACTACCACGCGCTCGTCACGGCCAAGGGCAACGCTTGAGCTCGGCAGGCGAGCGTACGAATGCCGCTTCGGCGGAAACGCAAGCCTTGAACGTGGCGGGCGCTGCCTATCTCGCGCACCGGCGGCCGGCCACGCCGACACGAGCGGCGCACGCGCGCGCGCGCGCGCCCGCACGCCGGCGGGCGCACGACGACGCCCGCTCCGTGCGCGGGTCGGACGCGCGCCTCGAGCAGGCAGCCGACGAGCAGTGCCGCCGCCCGCTGCGTCTGTGGCGCAACACCTGCCTCCGCGCAGCCGCTGCGCGCCCACGGCGCGGACGACCTCGACCCCGATCCCACGCGCGAACGGCCGCCGGCCCGACTGGCGCGCTGCGTGCCGGGCCGAGGTTCAGCAGGCGCGCGCAGGGGCGGCGCTGCCCGGCTGAGATCGGTTGACCACCGCTGCGTGAGCGCGCGACTCTCCTCGGGCGTGTATGCGCCGGCTGTGTCCCGTCGCGCCGTCGCGCCGTCGGGCCTAGTGCTGCGCCGGGCGCAGTCGCGTCACGTACTCACGTCTCGGCACGACTAGTCACTGCGGCAGCGGAGTGCGCGTGTTCGGTCGCCTCGCGCGCCGTGGCCGACCGAGCGCCCTGCGCGCGGCGCGGGCTCCGAGCGTTAGAGACAGAGCTCGCCCTACGCCTGCGCGGCGCCGTCCGCGCTTGGCTCGGCTCCGCCTACGTGTCCGCGTCCACCGCCGCGCTGCCCGCCGCGCCACCCGTTGGGCCCATCTGCTGGCCGTGTTTAGTTTTCCATGTGCGGCCGGCCAAAGGCGCCGTTCGCTGGGCCGTGGCGTGGGCACTTTGCCTGGCGGCCTAGCACGCGCGCCGCCTTGTCGAGCTGGTCGCGCGCGCCGCCAGCTCCAGTGCCCCCGCCGCCTCGTCGCTGCTGATCTGCGGCTCTGCCTCCGCCCGCGCGCAGACCGTCGCGAGCGCGCGCGCGAGCGCGCTCGCCACCGCGGCCGGCCGCGCCTCGAGCTGCGCGCGCGCGCGCGCGCCGGATCGGGCGAATGCTCTGGGACCGCGCAGGGGCGCAGCGTGCGCGCGCGGCGCGCGCACGGAGCGGCGTGCGTGGAGCGCGAGAGCACGGCGCGAGACGAGACGAGCTGACGTGCGGCGTGGCGCGCGGCGCGCCCGCGCGTGGCGCGTGAAGAGCGACCCGCCCAGAGCGCGGCGAGCCTCGCCGAGAAGCGCGTGCGACCGAGCGAACGGGCCCGCCTCGCACAGCCACTCCTCCGCCGGCGTTGCCGTGGCGAGTCGCGCGCGCGCGCGCGGCGCGGCGCGGGTCCGCCGCCGAGCGCGGGCCGCGCGCGCGAAAGGCCCGCCACGCGCACCGCCGCGCGCGGCGGGCGCGACATCGCCGGGTAAGACGCGCGCGCGCGCTTGCTCGCGCCACCCCGCGCACTGCGTCCGGCGCGTCGGCAAGCTGTGCGCACTGCGACTCGGTCGAAGCGCGCGCCATGTCGCCCGCGCCGGCGCCGTCAGCGATCCGAGAACGCGCGCGTGGAGAGGAGTTGACCCCTTGAGGCGCTCAAGGCGCCTCGCCGCCTCCTCGAGGCGCCTCTCCGCTTCCACGGCGATCCGCCGGCGCTCTCGCCTCCACCACAAGCTGCGCGTTGCGCGCGGTGCTGGTGCCCACGACCGCCGCGCGGGTAAGCGGCGGCGGCGGTGACAGCAGCAGCAGCAGCAGCAGCGTGCTGCTGATGGCCGCGTCGAGCCGAGCAGCGGCTGGTGCCCGACGCGCCGAGCGCGCGTGGTCTTGGCGTCGCCTCCTGCGCGATCGGCGGCGTGGTACCCGCCTTCGTGCGCGCCCTCCGTTGGGGTGACACGTCGAGCTGCTGCTGCCTCGCGAGCACGTCGAGCGCGGCGTCGCTGGCGACGGCGAGCTTCGCGCTGCACCCTGCGCACGCATCGCCCGTCAGCGCCTCGCCTCTGCGCTCTCGAGCAGCCCGTCGTCCGTCTCGAGCGCGCGCGAGCGTGACCGACGCGTTTTGGCTTGCTCGCCGGCGCGCGCGCGCGCGCGCGCGCGTCCGCGCGCCGCCCGCGCGCCCTCACCGTCGGCCGCGTCGGCCGCGCCGCTCGCGCCCGACCGGCCGCCGCCGCCCACCTTCACCACCTCCACCTGCGCCTCGTGCGGCGGGCGGCCGCTGATGCCCAGCTCGCGCGCGCGCCGCGCGGCGCCGAGCGCGCACGCGCCGTCATCGTCGGGGCGACGCGTCGAGCTGCTGCCTCGCGAGCACGTCGAGCGCGGCCTGGCCTGCCGCGCGCGAGGCGCGGCGCGCCGCGCGCACCCTCAACCTGAGCCGTGCCCGCCCGCTCGCCGCAGCTCTCGCGCAAGACGGCGTGCACGCGCGCGCGGCCGCCATCGCGCGCACAGCCGAGCCTGCGCGCGCGGCGCGGCGCGCCGTTGCTCACGGCTCGCGCGCACGCGCTGCGCTTCGTGCAGCGCCTCGGCGACGACCGGGGCGTGCCGTGGGGCGCGCACGCGGCACTAGGCCCTCCTCGTGCGCCCACCCGCGTGCGTGCGGCCGAGCGACAGTCTCGTCGATCCGCGCGGCCAGCGTGGCGTACGTTGTCGCCGATCCCGCGCTCTTCCGACGCTCGGGGCGGCGCCGCGGCGTCCCGCTCGCTTCCCGGCCCGGGGCTGCGCCTACACGGACGGGATGACCGGGGCCACGCGCGCTGCGCCAAGGGCGGATGCCGCCGAGCTCGTCGCCCCGGCCGGCGCCGTCGACGGTCGACACGGCCGCGGCGAGCTGGTCGGCGCGGACGCCCGCCGCCGAGGTCGTGCCGAGTCGGGGGGTGAGCGGCTCGTGCGAGAGGGGCGGTGCGCCACTAGGAAGGCGCCCATGAGCGCGCGCCCGCCGTCGTCTCGTGCGCGAGCGAGAGCGCGTCGAGGCGCGCGCGAGGAGGTGGGCGGCGCGCATGGGCGGCGCGCATCGGCGCTCGCTTCGCTCAGAGGCCTCACACCGCGGCGTGCCGGCGACGCGCGAGCGCGGCGTCGCTGGCGACGGCGAGCTTCGTGCTGCACCCTGCGCACGCATCGCCCGTCAGCGCCTCGCCTCTGCGCTCTCGAGCAGCCCGTCGTCCGTCTCGAGCGCGCGAGCGTGACCGACGTGCACGCGTTTGGCGCGCGCGCGCCGCCGCCGGCGCGCGCGCGCGCGCGCGCGCGCGCGTCCGCGCGCCGCCCGCGCGCCCTCACCGTCGGCCGCGTCGGCCGCGCCGCTCGCGCCCGACCGGCCGCCGCCGCCCACCTTCACCACCTCCACCTGCGCCTCGTGCGGCGGGCGGCCGCTGATGCCCAGCTCGCGCGCGCCGTCAGCGTCGGGGCGACGCGTCGAGCTGCTGCCTCGCGAGCACGTCGAGCGCGGCCTGCCTGCCGCGCGCGAGGCGCGGCGCGCCGCGCGCACCCTCAACCTGAGCCGTGCCCGCCCGCTCGCTGCAGCTCTCGCGCAAGACGGCGTGCACGCGCGCGCGGCCGCCATCGCGCGCACAGCCGAGCCTGCGCGCGCGGCGCGGCGCAGCGTTGCTCAGGGCTCACGCGCTCGCGCTGCGCTTCGTGCAGCGCCTCGGCGACGACCGGGGCGTGCCGTGGGGCGCACGCGCGGCACGAGGCCCTCCTCGTGCGCCCACCCGCGTGCGTGCGGCCGAGCGACAGTCTCGTCGATCCGCGCGGCCAGCGTGGCGTGCGTTGTCGTACGTTGTCGCCGATCCCGCGCTCTTCCGACGCTCGGGGCGGCGCCGCGGCGTCCCGCTCGCTTCCCGGCCCGGGGCTGCGCCTACACGGACGGGATGACCGGGGCCACGCGCGCTGCGCCAAGGGCGGATGCCGCCGAGCTCGTCGCCCCGGCCGGCGCCGTCGACGGTCGACACGGCCGCGGCGAGCTGGTCGTCGCGGACGCCCGCCGCCGAGGTCGTGCCGAGTCGGGGGATGAGCGGCTCGTGCGA
>JAGTXO010000024.1:22500-30000 GCA_019448385.1 Diacronema lutheri | reverse complement strand
GCTCAATTCGCTCGCACGAGCTCGCGGCTGCTGCCAGCAGCCGCTCCCTCACAGGAGCTGCGCCCGCTCAACCCACACACCGCCATATACGCACGCGCTCCCCACCCGACCCTTTCCCACCCAACCGCCACTGCAACTCCGCTCCACCCCCGACACCCGAGCCCCCAAAACCAAAGCGCGACCGCCCACATACACAGCGCCGATCCGCACGCCGCCCGCACGCCACACGCCGATGCGCCCATGCGCCCCCTCCCCCCCCGTTCGCGCCGCACGCGCCCGCCGCGCCCCGCCAGCCGCGCCCACGACCCAACCAACGGCCCGCGCCGCTCGCGCGCGGTGGTGGACGCGCGGAGCGGCGCGACGAGCGGCGCCGGTCCCGCGCGCGCGCGCGCGCGCGCGATGGCGCGCGCGACGATCAGATCGGCCCACGCCGCACGCGCCTCAGCCGCCTCGCCGCGACGCCGCGCGCGCGCGCGCGCGCCGCCGACGACGACGGCACGCGCGCCGCGACGCGCACGGCGCACGGCGCCCGCCACGCTCCATCGGCACGCCGAGCGCCGCATCCGACGGCGCTCAGACCCACGCGCGCTGCGCGCGCGCGGCACGCCGCCCGTCCGCGCGCACGCGCCGGCCGGCGCGTGCGCGCGTGCGCGCGCCGCACGCGGCCGCTCGAGCCGTCGCGCCCGGCGCGCGCGCGCGCGCGGCGTGGCGGCACGAGCTGCACGCACGGCTGCGCGGCCGCGCACGGAGCGCGCTCATCGCGCACGCACCGCGCCGCGCTGCCAGCGCACGCTCGCGCGGCGCACGCGCGCACGCGCTCGTCCGCGGCCAAACGCGCTCGCGCCGCCGTCGAGCGAAGCGAGCGCGCGCGCGAAGCGCGCCGCGCGCGCGCGCGCGCCGCGCGAAGCGCGCGAGGCGCTCTGGCGCGCTCGCCGGCCGTGCGCCGCGCGCGCCGCGCACGTCGCGGCAAAGTGCTGCCAGCGCGGCTCGCGCGCGCGGCCGCCGGCCGCCGCCGCGCCGGCGGCGGCCACGGCGCGCAGCGGCGCGGGCGCGGATCGCGGATCGCACGGCGCAGCCTCGGAGCAGCGGCGCTTCGCACGTCGCCGGCGATGCGCACGCCGGCGCGCCGAATGCTGCTGCCGACAGGGCCATCGTGGGCGCGCGGATGCCCCGGGCGCGCCCGCGCCGGTGAGGGCGGCGCGGCGGCTCGCGCTGCGGGCTGCGCGCGGGCTGGCAGCGCGGGCGGCTCGCGTCCCTGGCTCGCGGGCGGCGCCACGGCGCGCGACGGCGAGCCGCGCCGCCGCCGCTGCGCGGCGCACCTCGCGCTCGTCCGCGCGCCACGCGCCGCAGCGCCGCGGCCCGCTGCCGCCTCACCGCCGCCTCGCCGTGCTGCCGGCCGGCCGGGCGCGGCCGTGGGCGTGAGCGTGGCCGCGGCGCGTTCGAGGTGGCCGCAGCTGCTGCACCGCGCGCGCCGCGCGCGCGCACCCGCGTCGCGCGCGCCGCGCCGGCGCGTGGCGCGCGCCGCCGCGCGGGGCGCGCGGGTGGCGCGAGTCGGACGCGCGCGCGCCGCACGGCCGTGGCTCGCGGCGCGCGCGTTCGCGCGCTCGCTCGCGCGCAGCCGACGCCGCGCGCACGCGCGCGGCGCGCGGTGGAGCGCGCACGATCGGCGCGCGCGCGCCGGGCGGCGGCGGCGCCGACGTGCTGGCGCGCGCACGCGCGCGTTCGGCGCCGGAACTCCAGCACGCAGCGTGGCGGCGTGCGCGCGCGCCGCGCGGGTCGTGCGGTCGCCGCAGCCGCCGCGTCACGCGCGGCGTGGCGCGCGCGCGCTCGCACTACGGCCCGCCGCGCGCGCGCGCGCCCGGCTCGGCGCCCGCGCGGCGGCCGGCCACGCCGACACGAGCGGCGCACGCGCGCGCGCGCGCGCCCGCACGCCGGCGGGCGCACGACGACGCCCGCTCCGTGCGCGGGTCGGACGCGCGCCTCGAGCAGGCAGCCGACGAGCAGTGCCGCCGCCCGCTGCGTCTGTGGCGCAACACCTGCCTCCGCGCAGCCGCTGCGCGCCCACGGCGCGGACGACCTCGACCCCGATCCCACGCGCGAACGGCCGCCGGCCCGACTGGCGCGCTGCGTGCCGGGCCGAGGTTCAGCAGGCGCGCGCAGGGGCGGCGCTGCCCGGCTGAGATCGGTTGACCACCGCTGCGTGAGCGCGCGACTCTCCTCGGGCGTGTATGCGCCGGCTGTGTCCCGTCGCGCCGTCGCGCCGTCGGGCCTAGTGCAGCGCCGGGCGCAGTCGCGTCACGTACTCACGTCTCGGCACGACTAGTCACTGCGGCAGCGGAGTGCGCGTGTTCGGTCGCCTCGCGCGCCGTGGCCGACCGAGCGCCCTGCGCGCGGCGCGGGCTCCGAGCGCCAGAGACAGAGCTCGCCCTACGCCTGCGCGGCGCCGTCCGCGCTTGGCTCGGCTCCGCCTACGTGTCCGCGTCCACCGCCGCGCTGCCCGCCGCGCCACCCGTTGGGCCCATCTGCTGGCCGTGTTTAGTTTTCCATGTGCGGCCGGCCAAAGGCGCCGTTCGCTGGGCCGTGGCGTGGGCACTTTGCCTGGCGGCCTAGCACGCGCGCCGCCTTGTCGAGCTGGTCGCGCGCGCCGCCAGCTCCAGTGCCCCCGCCGCCTCGTCGCTGCTGATCTGCGGCTCTGCCTCCGCCCGCGCGCAGACCGTCGCGAGCGCGCGCGCGAGCGCGCTCGCCACCGCGGCCGGCCGCGCCTCGAGCTGCGCGCGCGCGCGCGCGCCGGATCGGGCGAATGCTCTGGGACCGCGCAGGGGCGCAGCGTGCGCGCGCGGCGCGCGCACGGAGCGGCGTGCGTGGAGCGCGAGAGCACGGCGCGAGACGAGACGAGCTGACGTGCGGCGTGGCGCGCGGCGCGCCCGCGCGTGGCGCGTGAAGAGCGACCCGCCCAGAGCGCGGCGAGCCTCGCCGAGAAGCGCGTGCGACCGAGCGAACGGGCCCGCCTCGCACAGCCACTCCTCCGCCGGCGTTGCCGTGGCGAGTCGCGCGCGCGCGCGCGGCGCGGCGCGGGTCCGCCGCCGAGCGCGGGCCGCGCGCGCGAAAGGCCCGCCACGCGCACCGCCGCGCGCGGCGGGCGCGACATCGCCGGGTAAGACGCGCGCGCGCGCTTGCTCGCGCCACCCCGCGCACTGCGTCCGGCGCGTCGGCAAGCTGTGCGCACTGCGACTCGGTCGAAGCGCGCGCCATGTCGCCCGCGCCGGCGCCGTCAGCGATCCGAGAACGCGCGCGTGGAGAGGAGTTGACCCCTTGAGGCGCTCAAGGCGCCTCGCCGCCTCCTCGAGGCGCCTCTCCGCTTCCACGGCGATCCGCCGGCGCTCTCGCCTCCACCACAAGCTGCGCGTTGCGCGCGGTGCTGGTGCCCACGACCGCCGCGCGGGTAAGCGGCGGCGGCGGTGACAGCAGCAGCAGCAGCAGCAGCGTGCTGCTGATGGCCGCGTCGAGCCGAGCAGCGGCTGGTGCCCGACGCGCCGAGCGCGCGTGGTCTTGGCGTCGCCTCCTGCGCGATCGGCGGCGTGGTACCCGCCTTCGTGCGCGCCCTCCGTTGGGGTGACACGTCGAGCTGCTGCTGCCTCGCGAGCACGTCGAGCGCGGCGTCGCTGGCGACGGCGAGCTTCGCGCTGCACCCTGCGCACGCATCGCCCGTCAGCGCCTCGCCTCTGCGCTCTCGAGCAGCCCGTCGTCCGTCTCGAGCGCGCGCGAGCGTGACCGACGCGTTTTGGCTTGCTCGCCGGCGCGCGCGCGCGCGCGCGCGCGTCCGCGCGCCGCCCGCGCGCCCTCACCGTCGGCCGCGTCGGCCGCGCCGCTCGCGCCCGACCGGCCGCCGCCGCCCACCTTCACCACCTCCACCTGCGCCTCGTGCGGCGGGCGGCCGCTGATGCCCAGCTCGCGCGCGCGCCGCGCGGCGCCGAGCGCGCACGCGCCGTCATCGTCGGGGCGACGCGTCGAGCTGCTGCCTCGCGAGCACGTCGAGCGCGGCCTGGCCTGCCGCGCGCGAGGCGCGGCGCGCCGCGCGCACCCTCAACCTGAGCCGTGCCCGCCCGCTCGCCGCAGCTCTCGCGCAAGACGGCGTGCACGCGCGCGCGGCCGCCATCGCGCGCACAGCCGAGCCTGCGCGCGCGGCGCGGCGCGCCGTTGCTCACGGCTCGCGCGCACGCGCTGCGCTTCGTGCAGCGCCTCGGCGACGACCGGGGCGTGCCGTGGGGCGCGCACGCGGCACTAGGCCCTCCTCGTGCGCCCACCCGCGTGCGTGCGGCCGAGCGACAGTCTCGTCGATCCGCGCGGCCAGCGTGGCGTACGTTGTCGCCGATCCCGCGCTCTTCCGACGCTCGGGGCGGCGCCGCGGCGTCCCGCTCGCTTCCCGGCCCGGGGCTGCGCCTACACGGACGGGATGACCGGGGCCACGCGCGCTGCGCCAAGGGCGGATGCCGCCGAGCTCGTCGCCCCGGCCGGCGCCGTCGACGGTCGACACGGCCGCGGCGAGCTGGTCGGCGCGGACGCCCGCCGCCGAGGTCGTGCCGAGTCGGGGGGTGAGCGGCTCGTGCGAGAGGGGCGGTGCGCCACTAGGAAGGCGCCCATGAGCGCGCGCCCGCCGTCGTCTCGTGCGCGAGCGAGAGCGCGTCGAGGCGCGCGCGAGGAGGTGGGCGGCGCGCATGGGCGGCGCGCATCGGCGCTCGCTTCGCTCAGAGGCCTCACACCGCGGCGTGCCGGCGACGCGCGAGCGCGGCGTCGCTGGCGACGGCGAGCTTCGTGCTGCACCCTGCGCACGCATCGCCCGTCAGCGCCTCGCCTCTGCGCTCTCGAGCAGCCCGTCGTCCGTCTCGAGCGCGCGAGCGTGACCGACGTGCACGCGTTTGGCGCGCGCGCGCCGCCGCCGGCGCGCGCGCGCGCGCGCGCGCGCGCGTCCGCGCGCCGCCCGCGCGCCCTCACCGTCGGCCGCGTCGGCCGCGCCGCTCGCGCCCGACCGGCCGCCGCCGCCCACCTTCACCACCTCCACCTGCGCCTCGTGCGGCGGGCGGCCGCTGATGCCCAGCTCGCGCGCGCCGTCAGCGTCGGGGCGACGCGTCGAGCTGCTGCCTCGCGAGCACGTCGAGCGCGGCCTGCCTGCCGCGCGCGAGGCGCGGCGCGCCGCGCGCACCCTCAACCTGAGCCGTGCCCGCCCGCTCGCTGCAGCTCTCGCGCAAGACGGCGTGCACGCGCGCGCGGCCGCCATCGCGCGCACAGCCGAGCCTGCGCGCGCGGCGCGGCGCAGCGTTGCTCAGGGCTCACGCGCTCGCGCTGCGCTTCGTGCAGCGCCTCGGCGACGACCGGGGCGTGCCGTGGGGCGCACGCGCGGCACGAGGCCCTCCTCGTGCGCCCACCCGCGTGCGTGCGGCCGAGCGACAGTCTCGTCGATCCGCGCGGCCAGCGTGGCGTGCGTTGTCGTACGTTGTCGCCGATCCCGCGCTCTTCCGACGCTCGGGGCGGCGCCGCGGCGTCCCGCTCGCTTCCCGGCCCGGGGCTGCGCCTACACGGACGGGATGACCGGGGCCACGCGCGCTGCGCCAAGGGCGGATGCCGCCGAGCTCGTCGCCCCGGCCGGCGCCGTCGACGGTCGACACGGCCGCGGCGAGCTGGTCGTCGCGGACGCCCGCCGCCGAGGTCGTGCCGAGTCGGGGGATGAGCGGCTCGTGCGAGAGGGGCGGTGCGCCACTAGGAAGGCGCCCATGAGCGCGCGCCCGCCGTCGTCTCGTGCGCGAGCGAGAGCGCGTCGAGGCGCGCGCGAGGAGGTGGGCGGCGCGCATGGGCGGCGCGCATCGGCGCTCGCTTCGCTCAGAGGCCTCACACCGCGGCGTGCCGGTGACGCGCGAGCGCGGCGTCGCTGGCGACGGCGAGCTTCGTGCTGCACCCTGCGCACGCATCGCCCGTCAGCGCCTCGCCTCTGCGCTCTCGAGCAGCCCGTCGTCCGTCTCGAGCGCGCGAGAGCGTGACCGACGCGCACGCGTTTGGCGTGCTCGCCGGCGCGCGCGCGCGCGCGCGCGCGCGCGTCATGCGCCGCCCGCGCGCCCTCACCGTCGGCCGCGTCGGCCGCGCCGCTCGCGCCGGACCGGCCGCCGCCGCCGACCTCCACCTCCACCGCCCACCGCCACCTGCGCCTCGTGCGGCGGCCGGCCGCTGATACCCAGCTCGCGCGCGCGCCGCGCGGCGCCGAGCGCGCACGCGCCGTCACCGTCGGGGCGACGCGTCGAGCTGCTGCCTCGCGAGCACGTCGAGCGCGGCCTGGCCTGCCGCGCGCGAGGCGCGGCCGGCGGTGCGCGCCACGGTCGAGACCTGTCTCGCGCGCGAGGGGGGTGCTCGACGCGCCCCGCCGGGTCGCGCTCGACAAGCTCGCCTCGTGGAGCTCGAATGCGTGCGGGTGGGCCGAGGCGGCTCGTCGCAGCGCGCGGCGGCGCGGCGGCGGCGCGGCGGCGCGGCGGGCGCCGGTGGCCTCGCGGCGCGCGCGCGCACGCGCGCAGCGCGTCGAGCGCCTGGCGGAGCGGCGCGCGGGCCTCGCCGCGCGCGCGACGGCGTCGTCGTCGCCGGCGGCGGCCACCGGCGGGCGGGCCGACTCGGCGGGCAGCACGCCGCGGTGGCGCGTGCGGCGGCCGCTCCGTCGCGGCGCGCGGCGAGGCGAGGCTGGGCGAGGAGGCGCCGCGCGTGCTCGCGCGCTCGCACGCTCGTCGAGCAGCACTGCGCCTTGCTGCGCACGCGTCGTCGGCGGCGAGCGCGTTGACGAGCAGCAGGCGCGGCGGCGCTCGCCCGCTCGCGCCGAGCCGCACGCGCGCGACGGCTCGGCTCGTGCGCGTCGCGCGCGTCGCACGTCGGAGGAGCGGGCGGAGCGGCGAGGTCATGCGTGCCGCCGGTGCGCGGCCAGCGCGCGCGGCTCGCGTTGCGCGTGCGTGCGCGCGGCGCGAGGACGACGTACGTTGAGATGGCCCGGTGGCGGCGCTCGACGTCGACGCGGGCGAGCGGCGGCGGGCGGTGCCGCGGCGAAGTGCGCCACGCCGTCGGTGCGTCCCGCCTTCGTCGCGCTGCCCCTGTCGTTTGCAGCGCCCGTTCGCCCGTCGGCCGCACCGCGCACGGCCGGAGCGAGGCGAGCGCCGCGCCGGGTAGTGGCCGTCCATCGTGTGTGAGCGCCAGCTGTGGAGTGGCCGGCGAGGCCGGGTGCGTGCGGCCCCCGACGTGGTTCGGCTGGCGATTCGGGTTGGTTGCGCGTGTGCGTGTGCGTGTGCGTGTGTGCGTGTGTGTGTGTGTGTGCGTGTGCGTGTGCGTGTGCGTGCGCGTGTGCGTGTGCGTGTGCGTGCGCGTGTGCGTCGCGCGCGTCGCACGTCGGAGGAGCGGGCGGAGCGGCGAGGTCATGCGTGCCGCCGGTGCGCGGCCAGCGCGCGCGGCTCGCGTTGCGCGTGCGTGCGCGCGGCG
>JAGTXO010000024.1:7500-12500 GCA_019448385.1 Diacronema lutheri | reverse complement strand
GCGCGCGCCGCGCGGGTCGTGCGGTCGCCGCAGCCGCCGCGTCACGCGCGGCGTGGCGCGCGCGCGCTCGCACTACGGCCCGCCGCGCGCGCGCGCGCCCGGCTCGGCGCCCGCGCGGCGGCCGGCCACGCCGACACGAGCGGCGCACGCGCGCGCGCGCGCGCCCGCACGCCGGCGGGCGCACGACGACGCCCGCTCCGTGCGCGGGTCGGACGCGCGCCTCGAGCAGGCAGCCGACGAGCAGTGCCGCCGCCCGCTGCGTCTGTGGCGCAACACCTGCCTCCGCGCAGCCGCTGCGCGCCCACGGCGCGGACGACCTCGACCCCGATCCCACGCGCGAACGGCCGCCGGCCCGACTGGCGCGCTGCGTGCCGGGCCGAGGTTCAGCAGGCGCGCGCAGGGGCGGCGCTGCCCGGCTGAGATCGGTTGACCACCGCTGCGTGAGCGCGCGACTCTCCTCGGGCGTGTATGCGCCGGCTGTGTCCCGTCGCGCCGTCGCGCCGTCGGGCCTAGTGCAGCGCCGGGCGCAGTCGCGTCACGTACTCACGTCTCGGCACGACTAGTCACTGCGGCAGCGGAGTGCGCGTGTTCGGTCGCCTCGCGCGCCGTGGCCGACCGAGCGCCCTGCGCGCGGCGCGGGCTCCGAGCGCCAGAGACAGAGCTCGCCCTACGCCTGCGCGGCGCCGTCCGCGCTTGGCTCGGCTCCGCCTACGTGTCCGCGTCCACCGCCGCGCTGCCCGCCGCGCCACCCGTTGGGCCCATCTGCTGGCCGTGTTTAGTTTTCCATGTGCGGCCGGCCAAAGGCGCCGTTCGCTGGGCCGTGGCGTGGGCACTTTGCCTGGCGGCCTAGCACGCGCGCCGCCTTGTCGAGCTGGTCGCGCGCGCCGCCAGCTCCAGTGCCCCCGCCGCCTCGTCGCTGCTGATCTGCGGCTCTGCCTCCGCCCGCGCGCAGACCGTCGCGAGCGCGCGCGCGAGCGCGCTCGCCACCGCGGCCGGCCGCGCCTCGAGCTGCGCGCGCGCGCGCGCGCCGGATCGGGCGAATGCTCTGGGACCGCGCAGGGGCGCAGCGTGCGCGCGCGGCGCGCGCACGGAGCGGCGTGCGTGGAGCGCGAGAGCACGGCGCGAGACGAGACGAGCTGACGTGCGGCGTGGCGCGCGGCGCGCCCGCGCGTGGCGCGTGAAGAGCGACCCGCCCAGAGCGCGGCGAGCCTCGCCGAGAAGCGCGTGCGACCGAGCGAACGGGCCCGCCTCGCACAGCCACTCCTCCGCCGGCGTTGCCGTGGCGAGTCGCGCGCGCGCGCGCGGCGCGGCGCGGGTCCGCCGCCGAGCGCGGGCCGCGCGCGCGAAAGGCCCGCCACGCGCACCGCCGCGCGCGGCGGGCGCGACATCGCCGGGTAAGACGCGCGCGCGCGCTTGCTCGCGCCACCCCGCGCACTGCGTCCGGCGCGTCGGCAAGCTGTGCGCACTGCGACTCGGTCGAAGCGCGCGCCATGTCGCCCGCGCCGGCGCCGTCAGCGATCCGAGAACGCGCGCGTGGAGAGGAGTTGACCCCTTGAGGCGCTCAAGGCGCCTCGCCGCCTCCTCGAGGCGCCTCTCCGCTTCCACGGCGATCCGCCGGCGCTCTCGCCTCCACCACAAGCTGCGCGTTGCGCGCGGTGCTGGTGCCCACGACCGCCGCGCGGGTAAGCGGCGGCGGCGGTGACAGCAGCAGCAGCAGCAGCAGCGTGCTGCTGATGGCCGCGTCGAGCCGAGCAGCGGCTGGTGCCCGACGCGCCGAGCGCGCGTGGTCTTGGCGTCGCCTCCTGCGCGATCGGCGGCGTGGTACCCGCCTTCGTGCGCGCCCTCCGTTGGGGTGACACGTCGAGCTGCTGCTGCCTCGCGAGCACGTCGAGCGCGGCGTCGCTGGCGACGGCGAGCTTCGCGCTGCACCCTGCGCACGCATCGCCCGTCAGCGCCTCGCCTCTGCGCTCTCGAGCAGCCCGTCGTCCGTCTCGAGCGCGCGCGAGCGTGACCGACGCGTTTTGGCTTGCTCGCCGGCGCGCGCGCGCGCGCGCGCGCGCGTCCGCGCGCCGCCCGCGCGCCCTCACCGTCGGCCGCGTCGGCCGCGCCGCTCGCGCCCGACCGGCCGCCGCCGCCCACCTTCACCACCTCCACCTGCGCCTCGTGCGGCGGGCGGCCGCTGATGCCCAGCTCGCGCGCGCGCCGCGCGGCGCCGAGCGCGCACGCGCCGTCATCGTCGGGGCGACGCGTCGAGCTGCTGCCTCGCGAGCACGTCGAGCGCGGCCTGGCCTGCCGCGCGCGAGGCGCGGCGCGCCGCGCGCACCCTCAACCTGAGCCGTGCCCGCCCGCTCGCCGCAGCTCTCGCGCAAGACGGCGTGCACGCGCGCGCGGCCGCCATCGCGCGCACAGCCGAGCCTGCGCGCGCGGCGCGGCGCGCCGTTGCTCACGGCTCGCGCGCACGCGCTGCGCTTCGTGCAGCGCCTCGGCGACGACCGGGGCGTGCCGTGGGGCGCGCACGCGGCACTAGGCCCTCCTCGTGCGCCCACCCGCGTGCGTGCGGCCGAGCGACAGTCTCGTCGATCCGCGCGGCCAGCGTGGCGTACGTTGTCGCCGATCCCGCGCTCTTCCGACGCTCGGGGCGGCGCCGCGGCGTCCCGCTCGCTTCCCGGCCCGGGGCTGCGCCTACACGGACGGGATGACCGGGGCCACGCGCGCTGCGCCAAGGGCGGATGCCGCCGAGCTCGTCGCCCCGGCCGGCGCCGTCGACGGTCGACACGGCCGCGGCGAGCTGGTCGGCGCGGACGCCCGCCGCCGAGGTCGTGCCGAGTCGGGGGGTGAGCGGCTCGTGCGAGAGGGGCGGTGCGCCACTAGGAAGGCGCCCATGAGCGCGCGCCCGCCGTCGTCTCGTGCGCGAGCGAGAGCGCGTCGAGGCGCGCGCGAGGAGGTGGGCGGCGCGCATGGGCGGCGCGCATCGGCGCTCGCTTCGCTCAGAGGCCTCACACCGCGGCGTGCCGGCGACGCGCGAGCGCGGCGTCGCTGGCGACGGCGAGCTTCGTGCTGCACCCTGCGCACGCATCGCCCGTCAGCGCCTCGCCTCTGCGCTCTCGAGCAGCCCGTCGTCCGTCTCGAGCGCGCGAGCGTGACCGACGTGCACGCGTTTGGCGCGCGCGCGCCGCCGCCGGCGCGCGCGCGCGCGCGCGCGCGCGCGCGTCCGCGCGCCGCCCGCGCGCCCTCACCGTCGGCCGCGTCGGCCGCGCCGCTCGCGCCCGACCGGCCGCCGCCGCCCACCTTCACCACCTCCACCTGCGCCTCGTGCGGCGGGCGGCCGCTGATGCCCAGCTCGCGCGCGCCGTCAGCGTCGGGGCGACGCGTCGAGCTGCTGCCTCGCGAGCACGTCGAGCGCGGCCTGCCTGCCGCGCGCGAGGCGCGGCGCGCCGCGCGCACCCTCAACCTGAGCCGTGCCCGCCCGCTCGCTGCAGCTCTCGCGCAAGACGGCGTGCACGCGCGCGCGGCCGCCATCGCGCGCACAGCCGAGCCTGCGCGCGCGGCGCGGCGCAGCGTTGCTCAGGGCTCACGCGCTCGCGCTGCGCTTCGTGCAGCGCCTCGGCGACGACCGGGGCGTGCCGTGGGGCGCACGCGCGGCACGAGGCCCTCCTCGTGCGCCCACCCGCGTGCGTGCGGCCGAGCGACAGTCTCGTCGATCCGCGCGGCCAGCGTGGCGTGCGTTGTCGTACGTTGTCGCCGATCCCGCGCTCTTCCGACGCTCGGGGCGGCGCCGCGGCGTCCCGCTCGCTTCCCGGCCCGGGGCTGCGCCTACACGGACGGGATGACCGGGGCCACGCGCGCTGCGCCAAGGGCGGATGCCGCCGAGCTCGTCGCCCCGGCCGGCGCCGTCGACGGTCGACACGGCCGCGGCGAGCTGGTCGTCGCGGACGCCCGCCGCCGAGGTCGTGCCGAGTCGGGGGATGAGCGGCTCGTGCGAGAGGGGCGGTGCGCCACTAGGAAGGCGCCCATGAGCGCGCGCCCGCCGTCGTCTCGTGCGCGAGCGAGAGCGCGTCGAGGCGCGCGCGAGGAGGTGGGCGGCGCGCATGGGCGGCGCGCATCGGCGCTCGCTTCGCTCAGAGGCCTCACACCGCGGCGTGCCGGTGACGCGCGAGCGCGGCGTCGCTGGCGACGGCGAGCTTCGTGCTGCACCCTGCGCACGCATCGCCCGTCAGCGCCTCGCCTCTGCGCTCTCGAGCAGCCCGTCGTCCGTCTCGAGCGCGCGAGAGCGTGACCGACGCGCACGCGTTTGGCGTGCTCGCCGGCGCGCGCGCGCGCGCGCGCGCGCGCGTCATGCGCCGCCCGCGCGCCCTCACCGTCGGCCGCGTCGGCCGCGCCGCTCGCGCCGGACCGGCCGCCGCCGCCGACCTCCACCTCCACCGCCCACCGCCACCTGCGCCTCGTGCGGCGGCCGGCCGCTGATACCCAGCTCGCGCGCGCGCCGCGCGGCGCCGAGCGCGCACGCGCCGTCACCGTCGGGGCGACGCGTCGAGCTGCTGCCTCGCGAGCACGTCGAGCGCGGCCTGGCCTGCCGCGCGCGAGGCGCGGCCGGCGGTGCGCGCCACGGTCGAGACCTGTCTCGCGCGCGAGGGGGGTGCTCGACGCGCCCCGCCGGGTCGCGCTCGACAAGCTCGCCTCGTGGAGCTCGAATGCGTGCGGGTGGGCCGAGGCGGCTCGTCGCAGCGCGCGGCGGCGCGGCGGCGGCGCGGCGGCGCGGCGGGCGCCGGTGGCCTCGCGGCGCGCGCGCGCACGCGCGCAGCGCGTCGAGCGCCTGGCGGAGCGGCGCGCGGGCCTCGCCGCGCGCGCGACGGCGTCGTCGTCGCCGGCGGCGGCCACCGGCGGGCGGGCCGACTCGGCGGGCAGCACGCCGCGGTGGCGCGTGCGGCGGCCGCTCCGTCGCGGCGCGCGGCGAGGCGAGGCTGGGCGAGGAGGCGCCGCGCGTGCTCGCGCGCTCGCAC
>JAGTXO010000039.1:350000-357500 GCA_019448385.1 Diacronema lutheri | reverse complement strand
GAATTCGACGGCACGTTCAAAGGCGCGCTGCGCACGGCCCGCAGGCGCGTGCTAGACAGCAACGGCGTGCGCAGCAGAGACGGAGTGGCGCACGCAACGTTCAACGAACGCTTGTGAACTCACACACGCCTGCTGCGCGCTCAATTCGCTCGCACGAGCTCGCGGCTGCTGCCAGCAGCCGCTCCCTCACAGGAGCTGCGCCCGCTCAACCCACACACCGCCATATACGCACGCGCTCCCCACCCGACCCTTTCCCACCCAACCGCCACTGCAACTCCGCTCCACCCCCGACACCCGAGCCCCCAAAACCAAAGCGCGACCGCCCACATACACAGCGCCGATCCGCACGCCGCCCGCACGCCACACGCCGATGCGCCCATGCGCCCCCTCCCCCCCCGTTCGCGCCGCACGCGCCCGCCGCGCCCCGCCAGCCGCGCCCACGACCCAACCAACGGCCCGCGCCGCTCGCGCGCGGTGGTGGACGCGCGGAGCGGCGCGACGAGCGGCGCCGGTCCCGCGCGCGCGCGCGCGCGCGCGATGGCGCGCGCGACGATCAGATCGGCCCACGCCGCACGCGCCTCAGCCGCCTCGCCGCGACGCCGCGCGCGCGCGCGCGCGCCGCCGACGACGACGGCACGCGCGCCGCGACGCGCACGGCGCACGGCGCCCGCCACGCTCCATCGGCACGCCGAGCGCCGCATCCGACGGCGCTCAGACCCACGCGCGCTGCGCGCGCGCGGCACGCCGCCCGTCCGCGCGCACGCGCCGGCCGGCGCGTGCGCGCGTGCGCGCGCCGCACGCGGCCGCTCGAGCCGTCGCGCCCGGCGCGCGCGCGCGCGCGGCGTGGCGGCACGAGCTGCACGCACGGCTGCGCGGCCGCGCACGGAGCGCGCTCATCGCGCACGCACCGCGCCGCGCTGCCAGCGCACGCTCGCGCGGCGCACGCGCGCACGCGCTCGTCCGCGGCCAAACGCGCTCGCGCCGCCGTCGAGCGAAGCGAGCGCGCGCGCGAAGCGCGCCGCGCGCGCGCGCGCGCCGCGCGAAGCGCGCGAGGCGCTCTGGCGCGCTCGCCGGCCGTGCGCCGCGCGCGCCGCGCACGTCGCGGCAAAGTGCTGCCAGCGCGGCTCGCGCGCGCGGCCGCCGGCCGCCGCCGCGCCGGCGGCGGCCACGGCGCGCAGCGGCGCGGGCGCGGATCGCGGATCGCACGGCGCAGCCTCGGAGCAGCGGCGCTTCGCACGTCGCCGGCGATGCGCACGCCGGCGCGCCGAATGCTGCTGCCGACAGGGCCATCGTGGGCGCGCGGATGCCCCGGGCGCGCCCGCGCCGGTGAGGGCGGCGCGGCGGCTCGCGCTGCGGGCTGCGCGCGGGCTGGCAGCGCGGGCGGCTCGCGTCCCTGGCTCGCGGGCGGCGCCACGGCGCGCGACGGCGAGCCGCGCCGCCGCCGCTGCGCGGCGCACCTCGCGCTCGTCCGCGCGCCACGCGCCGCAGCGCCGCGGCCCGCTGCCGCCTCACCGCCGCCTCGCCGTGCTGCCGGCCGGCCGGGCGCGGCCGTGGGCGTGAGCGTGGCCGCGGCGCGTTCGAGGTGGCCGCAGCTGCTGCACCGCGCGCGCCGCGCGCGCGCACCCGCGTCGCGCGCGCCGCGCCGGCGCGTGGCGCGCGCCGCCGCGCGGGGCGCGCGGGTGGCGCGAGTCGGACGCGCGCGCGCCGCACGGCCGTGGCTCGCGGCGCGCGCGTTCGCGCGCTCGCTCGCGCGCAGCCGACGCCGCGCGCACGCGCGCGGCGCGCGGTGGAGCGCGCACGATCGGCGCGCGCGCGCCGGGCGGCGGCGGCGCCGACGTGCTGGCGCGCGCACGCGCGCGTTCGGCGCCGGAACTCCAGCACGCAGCGTGGCGGCGTGCGCGCGCGCCGCGCGGGTCGTGCGGTCGCCGCAGCCGCCGCGTCACGCGCGGCGTGGCGCGCGCGCGCTCGCACTACGGCCCGCCGCGCGCGCGCGCGCCCGGCTCGGCGCCCGCGCGGCGGCCGGCCACGCCGACACGAGCGGCGCACGCGCGCGCGCGCGCGCCCGCACGCCGGCGGGCGCACGACGACGCCCGCTCCGTGCGCGGGTCGGACGCGCGCCTCGAGCAGGCAGCCGACGAGCAGTGCCGCCGCCCGCTGCGTCTGTGGCGCAACACCTGCCTCCGCGCAGCCGCTGCGCGCCCACGGCGCGGACGACCTCGACCCCGATCCCACGCGCGAACGGCCGCCGGCCCGACTGGCGCGCTGCGTGCCGGGCCGAGGTTCAGCAGGCGCGCGCAGGGGCGGCGCTGCCCGGCTGAGATCGGTTGACCACCGCTGCGTGAGCGCGCGACTCTCCTCGGGCGTGTATGCGCCGGCTGTGTCCCGTCGCGCCGTCGCGCCGTCGGGCCTAGTGCTGCGCCGGGCGCAGTCGCGTCACGTACTCACGTCTCGGCACGACTAGTCACTGCGGCAGCGGAGTGCGCGTGTTCGGTCGCCTCGCGCGCCGTGGCCGACCGAGCGCCCTGCGCGCGGCGCGGGCTCCGAGCGTTAGAGACAGAGCTCGCCCTACGCCTGCGCGGCGCCGTCCGCGCTTGGCTCGGCTCCGCCTACGTGTCCGCGTCCACCGCCGCGCTGCCCGCCGCGCCACCCGTTGGGCCCATCTGCTGGCCGTGTTTAGTTTTCCATGTGCGGCCGGCCAAAGGCGCCGTTCGCTGGGCCGTGGCGTGGGCACTTTGCCTGGCGGCCTAGCACGCGCGCCGCCTTGTCGAGCTGGTCGCGCGCGCCGCCAGCTCCAGTGCCCCCGCCGCCTCGTCGCTGCTGATCTGCGGCTCTGCCTCCGCCCGCGCGCAGACCGTCGCGAGCGCGCGCGCGAGCGCGCTCGCCACCGCGGCCGGCCGCGCCTCGAGCTGCGCGCGCGCGCGCGCGCCGGATCGGGCGAATGCTCTGGGACCGCGCAGGGGCGCAGCGTGCGCGCGCGGCGCGCGCACGGAGCGGCGTGCGTGGAGCGCGAGAGCACGGCGCGAGACGAGACGAGCTGACGTGCGGCGTGGCGCGCGGCGCGCCCGCGCGTGGCGCGTGAAGAGCGACCCGCCCAGAGCGCGGCGAGCCTCGCCGAGAAGCGCGTGCGACCGAGCGAACGGGCCCGCCTCGCACAGCCACTCCTCCGCCGGCGTTGCCGTGGCGAGTCGCGCGCGCGCGCGCGGCGCGGCGCGGGTCCGCCGCCGAGCGCGGGCCGCGCGCGCGAAAGGCCCGCCACGCGCACCGCCGCGCGCGGCGGGCGCGACATCGCCGGGTAAGACGCGCGCGCGCGCTTGCTCGCGCCACCCCGCGCACTGCGTCCGGCGCGTCGGCAAGCTGTGCGCACTGCGACTCGGTCGAAGCGCGCGCCATGTCGCCCGCGCCGGCGCCGTCAGCGATCCGAGAACGCGCGCGTGGAGAGGAGTTGACCCCTTGAGGCGCTCAAGGCGCCTCGCCGCCTCCTCGAGGCGCCTCTCCGCTTCCACGGCGATCCGCCGGCGCTCTCGCCTCCACCACAAGCTGCGCGTTGCGCGCGGTGCTGGTGCCCACGACCGCCGCGCGGGTAAGCGGCGGCGGCGGTGACAGCAGCAGCAGCAGCAGCAGCGTGCTGCTGATGGCCGCGTCGAGCCGAGCAGCGGCTGGTGCCCGACGCGCCGAGCGCGCGTGGTCTTGGCGTCGCCTCCTGCGCGATCGGCGGCGTGGTACCCGCCTTCGTGCGCGCCCTCCGTTGGGGTGACACGTCGAGCTGCTGCTGCCTCGCGAGCACGTCGAGCGCGGCGTCGCTGGCGACGGCGAGCTTCGCGCTGCACCCTGCGCACGCATCGCCCGTCAGCGCCTCGCCTCTGCGCTCTCGAGCAGCCCGTCGTCCGTCTCGAGCGCGCGCGAGCGTGACCGACGCGTTTTGGCTTGCTCGCCGGCGCGCGCGCGCGCGCGCGCGCGTCCGCGCGCCGCCCGCGCGCCCTCACCGTCGGCCGCGTCGGCCGCGCCGCTCGCGCCCGACCGGCCGCCGCCGCCCACCTTCACCACCTCCACCTGCGCCTCGTGCGGCGGGCGGCCGCTGATGCCCAGCTCGCGCGCGCGCCGCGCGGCGCCGAGCGCGCACGCGCCGTCATCGTCGGGGCGACGCGTCGAGCTGCTGCCTCGCGAGCACGTCGAGCGCGGCCTGGCCTGCCGCGCGCGAGGCGCGGCGCGCCGCGCGCACCCTCAACCTGAGCCGTGCCCGCCCGCTCGCCGCAGCTCTCGCGCAAGACGGCGTGCACGCGCGCGCGGCCGCCATCGCGCGCACAGCCGAGCCTGCGCGCGCGGCGCGGCGCGCCGTTGCTCACGGCTCGCGCGCACGCGCTGCGCTTCGTGCAGCGCCTCGGCGACGACCGGGGCGTGCCGTGGGGCGCGCACGCGGCACTAGGCCCTCCTCGTGCGCCCACCCGCGTGCGTGCGGCCGAGCGACAGTCTCGTCGATCCGCGCGGCCAGCGTGGCGTACGTTGTCGCCGATCCCGCGCTCTTCCGACGCTCGGGGCGGCGCCGCGGCGTCCCGCTCGCTTCCCGGCCCGGGGCTGCGCCTACACGGACGGGATGACCGGGGCCACGCGCGCTGCGCCAAGGGCGGATGCCGCCGAGCTCGTCGCCCCGGCCGGCGCCGTCGACGGTCGACACGGCCGCGGCGAGCTGGTCGGCGCGGACGCCCGCCGCCGAGGTCGTGCCGAGTCGGGGGGTGAGCGGCTCGTGCGAGAGGGGCGGTGCGCCACTAGGAAGGCGCCCATGAGCGCGCGCCCGCCGTCGTCTCGTGCGCGAGCGAGAGCGCGTCGAGGCGCGCGCGAGGAGGTGGGCGGCGCGCATGGGCGGCGCGCATCGGCGCTCGCTTCGCTCAGAGGCCTCACACCGCGGCGTGCCGGCGACGCGCGAGCGCGGCGTCGCTGGCGACGGCGAGCTTCGTGCTGCACCCTGCGCACGCATCGCCCGTCAGCGCCTCGCCTCTGCGCTCTCGAGCAGCCCGTCGTCCGTCTCGAGCGCGCGAGCGTGACCGACGTGCACGCGTTTGGCGCGCGCGCGCCGCCGCCGGCGCGCGCGCGCGCGCGCGCGCGCGCGCGTCCGCGCGCCGCCCGCGCGCCCTCACCGTCGGCCGCGTCGGCCGCGCCGCTCGCGCCCGACCGGCCGCCGCCGCCCACCTTCACCACCTCCACCTGCGCCTCGTGCGGCGGGCGGCCGCTGATGCCCAGCTCGCGCGCGCCGTCAGCGTCGGGGCGACGCGTCGAGCTGCTGCCTCGCGAGCACGTCGAGCGCGGCCTGCCTGCCGCGCGCGAGGCGCGGCGCGCCGCGCGCACCCTCAACCTGAGCCGTGCCCGCCCGCTCGCTGCAGCTCTCGCGCAAGACGGCGTGCACGCGCGCGCGGCCGCCATCGCGCGCACAGCCGAGCCTGCGCGCGCGGCGCGGCGCAGCGTTGCTCAGGGCTCACGCGCTCGCGCTGCGCTTCGTGCAGCGCCTCGGCGACGACCGGGGCGTGCCGTGGGGCGCACGCGCGGCACGAGGCCCTCCTCGTGCGCCCACCCGCGTGCGTGCGGCCGAGCGACAGTCTCGTCGATCCGCGCGGCCAGCGTGGCGTGCGTTGTCGTACGTTGTCGCCGATCCCGCGCTCTTCCGACGCTCGGGGCGGCGCCGCGGCGTCCCGCTCGCTTCCCGGCCCGGGGCTGCGCCTACACGGACGGGATGACCGGGGCCACGCGCGCTGCGCCAAGGGCGGATGCCGCCGAGCTCGTCGCCCCGGCCGGCGCCGTCGACGGTCGACACGGCCGCGGCGAGCTGGTCGTCGCGGACGCCCGCCGCCGAGGTCGTGCCGAGTCGGGGGATGAGCGGCTCGTGCGAGAGGGGCGGTGCGCCACTAGGAAGGCGCCCATGAGCGCGCGCCCGCCGTCGTCTCGTGCGCGAGCGAGAGCGCGTCGAGGCGCGCGCGAGGAGGTGGGCGGCGCGCATGGGCGGCGCGCATCGGCGCTCGCTTCGCTCAGAGGCCTCACACCGCGGCGTGCCGGTGACGCGCGAGCGCGGCGTCGCTGGCGACGGCGAGCTTCGTGCTGCACCCTGCGCACGCATCGCCCGTCAGCGCCTCGCCTCTGCGCTCTCGAGCAGCCCGTCGTCCGTCTCGAGCGCGCGAGAGCGTGACCGACGCGCACGCGTTTGGCGTGCTCGCCGGCGCGCGCGCGCGCGCGCGCGCGCGCGCGTCATGCGCCGCCCGCGCGCCCTCACCGTCGGCCGCGTCGGCCGCGCCGCTCGCGCCGGACCGGCCGCCGCCGCCGACCTCCACCTCCACCGCCCACCGCCACCTGCGCCTCGTGCGGCGGCCGGCCGCTGATGCCCAGCTCGCGCGCGCGCCGCGCGGCGCCGAGCGCGCACGCGCCGTCACCGTCGGGGCGACGCGTCGAGCTGCTGCCTCGCGAGCACGTCGAGCGCGGCCTGGCCTGCCGCGCGCGAGGCGCGGCCGGCGGTGCGCGCCACGGTCGAGACCTGTCTCGCGCGCGAGGGGGGTGCTCGACGCGCCCCGCCGGGTCGCGCTCGACAAGCTCGCCTCGTGGAGCTCGAATGCGTGCGGGTGGGCCGAGGCGGCTCGTCGCAGCGCGCGGCGGCGCGGCGGCGGCGCGGCGGCGCGGCGGGCGCCGGTGGCCTCGCGGCGCGCGCGCGCACGCGCGCAGCGCGTCGAGCGCCTGGCGGAGCGGCGCGCGGGCCTCGCCGCGCGCGCGACGGCGTCGTCGTCGCCGGCGGCGGCCACCGGCGGGCGGGCCGACTCGGCGGGCAGCACGCCGCGGTGGCGCGTGCGGCGGCCGCTCCGTCGCGGCGCGCGGCGAGGCGAGGCTGGGCGAGGAGGCGCCGCGCGTGCTCGCGCGCTCGCACGCTCGTCGAGCAGCACTGCGCCTTGCTGCGCACGCGTCGTCGGCGGCGAGCGCGTTGACGAGCAGCAGGCGCGGCGGCGCTCGCCCGCTCGCGCCGAGCCGCACGCGCGCGACGGCTCGGCTCGTGCGCGTCGCGCGCGTCGCACGTCGGAGGAGCGGGCGGAGCGGCGAGGTCATGCGTGCCGCCGGTGCGCGGCCAGCGCGCGCGGCTCGCGTTGCGCGTGCGTGCGCGCGGCGCGAGGACGACGTACGTTGAGATGGCCCGGTGGCGGCGCTCGACGTCGACGCGGGCGAGCGGCGGCGGGCGGTGCCGCGGCGAAGTGCGCCACGCCGTCGGTGCGTCCCGCCTTCGTCGCGCTGCCCCTGTCGTTTGCAGCGCCCGTTCGCCCGTCGGCCGCACCGCGCACGGCCGGAGCGAGGCGAGCGCCGCGCCGGGTAGTGGCCGTCCATCGTGTGTGAGCGCCAGCTGTGGAGTGGCCGGCGAGGCCGGGTGCGTGCGGCCCCCGACGTGGTTCGGCTGGCGATTCGGGTTGGTTGCGCGTGTGCGTGTGCGTGTGCGTGTGTGCGTGTGTGTGTGTGTGTGCGTGTGCGTGTGCGTGTGCG
>JAGTXO010000039.1:335000-340000 GCA_019448385.1 Diacronema lutheri | reverse complement strand
GGAGCGCGCACGATCGGCGCGCGCGCGCCGGGCGGCGGCGGCGCCGACGTGCTGGCGCGCGCACGCGCGCGTTCGGCGCCGGAACTCCAGCACGCAGCGTGGCGGCGTGCGCGCGCGCCGCGCGGGTCGTGCGGTCGCCGCAGCCGCCGCGTCACGCGCGGCGTGGCGCGCGCGCGCTCGCACTACGGCCCGCCGCGCGCGCGCGCGCCCGGCTCGGCGCCCGCGCGGCGGCCGGCCACGCCGACACGAGCGGCGCACGCGCGCGCGCGCGCGCCCGCACGCCGGCGGGCGCACGACGACGCCCGCTCCGTGCGCGGGTCGGACGCGCGCCTCGAGCAGGCAGCCGACGAGCAGTGCCGCCGCCCGCTGCGTCTGTGGCGCAACACCTGCCTCCGCGCAGCCGCTGCGCGCCCACGGCGCGGACGACCTCGACCCCGATCCCACGCGCGAACGGCCGCCGGCCCGACTGGCGCGCTGCGTGCCGGGCCGAGGTTCAGCAGGCGCGCGCAGGGGCGGCGCTGCCCGGCTGAGATCGGTTGACCACCGCTGCGTGAGCGCGCGACTCTCCTCGGGCGTGTATGCGCCGGCTGTGTCCCGTCGCGCCGTCGCGCCGTCGGGCCTAGTGCTGCGCCGGGCGCAGTCGCGTCACGTACTCACGTCTCGGCACGACTAGTCACTGCGGCAGCGGAGTGCGCGTGTTCGGTCGCCTCGCGCGCCGTGGCCGACCGAGCGCCCTGCGCGCGGCGCGGGCTCCGAGCGTTAGAGACAGAGCTCGCCCTACGCCTGCGCGGCGCCGTCCGCGCTTGGCTCGGCTCCGCCTACGTGTCCGCGTCCACCGCCGCGCTGCCCGCCGCGCCACCCGTTGGGCCCATCTGCTGGCCGTGTTTAGTTTTCCATGTGCGGCCGGCCAAAGGCGCCGTTCGCTGGGCCGTGGCGTGGGCACTTTGCCTGGCGGCCTAGCACGCGCGCCGCCTTGTCGAGCTGGTCGCGCGCGCCGCCAGCTCCAGTGCCCCCGCCGCCTCGTCGCTGCTGATCTGCGGCTCTGCCTCCGCCCGCGCGCAGACCGTCGCGAGCGCGCGCGCGAGCGCGCTCGCCACCGCGGCCGGCCGCGCCTCGAGCTGCGCGCGCGCGCGCGCGCCGGATCGGGCGAATGCTCTGGGACCGCGCAGGGGCGCAGCGTGCGCGCGCGGCGCGCGCACGGAGCGGCGTGCGTGGAGCGCGAGAGCACGGCGCGAGACGAGACGAGCTGACGTGCGGCGTGGCGCGCGGCGCGCCCGCGCGTGGCGCGTGAAGAGCGACCCGCCCAGAGCGCGGCGAGCCTCGCCGAGAAGCGCGTGCGACCGAGCGAACGGGCCCGCCTCGCACAGCCACTCCTCCGCCGGCGTTGCCGTGGCGAGTCGCGCGCGCGCGCGCGGCGCGGCGCGGGTCCGCCGCCGAGCGCGGGCCGCGCGCGCGAAAGGCCCGCCACGCGCACCGCCGCGCGCGGCGGGCGCGACATCGCCGGGTAAGACGCGCGCGCGCGCTTGCTCGCGCCACCCCGCGCACTGCGTCCGGCGCGTCGGCAAGCTGTGCGCACTGCGACTCGGTCGAAGCGCGCGCCATGTCGCCCGCGCCGGCGCCGTCAGCGATCCGAGAACGCGCGCGTGGAGAGGAGTTGACCCCTTGAGGCGCTCAAGGCGCCTCGCCGCCTCCTCGAGGCGCCTCTCCGCTTCCACGGCGATCCGCCGGCGCTCTCGCCTCCACCACAAGCTGCGCGTTGCGCGCGGTGCTGGTGCCCACGACCGCCGCGCGGGTAAGCGGCGGCGGCGGTGACAGCAGCAGCAGCAGCAGCAGCGTGCTGCTGATGGCCGCGTCGAGCCGAGCAGCGGCTGGTGCCCGACGCGCCGAGCGCGCGTGGTCTTGGCGTCGCCTCCTGCGCGATCGGC
Source organism: Diacronema lutheri (assembly GCA_019448385.1). Taxonomy (NCBI): domain Eukaryota; phylum Haptophyta; class Pavlovophyceae; order Pavlovales; family Pavlovaceae; genus Diacronema; species Diacronema lutheri. Next base: position 338,075 of record JAGTXO010000039.1, on the reverse strand, counting down.
GGCGTGGTACCCGCCTTCGTGCGCGCCCTCCGTTGGGGTGACACGTCGAGCTGCTGCTGCCTCGCGAGCACGTCGAGCGCGGCGTCGCTGGCGACGGCGAGCTTCGCGCTGCACCCTGCGCACGCATCGCCCGTCAGCGCCTCGCCTCTGCGCTCTCGAGCAGCCCGTCGTCCGTCTCGAGCGCGCGCGAGCGTGACCGACGCGTTTTGGCTTGCTCGCCGGCGCGCGCGCGCGCGCGCGCGCGTCCGCGCGCCGCCCGCGCGCCCTCACCGTCGGCCGCGTCGGCCGCGCCGCTCGCGCCCGACCGGCCGCCGCCGCCCACCTTCACCACCTCCACCTGCGCCTCGTGCGGCGGGCGGCCGCTGATGCCCAGCTCGCGCGCGCGCCGCGCGGCGCCGAGCGCGCACGCGCCGTCATCGTCGGGGCGACGCGTCGAGCTGCTGCCTCGCGAGCACGTCGAGCGCGGCCTGGCCTGCCGCGCGCGAGGCGCGGCGCGCCGCGCGCACCCTCAACCTGAGCCGTGCCCGCCCGCTCGCCGCAGCTCTCGCGCAAGACGGCGTGCACGCGCGCGCGGCCGCCATCGCGCGCACAGCCGAGCCTGCGCGCGCGGCGCGGCGCGCCGTTGCTCACGGCTCGCGCGCACGCGCTGCGCTTCGTGCAGCGCCTCGGCGACGACCGGGGCGTGCCGTGGGGCGCGCACGCGGCACTAGGCCCTCCTCGTGCGCCCACCCGCGTGCGTGCGGCCGAGCGACAGTCTCGTCGATCCGCGCGGCCAGCGTGGCGTACGTTGTCGCCGATCCCGCGCTCTTCCGACGCTCGGGGCGGCGCCGCGGCGTCCCGCTCGCTTCCCGGCCCGGGGCTGCGCCTACACGGACGGGATGACCGGGGCCACGCGCGCTGCGCCAAGGGCGGATGCCGCCGAGCTCGTCGCCCCGGCCGGCGCCGTCGACGGTCGACACGGCCGCGGCGAGCTGGTCGGCGCGGACGCCCGCCGCCGAGGTCGTGCCGAGTCGGGGGGTGAGCGGCTCGTGCGAGAGGGGCGGTGCGCCACTAGGAAGGCGCCCATGAGCGCGCGCCCGCCGTCGTCTCGTGCGCGAGCGAGAGCGCGTCGAGGCGCGCGCGAGGAGGTGGGCGGCGCGCATGGGCGGCGCGCATCGGCGCTCGCTTCGCTCAGAGGCCTCACACCGCGGCGTGCCGGCGACGCGCGAGCGCGGCGTCGCTGGCGACGGCGAGCTTCGTGCTGCACCCTGCGCACGCATCGCCCGTCAGCGCCTCGCCTCTGCGCTCTCGAGCAGCCCGTCGTCCGTCTCGAGCGCGCGAGCGTGACCGACGTGCACGCGTTTGGCGCGCGCGCGCCGCCGCCGGCGCGCGCGCGCGCGCGCGCGCGCGCGTCCGCGCGCCGCCCGCGCGCCCTCACCGTCGGCCGCGTCGGCCGCGCCGCTCGCGCCCGACCGGCCGCCGCCGCCCACCTTCACCACCTCCACCTGCGCCTCGTGCGGCGGGCGGCCGCTGATGCCCAGCTCGCGCGCGCCGTCAGCGTCGGGGCGACGCGTCGAGCTGCTGCCTCGCGAGCACGTCGAGCGCGGCCTGCCTGCCGCGCGCGAGGCGCGGCGCGCCGCGCGCACCCTCAACCTGAGCCGTGCCCGCCCGCTCGCTGCAGCTCTCGCGCAAGACGGCGTGCACGCGCGCGCGGCCGCCATCGCGCGCACAGCCGAGCCTGCGCGCGCGGCGCGGCGCAGCGTTGCTCAGGGCTCACGCGCTCGCGCTGCGCTTCGTGCAGCGCCTCGGCGACGACCGGGGCGTGCCGTGGGGCGCACGCGCGGCACGAGGCCCTCCTCGTGCGCCCACCCGCGTGCGTGCGGCCGAGCGACAGTCTCGTCGATCCGCGCGGCCAGCGTGGCGTGCGTTGTCGTACGTTGTCGCCGATCCCGCGCTCTTCCGACGCTCGGGGCGGCGCCGCGGCGTCCCGCTCGCTTCCCGGCCCGGGGCTGCGCCTACACGGACGGGATGACCGGGGCCACGCGCGCTGCGCCAAGGGCGGATGCCGCCGAGCTCGTCGCCCCGGCCGGCGCCGTCGACGGTCGACACGGCCGCGGCGAGCTGGTCGTCGCGGACGCCCGCCGCCGAGGTCGTGCCGAGTCGGGGGATGAGCGGCTCGTGCGAGAGGGGCGGTGCGCCACTAGGAAGGCGCCCATGAGCGCGCGCCCGCCGTCGTCTCGTGCGCGAGCGAGAGCGCGTCGAGGCGCGCGCGAGGAGGTGGGCGGCGCGCATGGGCGGCGCGCATCGGCGCTCGCTTCGCTCAGAGGCCTCACACCGCGGCGTGCCGGTGACGCGCGAGCGCGGCGTCGCTGGCGACGGCGAGCTTCGTGCTGCACCCTGCGCACGCATCGCCCGTCAGCGCCTCGCCTCTGCGCTCTCGAGCAGCCCGTCGTCCGTCTCGAGCGCGCGAGAGCGTGACCGACGCGCACGCGTTTGGCGTGCTCGCCGGCGCGCGCGCGCGCGCGCGCGCGCGCGTCATGCGCCGCCCGCGCGCCCTCACCGTCGGCCGCGTCGGCCGCGCCGCTCGCGCCGGACCGGCCGCCGCCGCCGACCTCCACCTCCACCGCCCACCGCCACCTGCGCCTCGTGCGGCGGCCGGCCGCTGATGCCCAGCTCGCGCGCGCGCCGCGCGGCGCCGAGCGCGCACGCGCCGTCACCGTCGGGGCGACGCGTCGAGCTGCTGCCTCGCGAGCACGTCGAGCGCGGCCTGGCCTGCCGCGCGCGAGGCGCGGCCGGCGGTGCGCGCCACGGTCGAGACCTGTCTCGCGCGCGAGGGGGGTGCTCGACGCGCCCCGCCGGGTCGCGCTCGACAAGCTCGCCTCGTGGAGCTCGAATGCGTGCGGGTGGGCCGAGGCGGCTCGTCGCAGCGCGCGGCGGCGCGGCGGCGGCGCGGCGGCGCGGCGGGCGCCGGTGGCCTCGCGGCGCGCGCGCGCACGCGCGCAGCGCGTCGAGCGCCTGGCGGAGCGGCGCGCGGGCCTCGCCGCGCGCGCGACGGCGTCGTCGTCGCCGGCGGCGGCCACCGGCGGGCGGGCCGAC